>CM052898.1:104964876-105040989 GCA_028534135.1 Potos flavus
ACAGGTTTGGTTTGTTTTGAGACTTCTGTCCTTGACTTACAGATGACCACATTCTTGTGTCATGTCAAGTATCATGTGTCACATGGTCTTTCCTCTACCCACACATCCCTGGTATCCCCTCCTCTTCTAGGGGCACCAGTCTTATTGGATTAATGATCATATTTAACTTTAATTGCCTCCTTAAAGGCCCTACTTCCAAGTACATCGAGCGTTAGAGTTTCAATATATAAATTTGGGGGGAACACAGTTCAGTACATAGTAACAACAATAATAATTGAGTAAAACTTTCATAATATAGGTCTACTAATGAGAACAATGGGAGTATTTTTGGGGAATGGATAACATTTGCTTAATTAGGATTCAGTTAGTGCTCCTTACCTTAAAATCTTTGGCAAAAGTTTATCAGTTAATGTTCATCTGTAATGAAATTTCACATTTTTCATCTTAAATTCATATAGATAAGTGATAAATGACACTTGAAATGTTATCAAATAATTACTGTATCACTGAGATTTGTAATTAAGGAAGGAAATAGAGACAGAAACAGAAGAACATGCGGGATTTTTTGTTTTAAAGATTTAAATTTTTTTTGAAATATTTTATTTATTTATTTGACAGGAGAGAGAGATTACAAGTAGGCAGAGAGGCAAGCAGAGAGAGAGAGGGGGAAGCAGGCTCCCTGCTGAGCAGAGAGCCCAATGCGGGGCTAGAGCCCAATGCGGGGCTCGATCCCAGGACCCTGAGATCATGACCCGACCCAAAGGCAGAGGCTTTAACCCACTGAGCCACTCAGGCGCCCCGATAAATAAATACCTTTTAACTGAATTCTTTTTTTCTTTTTAAGATTTTATTTATTTGTCAGGGAGAGAGAGAGAGAGAGCGCGTGCGTGAGTGCACAAGCAGGCAGAGTGGCAGGCTGAGGCAGAGGGAGAGGCAGGCTCTCTGCTGAGCAAGGAGCCAGATGTGGGACTGGATCCCAGTACCCTGGGATCATGACCTGAGCCGAAGGCAGCTGCTTAACCAACTGAGCCACCCAGGTGTCCCTTTTTTGTTTTTAAGTAATCTCAACACCCACCATGGAGAAACGGGAGATCAAGAGTCATATGCTTAACTGACTGAACCAGCTACATGTGCCCCTCCCCACTTTATAAGGTTTTTTTTTTTTTAAGAATATGGTGTTTTCATCAAGAGATTTTCCTCCTGTCTCTTTTGCAAGCTCCATTGAGTCTGCATGGATAGAACCACCAGCAGAATAATGAAAAGCGAATACATTATCTAATATAATTAAATTTCCACAAGTTAAATGGATGTTCTGACTCCAAATGTATCATAAGTATAAATTAAGGCAGGTAATATGCAATAAAATTGATTAGACTTAGAATCTGAATTAATAGAAAGATATATTTCTAGTCAGATCCCAAAAGTATCTCTATACATTGTTCTGCCAAGTGATCAACCCAATGAATACATCTGGTTAAATGAATGTTTAAATGTCCTTCTGTTCATTCCTTTTTACCCCATTCCCTATGTTTTAAAAATTCAACTTGGTTTTTATTCTTATTCCATTTTATTTTTTATCTGCATTAGGTAAAAGTTTTTATTCAGCCAGTTTTTTTTAGTCTAACTCCACTTTTCAACCTATACAGAAATTGAAAAAGTCATATAAACTACAATAGTTATCACAAGCACATTTGAAGTTGGGGTGGTGAGGAAATGTAAGTAATAATGTGGCTACACATTCCATGAAGTGATCATCTAACCTTGAGTTTTTTTGAAAAAAAATCCATCAGAAGGGGCACCTGGGTGGCTCAGTGGGTTAAAGCCTCTGCCTTCAGCTCAGGTCATGATCTCAGGGTCCTGGGATCGAGCCCTGCATCGAGCCCCGCATCGGGCTCTCTGCTCAGCAAGGAGCCTGCTTCCCCCTCTCTCTCTGCCTGCCTCTCTGCCTACTTGTGATCTCTCTCTGTCAAATAAATAAAATCTTTAAAAAAAAAAAAAATCAGAAAAAGGAAACAGAAAATGTGCTACTTTTGGACCTCTACCCAACATAGTCGGTTTATACTTTTAGTCAAACAAGCATGTGTTATGGGTGCCTGGGTGGCTCAGTCAGTAGAGCATCTGCCTTTGGCTCAGGTCATGATCCCAGGGTTCTGGGATCAAGCCTCACATTGGTCTCCTTGCTCAGTGGAAGCCTGCTTTTCTCCCTCTCCTCCTGTTTGTGCTCCCTCTCACTATCTCTGTCACTATCTGTCACTCTCTCTCTCAAATAAATAAAATCTTTAAAAAAACATATTTCAAATGTTTTAATGACTAATAATTCAAAAATACCTGATTAAAAGCAATAAACATAATGCATGAAATTAAAAAAACTTTCAAAGTATAATGTTTTCATTTTTAAAAATTATTTCCAGTTTTTCAAGATCCAAATATATTTTATGAAAATTTGATTGTTCAGAAATATAATCAACAAAATTCATTAGTTTATTATTTTATATCAATAAGAAAGCCAAGTTTATTTAATCAATATTTCCATGTTTGAATGCTTCTTAGATGCTATTTTGAAAAAATTTTATATTTTTGATAAAATTATTTTAAATCTTGCTACTTATTTAAACATGTAATATTATTTAAAACATAAAGTATAAAAAATTATTTCTTAATAAAGTAGCTCTTCTGAAGTTAAATGTTGATGTATTCTACAATTCAGTGTAACACCTGGATTTCCCTGAAGCTTTATTTTATTGCTTATAATAAAATTGTGGAACTATTCAGAGACTGAATTAGAAGAAAAAACTGTATTTCATACTTCTCATTTCAACAAGAGGCATATAAAATCTTCCCATCACTGTCAACATTTATCTTTTTATGATATTTGGTGGAGAACTTCATATCACCAGAGATGAAAATAAACTATCATTGAGAATCATAGTGTTGAAATTTTTAAATGTAGACTCAATATTTTATGAAAATGTGATGTAAGACATAGTATAAGAGCAGAATCCTTTGAAACATGAAACACATCAATTTCCATTTCCATAGGAGAAAAACAATTACAATAGAAAAATAGGAAACAATTTGACAAAATTTTAGATTTTTAAAATATAAAACACCTCAATTAATATTTAATAAAAATTATATTTATAATGTATCTATGTTATAAGCCACATTTAAAACCATGTAGTCCAGATGTGACATGATTATGTCTTCTTTTACCAAGCGATCATCCCAATAAATTCATTGGATGATAAAAATGCAACATTTGTTAAGATATTGCATTCTATCTTTTAAAAGCATATTATTACAAAGTTTTTGTCATTGAAAAAAATTCTGGTTGGAAAATCTAGCATAGAATACAAGTTTTCTATTTATAACAACTGGAACAATTTGAAATCATAAGTGCTCTTTTTTTTATTCCACTCAGTCTTCTGTAAAAAGTCAATGGAGGATATATAAATGGAAATAATATTCTATGTCACAGCATTTTAGTATATTTATTCATTGGCTAATAATATTATTCTTCTATTTCTGTGTTTGGTTAGATAAACATGCAGAAGTTTTCTTTATTATATTATTTCCCACCTCTAAGAATTCAGTGTTGATATTGTTATTATTAAAATTTCTATCTTTTAAAGTTCAACTCAGCATTCAATTATATTCTTTTTTCATACTAAACTGTACACAGTATATATTTGGCTAATATGAACAGTTGTTGAGTAGATAAATGCCAAGCTTCCATGATTTCGATGGTTCATTTTACTCTCCCATTATTAATTATTTAATTAAAAAGCTTGGTATTATACAAATTACCTACTGACTTTTTCAATGATATCTAAATATGTTATTATTTTTGTAGAAGCAATACATGCTAATTAGAGAAATGTATAGTTTATAAAATATTTGTGTATTACAAATATTTCTCCACCTAAATGGAACAACTGCTAATAATTTTTCCTATTTAGATTTCGAGTTAAACCACATAGGCTTTCCGGGCACCTGGGTGGCTCAGTGGGTTAAGCCTCTGCCTTCGGCTCAGGTCATGATCTCAGGGTTCTGGGATCGAGCCCTGAATCATCAGGCTCTCTGCTCCAAGGAGCCTGCTTCCCCCTCTCCCTCTGTCCACCTCTCTGCCTACTTGTGATCTCTTTCTCTCTGTCAAATAAGTAAATAAAATCTTTAAAAAAACACACACACACATGCTTTCAACAATTTTCATATATATTTGTATCATTCCCTTTTTCTACTACTAAATTACTAGAAATAATATGCTAAATTCTAATTTTTCTCTACACAGTGCTCTTTAGTGACTGCTACACAATGTACTAAGTTCTCAGTCATTTCCCAGCTTGTATTTTCTATTTTATCCCCAGCATTCTTTTTATGTCTATAGTATTCCATGTTAATTAGAATTTATGCTTCAGCCAGCTTTAAGTATTCCCTACACAAAATTTCTAAACCAAGACCCGTAGTACACTGTTGTGTTTCTAAGGTGAATGTTATAAAGAGTTTTAATATCATTAAAATGTAAAATTTCATGTAATCCTACAACATAAAATAAAGGGAAGTGTTTCACTCAGAAGCTTATACACAGTGTGTGCCAGAGTTTAACAGTTGCTGAGAATCACTGTCCCATTGTACTGTTCTTCTATTGTCCTGTACAAATACAGTGTTCAAATTAAAACACATTTCCAGCCCTTATTCAAGGGCAGACAATATGCTAAGCATTTTATAGACATTATATCATTTAATCCTTATAAATACATCAATAAAAATTGATTATTAACCTTGTATCACAAAGAAGAAGGCTGAAGTTCCTTTTGTTATTATTAAAGGGTTTAGTACTTTTTCAGAGGGACAGAGCTAGTAAAAACCAGGCTAAGATTTAAAAAAGACTGTTTAAACTGAGAAGCATCGTCCTTCATGACTACTTCTTTACAAAATTTAGCTTTCCGAAGAGCCGGAGTCATATATTCATCTAATCACATATTTCTACTGTTATAAAAAGGTTTCTCTTCTCTCACAACCTTTTTTTTTTTCTCAAAACTTTTTAAAATGAATGTGAAAAACATGGAAAAAACCGAGAAAAGAACAGCCAGAATGATCAATGGTATAGAAGGTAGGTATGACAAGCCAGGAGAAAGACAGGAAGTCAATACACAATGTGTGAACTAAAATTTCTTTAAAAAATTTGATCTGCTGCTTAATGTCTGATTTGATTACCAATTTTAAGTTTATGGGACTGGCATTTCCACAAGAATTGTGGACATTTACATCTACATATTTTAGAGAACCCAAAAGGATGAATTATTCTTTAATGAAAGAAGATACTGAGGTAGACATTTATAACAATCTTTTTTTTTTAAGATTTTATTTATTTATTTGACAGAGAGAGTTCACAAGCAGGCAGAGAGGCAGGCAGAGAGAGAGGGGGAAGCAGGCTCCCTGCTGAGCAGAGAGCCCGATGCGGAGCTCGATCCCAGGACTCTGAGATCATGACCTGAGCCGAAGGCAGAGGCTTTAACCCACTGAGCCACCCAGGCGCCTTTTTTTTTTTTTTAAGATCTCATTTATTTGTTAGAGAAAGAGAGAGAGGGTGAGACCATGAGAGAGGAGAAGGTCAGAGGGAGAAGCAGACTCCTGGCGGAGCTAGGAACCCTATTCGGGACTCGATCCCAGGGCTCTGGGATCACGACCTGGGCTGAAGGCGGTCACTTAACCAACTGAACCACCCAGGCACCTAGCAAGGAATTTTCTTAACAGATTATTTTCCAGCAGGAGTGTGGTAAGCAGAATAATGACTTCCTCAAAGATGTACATCACCACATCATTAGGAACTGAAGATTTGTTTGGTTACAAAAAAATGGAATAAAGGTTGCAGATGGAATCAAAGTTACAAATCAGTTAACTAAAAAGTAGATAGATAACACTTAATTAGCCAGATGGTTACAATGAAATAACAAGCATGTTTAGAATTGGAAGAGTGAGCTAGAAGGGAAGGTTAGTGATAAGCCGTGGGAAGCATTTTACCCTCTGGTGATAACTTCAAAGGTGAAGGAATGGGGCCATGAGCCAGGGAAACTGTGTGACCTTTAAAAACTGAAGGAGTGGAAACAAAGTCTCACATAGAGCCTCCACTAGTGAACACAGCCCTCCAAACATGTTGTTTTTAATCTTGTGAAAGTTATACTGGACTTTTGACCTCCTAATATGCAAGATGATAAATGTGGGGTGCCTGGGTGGCTCAGTCAGTTAAGCGTCTGCCTTCAGCTGAGGTCATGATCTTGGTGTCCTGGGATCAAGCCCTGATTTGGACTCCAGGCTCAGCGGGGAGCCTGCTTCTCCCTCTGCCCCTGCCCCTACTTGTGCTCTCTCTCTCATTCACTTTCTCTCTCTCAGATAAAGTCTTTAAAAATGTAAGATAGTAAATTTGGGTTGTTTTAAACCACTAACTTTGTAGTATTTTTTTCTTTTACAGCAGCAACATAAAACTAATACAATACTCTAGGGAAACAAAAGTATGTTCTATTGTAATGATGATCTTTTTGGCATTTTCGTAACAATATATTTTATTTCAAAATAATTTTTTAAAGATTTTATTTATTTGAGAGAGAGCAGAGTGAGAGAAAGAGAGAGGACAAGCAGGGGTGAGGGCCAGAGGGAGAGGGACACGCAGACTACTGCTTAGCAGGGAGCCTGGTGCGGGACTTGACCCAGGACCGAGTTGAGGCAGATGTTTAATGGACTGAGTCATCCAGGTGCCCCTCAAAATAATTTCTGAAAACATTTTTGGAAAAAAGCTATTTTAATAAAAAATATTTAACTTATTTACAAAGTAAACTAATTGATTACAATAGCCATCTATTTTAAGCTTACAGATTATATGCATTTTCCTAGTTATACAGATATTTAGGTTAATTAAAAAAATATAATTCTTTTTGAAAATACTGTTTTTCTGGATTATTTTATAATACTCTATTTAGCTTTGCTTTTTCTGCTGTTTGATATAAATTTCCTAATATTCACCATGATTGAGGTTTACTATGTCTCTTGAACATAAAAAATGAAGTATTGCATCACTTTTAGAATATTTTCAGCCCTATATCTTTATTTCGTCTTCCCTATTTCCCTTCTCTTTTTCTGAAAATCAAATTAAAAATATTTCAGATAATCTTATTATTTCCCACATGTGCTTAGTCTTGCACATATATTTTCTATCATTTTGCCTCTCCAGCTTTTGGATTTTTTTTTTTTACCTGATAATCAGTTCACTGAATCCCTTCCTTCCTTCCTTCTTCCCTTCCTTCTTCTCTTTTTCTTTCTTTCAAAGCTATGTTTAATCTGTAAACACGTCCAATGATTTGTTGACTTCAATTTGTCCATTTCTCATTTCTACCATTATAATTGATGACTTTTGCCTTTAGTATGCTATAGTTTCTAGTGCTTCGCTATTACTTTAAATCTTTCCTTTTATCACCTCGAACATAATAATGAAGTCCTATTTTAAAATCTGTATGTAATAATAGCAATGATGTTTTTATTGCTTCTCCTTTATGATAGTGTTGTCCTAGTGTCTTTGATTACCATATATATATTATATATATATGTTATATATGTATATATCTATATCTATATTAAAAATAATTTGAGGTCTAGGTTCATTATGTAATACTGATAATTTTTCCCTGATTTCCATCCGATACTGACACTCACCAGCTGACACATGCAATACTTTTTCTAAAAAAATAAATAAAATTGGGGGCCTAATTTCTTAGGTCCACCTACATGTGTTTAAGGTAAACTGATGTAAGAACTTATTTACTTTTTGTTCACCCTAATGCTAGATTGCAGCCCATTGTTTTCTCAATACAAAGCATGAGATGTTTACCAGTGCGAGAATTCTTGACAAGCTATGGATTCTACTTTTTCCCTAAATCTTCAAGGTTTTGGGATTAGGGGAACCAGAAGAACGACTTTTACATAGGGAGCTCTGCAAAAGATAGAGAAGTTTAGAGGCAAGTAGAAACTACAAAATGATTAAAAGGTGAAAAATACAAGACCTTTGTGAAAAATCAAAAACATTGCAATTATAAATTTTGAAAGGGTAAATCCTAAAGAATATTTAATGAGATTTCAAATGTTTGTGTGAGTATACATATATGCGTATATATGTGTATATATATGTATGTATGTATGTATATTATCAGATATGTATGCACAGCTATTAGCTTTCTTCTGTAGAATACAGAGCAATAAAGTACAACCAATCATTTAGGCAAAAAATTATGATAAAAAATGAAGACACTAAAACCATTAAAAAAGAGAAATATGCACCTATTCAAAGTACATAGGCACTTGAGTATATGTTTTAGCCCACAAAGAAATGGGCTGGAAAATCTCTTTCTCTGTGTCTGTATTGAACTCTAAGAAACCATTTCTTAAGCTGATTAAAAAAGCACGATTTTATGTCATTAAATAATTTTGGTGCATTTTTATAAAGCTTTGTCTTATTGGTCTATAAAAGCCCATTAATCCAGGTGTTGGTAAAACAGCTATTTTGAAATGATTTCTTTTTTTTTTTAAAGATTTTATTTATTTGACAGAGAGAAACACAGCGAGAGAGGGAACACAAACAGAGGGAATGGGAGAGGGAGAAGCAGGCTTCTGCCCAGCAGGGAGCCCGATGCAGGGCTCTATTCCAGGACCCTGGGATCATGACCCAAGCGGAAGGCAGACGCCCAACGACTGAGCCACCCAGGCACCCCTTGAAATGATTTCTTAAAATCACCTTACTTCATAAAATTAACTGAACTATTTTTGAGTGTATCATATAGGCACAGATTTAGAATAATCAGTAACATGCAAAGACTGTGAAAATAAAAATAAATAAGTAGGCTGCATAGGTAATCACATTTAGATGAAAAATGCATATTATCAGGGGTGCCTGGGTGGCTCAGTGGGTTAAGCCTCCGCCTTCAACTCAGGTCATGATCTCAGGGTCCTGGGATCGAGCCCTGTATCGGGCTCTCTGCTCAGTAGGGAGCCTGCTTCCCCCTCTCCCTCTGCCTGCCTCTCTGCCTACTGGTGATCGCTTTCTCTCTGTCAAATAAATAAATAAATAAAATCTTAAAAAAAAAAAAAGAAAAGTGCATATTATCAGAAACTATTGATTGTTGCAGTAATTGAAAATGATATTAAAATTATATTTAGCTATTTTGACTACTGAGAGAATTATTTACTGATATTCATTTGTTATAAAAATATTGTGGAATGTTTATAACTAATTTCCCTACCAAATTATCAGTTTATATGTTTCTTTGTGTGGTTTGTATTGATAAATTGCTTTGAATTAGGTGAGTCTTTCTTTAGATGGTGAAAGAATTGAACAGAATTTCACTATGGTGTTGAGAACCGAGAAAAAAAAAAAATCAAACCTGTGGCATTATTGGCCTGTAAGAAAAAAAACAACAACAAATAGATCTGAAAGAATGTTAAAAAAGATATTTAAAGAATATTAAATTTGTATATTAATATTCTTGAAAAGAGATAATTGTAGCAATCATATCCTCCCCCTACTATTCCCTTGCTCAAAAATTTTGCTGAAAATCAAGGTCAAACTTAAAAATACTTGAAGGCTGGGAAAAATTCTGTTTTGTGTTTTATATATTGACATATGCTGCACTATGTCTTTTGGACCATATTTTAATTAAACATGTTAAATGATGTCTTGCAGTGTTCAAAACATTGTGTTGGGTGATAATGAGAATATAAAGCTAAATATGACGCAGGCCTTGACCTCAGGATTTACAGTGTTGTGGAAAAAATAAGTCATAAACACATGTAGCACTGTGTGTAGTTTAAAAGATAAAGAATATTATAATAAGTGCCACAATCAGTATGTGGCAAGTCAATTATGTAGATCTAGAAGTCAGAAAATCATAAGAGATAAAGTTATTATTTTTAAATGCTTCAGATATCTTTATTTCTTTAGACTTTGAAAAGTAGCTTTTCTATGACTGGCAGCTTCATACAATGGGTATTTGTTATTTAGTTTTTAATGTTGTTGTTTCCAACCAAACAATCTACTTATACATATTTGCTATGTATTCTGTTTTTACCTTTCCCAAGCTTTACTCTCTGATTTTCTAAATTGCATTAATAAAGCTATACTCCTTTATATCTAAACCAATTAAAAATTCATATCCTGGAAAATTTCAAGTATCTAGTAATTCACTTAAAAATGGAGCTAAAGCAGAAGAGAATACTTTCAGGAGAGATGACAATAAGGTATAAGTAATGATGAAAAATGTCATTGAACATTGTCATTAAAGCATGGTATGTCTATATGAACCTAATTCAATTAATAAAAAGCAGGAAATTCAGTATAACCAAAAATCAACCCATGCTGGGCTGAAATAGCTTAGAACATTCAATACACCCCATGAATAATACAGTTCAGCTTAATCCTGTTACTCAAAAAGGTATTTATTTATAAAGTTTGGTTTTTTTTTTAATATTAACACATAACGTATTGTTTCAGGGGTACAGGTCTGTGATTCATCAGTCTTACACAATTCACAACACTCACCATAGCACATACCCTCCCCAATGTCCATCATCCAACTGCCCCATCCCCCCGAACCCCCTCCGCTCCAGCAACCATCAGTTTGTTTCCTGAGATTAAGAGTCTCTTATGCTTTGTCTCCCTCTCTGATTTCGTCTTCTTTCATTTTTCCTCTCATCCCCTATGATCCTCTGCCTTGATTCTCAAATTCCACATAACAGTGACATCATATGATAATTGTCTTTCTCTGATTGACTTATTTTGTTTAGCGTGATATGCTCTAGTTCCATCCACTTTGTTGTAAATGTCAAGATTTCAATTTTTGATGGTTGTGTAATACTCCCTTATATGTATGTGTATGTGTGTGTGTGTATATATATATAGATAGATAGATAGATATAGATATATATATAGATATAGATATATATGAATGAAGATGTGGTATATACCACATCTTCTTTATCCATTCATCTGTTGTTGTTTTTTTTTTAGAGATTTTATTTATTTATTTGACAGAGAGAGAGATCACAAGTAGGCAGAGTCAGGCAGAGAGAGAGGGGGAAGCAGGCTCCCTCCTGAGCAGAGAGCCTGATGCGGGGCTCGATCCCAGGACCCTGAGATCATGACCTGAGCCAAAGGCAGAGGCTTTAACCCACTGAGCCACCCAGGCACCCCTATCCATTCATCTCTTGATGGACATCTAGGATCTTTCCATAGTTTGGCTATTGTGGACATTGCTGCTATAAACATTGGGGTGCAGGTGTTTCTTCAGATCACTACATTTGTATCTTTGGGGTAAATACCCAGTAGTACAATTGCTGGGTTGTTGGGTAGCTCTCTATTTTTCAACTTTTTGAGGAACCTCTATACTCTTTTCCAGAGTGGCTGCACCAGCTTACATTCCCACCAGTAGTGTAAGAGGGTTTCCCTTCTCTCTATCTTTGCCAACATCTGTGGTTTCCTGACTTGTTAATTTTAGCCATTCTGACTGGTGTGAGGTAGTATCTCATTGTGGTTTTGATTTGTATTTTCCTGATTCCAGTGATGTTGAGCACTTTTTCATGTGTCTGTTGGTAATTTGGATGTCTTTGCAGAAATATCTGTTCATGTTTTCTGCCCATTTCTTGATTGGATTATTTGTTCTTTGGGTGTTGAATTTGATAAGTTCTTAATAGATTTTAGATACTAGCCATTTATCTGATATGTCATTTAGAAATATCTTCTCCCATGCTGTCGATTGTCTTTTGGTTTTGTTGACGGTTTCCTTTGCATACAGGAATTCAGTAAGGTGGCAGGATATAAAATCAATGCACAGAAATCAGTTGCATTTCCATACACCAACAACAAGACAGAAGAAAGAGAAATTAAGGAGTCAATCCCTTTTACAATTACACCCCAAACCATAAGATACCTAGGAATAAATCTAACCATGCAGCAAATGATCTGTACTCAGAAAACTGTAGAATATTCATGAAAGAAATTGAGGAAGACACAAAGAAATGGAAAAATGTTCATTGCTTATGGATTGGAAGGACAAATATTGTTAAAATATCTATGCTACCTAATCTACACATTCAATACAATCCCTATCAAAATATCAACTTTTTTCACAGGAATGGAACAAATAATCCTAAAATTTGTATGGAACCAGAAAAGACCCTGAATAGCCAGAAGAATGTTGAAAAAGAAAACCAAAGCTGGAGGCATCACAATTCCTAACTTCAAGTTCTATTACAAAGCTGTAATCATCAAGACGGTGTAGTACAGGCACAAAAACGGACACATAGATCAATGGAACAGAATAGAGAACTCAGAAATGGACCCTCAACTCTATGGCCAACTAATCTTTGACAAAGCAGGAAAGAATATCCACTGGAAAAAAGACCGTCTCTTCAACAAATGGTATTGGAAAAATTGGACAGTCACATGCAGAAGAATGAAACTGGATCATTTCCTTACACCACACACAAAAATAGACTCAAAATGGATGAAAGACCTCAATGTGAGAAAGAAATCCATCAAAACTCTTGAGGAGAACACAGGCAGCAACCTCTTCGACCTCAGCCACAGTAACTTTTTCTGAGACACATCACCAAAGGCAAGGGAAACAAAGGCAAAAATGAACTATTGTGACTTCATCAAGATAAAAAGCTTTTTGCAGACAGGTGGTTATTTAGAAATGCAGGTGAGAAAAGTCCAAATAGCTCTTTCTACAGGAGTCCTTACCAACTTCTTCAATCGAGTAATAAATGGCCTGCATATATCTCCTAGAAGTCTAAAAAAGTCTGTTCTAGTGAAGGACTACTATTGGTCAAACATATACAAAAGAATACACTTAGATTCTAGAAACAAATAGTTCATCTATCCATATTAAGCAGAATGCTTTGTTCTGGGTTAAGGCAGTTGACCAGATCACAAAATGCAACCTCTCAACACTGTGTTGTACCTGTTTATAATGCCATCTATATATATCTTTCATTCTAAAACCAAAGGCTCCCTATAGCCTTACTCTTATAATTAGTTTCAAAGAACCTCCACATTTCAGAAGCTCTGTATGGATAAACAAAGATGAGTTATATAAAAATCCATTATTTATTAAGCATGCATACAAATGCATATACATTTTTGGAGGTCAAACTTACATAAAATAAATCTACACATTTTAAACACAAAGTATGGAGAGTTTAGACAAATTTATGCCTTCAAACTAACTGCATGTCAGTCAAGATAGGGAAAATCTTGGTGACTCTAAAAAGTTTATCAAGTCAATCCCATAACTTAAGGCAGTTATGATATGATCTCTAGCACCATAGATTATGCTTGATTTTTGACTTCATAAAGATAGAATATTATAATATGAAAACTTTTGTGCCTGTCTCTGCTCTACTTAATGTTTATGAGACTCATCCATGTATCAGTAGTTAGTTCATTTTTATTGTAGTGACAATATTCCAAAATTTGCTTATTTCTTCACTTGTGAAATTTGGCTATTTATTATTTTGGGTTATTCTGAATAAAACTTCTATGAAAATTCTTGTGCATGTATTCTAATGGAAATATGTTTCATGTTTCCATTTCTCTTGGGTTAATAATTAGGAGTAGAACTGCTAAATCATAGGGCAGAGGTATATTAAATTTATAAAAATCTGCCAGACTTCTCGTTCCAGTCACAAAGGCATAATAGGCTATAAACTTACTTTATTTCCACAACTAATTGGAAATATGGACAATATACACCAAGGAAGTGTTTCTAAATATTAAAAATCTACAGAAGGCTTTCCACTCAGAGGAGCCAAGGCACAACTTTCTTCAGTCATTATGTATCTGGGTTCCTCTGACACCAGCCACTTTCACCAGTCTGCCCAAGTTTGACCCAGGAAGATCAAAGTTGTATACCTGAGGGGAACCAGTAGGGAATTTGGCATCACATCTGCCCTAGCCTCCAAGATCAACTGCCTGAATGTGTATCCAAAAAAAAAATTGATGATGACATTTGCAAGGTAACTGGTGGCTGGAAAGGTCTAAGGATTACAGAGAAATTGACCATCAAAATGGACAGACCAGATTGAAGTATTCTGTCTACTACATCAAACTTAGAATTATGTAATTATTTGTGACCCTGAAATATTCAGTAGAGAAAAGACATCTTATCAGAACATTTGGTTTGGATTATCTGATTTAAAAAAAAAAAAAAAGAAAAAACTTGGGTTCAAATTTAACTTAAATTATTTTATGAGCAAACTCCAGGTAACACAATATATTTGGTGAATAATTAACATATCACATTATTTGGGAAATCCTATTTGTGTATACTATTTTGTGGGTCAGATATATCAAATAACTGAAAGAATAAAAATGAAAAGTAAAAGTTCAATATAGGACTGTTGTGAATTTCAGTATGCCATTTAGTGACAAATAGGAGGACACTTTGATAAAATAGTGTTAAAGTATAAATAAGGTAGTGTACAACCATATAAATTATGATTGGGGCCAGTTTAATTTTTTCTGGGGTTATATATAAATAGAAAATGGGTGTTAGCATTTTCATGAGGTCACAAAATGTCAGTTGTTGAATAATGACTATGAATAAATATCCTATTCACAGAATTTTAATCATCCTCCTGTTCTACTTTGAAGAAACTGCTTTGGTAATGGATAGCTACTTACCACCTACCATTTCATTGCAGGAGTCATTTTAAAAATACATTTGAACACTTAGAAGATGGCTTATATTTTCATCCATTTCACATTAAAAAGAAAATTATCTCCTTATTACCTCTTTACCACGACTCCCTTGTTATGACTGACATAATAGTGTAATAAGTGATATATACATATGATCTACACACACCAGGCAGGACAACAATATGATAAGATTGCTATTCTTTGTGCTATCAGAGCATTTTATTATATGTTAGGAAATCCTATTTTATCTGAAAGAGATGTCAGAGTGGCCAGGGGGAGAAAAACAAGAAGTGAGTTCTATGGCAGTAGAACTTCAAAAGGATACATTTTCTCTGTAACAGCTGCCTCAGATGAAGCATCAGCTACTGTTTTAGAAATTCCCTCACCCCCTAATTATATAACCCAGACTAAATTGCCTGATAATTACTTTTGGACTGGCACAAAAAGGACATAGCATTAACAGCTAGAGAAGGGGGCTGAAAAAATTATGTTAGAATTACAGTAAGAAAAGGTTTCAACTAATTACTGAAGGAAAGAACAAGTTTTACCTTACCTGGGTACCTTACCCCTTCAAATATTCTTCACCCACCGCTTTATAGAATAAGCATTTCTCCCCTAGTTTTATTGAGATATAATTGACATAAAGCATTGTATTAATTTTAAGTGCATAACATTATTGTATGTTAGTGTGAAATAATCACCATAATAAGTTTAATTAACATTTGTCCCTTCACATATCTTCCTTGTGATTAGAACTGTTAAAACCTACTCTATTAGCAACTTTCACCATGCTATACGTTATATCTCCAGAACTTATGTATCTCATAACTGAAAGTTTGTACCTTTTGGCCATTTTTAGTTGTTTTCCCCACTCACCATCCCCTATCTCTGGCAACCACCAATCTGTTTTCTGTATCTATGAGTTCAGCGTCTCTTGTTGTTGTGATTGTTTTTACATTCCACATATTATATAGACTATACAGCATTTATCTCTCTCCATCTGACTCTGTAGAATCAGTCTTGATGAATCAAGACAGATGAATGGAAAGAACATTGGCTCTGGATTCAGAGAGAGACTGAGATGATCCCTGGTTCCATCTCATCATATGGACCTTGGGCAAGCTATGCAATCTTTCTGAGCCTTGGTTCTTTGTCCTTTATCATAGGGATAATGTTATTCACAGGACAGATTGTTGTGAGGATAGATTTGCATGTGTAAATATCTAAGATTATCTGGCAAAGAGGGGGTCTCAAACAATTGGGACTATCTTAATTATCTCTTTCTTTCAACTGGTTTCTTAATTTTGATTTTTTTTAAAGATTTTATTTATTTATTTGTTTGTTTTATTTAATTTATTTATTTGTTTATTTATTTAATTTAATTTATTTATTTGTTTATTTATTTGACAAAGAAAGAGAGAGATCACAAATAGGCAGAGAGGCAGACAGAGAGAAAGGGGGCAGTAGGCTCCCCACTGAGCAGAGAGCCTGATGTGGGACCCTGAGGACCCTGAGATCATGACCTGAGCCGAAGGCAAAGGCTTTAACCCACTGAGCCACACAGGCGCCCCTTAATTTTGATTTTTAAGCATGTTCACGTCTTTTTCATTCTGAAGACATTTTCTCTAATCTGTGATCACCCCATGAGCTGTCCTACTTTTTTATTCCTTTAATTACTAAAATGTTCACAAGATTTACCTACCTCCACTTTCTTACATTCTCTTCACTCCTTATCCCTTTAGATCTGTGTCTTGACCTTTAAATTTGTGCTTTGATCCTATCATCTCACAGAATTCACTAAGGGTCTATTTGCCATGCTTGCTCACACAGTTTTAGTTCTTAAACCTTTGCCTTCCTTTCCAGGCCACTCTGCTTTTGGTTTCCTTAACTCTGTTTTTTTTTTTTTTCCTTGATCTTCTACAGGTCTAACTGTACCTTCTTAAACCCCATACCAAACTCTTTTTACCTTTCAACCCTAAGATCTATTCCTTAACATTATGCTCTAAGTCTTTTCCAATTTTCTCTCTAAACTCCCTTCTTGGATTAATCTACTCCCACAAGTTCAGACAGCATGACTATGTATCACTTCTGAATGCCCGCTCTGATTTACTGAGGTTCAAACCTTTATTTCAGGCTGGGCTGAGCATATATCATGGGTGTTCAGACAACAGCACATATTCAATATATTCAAAATCAAATGTAATTAGCTATCAAAAAGTGATCTTCTCCTTGGGTTCTTTTTCATGTTTAAAGGTCTCATTATCCTTTTAATTTCCCTAAATAGAAATCTCTAATTTTCAGCACTTCCCTTTCACAATCCTTCTCATTTCTTAGCTCTGCTTCCAGTCTATCACACTATTCTTCAGAAAAAGTTTGAGATTACTCTGCTTAGGATGCATTAGAATTTCCAAGTAAAACTCTTCAGTGATACATCAGATGTCTTTTATGGTAAGATCTTTCCAGTCTCATGTACAAAATTTTATCTAGACAACTTATGACCCAGTTATATAGAAATAATCATTTCCCTATGAATCCATCTACATTTTCCTTTTAAACTTCCATTCCCTTCCTCAGGCTTTTACCACTACTTGTAATGCTTGATCTTCCCTTGATTTTTACAGCTGTTACAATATAAATTGGCCTCTGGAAGTCATTCAGGGAGTTTCTTAGCCTCATGAAAGACTCAGTTATGATTAGTTGGTATTTTAAGTAGTCAATAGGCATACTGGTATTTTCATTCATTTTTATTTTTTTTGTTTCAACTTACATGGTACTTGATTTGATTACTTGTGACTCCCCTTTGCTAGACTTAAAGTCAGATAGTTTTATTCTATACATTTCCTCAATGCCTGCATCATAAATATTCAACGATGTCTAAGGAAGTATATAAAATTAGAAAAAAAAGGCAGTAGGTCTAATTATAAAATTTAGTTGAAACAAATAAAAATCTCTTACAATTCAGAAAAGACATACATGGATCTATGAGGGAGGAGAACATCTGCTTAGAGAGTCAAACAACTTAATATTTGGTAAGCAACAGTAACATATGTTGCAACATGATTACTCTTAATTTGGAGCAAACTCGTATTTGTGATACCTTTCTAAGATTAGAAAGGTATGTCAATGAGACTATAAAAGCTGTGCAAAAGTTATTACAATATGAAACACAAAATTAATTTTATATGCTTCAATTGTGAAGAAATCCAAAATCAACGTTTAAATATTATTGATTAATATGTGAAAATAGTAGCTACTTTTTTGGAAGGTGTGGCTTTGGATGTTTATAATAGCTTGAAATTTTACCTTGATTTAAAAGAAGATCAATATTTCAGACTGAAATGCTTTTCCTTCAATGGGCACATTTTATGCAAGCTGAAGTTCACAAAATCCTTTTTAGAATTTTAGGAATTAAATATTTTTCTTTTAATCTATTAGAAATAACAACAGAATGTTATTGATATTCTATTTCATTTCAGCACGAACAGTCAAGTCTTCGACATATAAACATCCCCCAGCAAAAATAGGCTTAAATGAATAAATAATAGTTTTTTTTTTAAATTTCATACATTTTTAATTATTATCTATCTTATTCTTTCCTTTCCTTCATTTTCAAAACATTAGAGAGGTCAGCCTCCATTTGCTTACAAACATATTATTGTCTATCCTCTTAAATATAGATCTTTCAATTTGAGATTGACAAGAATCTTGAAGTTTAATTTGTTCAGGGAAACGGAGATGTATGCTAGCCCTTAGTCCATGGGTATTATCATCATTACTTTTCCTTCTTCTGATACACAATGCTACTCTGGAGTCCTTCCTCATGTCTCCCGGTCACTTTTCTATTAATCTTACAAGTGGGTTCATAAACTGGCATCAGGCTCTCTGATTATGTTTCAATTATCTATTTACTTGCTTTCCCTTTGTCTCTATAAATGAAACCATAGTGTTAGAGTTTAGCAATGTTCCCATATTAGGTGGCAGACTATAGTGGTGGTTCCATCATGAACTTATATGTTTCTACTTATTTGTGGCAACTATTATTTTGCTACTTTTTCAGACTCTGTCTCTCCTTCTTCCTCTGTCCCATTTACAATTTGCAAGGGCAAGCAGGTGCAGGTAAGTCTAATCAGTTGCAGCACTGGGGTTTCTCTGCTCTCTGAACCTTTCCAAAATCCAATTTGCAAGTCTGAACTTTTGAATAGATACTGTGGGATTTTTCCTTAGGTAATGTCTTCTAGAAATACCCCTTTTCTTAATTAGCCAACCTAATGGGAAAAGACAGTAGCTGGGTTTTGTCTCAGTTGTATCTTATGAATTGCTCCACCTTCCCCAATTAAACAATGTCCCTCTCATTTTCCTTATGAGTCTGAACTCCCTCCTATACTCAAAGATTTTCTGTAGGTGCCTAGCCTCATCATGTCAATGGCACATTAAGGTATAACAGTGGATTCCTCTTGCTTCAGCAGCTCCCTTTTAAGGAGCCTGAAGAAGGTTATACTACTGATGGTTCCAAAAGCCCATACATAGAAGTCGGAACATTAAATACTTTGATATGTTCCCATTTACCCTACATGGCAGGTATATCATCCTTTCAGTATTATGTTTTCCTCATTTATAAATGTGAACAACTGTGTCTTCTTACTCTACCTTTTCCTATCTTAATAACTATACGATTTTGGTGGTAGGGTAATGAGAACGAGTAGTGTTTCTATCTAATTCTGCTTGGGTAAGCTTGGGGTTCAAATATTGACTTTAGAGTAGCCACTGTCCACCTGGCTCTAAAAGATACACCAAATAGAACTAGGTATCCCCTTCCCATACAGTTGCCATCATTCTTTGTATTTAAGCATACATCAACACAATTTTAGCTGTCCTTGGATGAGTGTTCAGAAAGCTGACTCTCACATCTCTGGAGTTCTCACCTTGCCAAATCTCTAGTTTAAAGTGCTTAGGTATTCAGACAAATCTATTAGTCATCAAATAAATTTGGAAAACCTCATATACACAATATCCCCCTTTGGAGATGTACAATGCACATCAGCGTCATAAATTCTCTAAATAAACCTGTGGTAGGGAATTCTGCTTAACATAGCCTTTCTCAAAGTTCTCAAAGTTATTTAACCTGAGATTTATTTTTTGGTTTCTAAGTAATATTTCATAAAATTAGGTTTCTATAGAGCAAATTGTAAGAAATGCTTATTTCTATTACTAACCTGGGATGCCCAATTTAAGGGAAAGAAAACCTTGGAACACACAGGGAATAATAAAGATTATAGAAGTGCCACATTCCAGCTGGAAAAATTCACACATGACTAACTCTTCCATCCTTTCATTTTTGTTGTTTTTGTTTTGTTTTGTTATTTTCTTTGCTGGTATTGTCTTTGCTGCTGCCCAGTAGATGTCAAAATGATCAGAAAAACAACATTGGTAACCGTGAGCCCCCTAATTGCAGTATCTTTGTTTCCCCAAGCCTAGATTAGAGATATTATGGACAGAATAGAAGTTTTAAAGTTTGCTTTTTAATTTTTTTTGTTTTTTAAAACACAGTATCTAGTTTACTTCAAAATTTGTGCTATTCTTAGAAACCACACAATGTAAAGACTGAATCTATGAAACACTGTATTGTTTTCATAGATTATTTTGTGGGTTTTTTTATGGATTTTTTTAGAATAGTTTAAAATTCACAGCAAAATCGAGGGGAAGGTACAGAAATTTCTCCTGTATTTCTTGTCCCCATACATGCATTATCAGCATTCCCCACCATCCTGGTACATTTGTTATTACACTTAATGAATCTACATGGACACATCATAATTACCCAAAATCCATAGTTCACATTATGGTTCACTCTTGGTGTTTCACAACTTCACAAGTTGGTGTTTCCAACTTGGTGTTGGAAAAATGCTAATAACATGTATCCATCATTATGGTATCATACAGACTATTTTCATTGCCCTAAAAATCCTCTGTACTATGACTATTCATCCATCCAAACTATCCTCTATTTTGTCTTTTTAATAGGAACTTAAAGAAAATATTTGACTTGTTCCTATTTATTCCATACAATACTGCCATAGTTGCTGATCAATAGAAGCATGATATTTTAAGTTAGACTGTGAGAAAATATATAAACTAGACATTCAAATTTCTAAGACAAAAGTACAAGCAATTTATCATTTCTAATACAGCAATTTAAATGTTTTCTAAACTCTCTTATCTCAAATAGTAAATTTATTCTTATTGAGCTTCTAAGTGATTGATCTATGGCCTTCAAATTTTATCCAATTTTGTCATCTTAAACATCTCATATTACAGGGTCCTCCTCTTTGGTGATGCCTATTAGGTTCATCTTTTTATGGAATAATCCATTACAATAAATTGATGCTATCATTTTACCTCCAATTCTAAAGACTTTATGCTTTATGAACTCTGCTATGAAGCTAACACCTCCATTTTCTTTTCTATTGTCCCTACCCCTGATCAAATACCAAACTTCATTTAAGGTAGCAAAGAAAGACTAAGCTATTTGCATTTCAATTTTAATTTTCACTAATATTTCCATTTTTTTTTAAAGTTACTCTTTCAAAGTAGCTGAAATGTTGGACAATGACACTCTTGTGGGGGGTAGAATGATACTTTCCCATTAATTTCAATTTTTTATCCCTATCTTTTCAGACTTATGTCACATCTACTTGCTATTTCATCTTTGTAAAGTCAGGTGGGCCACGCTATAGCTAACATGTAATATGACATGTATTCTGAAAGAGTAATGAAAAAAGTGACTTTTGATTTAAGCATTTATTAAAATATATACTATTTTGGAACATTTAAGGAACTCAGCTTTCTGAATCACAAGCACGATCAACATCATAATCTTGAATCAAGTACCTTTCATTGTTTAGTTTATAGTTGACTGGCTAATGATGCAATTTTGATATCATGGTAGCTTCATAAATATATAAGGCTTTTAAGAACAATATTCTAAAAAGAATATTACTATTTTATTGGCAAAATAGAATATATCATATTACAATTTAAATTAAAAGGAAATAAACACAATATTTCTTTCATAATGTTGGCCTTTGAAAATGATATCTTTAAAGTAAATACGTGGAATCTTATTCAGTGCTTAATTATGTATTGTTCTTGAAAACGGCATGCTTATTCATGAATCCTTAGTATCTTTACATATGTGCTGTTCCATCTTGTGGAAAACTCTCACCATCTATCCATCAGCTAAAGCCCTATCTTTCAAGTCCCATTTGAATAAAACCTCATTTGGAAAACCAAGGAAGGACTTCAGCTTTTACTCCTTCCAATGTTAATCACTGCCTTCATAATGCTGACTCTGAATCTTTTTTTTATATTTCATGTTTTTTCTTACACTGCCGCGTAATTTGCTTACATATCAACCTCAACTTGTTTTGTGTTTTTATTCCTATCAGCTGGCACAGTATTGTTACATAAAAGGTGCACCAAAAAGGGAGTCAATATGAACAGTCTAATTCAAAGTATATTCAAAACTACAAGGGTGCCTGGGTGGCTCAGTTGGTTGAGCCTCTGACTCCTGAATTCAGCTCAGGTCATGGTCTCAGGGTCATGATATTGAGCCCTGCATCTGGCTCCCCACTCAGCGTAGAGTCTCCTTGTCCCTCTCCCTCCGCTGTTTCTCCTCTCTTTCACTCTCTTTCTCTCCTAAATAAATAAGTAAATAAATTTTTAAAAACAAAACAAACAACAACAAAAAACAAACAAACAAAAAATGTACATTCAACTAGTATAATAACATGGATTTTTTGTACTGGGAGAAGTTAAGTGTGTTCTAGCATTTCTTCCTCTCAATATTCATGACCCTGTATCAGCCTGTTTTCCTTCAGTATTCTGGGAAGTACTCCTCTGAGGGAAAATAACAAGAAATTTTATATTTGGGGAGTTGGGGAGGGTAGAGTACAAAGAACAGAGTATAAAGAATAAAAGTGGGGCACTTGGGTGGCTCAGTGGGTTAAAGCCTCTGCCTTCGGCTCAGGTCATGATCTCAGGGTCCTGAGATGGAGCATCATCAGGCTCTCTGCGTAGCAGAGAGCCTGCTTCCTCCTCTCTCTGCCTGCCTCTCTGGCTATTTGTGATCTCTCTCTCTCTGTCAAATAAATAAATAAAATCTTAAAAAAAAAGAATAAAAGTTAAATATTAAAGTATCAGTTCAAGGACTATTTAGATTAGAGGCTTCTCTAACTCAATGACTAGACTTTTGTAAATATCAGTTGTGAATGTATATCTATCTTTATTATGATATATAATTCTATCCTAGCTTTACACTTTTCAGCTGTTGAATCACAGAACTTATTTTCCTTCTCATTTCATGCTTACAAGGCATCTTATTGATTCTAATTTGGCTTCTCATGTCTTTTGCCCATAATGAAAAATATATGCTAGCTTGACAAGCTGAATCTAGTTCTATTAACAGTTAAAGATTTTACAATAAATTAATCTATATGTATTGTTTTATTATAAATGAAACACAAAATTCTTGCTTTTGTGGTATGCACTGAAAACACGCAGTTGTTCTCTTACACTTTGAAAAAGTGTTGCTGTTTATAGGTGCTGTGTATAAAAAGTATAATATAATTGAACTTCCCAGAGCTTTAGTTCTCCACTGTTTAGGAACATTTGATCTCCTGATGTTTTCTCACCCCTAGCTCTTACGCAAGGTTAATGTCAAATTGCCAGCAGGGCAGGACCCAGAAAAACAATGGCTTTGGAGGATAATCTCACTTGGCTGTAGTCTAGAGGTGCCCCATTCACTTTCACTCATTTATTCATTCATTCATCTATCCACTAACCAATTATTTACTGGGATGTGCCAGTGCTAATGGAAGAGATACAAAGACAAAGATATCATCACCGTGTCAAGAAATTACGATCTAGTCGAACAAGAAACAAAAATGCATTGGATGCCATGTTAGAAGTCTGTGTGAGGTATATGAGGGCACATGGGAGAGTGGGAGAGAGTAATCACTTCTACTTGTTGAAGGTGGAATAATTGTGAATTAATATTAATAGCAATGACAGTTTGATGATTGTTTAGAAAGGAGGTAAATAAACAAACACAGGAGCCCCATTATGGGGTATAATCTGTAACAATGATGCTGTAACTACACCACTTTAGGAAATTCATTGTAAAATAAATCATGTTTTTTTCTAATGTGTTTCAAGATAATGTTGCTGAAACTGTAATCACTGCTCTCTAGAGGTGCTCTAACATTCTTGGTTCTGCAGGTCTAAATATGGAAAAACCTTGCTTCTGATTGCCTTTATTTCTCCTTAAGGAATGATAGAATATGGTTTTCAAAATGAACTTTACTTAGAAACTAAGGAAGGATAAAACAGAGCTAAAACACAAACAGTAAATAATGATTCTTTATATTGATATATGTAACTATGTAATAAGTCTACTTGGTTGTCTAATAAAAATTTTAAGCTACAAATTTATAAAGCAGAAATCTTAAATTTCCAAAGCAAACTTTCCCTTTTTTAAAAAAACTTTCCCTTTTTAAGTAAAAAATCTAGGAATCATCCTTGATTCTCTATTTTCTGGAACCTACATGCAATTCATGAACAAGTACACCAGTTATTCCTCCAACACATATTTCAAATTCCCTTTACTTCTCTCTACTTCCATGGCCCTTCCCTTAGTTAGATGTCATACAGATTTCCACAATAACCCCCTAATTGGTCTCACTGGTTCAACTTTCGTTCATCATTCCCTAAAATCCAGTCTTCACACTGGAATTAAAGATTTTTTTAAAAATAAAAATTAGGACAAGTCCCCCCTCAAAAAAAAAGGAAGGAAGGAAGGAAGAAAGAAAGGGAGGGAGGGACGGAGGGAGGGAGGAAGGAAAAGAAGGAAGGAAAGAAGGGAAACATTCCGAGGTTTCTCCATTACTCTTCAAATTAAATCTAAACCTATTACTGGGGCCTTTAAGATCCTCCTTCCTCTGGTTGGTCCCTACTAATCTCTCCAGTTGTAGTTAACAATGGTATCTAGTATTGCTATACTCTAGCCACATGACTCCATCAGGAATCTCCATAACTAAGCACTTCCATACCTGAGACTTTGGCACTTGTTCTTTTTGTCTTCCTTAAATGTTCTCCATTCAGTGCTACCCCTTGGCTGATTTATTTTCAAAGGTCGCTATTAACTTTATTTACTCTATTCGCAGAACTTAGAACATTCTAAAACTGTCTTGTTTATATATTTAATTTTGTCCCTCATTAGAATATAAGCTGTCAGAGGAAAGGGCAATATCTCTTGCTCACCACCAGGTCTCCAGCAGTCGCCAGGCTATCCAGCACACACTAGGGATAAAATAAATATATAATTTATATATTAATTATCTTAAGATTATTTACTTTGAGCTGTATACTATCTGTATTATTAAATATAGTTTATGTTGCTTTCCTCTACAGATGCCAATTTTTAAAGCAAGATTCACCTAACTAGGCAACTAACATAAGACGGTTTCAGATGGAAAATGTTGATTCCACTGGTAAAATTCTGTTTCTTGGCGGGCCTTTTTGCTATGTTCTTAGATATGGTCACCATCTTCTCCAGCATCAAGCTTTGCTTTTCTGTTTCCCTGACTTGACTTTGAAGGCCCTTCCTAATCCCGGACCTACTCAGGGAGAACAAAATGTGTCACTTGGACCAAAGATTCCTTTCCAAGAGTCCTACTATATCCCTGTGCACAGCTCCACCCTGAACCCCAATCTCAGGCTTCTTATCTGTGAATTTCAAGATGTTTGACTTTTACCCCTAGATTTTTCAAAGTCAGACAAAAACTGAAGTTTCCCTTCTTGTTTTATCTTCCAGAACAAAGATGTTTGACATATGAGACAACCACACAATGGTCACTATCTTTTCAAATCTGATTTTCAACCCCACTTAATTGTCAAACATTCTAAATAACTAAATATTTAGTTTAAATAACACATTCTCATAGGAGGTAAAGTCATGCTAAGGAATCATCTCAAAATCCTGGCCTCTGAGTGTGGCTACCAATAACACAGCACTGGATGGAGCTGACTTGTTAGAAATGCTGTCAAATAAAGATTGTTGATAAAGATCACCTGCAGTAAAAATAAAATAAGACATACTGGCTCCTTCAAGAGAAGTTGCTGAATCTTCTTGGGGAAAATTATTTCTCTTTCTCTGTTCCTCATAGGTTGCAACTGAAATGTCAAAAAAATTTTTTTATATAGAATTGATTTATTACTTAGGAATTTTTGTATTAGTGCATATTAGGAATTTGATCACTATCAACATTCAAAATATTTTTAGGACTTACTAGCCTGTAATAATTTAAAGTGACCTAGGTATTGTTACAGATGGTTGTGAAATCTTAAGACTCATGATTTTGACATATGGACATTCCTATTTTTCTTTTTTTATTTTGTAGGATTTTTCAATGAAGGAGAGGTTGGAGAAGTGATGGTCTAAAAATGAAGTCTTTGTCTTAACTAAGAGAAGAAGTAGCGTCTTTTCAGTAACCTTGAGTTCCTCAGATTGATATGAACTATTTTTTTATGTTTTAAACTGTTTTTCATTGATTTTTTTTTCTCATTTTAACTACAAATCTGCCTAACACATGTTTCATGTATATGCATGTATATGTATATATGTGTGTGTATAGATATATGTTTTAACAGTGAAGATAAAAATGTAGAAAATGTAGAAAAGTCTTTCAACTGAGGTTCTTTCAAGTATGTCATTTATCACTACTTTTCTAAAATAAAAAAAATACATATTTTATCTACATCTGCAACAACAGATGTAAGTATTAATGAAGATCTTTCCAGTCTCACTCCAGCCAACACATTTAGGCATTTAGATAAGAAAAAGCATACATCAGCACAAGCAAGAAGTGTTTGGTTTCTCACTCGTTTTGTTTAAATCTTTGTCATCTGTCTTTTAGCTCTTGAGTCAGTGTATAAATATAATGAACAGATTTAAAAGCTCAAGTGTGCCAGAGGCAATAAACAATAAGCATATTTAAAAGTGAAAAAAAATATAATCAAATGACTTTGTAGAATTAGCTCTTTACCTTCCCAATTTTCACTTAATCTTTAAATAGAGACAGTCATTTTGATATATCTGTTCCTGCTGAGAGAAAACACACTGCTATGTATTGGCAAATACAGAAAATAAACACTGACACTGATCTTTTCTTCTGTAGAGATTACAATTACTTACAACAATTTCACTAATAAATGCATTAAATGGCTAAATTTTCTTGAGCATTTATTAAATGGACTACCAGCAAACTTAGATGCATTTAAGTGCAATCACACATTTAATTATATCAAAAAATCTAGGGGTGCCTGGGTGGCTCAGTGGGTTAAAGCCTCTCCCTTCGGCTCAGGTCATGATCTCAGGGTCCTGGGATCGAGCTCCGCATTGGGCTCTCTGCTCAGCGGGGAGCCTGCTTCCCCCTCTCTCTCTGCCTGCCTCTCTGCCTACTTGTGATCTCTCTTTCTGTCAAATAAATAAATAAAATCTTTAAAAAAAAAAACTATGAGGTGAACACTATCACTGACCATGTTGTATAAAGGAAATTAAATTTTGAATATATTAAGTAACTTTAACACCACTGAGTTTACTCAAGTATAAACTCAGGTGGCCATCATTCTAATCACCAATTGAACATGTGCCACACATTTTTTTCCATATTTTTACATAAATCTAAATCTAGACACTTTAAACCTAGACACTTCTCCTCGGTGGTATGTTTTGTACATTCATACTACTCAAGAAATATTTAAACAAGTATATGCTAAGTGCCCATTATATGCCAGGCATAATCCAGATGCTAATGATACAGCAGCTAAAAACAGTTGTGAAGGTTACCATTGCCTTTGTCTCCATTCCCCTAAATAACTACTCTTCTTCCATATTACAATACTTCCTCCTTTTAATAATTTTACTCAATTTTAACTCATAAAAATTTAATTATAGTCTCTTCTGCTATCAATCCCTTTTAAATTCTGAGCTAGTCAGAGCAATAAATATTTGTCTATCTGCATACTTCTACTGCAGATCTTGTCCTCCATCTTGCAAGCTCTCCTTCAAGGCTTGGCCAGCTGTCCGAAGCATTCTCCACTGCCCATGTTTCAGTGTGTATTCTATAACAGGTTTTCTCTCCATTCAAAGTGGATAACCAGTCAATACTCATAGTTCCCTCCATTGGGAAGATCTTTTCTCACAGTATGTTGAGGCCATTCCATACACCAAACCAATCCTTTCATGAACCAAGCTCTGAATTCTTCCTACACTAGGAGATCATTAGGGAACATTCACCAACATGTGAGCACTCTTAGACATTAATTTATGAGGTGCTGGTACAACAGTGGTGGCTGACATGAAAGTTCAGAGCCATCAACACATGCAACGTTCTTTTTTTCTAGGTATGTAGGTATTTAGAGTGCACACAGGGAGGGGCAGAGGGAGAGGAGAGAGAGAATTTCAAGCAGATTCTATGCTGAACATGGAGTCCCATTTGGGGTTCAATCCCAAGACCCAAAATCATGATCTGAACTGAAATCAAGGGTCAGACACTTAACCCACTGAGCCACCCAGGCGCCCCACATGGAGCATTCTTTTGTCCTCTGGTACTGCTCAGGTGATATCTAGGGTATATCACTTCATCTTACAATGGACTATTCAATTGCTTCTGGGCCTACACGACCTATGATTTGGCAGATCTGACATTAATCAGTTTATGATGGGCAGTTCTGGCCACACTTGATATACCATGGTTAGGCTTGTTGTCATTATGAGGGTCCAGCAGGATGCCAGGAGCTTTTTTGAAAGTTGTATAAATCTCTCATACATATAACATGGCTTTATTCCAGAATTCTGGTGGCCTAAACTACAATTTCTTCAGGGATACTCCAATATCATATGATCATATTGGATAATATTGTTCAAAGTAGTGAAGTCTTTTTTACCATAGCCTTGATACACTGTTTTAGAGCCTGTCCTTGTTCTAGACTCCACTCAGAACTGTCAGTCCTCCAGTCTATGGATCTGAGCAGAATTCTTGGTTTGGAATATGCTGTCTCCAGGACCCTAAAAGGCATACTAGGCATTGTGGAACCTTTCTTGTGCCTGAAGGAACAAGATAAAATAGTATATTCTTTACTTTAGATGAGATTGTGATTTATTTGCCACCTTTTGGAGGACATGTGTCAACAAAGACCTCTAATGCATTAGCTTTCCTCTGGCATTATTAGCTTCATGCCATTGATAAAGAGGCCCAGTGTGATATTCTGCAGAATGTACGGCTGGCCTAGATCTCTTTATATTATGACAGAGGGCAGAAGAGTTACCATAGTCCTGAGGGAAGGCTGTAAATGTATACCACTGGCCTTTCCAAATGACTGCCAACTGTTTATAATCCTATTTTGGGATAGAGATGAAAACATGGTCACCATATCAATGACTCAATATCCTATCACACAGCATGTGAGCTGTGTTATCTACTGTAGCAATGATCCATCATCTGGCATAGTAGCTACAACTGAGACTACTATGATTTTTCCTTCCCTTCCTTTCCCTTCCTTTCCCTTTCTTTTCCCTTTCATTTCCTTCCTCCTTCCCTTCTTCCACCCATTTCTCCTCTCTCACTTCTTCCTTCCCTTCTCTCTCTCTCTCCCTTCCTCCTTTCTCCCCACTCTTTCCACTCTTTCTTTATTTTTTGATTTCTTTTAAATGTAGAGTTTGAATAGTAAGCTTGTCAGCAGCTCATCTATCTTGCCCTCAGCAAAACTCTGTTCTGTTAACACATTTCATAACTCTCAGCAAACTGGTTCCCATGGCTGCTACTGTGACTTGTCTGCTCATTACAAAAATTAAGTTGACGTGATTTCTGGCCTTCTGATGGTTAAGTGCTACCATATAACTTTTTGTTGTTTATTTTTTTGTTTGCTTGTTTGTTTTTTGTCAAGTAACGACACCTAACTTTTGCTCTCTGGGAGCCCGGTTCTTTCTTAGTGAGATTCATAGCTCCTCATCAACATATTTCTTTTAAATTTGAGAAATGATGTATCCTATAAGCCCTCATATGCATGTTTTCATGTTTTTTTCTTTTACAGTATATCCACGTGAACAAATCATTGCTCTCAGACTTTCAATTTCTTCTTCTATCATCTGCCATAACAACATTGGCATGTTACCTCCATATATTTTTCTTATTACTGCTGCAGCAAACTGACACAAATTTGTATATTTAAAATAACACAAGTTCTTCTCATGCTGCCATCTGTCTGGTTCTCTCTTCCAATTTCATCCTCTACTTTTTAAGATGTCTTGTGATTACACTGGATCTACCAGGAAAAGCTAAGCTCTCAAATTTTAAGGTCAGCTGATTAGCAACTTTAATTCCATCTATAACCTTAATTTAGTATTTCCATATAACCTATATATTACAAGTTCTGAAAATTGGGACATATTTGGCAACATTTTTCTGGCTACCATGATTAGTGTAGGTTCTAATTTTTCCATGCTTCTAGTAGACACTCCTACCAGTTTTTCTGCATCATCTCCCAGAGCTCCTGTCTGGTTGTTAAATCATGTAAACTTCTTTTGGTCTCAGCCATTCTTACAATTAAGTATTGGGATGTGGTTCTCAGTTTTCTCCCTCCTCCCACTGTAGGAGATGAGAGTCTTTTTGTATAATATGGAGGAGACCTCTGGCTTTCACATAGCATCAATTGCCAAAAATCACTCAGTATTTTGTTCTCTTTTCTCAAAACAGTCACATTTAGCAGTTCCACTATACTTAATTTTTTTCTCTCATAATTCCCCAAAGATAAAACATTTCATAATTTGTGCATTTTCACCAATTATATCACCTCAATTTGTCACAGGTGAAACTTGCACTACTCCTTTGGGCCAGGAGCTCTCTGTTCTTTAAACACTACAGTGATGGGGTCTTTATTTCCTATTGGGAGGTGGACAATCCAGCTCCAAAATTCCATGTAAGTGTCTTCTTTTTTGGTAACAATTCTGAACCATTTCCAGGTTGGATTCCCTAGGAAATAGAATCTAAAATGCACGTTACCATGTAGGAGGTCTATTAGAGAACACTCTTGGATTTTCCTCTGGAAGGAAAGGGAAGAAAGAATAAATGAGCAAATAGACAAATCAAGCAGTCTCAGTGGAAGCCCCACAAAATGCTATGTGGAGTTCTTAAGATGGAAGAGTGGTAGCCTTGGGCCAGGTGGCTCTCTTCACTTGAAGCAATTCCTGAAGGCACTTACAGTAGAGTCTGGGCAACAAATCCCTCATTCCTATAAGAGATCTATGAAAATCATAGCATCTGCCATACTATTTTATCTTTAATATTCTCTCTCCCTCCTCCTCTCTTTTCTTCAAAACTTGCCCCCCCCAATTTGGATTTTGTTTTTAGAAATAAAAAGCCAGAAAACATTGCCACAAACCACCTCAAAGCAAGAAGCACAGGCATTATTAGCTGCTTGAACATGAGAAGGGAATGAAGGATATGCACAAAGAATACATAAATCAATATCCCCAAAGTCATATGTCATATTTAAGTTCCTAGTCCAGATTTTACTGAAAGAAGAAAATTGAAGTTCTGGTAAACTTCCTGTCTTACACTAAACACAAGGTCAAACTATCTTTCTATACTTTTCAGCTAGAGTATGCTCAGGAACTTTCAGATAATCAACTTAATCATTAACTATTTAAGTTAAAAATTCTGACCTCCTGTTATTTGTCTGGCCTTGGACTAGGTGCTAGGAACTCAAAACTGCGTGAAAAAGAAAAACATCTGTATGATACAATTTATTTCCGATGTAAAGATAAATGATAACAAAATAAAAACTTTAAAAAACAAAATAACATAATCTCAGATTATAGTAAATCATTTGATTTAAATAAACTGGGTAATGTGATAAAGTATAACTTGGCAAGATACTTTAAATAAGAATTATTTAATATTAGGTTACCAATAGTCATTATTATAATTTTTATTGGATTAAAAGTTGTTTGTGATCAAGTATTCAGTTTGCTCTTCATTCTTTCACATTTCTTTCATTCCATTTACAATCCTTCACCAACCTCCCCCACTTTCATGAATTCTGACAAGTTTCTAAGAAAGTGACACAGCACAAGGTTTACATTAACTCTTAAATTTTAGACTATCCTAATCTAAATCAACAGCTTAATCTGTCCTTTTCTAAGATATAGATAGCTAATATAGGCACTATGTTATTGTTTTATTTATAAAGTTTATTTTGACTCCACTTTCAATATTAATGGAAATAATTGATATATTACTATTTAAAGAATTCTAAACAATGATAATTACTAAACAAAAGAAGTAGAAATTAATATTTTTGTATAGAGAGTTTTTTTGTTGTTTTGTGGGTTTTTTTGTGTTTATCACTTTTGCTTTGTTTGTTGTTTTTTAGTGGCCACTCCCCGAGTCATTTTTATTATGCTCCATATAATTTATCCTTCTTGTCATGGTTTGGCTGTAATCCTGTCATTACTAGGTAGTAAAATAAGAAGAATCTTTCGACATAGCCAACAGAGGTAATCTTGAAATAAATGGATGATATAAACCCCAAGACATAGAGAGCAACATTGGTGGTCACTGCTTTCACTCTTAAACCTACTCCTAAAGAAATGACAGTCTATAACAATGCCTAGAATTCTACAAGAGAAATATAATATAAACAAAAACAAAAACTCAGTGACATAATTTTTTAACTGTTTTAAGGATAAGTTAGTATTTCTATGAGATGAAGTAAGGATTTTTCTGAAAATTTCTATAAATTTATATTTAAGTCAACAGAGAATCTGTATGTTTAAATATATGCTGGACTTCACCTCATTCTTTTCTGTTTAAAAATCCCCATATTAATTGATTTTTGCTAAAATATCATCTAATGAGACTATTACACATTTAAAAGAACAGGAGTTAATTAAGTCACAAATTTTAACACTTCACAGTTAGCCCATTATCAGTTTCACACTTCTTCTACTTACTGTAAATGTTAATGTTTAAAGGAAAATAGGCTTATTAAAATATTTTTCTTATTAAATAAATATGTTGTTCTTCACAGGCTTATTGCCTTAGTAATTTTTAGACAAATTTTTCTCTAATATGATTGTTTTATTATAGAAATAAAGCATATATGTAATATAGGAACTACTAGGGGTGGACTATAAAACTAGACGATTTTAACTTTTGTGTAAATTAGCCATAGAATGATTATTATTTATTTGGAAAAGATACATCTCACAAGATGGTAAAAGTAAGATGCGATTATTTTTATATAGAGGAATCCCTTACGTATATATAGAAAAAATTTGTTTAAAAAAGTATAAGCTACACATTTAGTTATATGGATACACACACATTGGGGTTTTTTTTTTGTTTCTGTTTTTGTTTTTTTGGTGAGACAGATCATGTGCAAGGGGGGAGGAGGGGGAGTAGGAGGGACAGAAGGAGAGGCAAAGATAGAATCTTAAGCAGGCTCCATACCCAGTGAGGAGCTAGATGCAGGGCTTAATCTCAAGATCCTGACCCTGAGATCATGACCTGAGCTGAAATCAAGACCCAGAAACTTAACTGACTGCACCACCCTTTTTAACAGTAATCTGATAAGGGGTAACTAAAGTGTAAAAATAATTCTATTTATTTACTTTGATCAATGTAAATGTTAGTAATATTGTGCCTTTAGATATAATTTTATTTTAAAGTTGCTCCCCAAAAACTTTGCCTTAATAATCCCAAGCTTTATGGGCATTTTAATAAATTCTCTTAAAAGTCTCTGTGAAATTTTTTTAGTTATGTTCAAATTAAGCCACTTGTTAATTTGGCTCATTTTTCAAAATACGTTATTTATTTATTTATTTATTTATTTATTTATTTATTTATTTGGTACGTGTCTGCTAGTCTGCTAAAGCTACTACAAAAAAATACCAAACACTGGATGGTTTAAACAGCAGACGTTTATCTCTCACAGTTCTGGAGAAATAGTCCAATATCAACGTGCCAGAATATTTAGTTCCTGGTGAGAGACCTATTCCTTGCTTGCAGATGGCCATCCTCTCACTGTGTTCTCGCGTGTGGAGGAAAGAGAGAGAGATCTCTGTTCTCTCTTCCTCTTTTTACAAAGGCACTCATCTGTCATGGAGGCTCCACCCTCATGACCTCATCTCAACCAAATTACCTTCCAAAGATAATCACACAAGGGATTAGACCTTCAATATATGAATATGTTGGGGACGCAAATATTCAGTCCATTACAGTAGGACATCTACTAAAACTTAGGGTTTTGTTTTTTGTTATGTACAATGCTAAATTTTTACAGTTAGAAGGAACCAACATGAAAATATCTATTAAAACTCTAGCGTTACTTCCTTAAACACTCATAGCAAGGCGAGATCATTCCATTTCAAGGTAGTCCATTAAACTTTGTGAACAGAGAAAACAAGAGACCAAGGTAATCAGTCTATTATGTACTAATTGTAACCTCTATACAGGTTAGGTAAGCTTCCGTGAGCTTCAGTTTCTGCATCCTTAAAACAGGTATTAATGCAATGTCTTCTTTTTCACTACAACTGTTTGGATGAATAAGTAAAATATAAAAGGTTAAATCATCAAAAAAATAAAATGTCATAAAGATATGAGTTTAAATTATTATTATTTAATTTGTTTGCAACTAATGGATGAGAAGATCAAGATCTCTGTATTTATCCAGCTTTTTATTAAATACTTATATATTTTATTATTTATTATCGAATAATAGTATTTACCATGTATACCTGTATTAGGGTTAAGTATAATTTTCATCTGGAATAAAAATTCACTTCAAGGTCAAGTTATATTTTTAAATTTGTAGGCAAGAATCTGTTTCTCTAAATCAGAGATTATCTGTCAAACACAAATTACAAATGAACATCACCTGTGAATTTTAGGGTGGCATAAAATCATGATAATAAAACTATTTTTAAAAATGATTCTTAGATGTATGTCTTTCCATAATCTACATGCAAAATCCCATTATATACTTGAAAAAATTCCACTGAAAAAGACCTAAAAGGAAGATTTTTTTTTTTAAAGGAAGATGTTTGAACCATGACATAACCATACTTATGACACTGTTATGTCGATTTCATCACTGAAACTTCTGAATGTGATAGAATTGCCTTCAAAATAGAAGAGAAGCTACCCACCCCTCAATACAAACCATATATCTATATACATCCCATTCATTCCTCTCAGGCAAAGCATCAGAATTCAACCCAGTGCTCTATTTCAAGAAGGGTTGTTATATCTAATAAAATGGTTATATATGGAGCCTTGTTTTGCACTTTTTCAGTCAGTAAGCAGTTAGGGTTGGTAGCATAGGAAGGTGAGTAGGCAAACTGACAGGTAGATATGCTCTCGGAGGCAATTTGTAGAAAGGAAGAAAGGTCACATCACGTTTTTTATTGCCTCTTTCTAAAAAAGAATGCTGGTTTCCTGGGCATCTGCACCCCAGCATTCAGTTGAAACTGAGCCAATTATTTTAGGCAAAAACATTTCCAATGGAAGTGTTCAGTTTTGCAAAGCAAAATAGGTATCTTGCATTGTACCCTCGAGGCTTTGACTTCAGCTGTGTCAGCTGAGACGATTCTGATTCTGAATATAAAAATCTGATTCACAACAAGTTTGACACATGCTGCTTCAAAGAAGTGAAGGAGCCTCCAAGTCTCATTCAGAGCCACAGCCTGGCAGCAAGTTCATTTTTGTCTTCTAAGTTGTTTTTCTTTCACCCTTTTGCTGAACAGAAACCAGAAAATTACTCTGAGAGGAGCTGCACGCTGTAACAGATGTATTACACATAAATATACAGAAACATACAGAGAGCTGGGGAGAATAGAAGCTAGTGTTATCCACAAAATCTGTCAATTACATAAAATTCAGTGCATAAAACAAAAATAAATATTATACTGATCTGCCAATTATTATAAATAAAAGAGCTTTACTTTTCAAGTAATGACTACAGAAATCTGTGAGACAAAGAAAAAAAAAAATCCAAGAGTTGACTATTCCTATATGATACCAAAAGAATCAGCAGACAATGTTTACATTGGTAACTATCATTTTCTAACAATTGCACAGAGGCATCTGATTTTTCTCTTTATACTGAGTTGACTAATTATTTAAATATCTCAATGAATGAGCATGGTTAATCTAAAATTATTCTGATTCTGTGTCCCTTTCATTTCCCATAGCTCAAGTTCAATTTCCTTCATGGCATCAATATCCCTGAATCACAAAAATAGATATGTCCAATTATTCATACATAAATTTTGCTCTAGATTGAATGTGTCCCTCTCAAAATTCATATGTTGAAAATTTAATCCATGATGTGATGGTACTTTGAGGTGGGGCCTTTAGGAGTTTTTAGGTCATGGGAGCAGAACCCTCAAAATGGGATTAATGCCCTCATAAACGAAATCCCAGAGAACTCCCTCATCCCTTGGGCCATGGGAGGTTACAGGGAGATTGGTCCAAAGAGGAAGTGGGCTCTCACCAGACAGTGAAGCTCCTTGTGCCATGATCAGAGACTTCACAGCCTCTAGAACTGTGAGAAATGAATGTTTGTTGTATACAAGCCACCCTGCTTGTGGTACTTTTGTTAGAGCAGCCTTAATGGACTAAGACATTGTGAATACCAGTCAATATTTTATTTTCCCTAAGAATGTTTGCACTTTATGGCTAATGCATTATTATCTGATCAGGACTCCGATTCAGGTAAAGAAATGTTCCATTCCCATGTGTAGAGAAGGGAAGAGATCTTTCAGGAGGTAAGAAAATCCTTTTTAAAGAACATAACTTATTTACTCCGACTACACTTAAAAGTTCATCCCATTACAATATTTGGCCTTTTGGTTGGCCACTGTTTAAACCCAAGTTGCAATGAAAATAATTAAATTAGATTATTTAAATATTTAAAATGATTTTAACCTTCAAAAAAGGTTAGTTCAGTAACCTGATTAACTCCAAACTCTTTTTTTCTAATGAAACAGATGAATATATATATATATATATATATATATATATAGACACATACGTATGACTAGATATAATAAATAAGTACATATATATAGATATAAATGAATATATACATATAACTATAAAACTAAAATTGGGACCTATATAAATGCTGTCTTTATAAATGTGTTACCATCTAAAATATTAATTAATTCAAACATAGTGACCATCTAAAACACTAATTAAATCAAATATAGGGACTTTGTCATATTCTCTGTGTCTATCATCATGCAAGGAAATATAGGACTTATTTAAATTAGTGATGGATTGAAATAAGTAAAAAAATCCATCAACCATCTTTTTCTTTGACATGTGGGAAAAGTATTGCTGGGACAGGTAAATAACCAATTTTAAATTTAATAAACTATTAATTTTTATAAAATTTGAATTTTGATGGAATTTTAATATTGGCAAAATTCATCACTAAGAAAAACACCAGTAGTAAATAAATAATTCCTTAAAAATGATAATTTATTCATATAAACCTAAGCTGGATAGGAATAGCAAACTGGTCTTTCTGAATTGACCTGATTTTTCATATGTAGGAAGTTGAAAATATATGTCATCAGTGAAATGCCTGGAGGTCTCCATGCAATGCAAGGAGAATATGCATATAACAGAATTCCAGAATGAAAATACAGAGCTTTGTATTAATCAGCATGAATTACAACTTTGATGTGCATTGTGATCAAAATAAGCAAGAATGATGGGTTATGCATGTGAGAAAGAAGGAGTAAAAATCAATACTTTTCACTGAATCAGCAAAACAATGGCACAAAACTTGGTAATTACTCAATTCTGAGACCAATACATTATTTATATTTTATAAGTATTAGATGCAAATTTGTGAAAAAGTACGTATTGTATACACTTGAATTTCCTATATAGTCATATATTTTGCTCGTCTGTGTTTTCTTATTTCTATTTCATATTTCTTTGTATTTTTGGTCTTATTTCTATTTATTTTATTAATATGGGAATACATTTCACACTATGATTTATCGGCCATTATACTGTATATTTTGTGATGCATAATTTTTTCACAGCAAGAAAACTCTTCCCTGACTGGGCTTTGGCAGCCTCCATCCCACCACAGCTCCCATAAAACAAAATTAAAACAAAACCCAAGGACACAATAGGATTTAACATTAAATTAGGAAAAATGTTATCCATTCAAACATTTTGGAGAACGAAGACAGGGGAACAGCTATAGGACACAGTGTATTTATTCAAGAATTAGTAGCTGATAATTAAAACCTGATTCTTTGCTAATGGGTTTCAAAGTTCTGAATGATTCCTTGATGTTACAATAATGTGCCTACCAAAGAACAAACACCCTGATCAAGAGGCTTTCTTTCTCCTTGCTCTGTTGTCAATTACCAAGACGGGTACTACAGATGAAAGACATAGCAGCTATATAGATTTAATGAAATGTCACTGTCATAAATGGCAATATTGCCTAAGGAAAGATATTTCTCTTAAGGGAATATTTGACAGAAATGTGGATGACTATGATCTTTAAATCTCTAATGGGTTTTTAAAAATTAATCCTTGTTTACTGCAAGTGTAATATGATGGTTAATTTTATGTGTCAACTTGACTGGGCAGCAGAATGCCATGATATTAAGTCAAATATTATTCTGAGTGTTCCTGTGAGGATGTTTTTGGATGAGTTTAACGTTTAAATGGACAGACTAAGTAAAGCAGATAGCTCTCCCTAATGTGGGTGGCCTTATCCAATAAGCTGAAGGACTGAATAGAATAAAAAGGCTGACATTCCCAAGAGTGACAGAGAATTCCTTCTGCCTGACTGCCTTCAGACTGAAACAACTGCTCTTCCTAGATCTTGACTCTGCCAGTCTTCAGAATACAACCATACCATTGGCTCTCCTGATTCCTGGGCTTTGGATTTGGACTGGAACTGCATCGTGGGCTCTCCTGGGTCTCCTGCTTACTAACTTCCTGAAGACCCTGGGCCTTGGCAGCCTGCATATTCACATTAGGCAATCTGTTAAATTTCCTTTCATATGTGTATGTGTGTGCATGTGTGTGTGTACCTATACATACATCCTATTCATTTTTCTGGAGAACCCTAATACAGCTAATATGAAATATTTTCTATATTGTAATTTTAGCTTTTGAAAGTCTATTTCTAGAGGGGTGCCTGGTTGGCTCAGTCAGTTAAGCATCTGCTGTAGGCTCAGGTCATGATCCCAGGGTCCTGGGGTGGAGCCCCATGTCTGGCTCCCTGCTCAGCAAGGATCCTGCTTCTCCCTCTGCTCTTTCCCCCCTTCTTGTGCTGGCGCTCTCTCTCTCTTCTCTCAAATAAATAAATAAAATCTTAAAAAAAAAAAAAAGTCTACTTCTAGAAAAAGAAATTGCCAAATGTTTCATACTAATTAACCACTATGTTAAGTAGATAAAAGCTAAAGTTTAACTGATATTTATCAGAATTAATGTTACATTTACCTGACACTTCAATTATCTTTTTTTTCCCCCCCTCAGGAGCTCCTTAATCATTATTATCCATATTTTTGTTTACTAAGAGACTATCAGAGCACTTATAGTTCGGATATTTCAAAATATAACTACTTTGGGACAAGACATTTTCTTACATAAAGTACCTGGTAGCCCCTGAGGTGCCTGAGCTGCTCCTTCTAGTTCAGATGTGAAAAGACCAGAGCTTTCCACTGAGAGCACTCCTCAGGGAGTGTCCAAAACAATCCACTGAGGTAAATAAATAAACTAACAGAATTTATGTTTCTATTTTTTATCTAAAAGTTAAAAAAAAAAAAAAAGCTTTTACTGATACTTAGTAAACAGGTGTTCCTGTGTACTTCTCTTGATATGTCTCAGATAGCACATGTCACGTGGGTCATGTCAAGTATCAAGAAGGAAAGGTAGAAGCTTTAGGGGTGGGAGGGCTTGATTGGACCACCCGCCCTGTTTCAATTCCTTCACTTGTCATTTATTGAGGGTTACCTATGCCTGGGTAAGTGGATTTAGACAATATACTATTAAGTTTTAACTAAACTAACTCTCACAAAATAGGCAAGTGAGTAAGAAAAGGTTCCTTCAGAGAAACCATAGATTAAATATATCTCTGAAAATACAAACATCAGTGAACAACAACAAAGAAGAGTGGTCTGACACCAGGCATAATTCTAGTACAAGTTCTTCTGGCACAGGATGAGGCTTAAAAAGCAATAATGTATTTAGATGTGATAAGCCCATAATGATACTAGAAATTCTCGTGAAAACTAACTTAATGGATTTATAGCCACTGCTGTTAAAAATGACCAATAAACTTAACAACACTGTGCCTTGAAATACCAGTAAATGATTTTTAAAACTCTCATATCTACAAGTTGTTTTTAAAAATAATCCATTTTTACTTAATTATTCTTAATATTCTATTTTTGTGGTATCATTAAATGTGGATTATAATTAATAAATAAATCTACACATATGTAAATGTATGCCAATTTTGGCCTTATTTTTTGTAATTAAGCTTTTTATTTTGAAATAGATATTTTGAGATATTTTATAGGTTCATATGCAGTTGTAAGAAAAAATACAAAGAAGTCCCATAGACCTCAACCAACTTTCCCCCAATGATAACATCTTGCAAATCCGTAGTATAATATCACAACTTGGATATTGACACTGATACAGTCAAGATACAGAACATATCCATCATCACTGGAATCCCTCATGTTATCCCTTTTATTGCCATCCCCTTCCCTTCTCCATGCAGCCCCTCCTTAAACTCTGGAATCCACTACTTTCTTCATTTATATAGTTTTGTCATTTCAAGAATGTTGTATACACAGACTCATGCAATCCTTTTGAGATTTGTTTTGTATACTCACATAATTCTCTGAAGATTCATCAGGGAGGCTGGGTATGTCAAGAGTTTGTTATTTTTAATGACTGACTAATATTCCATACTATGGATATGCTATGGTTATTTAACCAATATATGCTAAGTTTTAAGTGAATGGGCCCACAGAATTATAGTAAATTGAAAAGAGCATTTTCTTAGAAATCAATATACAAGACTCTCATGGATAACTACTAATTGTTAGGTCTTAGCTCAAATGTCAAAGCATGTAAATGCAAAGAGGTTTCCCTTGGTCCCTCTATCTTGTGGAATATCCTAATGAAGTCAATCTCTCTCAACTTATTTGTGTGTGTGTGTGTTACCTCTACTAGTTTTATAAACTGGAGACATCCTAAGAGGTATATACACATTTCTATACCTTGGTTTACTCATAAGTTAAAAAAAAGTTATCCTGGAATATGCCTAAGATAACTCTGCTTTAGAATTTAAAGTAATAAAATCTGACAGCTATTTTCGATCATAGAATTCCTCTATTCACTTCCTATTTACTTCTTGCCTAGATTCCAGACTCTCAGCACATCCCTTTAGCAGTGAACATCCAGATATCACACATCTATATAGTACAGAAATGTACCTTTCGTACTTCCTAAATCTTTAACACACTTATCTACATTTGTATCCTTATAAAACTGAGAAATTATTAGATCCTTCAAGTAAGAAAAGTAGTAATAAGTTACAACTTTGTGAAACAAAACTTTTATTAGTGTAATGAACATTAGATGAGCTCCTGGTTTCCATCACTGCAGAATAAAGAATCATGTTTGGTTTTCCATCCTCATTGTCTCCTGTGCAATGGCTGTCATCTAACATGACTGAATCAGTTTTAACAACTCTGGCTTTCCACAAGAGTGTCCCATCTTTCAGTGGGAACTCAAGAAGAAAACCAATGCTTTTACTAGATTCATCAAATCCTATTCTGATATTTTAAATTAACCTTTAGTCTACAAACAGAAAGGTAAATTAGAATCTACCAATTTCATTAATCTATCATAAACACTATAATATATATGTATCACATACACATTATTGCTCAACAAAATGATGGAAGAAAAAGCTAGTAATTTTATTCTTTGAATCCTGTAACAAAATACATGTATTGGTAGCATTAAGATAAATTTGAAGAGCTGTTTTTTAACTCTGCATCTCAAGATAAAGTGGTTTCTTTCCTTAGACTTTACTATTCTGGATAATCATTATTGCTATTGGAAGAGCATATATTTACCGCAATAATATGTTTTAAGGCACATATTTTGTTTGGGCATATATTCATGTTTGCCTATTAGTTGAAAGGATAAATGAGATTGAGCTGCAATCTAATCAAGTTCTGCTTTTTGTTATAACAACAAAGAACCGAGTCTCCATTAGCTTCCCTGAATCTAAAAAAAATGTAAATTTATTCTCTATCATACATAAATGTGAAAAAACATGTGTCTTTTTTAACAGACACTGCTCAAAAAATCTATACTGAGTTTATAGAAGGATAGATTTTTATTTATAATTTTTGGATTTTTAATTGGGCCATGAATGAAAGGCTTCTTTCCAAAATAACAAATGTGAAGATTAACCTTTTACATCCATAATGGAAGGAGCTGCGATTAGCAACACTGATAATAATCATTTGAGAAAATGCCTTACAAGGAATTGGAATTCAAAATATCTGTCTAAGCTCTAATATCAAATGAGGCCTAGTTTACATAAATTTGTGGCCTTATAGTCATATAATATATATATGACAGCTAAATCACATAACTAAACATTTTCTTTATTGTATCACATCCTGGTATCATTTTAATCAATGCTTCTGAATATTTAAAAATTGCCTTATATCATTATTATATCAAAAATCAGCACAAATAAACAAGTCATCATAACTGATTATTTCCAAAAATGAGAATATGAAATCCAAATAGAAAAGTGTTGAAATGTGTCTAATACAGTCATGCATCTCAATGTATCAACTAAGAATCTTGATATCAGGTTTTTCAAGATGAAACATGTCCCATAAAATAATTAAAAATATAAATATACACATAAACCAAACATACACACACATAAAAGACACATACACTCAAAGTAAATTTGGTAATTATGACAGAGATGCTAAATAAAAGTAAAAAAAAATGAGTAGCAAATTTGAAAATCCATAAATAAATTCGGTAATTAGAGCATTAACGAAATTTTTTCCTCAATTTTTTCAATTACTTTGACATCAATTGTTTCAATTAAAAATGTCCAAATTTAAGTTCATAATATCAAAGTTTCATTTGATTTCGGTGCCTGCCTTAAGAAGTGAAATGGATTGTTGCATATCTTTTTAGTTTCTGAGCTTCACAGATGCTTGAATAGAGCACAAACTGTAACTACTCTATAAATATTGAATATGTTATTGAATCAATAAGTTAAAGGTAAAAAATATCTAAAATATTAAGACTATCACTTTATAGCAAACTTTTATATTACTGATGGTTCATAGTTTTAAAAAAAGGACTACATGCTCTATTGTAGAAAAGTGACCTACCCTGGCCATAAGTTTATGTCAAATCAATGTCCTTCCTATACACACTCATTATCAAAAAGACCAAGTCTAGATTTCTCTGAGTATATCATCAAGTTGATAAAGATGATACACAATAGACAAGCTTTGACAAGCCCAGATAATGATTAGAAGAATTCTAAAATGGATCTTTGCCATTGACTGAATCTTAAGAGATTGTGGATGTTATATTGTGGGTTATTATTCTAAGTATTCATTTCAGAAATCTAGCAATAGTTTGTTTTAAAGTATCAAAATATTAATTATTAGGCATATATTCTAAGAACTATAGTTATGATGATGATTATCATCTATTACTAAACATATTAATGGTTTATGATCTCTATTTAATCAGCCAATATTTTGAGAGCTAGTCTCTAAGACACTCCTTTGAAAATTCTTTAATAATTTTATACATTTAGCTCCATGAAATATTTGGCTCTATGAAAATATAAGTTCTCCTTTCCTTATTAGTTTTTTACTTATATTGCTTGTACAGTAAGTTTATAGATATATAAAATATAGATAGATAACCATAGATACTTCAAAGTTTTCAGAAGTTTAGTTCTACATTTATATTCATTGTATACTCACTATCAAATTTTTAGCTTAATTTTCTCATTCTCTTTGAAAGTTATAAGCATATTGATCATGGTCTCTGAAAAGCAAACACCAAGATACTGTTGGGAATGCAAGAGATGTATAGAGAGAAAAAAATATATTGAGAGATTTATTGTGAGGAAAAACAGGGAGAAAGCCAGAAAATGACGGGTGATCAGGACTGAATTCTGTGACAAAGAGAGGGAAAGGAGACTTTCACACTATAGAGCAGTTCAAAAAAAGTTTGCCCGGCTCTCACACTGATTGGATTTTCTCAAACCTATGTCATCATTTAGAGGAACTCCACACTCACAGGAATGGTCTGCCTTCTATCCACACCACAGTTTATTTTGTTTTGTTTTGTTTATTTTAAGCAGTGGTGAAAAGAAGAGCTTCAGAGCTAATGATCTAATGGACCTGAGGTTATCAGTTACGGTCCGGGCAGTGTAAGATCTGAGACACAACCATAATCCACCCTACTTCTCTGTCCCATGTTGAGAAACAGCTCCAGTGGTGAGCTTCTCTTGCTGAGAGAAATCTTAGAAAAAGAGTTTGGTGGCCCACTCTATTTTCCCACTGTAGTTGGGAAATGTAGTTGATCTCTGGGCTACAATGGCACTAGTCATCTTCCTCCTGTTAATTAAACAAGGAGGCCATTAGAATGAGGTGGCTTTAATGTCTTACTGGCTAATATAAGCAAACCAAAACCTAAGCCTGTAATGCCTCAAAGTTAAGAATGAGAAGCATGCAGGGGCCCCTGTGTGATGCAGTCAGTTAAGCACTCGAGTCTGGGTTTTGGCTCAGGTTGCGATCTCAGGGCCTTGAGATTAAGCCCTGGGTCAGGCTCCAAGATCAGCACAGAGTCTGCTTAAGACCCTCTCTCCCTCTCCCTCTGCCCCTCCTCACTGTGTGTGGCACACACGCTCTCTTTCTCTCTCTCAAATAAACCTTAAAAAAAAAAAAAAAAGAAAAGAATGGGAGGCACACCTTGCCTGATGGGTCATGGGAGTGATACAAATTGAGCCTATTCCTCATCTTGCCCTTTGGCTCCTGGACCCACACATATCTTCAAATTGGGGTAGAACATCACATCATAGGCTTCTGATTTTACATATGTATTTACAGACACACACGTACTGTATCTGGAAGAATAGCATTCATCCTTTTGGGATGTTGATTCGAAGATGGTGTCTTTTGAGAACTATTCCAGGCTTCCCTAATGCCAGCTGTTCCTTGATGGTGTGATATAGGATATAACCGGTAAATTCTGTTTTATGAAGCCACTACACACTTCTATCCTCTGGTTAGATGCTCTGTTGTATGGGGATTCAAAGACAGCACTAGCTAGTTCTAACTGGTGCATTTTACCGGCCACCAAACACATAAATTTTCATGAACACATATATGCACAAACCCATACACACACACACACACACATTATAGACAGTTAATTTCTCACGCTTGAATGCTTAAAGAATTATCTTTCTTCCTTGAAAATCAGAAAATTTAACAGAATATTTATCAGAAATAACTAGGTATGCAATTTTCAATGGATGCAGAGTAGCCTTTGATCCAAATAGATTCTTTTTTTTTTGCTTTCATTCAAGAAAATGTCATTTACTCTAAGCTTTTCTATCATCATTTTTTGTGTATTCTTCCTTTCATATATATTATGTATAATTGTTTTAATCCCTTTAAATTTTCCCTCTGACTTTTTAAAATAATCTTTTATGTAAGTAAAGATGGATATATACATACATGCATATAAATACATAGATATACACACACATATATATCTAGATCTAGATATTTCTATAGCTAGATATATATATTAATTTTGTTAATATTTGATGGGATTGTTTTTCTAACTCAGGATATGCTTTGGATCCTTTATGTTTGGAAAAAAAAAAAAAAGCCAAATATTTTTTTTTCCTACTTTACCCAAATCTTCACAACATTCACCATTAGTATCCTATCTGAAATAAGAAGCAAAAATAGGCAAAACTTCTAAATGTTGAGTCGTATAAGTTTTCAGCAAGGAAGGAAGACTTAAATTTGGATTTTCAGTAGCCCTCCACTCTAGGCTATCAACAATTTCAGTGTTCACATTGTTTTTTAAATCTCATCTTTTCTTTTTTCTTTTCTTTATTTTGGATTTTGTTTTATTGTTGGAAATATCTCTTGGTAATTATTATAGAATCTATCATCTATCTATCTACCTATCTATCTATCATCTATCTATATTTTTTTTTTCAGACTTCAACTTAGTGTTAGCAAAATGCCAAATCCTGGTAGATTTTCCCTCCTGCGGTGATTATCCTCAGGAATATTCTGGGACTTTTCTTAGAAGGGCAGGTATGACATATACAGGTGATTCTTGAATTATGTTAGATTTACGCTGTTTGGCTTTACAGTGATACAAAAAAAAAGCGATATGCGTTCAGTAGAAACTGTATTTGGAATTTTGATTTTGATCTTTTCCAAAGCTAGCAAGATATGTGGTTACAATGCCCAGCTTATGAGGCTGGGCATCAGCAGTGAGCCACAGGTCCCAGTCAGCTATACAACCATGAAGATAAAGAAAACAATACATTTACAACCATTTTGCACCCATACAACCATCCTGTTTTTTACTTTCAGTATAGTACTCAGTAAGTTAAAAGAATTATTCAACACTTTATTTTATAGTAGGTTTTGTGTTAGGTGATTTTGCCCAACTGTAGGCTAATAATATGTGTCCTGGGCACATTTTAGGTATGGTAGGCTAAGCTATAATGTTTGGTTGGTTAGGTGTATTAAATACATATTTGACTTATGATATTTTCAACTTACAATGGGGTTACTGGAATGCAACCCCATTGTAAGCAGAGGAAGTTCTGTAGTGCACCCAAAAGTGGTTATATATTAGCATGGTTTCTGCTTCTATTCCTGTTTGTCTGGGTAAGAACTATAAATGGATTCCTAGAATTTTTTATCGTCTTTTTCCTTTGTGACTGCTTTTCAAACAATACAGTTATGATTTCAAGGGTTTCGTTACTTTGAGGTGAGTACTGCTGCTATTTGCTTTTCTTATTTTAATTATTTTGTTCATTTACTTAGGTTTGGGGCTAGCAGAGTACATTGTGGTATAGTTTAATATTTCATTATAAACTAGAACACTTTATAGAGCCTTAAATGTCATAAAATAAAAGGAATTTGATTTCAAATATAAAGGTTTTACTTGCCATGTTAGGTAATTTTCTTTAAGTAATTAGTTTGATTTAACAAAGCAATTATTTCCAGGAAATCACTAGAATTGCAATAATTTTAGATTTAAGTAGACTCAAGTGACTAGATTATTGCATAGGAACATATTTATTTACTCAACTTATGAGTTTTAAAACTAAAAAGTTTTGTAGAATTTTTTTTTTCTTGAATTTTGCCATTAAGAATATGTTAAGAACAGTAATATAATGCCATCTACTTGTTACTGTGGAAAATGACTTGGTAAAACTTTGTCCTGAAAGTAATAATAGATGATAAATACACAATTAGCATAGCTATTATATAATAGGATAATACATTAAATAAAAAATAATCATTTATATTCTTTAGTATTTCTTTCTCCTTGAAATTTTTTATGAATCTAGCATTTCCAGTGCTGACGTAAATTTTTGAAAATTTATTATGTCAGTTCTTATCTTCTGACAATGCAAATGCTTTGCAGTTTATAAAATTTCATTCCATAATATTTGAGTGTTTTGCTTAAGGATACTGCTAGACTCAAATCTTCAAATTCAGTACTATACATCAATGCTTTTATAGGCTCATTTCTTTGTGCTTTATTGAGAAAAAAACAACAAAAGAAACTAAAACAAATTAGAACTCTTTTAAAGAAAATGTTACTAATTAACTTATGGTTTAAGATAAATACAAATGGATTTGACTTAAATTACACTAATTTATTTTTATTCTCCTGTTTTGCCATCACAGGCAGCAATAAAAATGCCCTTCAAAAGTAAAAAACACAATGTATTCTTTTTTTTTTTCCACAATGTATTCTTCATTTGCTTCTTCTTTTAACTGAATACCAATATTTTCTATCATGAGGCAAACCTGTTGAAGACTTTGGATAATGTAATTTCCACCACCTGTTTTATGTTCTTCATTTTTAGATAATAGACTTATTTTCTATGCCCCAAATCTCTGTTGCTTCAAATGTAGGTTTTGTTTTTCGTTACGTAACTACTAATGCTCTCTAATTCTCTATATATTCTGTAGCTTCTTAAAGGATGAAAATGCAATAAGGAAAATAAATAAGAACCAAAATAAATAAATAAATAAAAATGAGAAAAAAAGTCTAAATTTTATGTACAAACATGTTACCTAAAACCTAAAAATAAAAGAAATGTAGTCTTCCTTAATTTTGCTTAGAGTTATACATGGAGATTAGGGACAGGCATACAGCAGCATTTGGGAGATGCATGTGGCTAAAATTTGTTGCTATGCAAAATGAGACTGTAGATTCTATAAACAGTTATTGACCAGTAATATTTTACATGTTTTCTTGTGTGTTACCTAAATTACATGTCGCAAGCTACTTGCAAAGTAGGAATTGTTATCTTCATGTCACATAAGTTTCAGAGAACTTCAAAGATTTGCCAAGGGTCACTCAACTGATAATTTACCATGCTAGAATTCCAACTAAATAATTTTACACATGGTGATAACAGAAAAGAGGGGCATTTAGATTGTTTCTTGTCAATGTAGTCAAGAATACATGATGAAAAGATCTAACTACTTTATATAAAGATCTAGGTCTAATGACATTATGTGAACAAATTGATCTAGAAAATTCTAGAAAAAGAAGACAGAGCTCAAATTTCTATTGAGATTGACTTCTTCAAAAGCAAATCTTAAAGACAAACAAAATTTGGACACAAAGAGCTTAGAATGAGGGCCTATTGATTCAAGAGCCCCCCAAATGCTGACAAGCAAAGATCTTCAACATGGTTTTCAGATAATCTCACAATTGTCAGAGGATGAAATTTTTATTCAATATCTAAAAGAAAGAACACAAAGCTAAATGTATTTTTACGATAATAGAGAAAGCTTGCTGGTCAAGCATAGTCTCTCCAAGGAGAGACAATTGATGATTTTCTGTAAAATATTTTGAAAGCATGGAATCTAAGGATTGGTAGAATTTTACAGATGAGTGGGTTGACATAATTTGTCTAGAAGGAGACCACTGTTCAGTGGTTGGCATTCATATGAAAGTCAGTTTTTAATTGCTTGACTTTTAGAAGCAAGGAGCCCTCGCTGATTGGTAGGGTTATTGTTATTTGTTGATTAAACTGCTTTAAATGGTCCTAGTGGTTGTTATCATAAATATAGAACTTCCATTTATTAATTAGGCATGTTCAAAACGGTTCTGTATCGTTCTAATGGCTACACAATAACTCATCTTTTCCTAGAAATGTGGGAATAACTTTTTTTCATATGTATTTATTGTTGTTGTTATTCTTATTATTATTAATTTAGGTGCTCCATGAAATATACCCATATGTATAACTATAGCTGATATGACAGATTTCATTTAAATCGAGACTTGGATTTATCTACTTCATTTTGACTTCTGAGAGGACAGTAGTATATTTAACACAGATGATGAGTCTTTATAACATAGCTTTATTACTCTCAAGAATATTATAAAACTCTAATTAAATTAATTACATTTTACATTTTTCAAAGTTTCTAAAGAAGAAAACTTTTTTTGTAAAGCTCATTAATTGAGAAAATTGATAATATGGGTAAAAACTATGAAAATGTATGCAACAAATGAATAAGGATATTTCACTTTAAATTAGCAATGTAAACAAGATTATGCAAGTAATACTTATTTTAGTTGACATCAAAGATCTTTCAAAGATGGATTTTCATGTAAGCCATTAATTTAGCACTAATTTTTATTTTGGTAATTAACTCTACTTGGCAGACTTAATCAATGTGGTTAGAGTTACTCTTCGTGGTAATAAAACACATTAGCAATATAGTGCAGTCTTTTAAAAATGAAAATTGATCTTCATCCAGATAGTCTGAATTAGTAGTTTTAGTGAACATGCTTAAAGAAGTAACATGGAAAAAAATAATGTTGAATTGATGTCAAAAGGTCTTAGCTCTAATCTGAGCACTGGTACTAACTAGCTATTTGACCTTTCACAAACTAATTGATCTCTCTGGGCCCTCAACTAACTAGTGCTACAATTAATTTTGATAATAAAAAATAGGTCTCATTTTTTTATTTATATGTGAGTGTGCATGTGTGTATACATACAAAATGTTGGATAATTTGATATACCACAAAATTAGAATGCTCAGCTGATTCAGAATGGGAAAAGGATTTACAGTTTTCACTCAAAAAATACTCTTTCCATTTTATTCTGAGGGAATGAAAGGATTAATTGCAAAGGTCTTAGATCAATAGGCGGAAGATCTGTGATATTTGAGGACATTATTTAATATATGAAATGTGCTTATCACAATGGCAGGCCCCAGGGGCGCTCAATTAGTGGGAACTTTGATCAACAGAGAAACATCCAAGTTCTCCAGAAAGTTATTTTATAAACTGGCTCGAACTTGTCCTTTGTTTATCATCTCTGTCCTTTTTCTCTCACACTGTGTTCTGAATAAACAAATAACTCATGATTGCTCATTTGTTAACTGTTCATCTCCATGCTTTAGTCATACAGGTTTTTTCCCCCCAATAAAACAACCTTTATCCTCTTCTATATTTGTTTAATTTAACCCATACTTTTCTTGCGGTTGTCTTCTTTCCCCAAATCAAACTAACAGCACTTACCTCCTCCTACCTACTATTGGATGATTTATAACTATGTCATATAATTTTGCTAAAGAGATGTTAATAAATAAATAGCATCATTTGTATATGATTTATATCCTCTATGTATCTAAATTTACTAATTATATATATGTAGTCACAGTCATCAAATAATAAAGGCAGAAATATTTTCACATAATAATCAAATTTGGGGCAATTAACTTAATCTAGGAATATATGTTAATTATCCACTTCTGTGTCTCTATAAGAAAGATTCTTCATAATAATAAAAAAAATGGCTTAGAAGAAGCCACTGGAAGTAAGTGGTTATAAACATAATTATGTACAGGATTTGCTAATAGAAGTGGCAAATAACAAGTGATACTGGAGAGGGAGATATGAGGTTCTAATTATTAATCAGAATGATATTTTGTAGAGGAAAGTCAAAAGACAATCATTAATTTAAATTTTAAATAACATAGATTTGTTGATCAAATACAGGTGTAAGTTCCTACAGCTGACATAATGAAAAAAGTTTAATGAATTCTTTTTTTTAATGTTTCCTTTTTTTAAAAAATTTATTTATTTATTTGAGATAGAACGAGAGTGAGAGAGAGGGAGAGAACACAAGCATGGGGAGCAGCCCGCAGAGGGAGAAGTAGACTCCCGGACAAGCAGGGAGCCTGATGGGGCTTAATCCCGGGACCCTGGGATCATGACCTCAGTCGAAGGCAGACGCTTAACCAACTGAGCCACTCAGGCACCCCAAGTTTAATGAATTCTTATGTGAATATATTACATATGCTATAGGTGCATTTTTTCTCAGATAAAAATTACCTTTAATCAATCCATTTTAGGCTTGCAAAAGTTCTAGAAGATGATTAAATAGTAATGATGCAATGCTCTGTTATATTGTAACACCAAAAACAGCTGGAGTAAAGGCTGAAATTTTATGGTTTATGGCCTCTTTCAAGATTTTCTAGTGATCTTTTTGTTTTGACCATAAACTTTGAGTTTTTGATAGTAAACCCTATGATAGTAGAAATATAATTTTAGCAATTATTTAAAAAACAAATAAGGTCTTCCTCCTGGAATACATGAAAGCTTGGTAAATTTTAATTCCTTTTATGCACTTCGTGTTTCACAGATATAAGTTCCATGTTAAAGAACAAAGCGATATTACCATGATTTCTCTATACATTCAGGGTTAAACTCTCTCACATATAGGTTCTGTTCATTCTCTTCTTTTCCCTGGGACAGATTTAGTTTGTAAGGCACCATGGATTAGGAAGAGGTATCTGACCCACACTTATCCTGACAGGCATCCCCTGAGGTCTGCAGCCCTTGGGTTTACAGTTTTCCAGGTCAACCTCTGATCATCTGATGTTCTAGCCCTGTTAAAGCAGCTGAACCAGCTTCCACTGCTCACTTTCTTGTCCAAAGCTTTGGCAAACTTGTCTCCATTTGGCTTCTGGTTTTTAGAGTCTCCTTATCACAACCATAAGACTGTTTTGAGCACAAGACATCTCCTCCTCACCAAAACTAAGACCCTTCAAAGACTCAGGACCTGGTTTCTTCACTTAACACTAGGTATGTAGTTTAGATAAGATTGTTTTTTGACCCATTCATCAGATGTCTCACATAATCCATTGCTCCTAGAAGACCAAGGAAACATGTTGAATCCTGAGTTCAGCTTTGATTATTGCTAGTCTTCCAAAGCCAAGTGCATGCATATACTTTTATCACAAAGCAGCTCAAATTGAGCCTTCTTTCAAATACCATCATCAGAATGTTTTCTATAACACAGGGAGAGAATTTTCTCTCAATCTTTGAGACACAAGCTACTTCCATTTATGTGTCTATTGCTCCCCTTCTCACTGCCTCTACTTAGGCAGGGCAAGAATTCATTTTTTCTGTCGAATACTACACGGTGGACCAAAGTGGAGGAAAATCTCAAGAAAAACATTTCATTCTGACCTATATTCTGCTACACCTGTTAATTATGTCAAGATTTTGCCTTAGGAATGTTCAAAACGCATTTTCTGTAATACCTTTGTCTATTCCACTTTTCTTCAATTTTCAAAATTTGTTCAGAAACTGAAAAAGTGAATTTCTTTTTCTCTTTACCTGTAATATCAATCCCCTCCTCAACTAGCTACCTCTCTACATGAGACTAAACTTTGAATAGCATGACTCATAGCTGCTCCCACTCTAGCTCAAAGCTCAGAACCTGGAAAATGTCCAGATTAATTGTTATCTGCAATGGACTGAATGTTTCTGTCCCCACCCCACTCTTATGTTGAAACCCTAATCCCAATAGAATGATATGTGCAGATAGGACCTAAAGGGGGAAACCAGGTCATGTCAGTATAGCCCTCATGAATGAAATTAATGTCTTTAAAAGATGTCAGAGAGCTAGCTAGCTCTTTTTCCACCATTTGAAGATAAATGCAGCCAGCAGTCTACAACCTGGAAGCGGGTTCTCACCAGAACTCAATCATGTTGACACAATTATCTCAGATTTCCAGTCACCAGAACTGTGAGAAATAAATTTCTGTTGTTGATAAGCCACTCAGTTTATGATATTTTGTTGTAGCAATCGAAAATGACTAAGATACTCCCTTACCTTTCATAACGCTAAGCCTGTTTGTAGGTAATTTTTCTAATTATTGGTTTGTTTTACCACAAATTGAGATAGAAAATTAGAAAAATAATTATGACAATATAATAAGAATAATGGCGGTAATGACCAAGTGTTAAAAAGTTAATTCACTGAGTAGCCATATGTGTTATCAGTGAACTTTGCTGACCATTTTATAACTATGGTATTAGCTAAGAACTTGGATTCTTATATATTGTTTTGAAAGTAGATAAGCACAGCTTTTGCAGATAGAGATTTAGCACTATCTAGCTGTGTGATATTGAATAATTATACTCTCTTAGTTTCAGTGTCCATGTCTATAAAACTGTAGCATAAGAACTACAGTTCAGGGTTATTTGGGCAATTCACTTAGAAAAGAAATATAAAATTCTAGCCTAGGCACATTATGGTGTATAACAGATGGATTATAATTACTGATACTTGTATACATATATATTTATATAACTATGCATATTTTACACATGTGTTTGCATATATATATTTAAAATAGTGGTGTGTGTGTGAGTGAAAGAGAAAAAGAGAGACAGAATGTTCTTTAATCTCACTGGGAAAAGAGTCTTTGAGACTTGATAAAAACTATGGAATTTCCCTCAAGATAAATGAGCAAATATATCTATTCTCCAAAATTACCTATGTTTAAGAGATTCACAGACTCATGGAAGCATTTCTATAACCCTCTATTTAACAAATCTACCCTTGTAGAAGTTTTAAAACTGTTTCTGAGGCCCAGGAGGTGACAGTGTATGGCATGGCCATATAGCTTTTGCTTTCTTTCTTTTTTTTTTTTCAAATAAGATTCATAACTAACAATTCATCCATCGATTTATTCTTGAATCCTTGATGATTGGCAAGATCTTTTAAAGGATTACAATAAAGATTATAACATTTTTTACTGATTTGCCCCTAAAATTATTGCTGGAATCCAGAGGCAAAGTTTAAGAACTCCATCCTGATGCAGAATGAGTTTCTGTTGGGGGCTCCTGTACTGGTTCTGCTTGAGTCTAGGACAAGCAAATAATAGCCAATATGTTGGCATTTGCTATAAACAGTTTCATATTTGGGTCATCGGTTAGATTCTTCTCTCCTAGTTTGGACTTCTATATCTGGAATCATAGAGCTTGAGACACCCGAAGTTGTGGACCACTCCCACCATTCACTACCTCTCTAATTTTGTGTATGAGCAAGAAGCCAACTTGAGAAGTAAACAGTTGAATGGAGGCAATGGTCCATTGACAAAAATTCATGTCATGGGCTCACGACTATTGAGAAATATTGCTTTTAGAAGCAGTATTTTTTCTCAATAATCCTGATTATTCTTTTTCATTTTGGTTGAATTTTTAGTAAGTTTATCTAAATGTACTCTTAAAAAAATTTTTTTTAAATATCCACTTGAGGATTAACTCTAACATAAATAGAATTCTGAGGATATGTCCCTACTGACAAATTAAATTCTAGAATAAGATTTAGATGTTAAAGTAATGGTTTTGAATTTTTAACAGTTTCTTCAAAGAGAGGATTTCAACAATACTCATTCTTGGCATACCACCAAGAATAAAGACGTTTGTTTCCTATAGCTATTGTTTGGAAAGTAGAGAGGGCATGAGTAACATATTAAGGATTCACTGAAGCACAACTTCAAACAACATAGCTAGTTGGGACCTGCTAGGAAACAAGATCTCAAACAAATCAGCCTGGTGGGTTGCACTGAGGAGCCAAATAGTTGTTTCCAAGTGTACCTTCAGGAACAATACAAGGATAAGAGGTCTACAGTCTGCAACAACAGACTGTGGCAATGATCTATGGGACATTCTTCATAAACACACAAAGGGTACAGAATGGTTGCTTCTACACTGATATTTTCTTTAATAATATTTTCCCCCAACATACACTGGTACTTATGTACATATATAGGTATTACATACATATAAGCAGTATGTGTAAACTACATTTTACCATGAGATGGAAAGAATAGTGAAAGAAGGGAGGCATTACCTCAGGAATTAGACCAGAACACATCATTGTCTCACAGATATAGTTGGGGATGTCTCTCCTCAGGGAAGTTACTATTTCAAGTCCATTTAAAGTATGTCTATGTAAAGAGGATTTTTTTTTTTAAAGTCTGTTGTGAAAAGGAAGAGATTTTTCTCCTGTACTCTACTGTGAAGTAACTGGACTCTCATCTACCACTAAGATCTTGCAGAGACCCAATCTTTAGCCTTCATTAACTCTTTATAATGAACAATCTTTCAACTGTGACCTGAGTGTGGCAAAAGTCAAAACATCTGACCAACGTGTTATATATTCTCAGAATTTCATTCTCCCTTCTTTTTCTCTCTTTTGTCCCCATTTTCCTTTGACTTTGTTAATATACACACTTTAAGCCTATTCTCAGATTCTAGGAATCAAGAAGTTCTCAAATTCCCCTAAAAATGAGAACATTTTTCAATGACTTGTCCAACTTGCTTTCTCTTCCATGTATCATATAATTTAAAGAGAAACCATTAAATAGCCATAAAAATTTTACACTATTGCCCATTTCTGCATTTCTGGGTCTATCTCCCATTATGTCTCTCTAAACTAGCCAAACTATTCATTGTTTCTTAACAGTTTGTTATATTTTTCTCCTCCATGATTTCATGTGTTTTATTAATCGAACAGAAATCCACCCCATAGTTTCACTTACCATAGACTGATCATGTTGCAAAGATCATTGCAAAGGTCTCCTTTAGTAAAATGTCCTTTAAGCACACATGAGTTGACCCTTATTTACATAACAAGCCTCACTGTAGTTGGTCCCCACATTTATGGATTACCTTTTTCTTCCATATCCTACATAGTGACCTGAACACAGAATAGACAAGAGCACTTTTTCATTGACAACTCAATTATTTTTAGAACAAATCATAAAATATCATTAGAAGCCATCTTGACTCTTAGTAATCTTGGAGGCCATGACGCAGACAATAGGAAAAACTTAAAATCTGCTAAGAAAAATTATCTACTTCTGGCCATCTCTGGTTGTTAGAAAATTAAAAATTTTAAAATATTCAAATAAAATTGTGACAAGTCTCTTAATGTCTACAATCTCTTGGTTAGAGATATCTAGTCCTTTATGATACAAATTGCTTTCTCTTAAAGACCCTTTCCTATCATTCATCCAAAGAAGAGCACTTTAAAGAACCGAAAAGGCCACTGTAATTATTATTTTATTAAATGTGTATAAATTGGGGCTGTCCCAGGGTAGCAAATATCTATGTCTCCCCCAAAGAGATTTTTTAGAACTCAACATGATATTCCATTGTGATATATTATAAAGTACAAATTTGAGTATTATCCTCATTTTAGTATCAAATAATATCAAAAGATTTTTGCCCATCAAAATGGTATTCACTTCATTTATAACTATTCAGTGAGTTTTTCATCAACTAGAATTGCTGCATAATTTTTTATGGATTACTGCTTGCCTCATCCTATACATTCAGGTTTGGCTTCTTAGACCCATGTGACTTTCCAAAACATGCATATCTAAACGATTTTAAAAGAACAAGATCAAAATATTTATCTTGAATCACACTATTGTAAAAATTTATTCACAAGGGCCAATAACTAAACAGAAATGATAATTAAATGAGCAGCTACATACATTGTACATATTTACATGTACATGACTGAGATAACACAAAGGACATCAGATTCTCATTATATTTTTCATTCTCTCCTTTTTCTTAGTCATTATGATTCAAAGGTAATTCTCTGAGCAACGATCTGAGCTAATATCATGATTAGATTATCAAATTAGACTGATACAAGTCAAATGTTTTATTTAGTATTAAGCTTAACTAATAATTTTAAGTGCACATGTAACTGAGTAGCATAGGAAAATCTGGGCCCATTTAACCTGCAGCCTTCTAAGTCCTTTTCCTTAGTATAGTCTCTGGTCAAGATTTCACAAACAATGGCTCTAAAGGATGTATATGCTCATTACCTATACATAAGGATTCTGTTTGATCACAAAACTTATTTTTACATCCTATTAGTTACAAGTTATATGACATTTCTTATGGTGCCATGTCCCATAAATTAATAGATTCCAAATTTCTTCACCAACAAACAAGGTTTCTACTGCTAAAGCATTCTACCTATAAAGACATCCCACCAAAGCATATCATCAATGTCTTTGGCAAGAGGTCCTTCATTATGTTTGCAAAGAATTTTGACTGGACCACCTTTCTCTCTTTGCCAGGGCATCTAAAGGAAGAGAATGGATTACAGGATAGTTCCTAATTCTTTCCTACTCCATAGTGGGTGAGGTCAGACAAAAAAGATTTTTGTTTTAGTTTTGATTAGGACATTATAAAGAGCAGCTGTGAGCTTTTTAATTTGTTTTCTGTTTAGTGTTCAACTGTGCAATTCAGCCATAGAAGCATTGGATGAGTGATTCCATTTGCATTCAGGACCAGGGATATAAATAAAAACAATCAGTTCTTCATGTTTCTTAATTAGGTGGACACACTAAAAATCAGTAAAACTAGTTCTGTTACCAAGTTGATTAGTACCTTAATTATTCTTAATTACCTCCACCTTCATGATTAAATAATAAATCCTCAGATTGTTTCCTCAACAAAATTCATATTTGAGGAGAAGTTGTTTCTTCTCCTCAAATGTATATTTATTTTATATTGCTGCCTTAAGTATGCCAATCAATGAATTAGCCATGTGATTCAGAAGTGTATTTAATGACTGAACAGAGTTGTGATCAAAATAAAGGTAACTTCCAAGAAGATTTTAAAAATCCTAAAGAAAAAATAATTCAAGTTAAATTTCAAGAGATTTATTTTAATAGAAATTCATTTTGTAACTGCCTAGACTCATCTTTTTTACAATAAATAAAATGGTGCCAGATGTTTATACTTTTACATTTGGTAGTATATAGCATGGACCCATTTCCAGTCATTTAAAAATGAGAACCAATGAATAGCCTACCAATCATATCATTCAGATTGCTCTGAACAGTATTCTATTTCATCATATAGCTTTCGATAATAATAAAGATTCTGAACTTCAGAAATATTGTATTTTTAAAAAATATTATCTTAAAGAAATTGTTATTGAAGATTTTTTCACTGTAAGCCTTATATATAATGTCTATTGACTTTTTAATGTAAAAAAAAAAAACCCTAAAAATTGGTTGAAATATTAATACACAATTTTGGCCTCTTTGAAGTTAGAATCACTATGGAATCCTCTCCTATTTTGACTATGCATTTAAGAATTTGAAAAATCGTTTTTATAATCACATAGAGATCATAAAAATGCTATTAAAAACCTACACTCTGCCAATTATTATTTTTCTTTCCTCCCTTCATCCTAATATCCTTCCAAAAAATTGATTTCTTTTTTTTTTAAGATTTTATCTATTTGACAGAGAGAGAGAGAGAGAGAGAGAGAGAGAGACAGCACAAAAGAAGGAAGGGCAGAAGAAGAGGGAGAAGCAGGCTCCCAGATAAACAAAGGAGACTAACACAGGGCTAGATCCCAGGACCCCAGAATCATGACCTGAACCAAAGGCAGATTCTTAACCAACTGAGCTGCCCAAGCACCCCTAAAAATTACAATTTCTTTATATCAATTCATACATATATAATTCCCTCCTAAGATTTTAGATATGGGTAAGGTAATTGAAGCCTGCCTGATTCTGGATATACTTCATGCTACCATCTGAAGGAAGAAGTGCTATTACAGGATTTTTAAAGTTCATGGGACATTTTCATTAGAACATGAGTAGTATAATGTAAAGTACTTTATGATTTAGAACACTTATTTTCAAACCATTTATTTTCTATCTTTTTTTCTACCTTTTCTCTGTAATATCTGTATCAAATTCATAGCCTTTAAAAGTTAATAATATGAAACTACGTGAATCCACCTAAAGCAAGATAATGTGATGGTAATAGATAAATATATAAATAAAATTATAACTAGCTCCACTGCACATTTGAAAACAAAACTAAAAATGAGAACATAATTTTTTCAAAAGCCTCTGAACAGCACAAACAAACAAAACTGGAGTGTAAATCAATGCATCAAAATTTATATATTTTGGGGGAGAATGTATCAGGTTTTTAGCTCTTCTTTTTCATATGGTTTTCATATAATTTCATAAACTTAAATTGTAAGTTTGATTATTTAGATGAGAAAAAGCCAGTTTCATTCTTTTGCATGTGGGGTGTCCAATTTTCCCAACACCATTTTTTAAAGAGATTGTCTTTTTTCCACTGGATATTCTTTCCTGCTTTATTGAAGATTAGTTAACCATAACGGATTTATTTTTGACAAAGTTGAAAAGGAAATTCAGTAGGAAAGGAAGTTCTTTTGAATAAGTGGTGCTGAAATAATTGGATGTCTGTATGTTTTTAAAAAATGTTTCTTGATCCAAACTTTATATCATATATAAATATCAATTGTTTTTATCTGTTTATATTTGTATGCATGTATTTTCTTCCTATGCATTCAATGGTTGTATTAATTGTGAAGCAACATTTTGTATTAGTAAAGCTTATGGGTTTTGGATTTGGACCAAACAGGGTTTAAACAACAATTTTCACTTGAACTCTGTATAATTTGGCAAGTATAACCGATCTCATAGAGGTTCATTTTCATTATTTGTAAAATTTTTAAACTTCTATATACTTTGTAGAGTTATGGTGATAATTGAATGAGTTTATTGATATTAATGATCATTTAAAAAACATTTACTTATAATCCCTTTGTTTTGGGCATCAGCCTAAGAGTTTTAGATGTAATGACTCCTTAACTCCTTACTGATGTAAGGAGATTTGATATCTATATGATGTTACTCTTTTTTTTTTAAGACATTTTTTTTTAGAGAGAGAGTGGGGAAGAGGGGCAGAGGTAGAGAGAGAGAGAGAGAGAGAATCTCAAGCAGACTCTGCACTGAGCGTGGAACCCAACACAGGGTTCCATCTCACAACCCTGAGATCACAACCTGAGCCAAAATCAAAAGTTGGATGCTTAACCGACTGCACCACCCAGGTACTCCTAAATGATATTACTCTTAATCCACACTGTATGAGAAAAGGAAGCATATGGAAGGGTGAATTGGGAGAAATCGGAGGGGGAGATGAAACATGAGAGACCGTGGACTCTGAGAAATAGTTCCATGTTTCTTAAATCCCCCAGTCACATCACAGATTTAAAAAGAAAGCAGAAGAAACGAGAAGACATATGTAGATGTATGTATTTTTTAGAGAGTCAGAAGGCTCTGAGAAAGCTATATCCCCATCATACCCTTTACCTTACAGAATCCAAAAGGTTAGATAAATAAATTCTACTTCCTTCTCAAGCCTAGGATATTTTTCCATAGGGTACTCAGAGAGATCAAAAGGCCCCCATATTGGAAGGATATTGGAAGGATGAGTTATTGCCTGACCTTCTTCCAAATTTGCAAACCTGGCCAAATATAAGTGGTATGTCATGATAGAAGGATACTTTCAAAAATAATCAGGGGAAGGAATAATCATGAAATTTCTCTTAGCCAGAAGTGGACTAGTGAGATAAAAGTTGATCACGAGGTCTAAAGCACACTCCTCAAGAGAGTGACTGCTAGAAGACAAGGAGAATGCTACAACACAAGTCTTCACAAGATAGAAAGAAGACAAATAGAAGATGAGGAGGGATCTGGAGGGACAAGCTGAAGCAGAAAGTAAACTGCTCATTCACATGTATTAGAATTAAGGGTTCCAGTTGGCATCTCACAAGCACCTCTAAAAGCTCATGAATTTTTGCCATCTCCAGGCCCAGTAAGCCTGAAGCCTCAAAGTTCAACCAGCAGAGTTTCATTTCACTACTTCTACCTACTACACAGAATCCTCCACTTCAGTCTTGTACACTTAGGGCTACCAAGTAAGGAAAGAAGTGAGTTGGGAAAAGAGAAGAAGCCATCAGCATGAGGGAAAGGCAGAATAAGTCTTACAATGGAATGTTGACTAATTTTGGACTTGATCCTTTTAATTATAAAATTTGAGACCGAATTTTTGATATTAAGAGATCGGAAGGGTGCTATGACCTGCCACAATGTAGGTAAATCATAGGACTCATTTTAAATTTTCATAAACAAACAAGAGAATATGCACATTCATTGAAAAAATTAACACATCATATTCCATATATAATTACAATGATGGAGTATTTGTTCATTTTATATGATTTAATTGTTTAAGCAATTATCATTTGTTAAAAAATTAAATGCTATGGCATTTATCAAAATTGCTACTGCAATTATGACCTTCCTTTTAAAATTTATACTTCAGTACTGTGTGTGTGTGTGTGTGTGTGTCTAGGAATTAGAAGACCATGACAATAAATCATGACTGACACTAATTATCTAAGGGTAAGTCATTTTGGCAGTTTTATCATTTCCAAAGCAGATTGAACTATATAACTTCTCTAACTGTAGTATCATGTAATTTCTACTTATGAGTAAATTTCCCAAATATAACTGTAATTTATTTTGTTCCTATATTTTGTGACTTTAAACCAACTAATGCCGTTAATCCATTCAATGTTCTTATAAATTTAAGGTCCTATTAGTTCATTCCATGTCAAGAAAAACATGATTATTTTTTTCTCTGATTCCTTAAAATTCTATCATCCCCTATGAAAAAAAGAGAGAGGGTTAAAGTTAATATGCATGGAATATCTGTCAGTTGTCATTTTTAAGAATAAATACATATTGATGCCTTCAAGGAGATAAGAATTTTAATAAAAAGCATCACTTCAAATGTATGACACAAAAAAAATTTAAAGGAGCAAAATATCCTGAAAAAATAGATTATTTCAGTTTATACTAATAGCCATGGCAGATTAAAATGCTATTTAATTCATTTTATAAAACTTTATCTTACAAGTAGAAAAATAACTCAAAGTGATTATTTGTTTTCCAAGGATAACACCAAACTACCTTCTTCAAAGAAAGTTATACATGGCATGAGGAAACAGAATGAGATTTAATGTTCCACATTTTTTTTCTAGCCTGTAACATATTAGCCACTACAATAATAACAACTCAAGCCCAAAAATAGTGTTCTCAATACCATTTTCATAACTAAGACTCAATATGTTGGCCAAACTTACATTATTTTATGACGGCTCTACCAAAATATTGATATAGTGATATAATAAAAATCAAAGAAATTATTTGAATAATTAAATTTTAATAAAAGAGCTGTGCTAATAACAGTGTGTTTTCCACCTTAAGAAATTTTCTTCTAGTATTAAGGACAGTATTTCCTGCGTTTTTCCAAATGGAAGGTGTAGATATTTTTTTCCAGGAAAAAGGAAGGGTTGTATGTATTTTTGTTTAATTAAAAGGCTTATTGTGTCAATGAAGTAATTTGGCTTGATGGGTAGTAATGAGGTAGGGCAAAATGATTCCTACAAATTATGGACTACCGACAATTTTTTTCTAGCCCTTCATGTATATAATTTAAACATCTTGTGGACTCCACATCTCCAATGAGAAGATAGTTTTTAATCATCTCATTATTCACTTTTTATCTAATGAATCACTTTCCTCTGGCGGCTGTCAAGATTTTTCTCTCCAGCCAGGTTTTGAGCAATTTGATCATGAAATGTTCAGACATGTTTTTCTTGTAATTTATACAACTTGGGATTCATTTAGGTTCCTGGATCTAAAATCCAATGTTTTTACTGAATTTGTGAAATTTGTGGCCATTATTTCATCAAATATTTTATTAATTTATTTTCCCTCTTATCATTGGAGTACAATTATGCCTATATTGAACCACTTGATTTACCTCTGATATCCAATTTTTGATGTTTTTAAATAGTTTTGCTTTCTGTTGTTTGATGTAGATAATTTCTATAGATTTATAATCAAATTTACTCATTTTTTTTGCCATCTTCACTCTTTTACATCTGTCTCATGAATATTCATTTACTTATTTCACTTTTCATCTTTAGAGCTTTCCTTTTTGTCTTTTGTTTCCATTTTATCTTTTCATTCATTGGAATAATACTTTCCTTTAATTACTTCTTCATATTTCCATTAATTGTTTTAACATACTTATAATAGATTATTTGAACTCTTAGGTAAATTCACAATAGCAACATTTCAGAATCCATTTCTATTAACTGTTTTTTTAACTCCTCTCTGGCTCACATTTTTCCTTTTTCTTTGTCTAGCAATTTTTTGGTTAAAAAGTAGACATAATAGATAAAACTTTGTACCAACTTTAAATTTTGTTATATTCTTGTAAAATTTGTTAGATTTTTAGTCTGGTAGATAATGAACTTGCCTGAACTCAAAGAAAACTCAAAATGAAATCTCAGTTCTTTCAGATTCTAGTTGTTTCTTTAAACCTGGCTCCCAAAGTTCTTTTCTGTGTTTAGACAGATGATTTGGGCAGAGTTTATATTCAAAATTTTGGCCTCACATATTTGTGATTGTCTATTCTGGGCTTTCTCCTCTAAATTTACAGCTCTTTACCATCTGTGTGCTCTAACTCCTGACACCTGAAGGCAATAAAACTTCAGCTTTCTGCTCCTTAAGCTACTTATAGGTTCACAAATACACAGCCAACAAAGCAGCAAACTTGCAAAGCTTACACAGTGCAGTTGTTTCTTTCAAGGTCAGATTACTCTCTTGTTTCTGTCACTTTAGTGGGAAGAAAAACCCTAGAGTCTCTCCTAGGCATTCATATGTTAAGGATCAAGGACACACTCGGGAGGTGTATAAACAAATTTGAGTCTTATCCTCTCAGTTGTTCTAAGGTACTCCTATATCTAGATCTTTCTGTCTTAATTCTCAGCTATTCTCAAATTCCTGAACTTTGTTCTCTGCCACACTGAGCCATGGTATTGGATTTGCAACAGGAGTGTCAGACAAGAAACACATTAGCTCTAAATTATATCTTTTCCTTTTCCAATCTTTCAAAATTTAGCTACTTCCGAGCTTCTATATATCTTATATCCCAGAAACTCCTTGACTAAATATTTAACAGAGAAAAATAAAAGTGGAGTGCCTGGTGGCTCAGTTGGTTAAGTGGTTGCCTTCAGCTCAGTTCATAATTCCAGAGTCCTGGGATTGAGCCCACATTGGGCTCCCTGCTCAGTGGGCAGTCTGCTTCTCCCTCTGCTCCTCCCCTCTGCTCATGATCTCTCTGGCTGTCTCTCTCAAATAAAATCTTAAAAAAAAAAGTATATCTTCACACACGTGTGTACACACATATGTGCACACACACATACAAACTTGTACATTAGGTTTATTGTAGCAGCTAACTAGAAACAACTAGAATATCTATTAACAAAAGAATGGGTAAGTAGTTTATAGTATGTTCATACCTTAGAACACTACTAACGGCATAAGTAAAAATAAACGATTAATAGGCACAACAATGCAAGGATTTCAAAGCATTATGCTAAGTGGAAAAAAAAAGGGGGAGAAAAGCATACACTCTAATGGGAATGGGTTTCATTCTGGGCTAAAAAATGTTCCAAAATTAGACTATGGTGATGTTTGAAAAAGTCTGTCAATATACTAAAAACATTGAATTGTACACTTTAAGTGGTTGAATTGTATCTTATGTTAATTATATCTCCATAGATCTGCTTAAAAAGCACACAGGCTTGGGACACCTGGGTGGCTCAACCCATTAACTGTCTGCCTTCTGCTTAGGTCATGATCCCAGAGTCCTGGGACTGAGCCCTACATCAGGCTCCCTGTCTGGCGGGGAGTCTGCTTCTCTCTCTCTCTCTGCCCCTCCCCCCTGCTCATGCTCTCACGTGAGCTCTCTCTCTTTCTCTCAAATAAATAAATAAAATCTTTTTAAAACATAAAAATAAAAAGAATACAGGCTATTTAATTCCATTTTTATGTTCTATTTATTGTACATATTTATATGAGATGTTCTATAACTTGCTTTATATCTTATTACACTCATGATCTAGTATTTCAATGAACATAAAATTCCCCTCAATTATAAAACCAGTCTTGTTCCAGTCTTGTTAAAAGAACATAAAACAATGTTTAAACATTTGTAAAATAATTTCTTGACACCATTGTTAAGTTATTCTTTGTATAATCTCTCTCTCTTATTTTTTTAAATAGATGAAGGGCTATTCGTGATGTTTCATTTATTTCTCCAACAAACAAACATATACTATTTAACTAAAGAATGAAATACCTATACATAATAAATGTCATGCCCATATTCCAAAAGAAAATGTGGAAAGCAAATCTTATGTGACTGATTCCTACTTTCTTCACTGTCTCCCTTCCCAAATTCTGTTTATGCTTTTTGTCTTTCTATAATTGTCAGTCTGTCTTTTGTCCCATATGTCCTTCATGGTTTTTCTGACCCTTATTTCTCTACATTTTAATTTAGTAATCTATAGGTACATAGCCATTATTAGCAGTAAGGATTATATATGTTTACTTTTTAATAAATCTGCATTCTCCATTTGTAATTTTCATCAATATGATCTCTCACAAATTGAATTTTATTAACTTTCTTTATTGTAACGAACTGACTATACTTTTGATGTTTAACTACTAAAAGCTCTTAAACATCACCTTTCCCTCTAATCCATCTGAATAATCAAGCAATGATAACAATTCCTTACCAAAGTTGCGAACTTTGGGGTAAAAAACTCTAAGAACCTCTTGCCTCACAGATATCTAAAATACAAATAGAGATTATACATGTCTCCACACATATGATACAACCCTCATTACAAACCTTCATCGAGATAGTCAAGTTAAGAGTTCCAAACATAATTGACAGTGAACTAGGCACTCATTTAAATTCTCAGAATACATAATGCTAGGCTCTTGAGCAAGACATTTAATAGAACTTTCACTTCTCTAATAACCTCAGATTGCAGGTCTCATAAATCACCATAACCGTTTACTTGACAAAATTCAAATCAGTTAAATGCAGCATAGCATATTTCAGTCAGCAAGCAAACGTCAGCAGTGAACTGTAATAAAGACTCTTAATTCATTTTTGATATTTGACTACTAACCACTTTTATACCTCACACCTCACTTCACATATGGAGAAGCTCATAACCCTTACTACTTTTAAAAACACCCAACCGATCTCCTTTCCTTGTACTCTCAAGACATACCTGTATTTTCATGGGAGCTGTCCTGCTCTTCCTAGAAGGCCTCATTATAAGAGTCATAAGTCTGTTCACACCCTCTTAATATGTGTATGTCCTCATCAGTCTTAACATCCAACTCAGATATAATTGGGGGGTATATCCTGCTCTGCAGATAACCACATTTCTACTTTTATCTAGAGTTACTTTATATTAAGAAAGGATGTTGCATCTCAATTTAAAAAGCAAATATAGGTGTTTCTTACACTTATAGCAGTGAATTAGAGCCATTTTATTTTTCAGCCAAACATTTCAATTCGCTTGCACTTAATTAAATTAAGTCTACTCCACTTTGTAATTAAGTAAATTTGGGCAGCCTAGTAGAAAAGTAGGCAAGTATACTTTAGCAAGGATAAAGGGAGAAAGGGAGATAAGGCACAAAATCATACTGCAGTAATACTATTCATGTTCATTAATAATATGTGTTGGATCTGTTATCTGTTGCCTTTGTAATGCTGTGCACTACACCATGACTAAGTTAAATAGCATAAAACAGTAGCTGTCTTTGAAGTTTAGTGTGTGCCAGTTTTGGCTGATTGTTCCTGCTCTAGTTCCCACTTCTTTGGAGACGTAACAGAGAAGTTGAAGGATGGATGATGTTTGTGAGTTTCATGAAGGATGAATTGGACCTGGTACACATGATATTTCATCTTCCAACAGGTTTGCCTAAGCTTGCTCCCATAATAATCTTAAGAGAGGGAGTTGTCACACTCAGTGCCCCTTGAAGCCTGGGTTCAGAACTAGCATACAACAATTTGCTATGATATTTTTTGTTTTTAAGCAAGGCACATAGCCCTCTACTGTCTAAGAAAGGGGATGTAGAATTTTTCTTTCTTTCTTCCTTTCTTTCTTTCTTTTTATTTATTTGACAGAGAGAGAGAGATCACAAGTAGGCAGAGAGGCAGGCAGAGAGAGAGGGGGAAGCAGGCTCTCTGCTGAGCAGAGAGCCCGATGCGGGGCTCGATCCCAGGACCCTGAGAACAGGACCTGAGCCGAAGGCAGAGGATTTAACCCACTGAGCCACCCAGGCGCCCCTAGAATCTCTTTCTTGACGACAGTATACAATAGCTCACATTGTTAAGACTGTGGATACAGAGAGATAAAGATTCAGGGCCAACTTTTTTTTATAAATCTCTCACACTTATGTTGCATAAAACATATAATCATTGTGGAAGATATTTAATGATAATTCTCCATGTTTCTCTCTCCAAAACCTTGGAAAGAATGATGTATTCTGAAATTCGAAATATAAAATTGACATATGGAAAATGAACACATACCCATTAACTGTCTCCTTAAAGAAACAAAGTGACTTGTAGATGAGAATAAAACTTGACATTAACTAAATTTACAGCATACACATATCTAAAATTAAAAATTTTGCCTTCAGAGAGTAGTATGGTGCAGAAAAAAAAAGAAGACATAAATAAATGGGACTGAATTAACAGTTTATTCTGTGAAGTAGTAACCCTGGCCCATTAATTCGAATCTGTCTATTGCTTCTAGGAGGCATATACATTAGTTTTTGAATGCCATAATTTATACTCCCTTCCAAATTTTGTCTTGTTCTGGCATCACAGTTTAGAAGTATTGCCAGATGGCCAAGCCAATGTGGTACAGAATTACACTCAGCATGTTTCCATGTGATTTTCCAGCCAGTCTCTGCTCTCTCAGTTGCTACAGTGTTATTCTGCTCAGGTGTTTGAATTTCCTCTTTAGGAATTTATCGATTTCCCTAGTGGTTTTTAAACTACTAAGGTGTAATAATGACTGAAAAACCAAAGTAACATGCCATTTCTCACCTCAGAATGTTCTCACATACTGACTACTTTGGTTGGAATATATTACTTTCTCCTCTTCAATCTGAGTAATTCTTATTTGTATTTTAAAATTTAGCTCAAGTCACAGTACTGGGCATGGAGCCTCTTAAGATTCCCTCTCTTTCCCTCTCTTTCCCACTCCCCACCCCTACCACAAACTCTCTCTCTCTCCAAATAAATAAATAAATAAATAAATAAATAAATAGACAATAAATAAGTAAAAATAAAAAATTAAAAATAAAAATAAAATTTAGACCAAGCATCATTCCCAATGGGAAAAATTTCTACAACTACTTTAACATTCTAATCGCATCTAATGCTCTTAATTTTGTACACCCCTTAGCTCCTTATGTTTACTCGTAGCAATACGCTGACTGTAATTGTTAGTTTACTTTAAGTCTCCTATACAATAATGAAAACTTCTTGAAGACCTTTGTGACAAAGACAGTTCTTGGCATATATTAATTTAATAGGAAAATGATTTCCTCAAAGTGTACCATTACTAATTATGGAATTCTGAGAGTTTCTGGTAAAGCCTAAAAGAATGCTTGCAGATCAGAACAGACACTGTTCATTAAGCCAGGGGATCTCCATCAGCCATAGTAATCTCTGAATTTTCTGATATTGAAAGAGGCCTGATATTCAGCGGAGTCTGTTCAGAATATTGTTATTATATTGTGTAATTTGCTAAATATAGAAAATAAAAAAGTAAAAACAGACTAAATAATAACATTATAATTATTATTGTTATTATTATTACTTAACCATGTAAGTGAAACCAATGTCAAGACCATCTAATATAATTTTTCCACCCAAATAAGTGCAATAAATCATCCTGGTATTATCTCTATACCATGCTACTAATGTGGGTTTTCCAAATAAGCAGATAGTGATTTAAAATTGCAGAGCATTCCAAAAAAAAAATAAAAAACAAATAAAATAAAATAAAATTGCAGAACATTCACAAAAATATTTTAGCTTTTTCTCTGGATATTATGTCACTTTCTAGGTTAAAGATTTACATAAATCTGGTTTAGTAAGATAAATAACAAGGTAACCTAAGGATTGTCTTCCTGTTTTACTCAAATGATTGATGTTTTTTCACTTAAAAATATATATAAGTACATATATATTTATTTATACAAAGTGCTTGTTTATAGCTATATATAGTTTTATTTTGTATAAATATATGTGTGTATTTTGTGTGTAAGCAAATAAAGACAAAAATGGTAAAAAAAAAAAAGTGTATCTCTAAAAACTACATGACTACTTTGTCAAATATTCTAATGAATTCAGATTGGTACGGAAATATAAATTAACTTTGTAAATAGTTAGCTATCTAAAGCCATGCATGCTTTTATACAATAGTATAAAACAATAACTTTTAGGCTTTTTATTTTTTACACACATAATTTCCAATTACAAAAAATACCAGTATATTTGTGGAAGATTTAATGCTGAATCCATAAATTCTTTCTTTAGTAGAATGTAATTAGCATTAGCATGAAAATATTATGTCTTTTATTTTCTTTGTCTCTCTCTGATTCTCTGTCCCTGTCTCTTTCTCTCTCAATTTAGAAAACACAAGTTTATGTGATTTACTGTTTCTAATGTTCTATGAGAAAAAAAATGATTAAAATAGAAGAAAGTAGAGCCACTGAAGGGAAAATTTTATTTTAATGTGTTTCTTGAGATATAACTGACATAAAGTATGTACATTTAAAGTGTACATATATACATAATAAACCATAACATAAATCAAAGTAGTAGACATTTTGAACACTTCCAAATATCTCCTTATCCCTATGGAATTTTCTATAGTTATATATAAATGGAATTTTATACTATGTGTGCTATATTGTTTGGATTATTCCACTCAGAATGATTGAGATTCATCCATGTCATTGCATGCATACATAGTTCATTACTTTTTATTCTACTCTATTCTACTCACAATTTCTTTTTACATTCATTTATTGTTAGCCTTTTACAACATTTCCAATTTCTGACCATTACAAATAAAGCTGCTGTGAACCTTTTTGGGCAAATAGCTTTCACTTTTTTTGAATAATTAAAAATGAAAAGACAGGTCATATGTTATACTGTGTTTACCTTTTTAAGAAACCATCATACTATTTTCCAAAGTAGTTTTAATACTTTATATTCTTATTAGAAATGTATGAGAGTTCCAGTTTCTCTAAATTTTCACTAACACTTGGTGGGGTCAGGCTTTTTAATTTTCATATTTTAATAGTTGCCTACTGGCAAATTATTGTGGCTTTAATTTGTACTTTCATAATGACTAATGATATTAAGCACCTTTTTATGTTCTTATCTGTCATTGGTATTTTTTTTCTTTTTTGGTCAAATATATATTCAAACATTCTGCCCATTTGTGTGAGACAGTGTTATTTTGTTTTGTGTTCCTATGATTGAGTTTAGAGAACTCCTTATGTATTATAGATACAAGTTCTTTATCAGATATATGCTTTGCAAATATTTTCTCCCAGTCTGGGTTTATTTTTTCATCTCCTTAGTATCTTACAAATAGCAAAATTTGTTTTCTTTCTCCAAATTATATTTTTAATAATCTTTATTTTTTTTAGGGTTTGCATTTATAGAAAACTTACAAAGATAGTATGGAGAGTTCTTGTAATAATCCTACCCAGTTTCTCCTATTTTTAACATTGCACATTAGTATGGTATATTTACTACAATTAATGAACCAATATTGATACGTTATCACTAAGTAAAGTCCATACCTATTTATGTTTCCTTACTTTTTACTTAATGACCTATTTCTATTCTAACATTCCATCCAGGATATGTTATATTTAGTTACTTAGGTACCTATATCTTGTTTCTGAGAGTTTCTCAGACTTTCCTTACCTTTGGTGACCTTGATAATTTTGAAGTGAAAATACCAGTCAAGTATTTTTTAGAAAGCCCCTCAATTGACGCTAATCTTATGTTAACCTTGATTACCTGGTCCAGAAAATGAAGGAGAAAACATGCCTGCTAACATAACTGGTAGAGAAGAATAGGTCTACCTGCTAACACCTAATGTCAGGTAGGGAATGTGTTGGCCTGTCTAGGTCTCAGTGTTGTGTTCTGCATCTGAAGGTAGATTGGCTAAGCTATCACCCATGAGTGTGAGTAAAGCATAGGTAGGTTCACAGATCCCTACTGGCACCTTTGTGACATGGGTAGGCATTTACCACTAGGGAAATCTCTGCTGGGTTTCCCTTTCCCCTGTCTTTTGTCAAGAAAGAGTGGACTTTCCTATTAATTAATTAATTAATTAATGCCTGTTGGCGGTTCTGTATTATATAGGGGAGATAAAAAAAAAAAAAATCCAGAGAATTCATCTTGGTGACTTCCTTCAAATTCTGAGGTTCCTAGCCAATCTACCTTCTTCTTCCCAACTTTCAGAATGATTTTATGAAAATTCTGTTCAATTATTTCCAGGAATTTAGTGGCATTTCAAGAGGGATAGCAAGTAAAATAGAATCTATGACATCATATCCTGAACCAGCAATCTTCTCTTTAATTTTGAATTCTATTTATAGTGAATATAAAATTACAAATGGACAAATTTGTTTCTTTCAGTACTTTACAATGTTACAACACTTTCTTCTGTCTTGCATTGTTTCTGATGAGAAATACGATCTTACTCTTATGTGTGTTCTCTTATGCAAAGTAAGTTTCTTCTTCTGACTGCTTTTATAATTTTATCTTTATCAATGTTTTTAACAATTTAATTATTATGTGTCTTGGTATATTTTTATACATGTTTCATGTGTCTGAGTATGTTGAACCCTTTCCATTTGTGGGTATTTATTTTTTATCAATTTGGAAATTTCCCAGTCATTATTTTTTCAATTTTTTTTGTTACATCCTCTCTCTCATATACATCAGGGACTCAAATTTCACATATATTTAGCTAATTGAAGTTGTCCAATAGTTCAATGATGCAATTTCAATTTGTTTTAATTATTTGTTTTGTGTGCTTCATTTTAGGTTTGTTCTATGGCTGTATCTTCAAATTCACTAATTTCTCATCTACAATATCTAATCTGCTTGTAATTCTATAGAGTGCATTTTTCATCTGACGGTACTGATTTCGTCTTTAGAAGTTTGAGTCTTATTTATGCCTTAGATATCTGTTTAATTTTTTGAATATATAAACTTCAATAATAGTAACAATTTTAGTATACTCATGTCTATCATTCCTAATATCTATGTATTTCTGAGTCAATTTCAATTGGTTGATTTTTCTTCTCATAGTAGGTTTTATTTTCCTGTTTTTTTATAAGCCTGGTAATGTTTGGCTGAATGAATAACCAGCATCGTGGTTTTAGCTTCTTGAACTACTTTGTTCTGTGATATGGTTAAGTTACTTAAAAACAGTTTAATTCTTTTGGGTCTTACCTTTAAGGTTTGTTGAATGGGACCAGAGCAGTCTTTAGGGATAATTATTTTCCATTACTGAAGCAAAACTCTTTTCTGTATTCTATCCAATGCCTTGTGAATTATGAGGTTTTCCAATATGGCCAGTATCAAAAGCACAATGAATAGTCCTGTGTATGTGTTGAGCAATGCACATTTTACTTTCCAGCCTTGGGTAGTTTTCTTAAATTTATGTCTCAATCAGTACTCAGATGACTGCTCAAGGAGGATACTCTTCACACCTCTGGAGTCCTGTCTTTGCACAGCTGTCTTTTCTCCAGTACTCTCCTTCAAACTCTATAGTCTTCTCAGACTTTCATCTCCATTTCCTTAACTTGAGGCATCTTCCAAGTTCTATGTAGGGTCCTCTTCCCTGTACCATAGCCCACAAGTTCTCTAAAGGTATTAAGCTGGGAAATCTCATCATATTTGTTTCCTGTTTCTCAGGGATTACTGTCCCTTGGGATTGGAAATGGGGAAGTGAGAAGAGAGAATAACTAACATTAAGAAAAATGGAAGAATAATGATTTTTTTCAGCATTAAGGATCAACTTGAAGTTTATGACCATAAATTTGAAGTGAGACTCCCTCATTGTGCTTGGATATTTTTCTCCAACCAAGTTTAGTTGCACAAACACAGTTATAAAATAGGTGAGGTAGATTTTGTAAAGTTGTAATTTTGCTTAGGATAAGAAGCAAGAGAAATGTTCAAGAGTCAAGGATTTATCAAGGAAATGATTAAATATTAGCCACAAAAATTAACATGTCCAAAGAAGTAAGTTAGAAAATCAAATATTTGAGAGATAGTCAAAATGTGGCAAGATAAAATTATCTTATGCCCTGGTGTAGCCAGAAAGTACTAACGTTAAGGCAGTAAGGGGAGTGGACTGGACAGATAGGAGGTAGAGTGAGATAAAATTAGTGTTTAAGATAGAGTAGAGGACAAAATGAATGGGGTATTAAGATAGAAATGTGTTGGCAAGAATGACTGTGAGCCAAAAGTAATACTGCAAAGCAATGAGGGGGAATGTTCTAAGGGCTGGGAGATAAGCAAAACAATGAGGGTCAATGGGCATCTGACAGACAGAAATCAGCTTGGGGAGTTGTTAGGGAGCAGGGAAAGAAAGTTTCTCAAATTGGCAAGAGAATCAATAAAGATATTTACCCCTCCCCCAATTTCTACTTCAGACCTAGGGATGTGTATAAGGGCATGGAGTAAATTGCTTTAGAAAGCTGCAGAGTAAGCAGTATTCTCAGGGAAAGCCAGGTTTTCACTGGAAGAAGAAAGTAAAATAAGTGTTTGGAGAACTGATTGAGAATCTAAAGGGTTTTAATGATAATGAACAGTGAATCCCAGAGGACACAATAGATAGGTTTCAGGAGCTGGAAAGTGCTGACAGCAGGAGACAGAACAGGAAATGCAGAGTATCTGAAAGATTGAGATAGTGTATTGATCTTGTGGCAAACCCCAACAGGAGAATCACAATCACAGCAGAGGGTCCATGTGGTTTTGGAGCAGAGCTATTTTCTCTTTAGCAAGTGAATATACTCCTTTCGAGAAACAGCTGCTGACTTGCCAGTAGGCCCTGGTAGACACTAAGCCATGGGACACTAAGAAACTATGTTATTTGAACAACTCAATACAACATAGTTGTGAAATGATTCACCTAGACATTAATGTAGACATACCTAAAAACACATGGCCCTAATTAAGAGAATATTAACTCCACAAGTGAATATCCCCTAAAAGCTCCTATTGGGAAGAGGCAATTTATAATATCTACAAGATTGCCTACTCTGTAGAATTCAGTTAGCCTTTTGCCTAGTCAAGCATTTACTTAATGAACATATGAACAGAGAGTTCTTGGAGACTATACATAATTTGTCCCCAACCATGTTACTGTTCTATTCAAGTGTCCAAAATTTCATCAGCAATGATAAATCATGTGTCCTCAAGCTGGTACTATCCCCAAGAGGGCATCAAGTGATTGGAATATATCAATTCCACTAAGAAGGATGCAGTGAAATTTCCTTACCAAGATCATTGAGAATTTAACTTTTCTTTCCCTGCTTGCTGCATTTTGTTTGCCCAACTATTTTTTTTTTAATTAGTGATTGCTTAGTGGTTTGCCATGGTTTAAGTATTTGAGAAGGCCAAAGACTATCCTTACATGACAAACCCCCCAATTTTTTTTTTTTTTTTTTTTGGTTTGTCACATTCAAGTTTATTTCTTGCTTATCTCATACTTCTATTCAGGTTTTTGACTCTCCTTAGTGGCTTTCCCTCAAGCATTATCTCAAAGATCCAACATTCTTCAAACTTTGTGTCACTATAATCTTAAACAAGTGGCTTGTAAACTTGTTGCAGATAGGAAAAAGAGCAAACATTACTGACTGAGGAATTTTGTGAGCAGGCCTGGAAGTAGTGTACATTAGTTCTTACTCTATCCTACAGCCAGATATAAAGCTATGCTCAAACCATATTACAAAGACCATAGGGAAGAAGAGTGTGTGGATACTTCCTAATTACATTTTATTTTTATTTTGGACTAAGCAATATCTAAATCCCTTTGATATATTTGGGAAATCCCTTACAAAATGAGCTTTGGTGGGATATAGAATCCACCAAGACTACATAGTGCTTTTTTTCCATTCCCTGAGCCGATATTGGCCAATCATGTTTTTCAGAATTTTTAGTCTGGAGTAAAGAGTGGTGGAAAATTCACTAGATCAGTTTATTTGCAGCTAATTCACCCTGATGTATTGAGCAAGAAATAATGATGCTTAGTTTCAAATATTTTTCCAAAGCAAGTTAAAGGTCTTATTTAATGAAAAGAGACAATTGTTAAGACTTAGAAATCTCCTGGGATTTGATATCCACAAAATGCAATGTTAAAATGCAGCAATAAAAATAAATAAAAGTGACTTTTGATTTCTGATCCAGAATGTAAGCAGATTAGAAGTAGTCACTCCTATTTTTGTAATAAGAAAAAAGCTAAATAGACTGAAGATTAACAACTCTGAGATTGATCAGAGAATTGAGGCCACAGGGAAATTGCTGCCCCTGAAATTGGAAAGGCAGGTGCAGAGAATCACAGCTTGCCAGAGCAGAAGCCAGCAACAGAAACTTCTTTGAGAACTAGCACCAGAGCAGGAAAACTGAAACTATAATTGAATTTCTGGAGATTCAATAAAGGCATCTTTGAGACTTAAAATCTCCAGGGTGTCCAGTTCTAGGAAGACACACACA
>CM052898.1:105041489-105051489 GCA_028534135.1 Potos flavus
TTGAAGAAATGTTAATAGAAACCTTTAAAACTAAAATGCAAAGAAAAAGAATGAAAAATAAAGAACACAATGTACAAGAACTCTGAAGTAATTATAAAAGGTACAACATATGTACAGTGGGAATACCAGAAGGAGAAGAAAGGAACACAAAAAATATTTGAAGCAATAATAACTAATCATTTCCAAAAAGTAACAATAGGCACCAAGCCACAGATCCCCAAAACTCAGAGAAAACCAAACAGGCAAAATACCAATCATATCTAGAAATATCATATTCAAATTGCAGAAAATCAAAGACAAAGAAATAATTTTGAAATAAAACAAAGAGGAGAAATAAACACTTTGGCAATAGAGGAACAACAATTAGAATTATGTTGGACTGCTCTTTAGAAACCACACAATCAAGAAAAAAGTGGATTAAAATATTTAAAGTACTGAAAGAACCAAATCACCAGCCCAGAATTCTTTATCTGCAAAATTAGTCTTCAAAAGTGAGGGAGACATACTCTTAGACAAATAAAAATTGAGAAAAAATTTGTTTGCCAGCACACTTGCCAGAAACATTCAAAGAAATTCTTCAAAAAGAAGAAAAATAAAATAGAAATTTGGAACTACCTGATAAAAGGAAAAGTGTTAGAAAAGGAATAAATGAGAGTAAAATAAAGTATTTTCTTTTTTTCTCATTCTCAGTTAATCTAACATATGACAGTTTGTTTACAGTAATAGCAACAAAAATGCATTCAGTGACTATAGCTCATGGATAAGGGAAATTAATGGCAAAAATTCTTATAAAGAGTGGGAGGCTGGAATTGGGATTCTCTATATGTAGTGTTTGGACTACCTGTGAAGTGGTGTAGTATTTGAAAGAGGACTTGGATTTGTTGTAAATGGATACTGAAAACTCAAGATCACTCACTAAAAATAAGTTTAAAAATTATACTTAATATGCTGAGGAGAAAAGAAGAAATTATATGAAATGCTCAGTAAAACCAAAGAAGGCAAGAAAAAAGTGGAAGGCAAAGAAAGAGAAGATAGAAAGCAAGACAGAAAGCAAGAAAAAGGAAGAGAACAAAAGAAAAAAAGAAGAGGTCATATTCCAGTTACAGGCTAACATTGTTCTTCTCTCACATGCCAATAAGGATTCAATTATTTTCATAATAATGTGACAATTTCATTTTATATATTCTTATATCTAAAGCTAATTTTAAATCAACACTTTTGAATGCTTACAATTAGACCTTTGAATGCAAGTGAAACCTGTGTTAAGCTTCATTAACCAATAATCATATACTTTAGCTTCATGAGTGTAATCACCTATATATATACATATGTCTGCAAAGAAATACATTATAAAATGTTTCCCTCGAACTTCTTACTGCAAGACTGTATTAATATAAGAAATAGCTAAATTTGAAATGTTTTATCATACTGTGCAGTCATTTATGAATATGTGTGGTAGGCAGCATAATGTCCCCTCAAAGATGCTGACTTCCTAATTCATGGAACTGATGAATGTTATCTTACATGGAAAAAGGAACTTTGCAGAGATGATTAACTTAAGGATCTTGATATTGGGAGATTATCCTGGAGTATTCCTTCTTTACTCAGCCCAATATAATGACAAGTATCCTTGTGAGAGATGGAAGGGAGACAGAGTAAGAGGAGGAAAAGTGATGATGAAAGCCAAAGTCAAAGTGAAGCAAGGGCTGGCATTCAAGATGAAGAAAGGGTCGCAAGCCAAGGAATACAGGTTGCTTACAGAAGCTGGAAAGGGCAAGGAAGATTCTTCCAGAACCTCCAAAAGGAATACATCCTGCTAACACTTTCATTTTTAGCACGAGACCCACATTGAACTTCTGACCTCCAGAACTACAAAATAACAAATTTATGTTGTTTTAAGCCACTGCATCTGTGGTAATTTTTTCTATAGCAAAAAGATGATACTAATACTATATGTAAATGTATATATATGGAGATATATAGATATAGGTAAGTATATCCATGAGGCAAATGCATTTTAGTATTAGGCACTAGAAAAGAGGTTACCTCACTCTAAAAACATACATTAAGAACTACTTATCTTTATATTTGCACATTTCAGTTTAGGTTCCAGGAAGCCCTAAAACATACTCATCTTCAACTTTGATTCCAATATAACAAATTTCCCGACATTGTCCCATTATTACATGACTTTTCTCTACTGTAACTGCAACTTCATAACTATATTACATTCCATTATATAAATAGATAGCTATGAATATCTAAAAAGAGATTTCAAACGAATGGACAATAATATGTGATTGATTTAATATATTTGGGTGAGTGTAAAGGAATAAAATTTGACTGTCAGAGTTTGAGTGTAGGTGATAATTTTAGAAGTTTTAAAGTTCACAGTTAAACTTTAAAGTTAGTACTTGGTATACAAAACTGCAGCTTTATTTCTCTGTAACAGAATTCAACTTAGCTCATGATCTCTCATTTACATTGAAGGCAGAGGGGGAAAAATGTCAAAAATGGTAAAGGAAGGTCACTTTCAGTCAAGTCGTGACTTAGGCTGAGACAAATTCATGGATCTTCCTTGCCCCTTATTTTCTCCTTTCTCTGGGTGTACACCAGAAGGGAAGGTAGCTATTAATCATCCTGCCATCAGGGGAGTGGTTTCTGAACTTGAAGTAAATAGGACTAGTCTGAAATATTGGACTCGTCTCCACAGAATCTGCAGTAATTTACCAGGCAGTGCGACTTGTGGTCCATTCTCAGTGTGCAGGACCAAGAGAGGAGCTCAGAATCTGCACACCTCATTATTTGGCTTCATCTTTTTTTAAACTAGTTTCTGGTTTTGGAGATCTATCCCACAGCTTTTGTAACCATCTTTCATCCCATTCCACAGTTTCCCTCAGATAAGCACGCCGTTTCATGTTCCCCAATTTTTAGCTATTTTCCCTGTAATTCCATAGATGAAACCTGAGGGTAAGAAACTTTTCAGACCATCCCACCCCATCAAAGAAGTGGTGGTGAAAGGTGCTACTGCAGGTATGTGTGCCAAAGGTAGAATCACTTCAGCTCTTTCATGTCTACACAGAATGGTATGGAGCTGCCTGGAAGATTGGAAATATGCTACTTCATCATTCTCTTGCATCTTCCTTTTACCTAGTTTGTTTGTTTTATTTTTGCTTGTGTTTTTTTTTTAAGCATCTAAGATCTAAATTAGCCAGATTTATAAAGATAGCCTTTTGAAATTAAAAATAAAACGAGAAATTTTCTACTCTCAATCGCTTTTAAGAAAAATTGCTTTAATTATATACTTATCAAAGGTGAATTTGAAACCCAAATTGATCCTGCTGTCTAAAGCAAAGACTGAAATTGAATCAATTGGTAGAAAGCTAAGAACAATTAGGAAAATTTAAAATAGAATTAAGACATGGCAGTTAATATTTCAAGACCTGCCTCTTGATACAGAAAAACTGAAACCAGGGGATGTACTTCTTTGAGGAAGAAGATGCAGAGTTCATTTTGATATGTGCTTACTATACTATTAGAGAATGCAGTCCTATACAGCATTTTGTTTTCACCATATTACTGTGCAATAACATTGCAAAAGCTCTGAGGTTTGGAGACAGTAGTTTTGAATCTGGGCTTGTCCACTTGCTATCTGTGTAACTCTGTGCAAGATAATTATCCTTTCTAAGCCCCAGTTTTTTCAACCTACTAGTGGGATAATATAATACTTATAAGATTGTTATAAATGAGTATAAAATGAAATTATCTAGGGGCGCCTGGGTGGCTCAGTGGGTTAAACCCTCTGCCTTCGGCTCAGGTCATGATCTCAGGGTCCTGGGATCGAGCCCTGCATCGGGCTCTCTGCTCAGCAGGGAGCCTGCTTCCCCCTCTCTCTCTGCCTGCCTCTCTGCCTACTTATGATCTCTCTCTGTCAAATAAATAAATAAAAATCTTAAAAAAAATGAAATAATCTATATAAATAAGCCAGTAAGAATATTTTCACGCCTGTTATTGTTATTACCAGTATGATCATTGGTGCATTTCAAATTGAAAGAGCACTGTATGACAGTTACGCACATTTTGAGAATTATACAGTGCTCTTGTATGAAATACTCTTGGATGAAACTTCTATTCATTTTGTAGACAAGTTTCTTATCATTCTATTAGTTAGGGGTTCTCTCCTGGTCTTACTGCAGAAGAAAATGATACATATTTGAACAAAAACAATCACGATGTACTAAGTACAGATCTATAGATCTTACTTCTGCCCTTTAGAAGTTTTACATTCAAAAGCAACATGATAGCAATATTTATCAGTATTCTTATCTTGGTTGAGATGTGTAGACTAGTTACTGCAAAAAGTCTTCATTTCCATTTAAATGGATTATTTCTCCCTAAAGATTATGGATTATTTGACAAACCAGCTACAAAATTTAAAGCTTTAATAAAAATAATAAAGCTACAATAAACTTTAAAACATTTTAAAAAGAGAAAGTTCTTTACTAAAAATGCTAATGTTGAGAAAAATAAACCAAAGGAACTTATATAACTTTTCAAAAGTTGCAGAGTGAAATAACTCAGAATAAAGAATTAAATATTTCATTATTTACCTTTTTAATATTTTCAATTTTATTTGTTTCAATTTCTGTTCTATTTATTTTTCTCTACTGAAAAGAAAAAATCAATACAGTGTATTATATGAAGAAGAATTGTAGATATAAAATTTTAGAAAGAGAAATTTTCCATTTTCATGTAATCTGAGAAATCATCAGTGCAAAGTTGATTTTAAAAAGGAGCTGAAAAAATAAATTACTAGAGCAGCTATATACTATTTGCTCCATCCTTTAAAATGTATAATTTTTTTAAACAATAGAAGACACAGCATTTGAATTTTATCACAAGGGTATTTGTATTATTTTATAACAAGGGTATGCCTTTATTAGAGTATTTTGATATGGTACATATTTTAAATTTGGAATTATTTACTAACATGATTTACTATTTTGTACTCTATTTCTTCTTTTTTAAAGATTTATTTATTTATTTGAGAGAGAGAGAGTGAGCAGGGGTTGGGATAAAGGGAGAGTAGAGAATATCAAGCAGACTCCCCACTGAGCACTGAGACCAAGGTGGAGTTCAATCTCATGGCCCTGAGATCATGACCTGAGCCTGAAATCAATAGTCAGACGTTCAAGTGACTGAGCCACCCAGATGCCCTTGGGTACTCCATTTCTAATTCTAGCTTTATATTATGCTTAAAAGAAGGCCTATGCTCCTGTTATATCTAAAACTCAAACATAAAGTTTCTACAAATAAGTTTGGCCTCTTCTGGATACTTTGTAAATGCTTATGTAACCCATATTTTATTGACTTTGTCCCTATTTTTCAATGTGCAATCTTACTTTCTGCCAGGACCTGTTGCAAATCTTGCCAAGTACATTCTTAGATGACTTCAATATACCCAGGAAATAAACCCAACATCATGGCATTTGCTTTCCTTGTTTTCTTCTCTTGTTCCATTTTGCCACCCCTCCATTACTGTGCCCTTCTACTTGTACTAAGCACCATTATATCTATTGGTGTCTGAGTTGAGACTACTATCTGCTACTAGCCTTCCTTTCAGTAACAGAAATCCTATCTTACTGGGCTCTTTTGCAACCAGAAGTGATTGTATGGCTAGTCTTCGACCAAAGGGATGTGAGGAAAGCCTTAGGTACCACTTCCAAGGAATACCTTAAAAAGATGCTTCTTAATGTGTTTCTTTCTTTTTTATACTATCAGAACACTCTCAGATATCCTACAAGATAGCAACATAAGCTATGTTACATCATCTAAGAATGAATAGAGCAACAGGACAGAAAAAGACTAAATCCTTGGATATTCACTTAGAGCAATATAGGTGTTCCACTAAAGCACCCAGCAGATCAGACATTTATGTAAGGAAAATTTCTATTTTCTTTAAACTGCAATTAAAGTAGTAAAACCAATATCTTACACCATTTCCACTTTTCAGGGGTCCACTGTCTCTGCCACTTCTAAATAGTCATTGCCCACCATACCTGTAGGCCCTTCTGGGAACTGCCACATCTGCTGGGTGCTTGTGAACATCCTTGCACCTATAAAGACCATTACCCATTCTGCTGAACACCACTCTTTATTAATATGTTTTGCCCATGAACTTCTCCACTGGCCACTTTTTGGGTGGGGTCACTGATGCACCAGGGCTCTCAATTTCCTAAAGCCTTTTGGTAGTAAGTGAAGAGAATTTCATCCTTTATTTTATTTTATTTCTGACACTATGATTTATTAATGAAGTAATGTGTTATTTACCATATTCTTATAGGAATTTGCAATTAAATGCTTTTATTCATAGCCTTTTCTTTCCTTAGCATCCACAATTAATCTTCATGACGTAGAGCCCAATCTGAGAAAATCATGGTGTAGTCATAATTACTTCTTCATTCTGATGACTAATTATTGAGTCCATATGTCCATGGAATGAGTTCTCTCTCCCAGAAGATATATCAATCTCTTACACAACTTTTGGTGGCCCCAATACAATACTTAGTCAAATATAATAATAGTTAACTCAGCACAAAACCCAGGTACAATTTTAAAGTCAAGTAAAGATTTCTACTAAGTAAGTAGTTTTGCTATACAGAATATTTATGTCTTTAAACAGTATGGCGTGATGATGGTAAACACTTGAGTCTTCCAACTAAATGGCTCCTACTTCACAACTGAGGTAACCCATCTCAGGGTTCTGCCAGATGATACATATATTATCCAAATTATGAACTCATGAATCAAGGACATACCAATGAGTAGATTTCTGAACCTACTGGAAGCATTACAGATGAGATCAGGCCAGGGTTACTTTATCCCTTGATCTCCACAAACATTTAAGTCCAGCAAAGGACATGGTGGCATGCCAGAGTTCCATGAATCAGTGTCAGTTTATTTTATTTTTCAGCCCTGAAAATATATGGCTTAAACTCTCTGTGAACTTATATTTATATGTGGCCACAGATCCCTTTGTTCAAAAAAAGGGTAAGGAGGGGTGCCTGGGTGGCTCAGTGGGTTAAAGCCTCTGCCTTCGGCTCAGGTCATGATCTCAGGCTCCTGGGATCGAGCCCCGCATCGGGCTCTCTGCTCGGTGGGGAACCTGCTTCCCTCTCTCTCTCTCTGCCTGCCTCTCTGCCTACTTGTGATTCCTCTCTCTTTGTCAAATAAATAAATAAAATCTTAAAAAAAAAAAAGGGTAAGGGGAATAATGACTATATATTCTTGTGGTGATATTACACGCTATTTTCTTAAGGTAGCCTGGTGTTCTCTTCGGTTAGTGGGCTCTGGGTCTGTGAACTGAATTAGATCTAGAAAAAAGGTAAAGAATCATGATTTTTCATTTCAGCTTAAGTAAGACTTCTGCTCTCCAGACCTAGGAATCTTTTTTTTTTTTTTTTAAGGCTGTATAATCAGCTCCAATGTAGCATTCTACCCATCTTGTCCCTAGAAACACCACATTTCTCTGTGGCCTTGACAGCCTTCAGGTCTTGCAATCTATTAATATAATTATCTAAGTTTTTCCTGACAATTAAATGCTTCTACCTAGCTTCTGCCTTTCTGAAGTATTAGTAACACCTTTTAAACTGGGTAGTCTAGTTTAAGGGAAGTATTACCTTTTATTAATTACACCTTATAGAGGTCAAAGGACAGTATTAAATATCTTACTGATGCCTTTGTCCATATCACTAAGGCATTTATTATTGTTATAATGTTGAAAACTCTAGCAAGATAGTAAGATATAAAAGCAATATACAAAGTCCATGGTATTTATGCAAAACAGAACAAAGAATTTAAAAGAATTTTGGAAAAAGTAAACAACTAAACAAGTCTGAGTGTTGAAAACTAGAAAAAAATATCTGCACCCCCATATTCACTGCAGCATTATTCACAATAGCTAAGACATGAAAACAACCTAAGGGTTCACTGATGGATGGGTGGATAAATAAAATATGAGATATTACACACACACAAATACACATACACACACATATACACAATGAAATATTATTTGGCTATGTCATTTGTGGTGGACAGAGAAAGACAAATGCTGTATCACCGCACTTATATGAAGAATATGAAAACACAACAAAACAGCAATAAACACTGAACTCTTTTAAGTCATAGAGAGGAAGCTGGTGGTTGCCAGAGGTGGTGAAATGAGTGAAAGAGGTCTAAAAGATATGAACTTCCAGCTATAAAATAAATAAGTCATGGGGATATAATGTATACCATGGTCACTACAGTTAATAATACTGTATTGTATATTTGAAATTTGCTAAGAGAGTAGACCTTAAAAGTGCTAATCACAAGAAAAAAATTTTTAACTGTATATGGTGGCAGATGTTAACTAGATTTATTGTGGTGATCACTTCACAGTATATACGAATATCAAATCATAATGTTGCACATCTAAAGCTAACATAATGTTACATGTCAATTATATCTCAATTTAAAAATACTAGTTTTAATTCAAAATACAAATACACACAAAGTGAACATACCTTATTGACATTTTTAAGTTCCTGTATTTTTCTTCTATTAATTGCCTTGCAAATGAGCTAAATGAATGACTAGAGCATAGAAACCACTTAAGCCACAAGTTGATAAAGTTTTTCATCTTAAAAATGAAAAACAGGGGGGACGCCTGGGTGGCTCAGTTGGTTAAGCGGCTGCCTTTGGCTCAGGTCATGATCTCAGGGTCTTGGGATCGAGTCCCGCATCGGGCTCCTTGCTCGGCAGGGAGCCTGCTTCTTCCTCTGCCTGCCATTCTGCCTGCTTGTGCTCTCTCTCTCTCTCTGACAAATAAATAAAAAAATTTAAAAAATTTAAAAAAAAAATGAAAAACAAGGGTTCCTTGGTGGCTCAGTCAGTTAAGTATCTGCCTTCAGCTCAGGTCATGATCCCAGGGTGCTGGGATCCAGCTGTAGTTTGGCCTCCCTACTCAGTGGGGAGTCTGCTTTCCCTCTCCCTCTGTCTCTCCCCCTGCTTCTGCTCTCTCTTTCTCACTCACTCTCTCTCACTCAAATACATAAATAAAATCTTAAAAAAATGAAAAACAAAAAAATTATAGTAGTAGTGTTGATTGGCTATGGGAAATTCATCCTCTCCTATAGCACGTGGGTAATTTGATATGTAAGTGATGAATCACTAAATTCTACTCCTAAAACCAATATTATTACACTATATGTTAACTAAATAGAATTTAAATAAAAATTTGAAAAACAAAACACCTGAGTTCTTTAAAAGTATTTATCAGTGAAATCAGACACACACACACACACACACACACAGAAAATACAAAAATATACAGCATTCAATATTTTCCTAAAACTGATACAATATTTGACTTCATTTCAACTCCAATCCTCTCCTCAATACATTCCCTCACTCCTGGAGTCCAATGAGAACCCATCTGAATTTCCATATAAGTATATATGGTATAGAAGTTCAGAGAAAAACGTGATCTGCTGAATATGTTTGCTTTCAGAAAAGTTTTCTACAAGAAGAAAATCGGAAGTGGAGAAGACAATATAGACTGTGTTGATAACCATTAGGAAAGCATAAACAAAGGTGTCAGGATCAGGGTATTCACATCTGACTTAAGAGACCAGATAAGGACTAGCGGGAGAACTTATTTCAGTAGACCTAGAACAAAAGGTAAATATTTCATATATAGAATATATATAGGGGATGGAAGGAATCAAGAAAAAGAAAGTAATACGAAAAGTCCAGAAATACATTATAAAAGAAGAAAAGCCAGGGTTTCTAAGTAAATTAAAAATATTAAGTCATATAATTGAATTTTATAGGAAAACAAATATCAGATGGTACATTAAAAAACAACTGAAATGAGTTCAAAGACTAAAATTCTAAGTGTGATGGAAGATGGAAAGAATTTTACAGGAATAAGGCCCTTGTATAATGGCTTCTTCAA
>CM052898.1:105053989-105108981 GCA_028534135.1 Potos flavus
TGTTGCACCTGAGGTCAAAGAGGTTGCTGCCTGTGTTCTCTAGGATTCCTATCTCACATTTAGATCTTTCATCCATTTTGAGTTTATTTTTATGTATGGTGTAAGAAAGTGGTCCAGTTTCATTCTTCACCATTTGTTGAAGAGACTGTCTTTTTTTCATTGCATATTCTTTTCTGTTTTGTCAAAAATTAGTTGATCGTAGAGTTGAGGGTACATTTCTGGGTTCTCTATTCTGTTCCCTGGATCTATCTGTCTGTTTTTGTGCCAGTACCATACTGTCTTGATGATTACAGCTTTGTAATACAGCTTGAAGTCTGGAATCATGATGTCTTCAGCTTTGGTTTTCCTTTTCAACTCCCCTTTGGCCATTTGGGGTCTTTTCTGGTTCCATACAAATTTTAGGATTGTTTCTTCCAGTTCTATGAAAAAGACTGATGGTATTTTGGTAGGGATTGCATTGAATGTATAGATTGCTTTGAGTAGCATAGACATTTTAACAGTATTTGTCCAACTGTGAGCATGGAATATTTTTCCATTTATTTGTGTCTTCCTCAATTTCTTTCATAAGCATTTTCAGAGTACAGATCCTTTACCTCTTTGGTTCAGTTTATTCCCAGGTATCTTATAGTTTTTGTGCAATTGTGAATGGGATCAATTCCTTGACTGCTCTTTCTTCTGCCTCATTGTTGGGGTATAGAAATGCAACTGACTTCTGTGCATTGCTTTTATATTCTATGACTGTGCTGAATTCCCATATGAGTTCTAGAAATTTTTGTGTGGAGTCTTTTGGGTTTTTTACACAGACTATCATGCTGTCTGTGAAGAGTGAGAGTTTGACTTCTTTGCTGATTTGGATATATTTTATTTCTTTTTGTTGTCTGATTGCTGAGGCTAGGACTTCCAGTGCTATGTTGAACAACGGTGGTGAAGTGGACATCCCTGTTGCATTCCTGACCTTATGGGAAAAGCTTTCAGTTTTTCCCCATTGGGAATGATACTTGCTGGGTTTTTCCTATATGGCTTTTATGATATTGAGGTATGTTCCTTCTATCCCTACATTGTGCAGAGTTTAAATAAAGAAAGAATGCTGTATTTTGTCAAATGCTTTTTCTGCATCTATTGAGAGGATCATATGGCTCTTGTCCTTTCTTTTATTAATGTAGTGTATCACATTGATTGATTTGCAGATGTTTAACCACCCTTTCAGTGCAGGAATAAACCCCACTTGGTTATGGTGAATAACCCTTTTAATGTACTGTTGGATCCTATTAGGTAGTATCTTGGTGAGAATTTGTGCATCCATGTTCATCAGGGATATTGGTTTGTAATTCTCCTCTTTGGTGGGGTGTTTCTCTGTTTTGGGGATCAAGGTAATGCTGGACTCATAGAGTAAGTTTGGAAGCTTTCCTTCCTTTTCTATTTTTTGAAAGTTTCAGAAGAATAGGTATTATGTTTTTCATCCAGAATTTTGACTGTACTCAAAGCAACAATACCTTGAAAACTTGGATTCATTTTTAATAAGGCCACCCAAAAAATATGAGTTATATTATTGTACCTTAGTTTGATGATTCACACAAAACATTTTATTATTTCTCCTCACATTGGATTTGTTTCACTTTATTTTAAATTTTGTGAATTAAGTAATATATGCACATATTAAAAAATAAATAGCACAAAAGAATGTATAGTAAAAAGATATTCCTATCCCAACTCTGTTTCCTAGGATCATGATACCTAGTTACCAGTTTCCATTTTGTTTGTTTGGTTACAAGATGTAACTAGCAATCGAAACACACTCCACTCTACCATTTTTTTCAGTACATCATGGAAATATTTCCATATTAATATTTGCAGGCCTGCTTCATTTTTCAAAAGCTAAATAGTATTGCACTGTATGGATGTACCGTAATTTATATAGCCAGTTTCCTAGAGGAAAAGATTTCCAAAACTTTGCATTATGGTGATACTGTATTTGAACAGTAGCAGTGTACACACCATGAAATACTCATGATCCTATTAATAATATCCTCATATGTTTTTGTAAAATATATATTTTAAATTACTTTTATTTTTCAGTAAAATAAATTATATAATTCTTGTGTCAATAATTACAGATTCTCCCTGACCTACCTGAGTAGTTCAGTTAGGATCACAAATCTGTAGCAAAGTGTGGAGATATTATCTCTAATCTGGTACTCCAAAAAATGTATTTTGTGGCATTTTATGGCAATGCTGAGTTGAGCAAAATAACGTATTTCAATGCCTTTCCTGACTGTTGTTTCTCTTCTAAATCAATCCAGAAAATAATCAAATGATGATTTTTTCAGTCCCCTTAAGACTGTTATACAACCAGTACCATTCTAGATGCACTGGAAAGAAGCTAATTCATTAATGTAATGCTCTGCATGAATGCTTAATTCTTACCAAGAATCTTGCTAGAGAAATAACACTATTTATGAGTGGCTGTTGTGCACATTATAAATACTATAGGGGAGGTAATAAATATTGACCTTTCTTCTTCTAGGGTCATTTTTCTGAGTATAACCAATTTCAATAAAAATAATATGGAAAAGGAACCAGAGAAGAGAGATAAAGCAAATCATCCAAATTTACCTAATATTATCTCTAATCTCCCAAACTCCCTGGATTTCTATTTTTTTTTTTAAGATTTTATTCATTTATTTGACAGAGAGAGAGATCACAAGTAGACAGAGAGGTAGGCAGAGAGAGAGAGGGAAGCAGGCTCCCTGCTGAGCAGAGAGCCCGATGCGGGGCTTGATCCCAGGACCCGGAGATCATGACCTGAGCTGAAGGCAGAGGCTTTAACCCACTGAGCCACCCAGGTGCCCCATGGCCTTCTTTAATTTTTTGTTCTTATCAGACCCTTTACCCAACTGGAGAATTTAGGTCAATTTAACACACAATTTGTGCTCTCTTTTCTTTATAGAAACTGTCAAAGGAATCAGATTAAACTGAGCCAGCTTGACTTTATTTATTTATTTATTTTTTGCCAGCTTGACTTTAAGCTAACAAATCTGCTTTACCTTTTACTTTAAACATTATAATGTACTTTGCATAGATTAAAATTTTTTGCATGGTATTTCAATTTTGCTTCATTAAAATAGCTATATAAGAAATGAAAAATCCAGAGATTTGTAATATGTGCCTACATGGACTTATACAAAGGAATGTGCATTTATGAATTGCCTATAATTAGTGAAAGTAGGCATATTTTGTTCCCCAGATTATCCAGAGTTTCAAACTATTTAGTAAAAGCTTTGAAATTGAATTCAAATAATTTCTCTTTTAAAATTAAATCTCTATAAAATTAAATCACTAATGAGAACAGATGGATATTTGCATATAATTTTAATAAAAAATAGATTCCAAATTTCTATGACAATAGATTGAGTTCAAAAATAACAAGGACAGGGGTTCCTGGGTGGTTCAGTCAGTTGAGTGTCTGACTCTTGATTTTGGCCCAGGGACGTGAGATCCAGCCCTGCACAGGGTGTGGAGTCTGCTTGGGATTCTCTCTCTTCCTCTCTCTTTGCCCCCCACAACAAACCCCCTGCTCATGCTTGCCCTCTCTCTCTCTCTGAAAAACTAAAAATTAAAATTAAAAAATGCACATAATTTAACATAATAAGTGACATATATGATATTTCTTAAAATTACTATTAAATACCCCAAATTCCAGTATATTCTACCTGGTAGAAGTATAAAAAACTTGCTCAAAAATCAGCATGTCATAAAATAAGCTAATGTTAATATCGCAATCCATGTAGTTTTTAAATGAACCAGAATAATATTTAAATTGGCAATAAGTTTATAGTCACTGTTTAAATTTGTGAATGTTGGCCACCTGGTGGTTCCATCCGTTAAGAATCTGCCTTCAGCTCAAGTCATGATTCCAGGATCCTGGGATCGAGTGCTGCATTGGGCTCCCAGCTCAGTGGGGAGTCTGCTTTTCCTTCTGCCACTCACCCCGCTCGTGCTCTCTCTCTCTCAAATAAATAAAACCCTTAAAAATTAAATTGTAGACTGTCCAAAAAGATAATTATACATAAAACCCAATTAAGTTTTATTTATATTTTAAAATTTAAATGATTGAGTAATAGGAACCCCAAAAAAATTTGTAATAAAATTGGAAAGTCAAATGAGCACAAAATATACAGCAGCTAGAGTATTTAAAAAAATACAAATAAGCAAATAAAACAATGAATTTCCTTAACTCTATTCAAAGAAGAGCTCAATGTGACATGTTCAAAAAACTGTATGATACTATTTGTTAGAAACTAAAAGATACAGTAAAGAAACAAAGAAAGGGAAATGTATTACCTGCAATCCTTACTAATATTTGTCAAGGGAGCCAAAAATACTCAATGGGAAAAGGACAATTTGCAATAAATGGTGACAGGAAAACTGGGCAGCCACATACAGAAAAATTAAGTTGGACCCATATCTTACACCTTGCCCAAAAATTACCTTGAAATGGATTAAAGACCTAAACTAAGACCTGAAACCACAAAATCCCTAGAAGAAAACAGGAACAAAACCACAAGAAAGAAGGAGGTTTAACCCTACCATTTGTGACAATATGGATGGACCATGAGGCCATCATGCTAAGTAAAATAAGTCTGACAGAGAAAGACAAATATTGCATATCACCTGTATGTGGAATCTAAAAAAGCCAAACTCATATAAACAGAGAGAAGAATGGTTGTTACCAGGTGCTGACAGGTAGGAGAAATGGGGAGATGCTGGTTAAAGAATACAAACTTCCAGTTAGAAGATGAGTAAGCTCTGGGAATCTAATGAACAGCATTATGATAATAGCTAATAAAACTCTATTATACACTTGAAAATTGCTAAGAGAGTATAACTTAAATGTTCTCACCACAGAAAAAAGAAATGGTAAGTAGGGGATGTGAGGGAGATGTTAACTAATACTAGGGTGTATCCAACATGTAAGTGTATCAAATCAACACAGCATACACTTTAAACCTACACAATGTTATATGTCAATTATATCTCAATAAATAAGGAAAAAAGGAAGAAATATTATCATAAAGGAATTAAGCATCCAAATTTAGAATATAAAAGAAACAATGAAATAAAAACTCTAATACAGCTTACTAACAATAAAAACAAATAAATTCCAGGCTAATTTCATAAAAATAATTTGCAATTCCCCTTTGTTCTCAGAAACAGTTAAAGGTCATTAGAACTATCTATTACTTAAAGGCACTGTACTATTATCCAAAACTACTTATTCAAGTCCTGTGTTAAGTAAGGAGTGTATTTTTGGCAACTTTATTTCTTCTATGGTAATTTTCTGCTTAGATTTCTACCCTGATAGGATCAGTTCTTGTCATGTGTATTTATCCTAGAAAAATCACACATGACATCCATATTCTCAAAATTATGTGCAAAGGATTCATGATTCTTTGAAATAACTCTTTGGCAGGTAATTTCTCCATTGTCATTTTTTTATTTATGAATTTGTTTTTTCTCTACTTTTTTTTCTTGATTTAGTAGGTTGATTTATTTTACAGTTATTATGAAGATATGCCTCTTGAATTTAAAAGGCTTACAATTTTTTTCTACTTTCAAATTCATTGATTTAAATCATCAAATAATAACACAATAACAATAGTCAAAATTCACTAGGTGTTGACTGTCAGTCAAGTACTGTCCTATTATTCTGCTAAGTAAGTATTCTTAAGTCAGTTTCATGGTAAGTATAGGTAAGCTTAAGAAACTTAAGAAAAATATGCTATGACACATGGTTAGAATACAATACAGGTAGGATTTGAACATCTTTGACTTTCAAATATTGAATGCCTTAGATTCAAAATCTACCTATTCTATACAACTTTACCATCCAAACTCTTTAAGACACTTTTGTCTTACTACAGAGCAATCAAACCTAAAATTAAATACATTAAAACGAATGAAAAATTCAGCAGTTAATTTGTTATTCTTTGATTTTTGGATATCTTCATCAATAGATCTGATTAGCTATATGCTAATTTATTTAATAATTCAGCCACCTCTCTGCCAAAGTGAATCAGAAAACAAATGTAGAATTTATTTCATATAGCCTTATTCTCTTAGAGATTATTTTGTTAATTTATTATCTTACAAATCCTTCAACTATACTTGCCAGAAAGAAGAATTAGTATCCTTATCACATAAATGTGGGCCTTGGAGATCATAAAGGTTATGACTTTCTTAAAACTGAACTTAAGAATCCCAACTCAGAGTACAGTCCTTATTCCACTCAAGTATATTTCCCCAGGGTTGGTCAGAAAATGAAAAAGAATAAAGGTTAGCAATATAGCAACTGTCAATATTTTCTTACTTTTTCAGCCAAACTTTTAAGACAGAGAGAGTGGGGGGTGAGTGGGGAGGGGGAGAAAAAGAGAGGAGAGTTCTATACCCTTCTTATTTAAAAGTTTTTTCTTAGACTTAAAATTTCACCTTCATTTATTTTATTTATTAGGTGTTTGAAATATTAATGTAGATTTAAAAGTCAGAACTGGGTTTTTTTTAGTATACTTAGTGAAGTGTCATCCCCAGTGCATTTTCTTCCTGTTTCCATCCCTCCATCCTTTGTGCTATTCTCCCAATATCCTATAGATAACCATTTTCATTTGTTTCTGGCTTAAATTTTTTTTTTTTATTTTGTGCAATGGGGTACATATATTCTTGTTTTTCTTTCTTTCTCCATGAAAGGGAATGTATAATAAATAATCTTTTGTACTTTGCTTTTATCACTTAGCAATATATATTCTAAAAATCATTCTACATCACTTGATACATCTTTCCCATTATAGTCTGTTTGGTGGGTAACAGTCTGTTCAACCATTCCCCTTTGTATAAACATATAGGTGGTTTCCAATTTTTGCAATTACAACAATGCTGCAAATAAATACACTTGTCAATATGCTTTTGTTTTGTTGAGGTTTAATCCTAGAAGTAGGATTTCTAGGTTGATTGGGAGATTTGTTAAATATTTTAAATTCTCTTTCAAATGAATGGTACCAGTATGGAGTCACACCTCTAGAATATGAGTGTTTGTTGCCTCACTGAGAGAATGTGTTGTCATACTTTTAATTCTCATCCAACTGACATTTCACTAATCTGTTAAGAAACACATCTTGGTAGTTTTAGGATTTTATGGTTTTCATCTCTCTGCTGAGAGTCCACATCTGTTAATGCATACTGTCCACTTTTTTCCTTTAGAGACTTTAAGCATACTAATCCATTATTTTATACTCACTGTCTGATAGTTTCAGCTTTAGGTAATCTAGGAGTCTGGTTCTGTTTACTTCTATTTCTTTAATATGGGGGGTTTTTTTTTTTTTCTTTTTTTTCCCTTTTTTTTGTTGAAAGCTGGACATGGTGTGTAGAACAGTAAAGATTCAGGTTAAAAAAATCTATATTCATGCCTAAATCTATCTGTGTCAGGAAATATGCATTCTTCTGCTGCTAGGATTTTGTTGAGTATTTGGTAGGGATTAAGTTAATCAGTTGAGACTTAAGCTGTCTTCAGATTTTGTTCTTGCTAAGGTTATCCTTAGTGCACAAGTGACTCCAAATTCTTCCAGTATCATTTTGTGCCTATGAAAAGGATTAGGCTACTGGAGGGATTTTCGGAATGTTCCTGTTTTGCCCTCAAATTTAGACTTTCCCTACTAGCCAAAACCTCAGAGAGTGCCTGTCTCCGAACTCGTGCTCCACCTTCAGTGGTAGATTGCTATTTATTGGTACTCAAAGTTTGCTAAGGTGGTATGGAGAGTGGTAAGGTGAAGGGGCATATATAAACTTCATTTTAGTATTAAACTTTGGTCCTTATTCCCTCAATTTTTATTTATTTTAATAGGTGAATTAAGCCTATCCACATTTATTGATGTAACTAATGTATTTGGTCACAATTCTGCTAAAATATTTTATAATTATTATATTTCTTATATAAAATGTATTATTTGTTGTACTTTTTAATCTGTTTTTGTCAAGTAAGGATGTTTATAGTTTTCTTCCAATGATTTCCTTTGGATTTATATCTTTTAAATTATAGTGTACTTATTTTCTTAGTGAAATCTTACTTTTTAACTTGTTCTATCTTAAACTGAATAATTTATACCTTGTTCTTTCCAAATTCACAAGAGCTATTAATTATTGGCATTTGGGAATGAAAATCAGAATTCTCAGGAATTTCCAAATCATTAATTATTCTTTATTTTCATAATACTCTATTTACATTTCTCATAATTAAAAATATTAAGTTTAGTAGCATTTACATGGAACTGAATACCTGGAAATTATTAGACACTGATAAATGATGAATTAATATTGATATTGAAACATATCACATTGGATATCCTAGCAAGATTAACAGGACTGCCTTAAGGACAATTTTGCATCCAAAAGTTGTTATTTTTGAAATAACACTCATAGAATTTATATAAAGTATACTCTATTTGCACATTTATTTATTTATTCAAAGATTTTATGTATTTGAGAGGGAGAGAGCGCAGAGTGAGAGGGAGAGCATGAGCAGGGGGAAGGGCAGAGGGAGTAGCAGACTCCCCTCTGAGCAGAGAGCCAACACAGGGCTCAATCTCAGGATGCTAGGATCATGAACTGAGTGAAGGCAGATGCTTAAAACAACTGATTCATCCAGGCACCCCTATTTGCACATTTGTTAATATTCATCTTATTTGCAGGAATGACTGACCACTAGCAACGAATAGGGTCACAAAAAATTATAAACATTATAAGCAATTTCTTGGATGTAACTGGTTACTATTAAAATATTTTTTGGGCACCTGGGTGGCTCAGTTGGTTAAGCATCTGACTCTTGATTTGGGCTGAGGTTGTGATCTCAGGGTTCTGAGATTGAGCCCTATGTTGGGCTCTGCAGTGGGCATAGAGCCTACTTAAGATTCTCTTTCTCCCTTTCCCTCTGTTCCTCCCCACACCCTTCTCAAAAATAAATTAATTAATTAAGTAATTAAAATTTTTTAAGTATAAAATGCAGATTTTTTACTTCTATTTTCTAAGTTGGTATTTTCTTTCTGATTCATAATAAACATAATTATATAGTATATTTCGGACAAATGTCTGCAGAAAGAAAAACAACAGCAGCTTAACGACAAGAAATAAATTGTCATGGCAAAATACATCCTGCTTACAAGCCCTTTTGAAGACTTCTGATCCTTCACTTACTATGAACTCCAGGGATTCATTGTAAAATAGTTAAAATTAAGTTGTCTGAGATCCTTTTTGAACAGAGTAGGTTAGTGAATAAATTCATTATTAAAGTAAATTAATTACATAGCTGTCTTCAAGGTAAATATATCTTGGTGACTCCAACTTTTTATTTAAAAAATCCTACCTTTTATTTAATAGTATTTTAGGGAAATTGTTTTATTTCTATAGTATATATGTTATTATTTTCATGGGATTTTATATCATAATTTATCCATAATGAACCTCAGCTTAAATCTTACACCTTATACAAAAGTTAACTCAATATGGAAAAAATGAGTACTAAATATAAAAGTATAAAGCATTCAGAAGTAAAAATAGAAGAAAATCTTTCAGACCTAGGGTTTGGTAAAGAATTCTTAGGTATAAGGCCAAGAGCACAATTTATATAAGAAAAAAATGGATAAATTGGACTTCATTAAAATTAAAAATCTTTTCTCTGCCAAAGACTTTGTTAAGAAAATGGAAAGATGAGCTATAGACTGTGAAATATTTAAAAACCATGTATCTGACATAGTTATTTATATCCAGAAAAAAATCATTGAAAAGAATATACAGATGGCAAATATGCATAGAAAAAGATACTCAGCATCACTAGCCATAAGAGAAGCATACATTAAGACCATGATGGACTATCTCTACACACCTGTTAGAATGAATATATTTTTTAAAGTAATGATAATACAAAATGCTGGCAAGGATGCAGCAAAACTGACTCTCTCATAGGTTGCTTTTGGGAATATAAAATGAAACAGATACTCTGGGAAACAGTTTGGCAGTTTCTTATAAACATAAATATGTAACCATCACATAACCTGGTCATCATGCTTCTGGGCTTTAATACCACAGAAATGAAAGCTTATCCATTTTGGTTACTTGTTACTATGTTAACAGGATAATTTGTCTTTTCCTACAGGGGGGAAAACTTTTTATTTTCAAACATCTGTCTTTTGAGAAACTTAATAGTCACATCATAGATATTTCTATTTGTTTGCTCGCATCCTATTTTGGAATGTGTTGCATTTTTCAAAGGTGTTGACCAAATCTGAGCCAAAAAGAAAAAGATATGAATAGAAAAATAGTTTCTAAAACACAAGTCAAAAATTTAAATTATTGTATAAATGATGGAGGAGAATATATTCACCAAATCATCTATATATTTAATTGTGGTAGAACATATATAGAGAGAGAAAGATTATGGAGCTTATAATGTCTGTATTATGCAACTATAACTGGTGTGTATTGACAGATTCATGACAAGAATTATAGGAATGAAAAAAAAATGACACCGAAACTTAATTGCCTGTTGTATTTTGCTATTTACAAACCTCTGTTAGGTATTATGGGTAGGGAGAGACAAAAGAGGTAAGAAAATGGTCGCTATTATTTAGAAGCTTTCTGGTTAATTGTGCAAACAAATGTAACACAACAGCAACAACAAAAGAGAAAACGAGTTGTTAGGGAATATAATTAAATGTTAATCTTTGGGGCGCCTGGGTGGCTCAGTGGGTTAAGCCTCTGCCTTCAGCTCGGATCATGATCTCGGGGTCCTGGGTCCCTGCTCAGCAGGGAGCCTGCTTTCCCCCCCCCTCTGTCTGCCTCTCTGCCTACTTGTGATCTCTCTCTCTGTCAAATAAATAAAATCTTTTAAAAAATAAAATAAAAAATAAATGTTAATCTTTGAGTACTATTTTGTAAATTGCATTACTGACCCTGAATGCTTGCCAAGAATTGGTATAACAATAGAACGATGAGCTGGGTTCACTTTTTACAATGTCATAAGCCCAGAGAGTTCATTACAGAGAAACCAGCCTTTCTGGTATCTTGTCAATAAGGTATGGAAACAGAGAGTGAGTCAGGAAAGAAGGATGAGGTTGGAGAACATTACCATCACTCATGCTAGATGAGTTCCGCTAAGGGGAGAACTGTGTCTTATTTGTCTTTAGGAAGATTAAAATAAGGTAGGAGGGATAACTATTTACAGAAATTGCTATTTCTCTGGTATAATAGAAAATTTAAATAAAATGTGATTTTTGAAAGAATGAGACTCATTCCAACTGCAGAAAAGGCTTCACATTTGAAATAACTTCGAAGATTAACAAAAGAATAGATGAGAGAATATTTTGTCGAGATAAAGATATACCATGACAAAAGGCACCAAGGTAGATATCCCTACCTACCGGCACATTTGGAGGCCTAGCACAGTTTGTGACTCTGTGAGAACTGCGGCTGGAAATGGAGGTTAAGTTGCACAGTGACTGTAAGAGAGTAGAAGACCATATGTAGTACAGATTTTAAGCAGAAGAGTGACATGATTAAATCTGTATTTTAGGAAAAAAAAATTTGGTGTTAGAATAAATGCGTGAAACAAAAGATAATAAATTCAAGGAGTCAAATTAAGAAGCAGTTATAGCAATAGGCCAGATTGTAGAAAGTAAGAACAAATTAGGAGAGCAGGGGAAATATATGGGAGAGATATGGAAACTTATGTAACAATTTTACATATAGGATGGAGTGCAACTGAGAGGACAGGGCTAAATATATGCCTGTACACTTTGGAAGTAGCAGTTGTAGCTATAAACCAGATGAATTCTGAAAGAATATAATAAACATATATAAGGCTATAAACTTATAGCACTAGCTACTGGGAAAAGAGACACAGGAAGGGGAGGGAAAAGGATGTACCAGGAGGGAAGAAGAGGATCATCATAAAAGTCAACAAATATTTGCTAAGCTTACTTGGCCTTATTCATTGTACTTTTCACTGAAAACACCCATATTGTCCCTTGCCCCCAAGGAGCTCCTACTTTCATTATTAAAATTACATTAAAATTATAATAAACATAATATATGTTAAAATAGAAAAATCAATAAAGTTTCCATGGAATAAAGAAGCTGTTTATATCTGTAAAGAGAAGTGGAGAAGCTAAACAATTATAGAAGGGAGTTGATATTTAAATAAATTTGCATGAAAGTTTTCAAGTTTTATTACACTTAGACTTTGTGATCATTAAACCATCATTTACGTAAATTCTAATTATACAAATTTCTAGAGCTCCAGATAATGCAATGACAACACATACATTTGTATATGAAAAGTACTAGTTTGGCTTATATTCTATATTAATTAAAAATAATTAGAAGAAAGAAAACTATATACATTATAGAAGCAATTATATCTTGGGAATTTATAGACCAGATTCTGCCTCATCTTATACACACTTATTAAAGCATTAGTGTATTAACTGTGGCATGTAGATGAACTTAAATGAAAACTAATGAACCACAGGCCCAAATGAGATAAAATATTTCTTGCTTCTGTCTTGATGACAAGCAAAAGCAAATCGCTTAATGCCTTGGAAATCCCTCTTCATCCAAAAATCAATTTGCCATAGCTTCTGATAACAGATTTTTATGCAATCAAACTAAAATGATTAAATTTATTTCATAAAATAATTTCTTGACTTTCATATGCAGCATAATATTCAACTTCAAATGCATGGAAAAATAAGTATTTGAGGTACCTGAATTCTAAAAGCCACTTTTATGAATTCCATTGAGCAAAGAAAATTATTTTCCTTCTCATTAAATCTCCTCATTCTAATTTTAATTTCTTTGACTTGTCACAAAAAATATAACTATCTGAGAAGTAGCCTTAAACAAAATATGCAGTTGTGCTATATTCAGTCCTCAGAAAGTAGGCTTTGATCCTACTCTGGGTATCGGGAATGCATAAAAATGATGCCAGATCATCTACTTAGTTCTAGGAAGCAGAAAGTGGCATGAAATAAAGAAGGAATTTCCTAACTCATTTCCAAGCCCTGATTTTTTCTCTCGACTATCTGCATCTTTTAACGTGAAAAACAAAAACATTAGAAACGGTGTCAGCTATAACACGTGGAGTCTGTTCAAGCCCAGGATTGCTGTGTTCTGTATGTGTTCCCCATTCTGAAACAGTGACATTAGAGGGAGCAAAGGAATTCCTAAGGAAGCACAGTCTCCAGTCCTGGTTACTCTTAACCTTAACCATGCCAACCTTAGAGTACTGTTTAAGGTGTAGGTAAACAATCATATATACTTAGATTTGGGAGCATGTCCACATTATGAAGTTCTATCCTTCTTCCCAAAACTCGAGAAATGTCTTTAAAGAATACATGGATGCCTCCATCATTTGGGATCTAATCTTTAGCACATTGTGAATAAAACATTTGCTCCCATATTTAACACCGTTCTGGCCCTGGGAATCCTTCTCCACATCTCCTAGATTTTGTTCTCAAAGAAAGCATTGTCTGCGTCCAGATGCTGTGAGTTTGTGGTTTCTGAATCTGTTTTCATCAAAATCTGAACTGAATGGTGGATTTGAATATCTAAATAGTAGAAAAGGCAAGTTCACTACACAAATCCTTCCATTCAGGATGAATACAATAGAATCCTACAGAAAAAAAATATATTGTTGCCCAGTAGCACAATATGTTGTGCTGCTTTTTTTTTCTATATCATCTAAGTTGTGGCTGATCTTTGATAATTTGACAAAATTTAGTCATATATTTTTCTATTTTATTGCTATGAAGGGTTTTTTTTTTGGGGGGGTCAAACCAGAAGTGTAGAGATTATTTATGAACTTATACCCTTAATTTATGACTTCTAACAGGCATGGGGTGTGGGCCTCCACTGTCACAATTATCAGTATTCTTACGGAGTCAAATCCAGTATCATTTCTCAACTTCCACTTACACAGTAAGTCAGCCACATCTGACATGACTGATTGCTCATTCTTTCTTTGTTCAAACACTGTCCTTACTGGACATCAGGACTGCCTTCTCTCAATGTTCTAACTCTCTGGCCTCATGATCCCAGTCTCTAAGTCACTCCCTGTCATTTCAACTCTAGTCACTGGACTGTAAGTAGCTGACTTGCACTGATGATGTCCACATTAATGGCTGCAGCTCTGATGCCTCCCTTGAAATTCAGACATGTATCCTTTATCTTCCTATGTATGCGTAATGGGCATCACAGGTCTAAACACAACCTTGTGTTCTCTCCCTTAAACATGTGCTTCCAATAGTCCTCTCTACTTCAACAAATGAAAACTCTATTCTACTCCAATTCAAAGTCCATATGTTGAAGTCTCTATTTCTCTTACATTTTACATTAATAGATAGAACTGTGAAATATATTGAGAACCCAAACACTTTTCACCACATTCACCACTAAGTCCAAGACAGCTGGGATCACTCCTCAACTAAAATGGTCTCCTAATTGGTTTCCCGGCATCCATCTCTGCCTACCTACGGTCAATTTTCACACAGCAAATACATTACATTGAAAGGAAAGTCTGATCAATTTACTTTGCTCAGAATTATATAGTGACTTTTGTGCATTTTCCTATTGAATTATTTTCTAGAGCAAAAACTTGCAATTTTCTCTATAATACCATTAGCATATTTTTACATTTTCTTTACTGAAAATATTTTATTTTACTTTTTAATTTTTTAACTTTATTTTGTATTTAAATTCCAGTATATTATTGTAAAGTGTTATATTAGTTTCATGTGTACAATACAGTGATTCAACCATTCCATATATTACTCAGTGCTCACTCATCATAATAAGTGTACTCTTAATCCCTTTCACCTATTTCACCCATCTTCCCCCATCTCCCCTCTGGTAACCATCTGTTTGTTCTCTGTAGTTAAAAGACTTTTTTTTATTTTGTTTTTTGTTTTTCTTATTTTTCTTTGTTCATTTGTTTTGTTTCTTAAATTCCATATATGAATAAAATCATATGGCACTTGTCTTTCTCTGACTTATTTCACATTAGCATTATACTCTCTAGATCCATCCATGTTGTTGCAAATGGCAAGATTTCATTTATTTTTATGGCTGAGTAATATTCCATTGTGTGTGAATGGATAGAAAGATACCACAACTTCTTTGTCCATTCAGTGCCCAGCATGGACACTTGAGGGCTTCCTGCTTCCATAATTTTGCAATTGTAAATAATTTTGCAATAAATATATGGGTGCATAAATATTTTGAATTAGTGTTTCAGTATTCTTTGAGTAAATACCCAATAGCAGAATTACTGGTTCATATGGTAATTTTATTTACTTTTTAAAGAACCTCATACTGTTTTCCACTGTATCTGCACCAGTTTGCATTCCCACCAACAGTGCATGAGGGTTCCTTTTTCTACACATCCTCATGAATGGTTATTGTTTCTTGTGTTTCTCATTTTAGCTATGCTGATAGGCATGAGGTGATATGTCATTGTGGTTTTGATTTGCATTTCACAAATGATGATGTTGAGCATCTTTTCATGTGTCTGTTGGCCGTACGTATGTATTCTTTAGAGAAATATCTGTTCGTGTCTTCTGCCCATTTTTATTGAATTATTTGTTTTTGATGTTGAGTTGTATAAGTTCTTTACATACCTTGGATACTAACCCTTTCCTAGATATCATTTGCAAGTATCTTCTCCTATTCAGTAGGTTGTCTTTATGTTTGTTGATTGTGCAGATTTTTTAAAATTTTGATGTAGTCCCAATAGTTTATTTTTCTTTTGTGTCCTTTGCCTCAGGAGACATATCTAGAAAAATGTTGCTATGGCTTATGCCAGAGAAATTACTGCCTGTGCTCTCTAGGATTTTTATGGTTTCAGGTCTCAAATTTAGGTCCTTAATCCATTTTGACTTTATTTTTGTATATGGGGTAAGAAAGTGGTCCAGTTTCATGCTTTTACATGTAGCTGTCTCATTTTCCCAACACCATCTGTTGAAAAGACTGTCTTTCCCGTTGCAAATTCTTGCTTCTTTGTTGAAGATTAATTAACCATATAATCATGTGTTTGTTTCTGGGGTCTCTATTGTATTTTATTGATCTATGTGTCTATTTTTGTACCAGGACCATACTGTTGTGATTACTACAGCTTTGTAGTATATCTTGAAATCTGGAATTGGGATATCTCCAGTTTTTTTCTTTTTCAACGTTACTTTGGCTATTCAGGGTCTTTTGTAGTTCCATACAAATTTTAGGATTATCTGTTCTAGTTCTATGAAAATGGCTATTGGTATTTTGATAGGAATTGCATTAAATCTATAAATTGCTTTGAATAATATGAACATTTTAATAGTATTTTTCTTTCAATCCATGAGTATGGGATATCTTTCTTTTTTTTTTTTTAAGATTTTATTTATTTATTTGACAGAGAGATCACAAGTAGACAGAGAGGCAGGCAGAGGGAGAGGGGCAAGGAGGCTCCCTGCTGAGCAGAGAGCCCGATGTGGGGCTCGATCCCAGGACCCTGAGATCATGACCTGAGCTGAAGGGAGAGGCTTTAACCCACTGAGCCACCCAGGTTCCCCCTTAATTTCTGTTTCTTTACTTCATTATTACTGTATAGAAATGCAATGGATTCCTGTACATTGATTTTTTTATCCTGCGATCTTACCAAATCTATTTATCAGTTCTATTAGATTTTTGGTGAAGCTTTTAAGGTTTTCTATTTATAGTATCATGTCATTTACAAATAGTGAAAGTTTTACTTCTTCCTTTCCAATTTGGATGCATTTTATTTCTTTATGTTTTCTAATTGCCGTGACTGGGACTTCCACAGTGTTGAATAAAAGTGATGAGAATGGACATCTTTGTCTTGTTTCTAACCTTAGGAGTAAAGCTCTCAGTTTTTCACCACTGAGTATGGGTTTTTCATATATGGCCTTTAATATATTTAGTTATGTTCCCTCTAAACCTACTTTGTTGAGGGTTTTTATCATAAATGGATGCTGTACTTTGTCAAATGCTTTTTCTACATCTATTAAAATATGATTTTTATTTCTTTTCTTGTTGATGTAATGTATCACATTGATTGATTTGCAAATGTCGGACCACACTTGCATCCCAGGAATAAATCGCACTTGGTCATCGTGGATGATTTTTTTTAAAGTATTGTTGGATTTGGTTTGCTAGTATTTTTTGAGGATTTTCATATCTACGTTTATCAGAGATATTGGCCTGTAGTTTTCTTTTTCTTTCTTTTCTTTTTCCTTTCTTTCTTTCTTTCTGTCTTTCTTTCTTTCTTTCTTTCTTTCTTTTTCTTTTTTTTTTTTCTTTTTTTTTGGTAGTGTCTTGATCTGGTTTTGGTATCATGGTAATACTGGCCTCATAGAAAATATTTGGAAGTTTCCCCTCCTATTTTTTTTGGAATATCTTGAGAAGAACATTCTTAGATGTTTGATAAAGTTCATTTGCAAAGCTGTCTGGTCCTGAACTTTTGTTTGTTGGGAGTTTTTTGATTACTGATTCAATTTCATTGCTGGTAATCAGTCTGTTAAAATTTTCTATTTTTTCCTGATTCAGTCTGGGAGGTTATATGTTTCCAGAAATTTATTCATTTCTTATAGGTTGTCCAACTTGTTGGCATATAATTTTCATAATATTCTCCTTAAACTTTTGTATTTCTGTGGTGTTGGTTGTTATTTCTCCTTTTTCATTTCTGCTTTTGTGTATTTGAGTCCTCTCTCTACTTCTCTCTCTTTCTTTTTTTTGAGTCTGGTTTTATCAATTTTGTCAATCTTTTCAAAAAACAGGCTCCTGGTTTCCTTGCTCTATTCTATTGGGGTTTGTTGTTGTCGTTGTTGTTGTTGTTAATTTTTAGTTTCTATTTCTTTAATTTCTGCTCTAATCTTTATTATTTTCTTCCTTCTACTGTTTTGGGTTGTTTGTTCTTCTGTTTCTAGCTTGTTTAGATGTAAGTTTAGGTTGTTTACTTGAGATTTTTCTTGCTTCTTGAGGTAGGCCTGCATCGTTATAACCTTCCACCTAGAATAGCTTTTGCTGTATCCCAAAGATTTCGGACCATTGTGTTTTCATTTTCATTTGTATACATGTAGTCTTGGATATCTTGGATATCTTCTTTGATTTCTTGGTTGACCCATTCATTTTTGGTAGCATGTTATTTAACCTCCATGTATTTGTGGTCTTTCCATATTTTTTCCTATGGTTGACATCTAGTTTCATAGTGCATGGTATGACCTTGATCTTTTTGAATTTGTTGAGTCTTGTTTTGTTGCCCAGTATGTGATTTATTCTGAAGAATGTTCCCGATGTACTTGAAAAGAATGTGTATTCTGCCGTTTTAGGGTGGAATGTTTAGAACATATCCAATGTGCCATACAAAGCTACTGTTTCCTTGTTGATTTTCTGCTTCAATGACCCATCCATTGATGAAGGTGTATTAAAGGCCCCTACTATTACTTTATTACTATGGATCACTTCCTCTAAGTTTGTTGTTAGTTGCTTTCTGTACTTGGGTGCTCCCATGTTGAGTGCATAAACATTTACAATTGTTATATCTTCTGTTGGATTGTTCCCTGATTATATAGTGTCCCTCTTCACCTTTTATTAGTCTTTGTTTCATTATTTTATTTTTATAGAGGGGGGAGGGCAGAGGGAGAGAGAGAGAATCTTAAGCAAGTTCCACATCCAGTGTGGAGCCTGATGTGGGGTTCAATCTCACGACCCCGAGATCATGATCTGAGCCAAAATCAAGAGCCAGACACTCAACTGACTGAGCTATCCAGATGCCCCTACGGTCTTTGTATTAAAGTCTATTGTCTAATGTAAATATCACCACTCCAGAGTTCTTTTCACTTTCATTTGCATGATAAATGTTTCTCTATCTCCTTGTTTTTAATCTACAGATGTCTTTAGGTCTGAAATGAGTCTCTTGTAGGCGGTATATGGTTGGGTCTTGCTTTTTTATGCATTCTGTCACCCTATGCCTTTGGTGGTAGCATTTAGTCCATTTACATTCAAGGTTATTTTTGATAGGTATATATTTATTGCCATTTTGTTACTTGTTTTGTGGTTGTTTTTGTAGTTCTTCTTTGTTCCTTTCTTCTCTTGCTGTCTTCTCTCATAGTTTGCTGGCTTTCTTTAGTGATATACTTGGATTCCTTTCCCTTTATTTTTTGCATATCTATTACTGGTTTTTGACTTGTGGTTACCATTAGGTTTGTATATAGCATCTGCATATTGCAGTCTATAGTAAGTTGGTTGTCACTTAAGTTTGAACCCATTCGTGACTCCTCTCCTACCCCCGTGTTTTAGATGTATGGTGTCGTACCTTACATCCTTTTGTTTAATAAGTTCCTTGACTGATTTTTACAGATATACTTATTTTTCTACTGTTTTTGTGGCTTCCTACTTTTTTTTACTCCTGTGTATGGTCTTTTCTTTCCACTCAAAAAGTTTCCTTTAACATTTCTTATAGGGGTGATTTAGTTGTCATGAATTCTTTTAACTTTTGTTTGTTTGGAAGCTCTTTATCCCTCCTTCTACTCTGAGTGATAGCCTTGCTGGAAAAACATTCTTGGTTACAGGTTTTTTTCTTTCATCATTTTGAATATATCATGCCACTTTCTTCCAGCCTGCAAAGTTTCCGTGGAAACGTCAGCTGACAGCCTTATGGTGTTTTCTCTGTATGTAACTGTCTTTTCTTTTTGCTACTCTTAAAATTCTCTTTATCACTACATTTTGCCATTTTACTTACAGTGTGTCTTGGTGTGGACCTCCTTGGGTTGATTTTGTGAGGGGTTCTCTGTGCCTCCTGGATCTGGATTTCTGTTTCTTTCCTCAGATTTGAGCAGTTTTTAGCTACTGATTCTTCAAATAAGTTTTCTGCCTCCCTTTCTCTCTCTTCTCCTTCTGGGATCCTTATAATGAATATATTACACTTGATGGTGTCACTGAGTTCCCTGTCTGTTTACTATTATTAGTTTTTCTCTCCTGTTCAGCTAAATTATTTTTATTGTTATATTTTTTCCCCAGCTTTACTAGATTTGGAATATAACATATGTAAGGTCAAGGTATACTATGTGATGATTTGAAACACGTGTTTTGCAAAATGATTACTACAATAAGGTTACTTAACACTTCCGTCCCTTACACAATTAGTACTGATAAATTCTCTTAGCAGGTTTAGTATTAATAAATTCCCTTAGGAGAGAACTTTCCCTTCATTCTTCAAAGACAATTTTTTGGGTAAAGTATTGTTAGTTGGCAGGGTTTTTTCTTTTAGCATTTTGAATATATCATTTCACTCTTATTTGGGGGTCCCTAGGATAGTTGGAATCAAAGACACCAGGATGAGCTGGTTTCTTGATTCATAAGAAACCACTGTGGGGCTGATGTCACTGGAGACTCCTGGGGCAGCTGGACCCAGAAGGGGGCCTGTATAGCCAGGAGCCTACTAAGCCTACTAAGAATCCTGCCTTGCAATCCACTTGGAGCCTAGAGAGCTGCCTGTATTGCTTGAGTAGAAGTCATTGGGTGAATGGGGCCTGGGTTTGAGGGAGCCCCCTGGGAGATGTCCAAGGATGCATGTGGGTCTCTGAGAGGTTTCTGGGGCTACAGGTGCTGTGAAAGTCAGCCTCATACTGGGATGAGCCAATTCGAAGTCCATGGTGAAGGCCAGCTCTCAATATGCTCTCTTCCCACCTTTAAGATGTCTTCTCTCTGCTAGCCAGGCTCATGTACTTGGGGGAATAGTAATGTGGGAAGTGTGAATATATCTTTCCTACAATCCTCATTTGTCCTTTCTTGTTTTTTTGCTTCACTCAGGAGCCAAAGACCTTCAGCTAGAATCCCTGACTGCTCTGAAGGTAACTTCCAAGTGCATCATTGTTCAAATTGATGTTTTTCAGTGGAAGGGGCCAGTGGTAGAAATTTCTGTTATGCCATTCTGCTGATATCACTCTCTAGTCCTAATTTTTATTTTACTAAAATTATTTTTATCACTTAATTATTTTTCTATTAACATTTCAAAGGTGCTATTATATGATTATTTTAAATATGTTATGAAATATTTAAAATAGATTTTTATATATATTTGAGCATATATATATAAACACCTGTAAAGCACTGTTAATTTTATGAAGTGGAAAATTTTTTATACCATTGCATCTATGTATTCCTCTCTAATCTTGCCCTCTTAATTTTGGGTGTTGTTCATGATTATATTTAATATTCTCATTTATCTTGGCTACATATGTAGTTATCCCTATTAATAAATGATTTGCTTTTTATTTTTCTAGACACTTATTAAAATCATGTCACATTGTACATAATCTGGGACTTGCTGTTTTTCTCCTACACTGATTCTAAGATCCATCTATGCCACATGTGCACCTAGCTCATTTATTTTCACTTCTGTATAATAATCAATGCACTATAATTTTTCTTTTTTCCTGTTAATGAACACTTCAATTCCTTACAGATTTTTGCCATTGTGAACAGTGCTGATAAGAAAATGTGTGTGTGTGTGTCCTGATACATACATGCAAGAGTTTTTGAGGTGCATACCTGTGCACAGAAGTGGTGAGTTATACAGTATACAAATGTCCAGCTTCAAAGTATAGTGGCATGTTTGATCTATAGTGACTATAGATCTAAATGTGACTGAACCCATTAGCACTCTTAGCCACACTGGATGGGCTCCCTGTTAATCTAACATTTTCATTTTTCATTCTGAATTTGGCCGTTTCTTTTTCCCTATAAATCAAAACAAAAGAAAACGAAACAAGAGTCCCCCTAGCGGCTTCCCATCTCAGAGTAATAGCCAATAACATACCTGCAAGGTCCTCTGTGATCTGTCCCTGCATTCTTGCTGGCTTCATCTCTAACTCGTCTGTACTTGCTTCCTCCACTTCAGCCACACAGGTCTCACTTCTGTACTATGGACACAGCAAGACTATTCCAAACTCAGGGCATTGCACTGGCAGGTACCTTTATGTGAAATACGACCTTCTCCAACTTCCCATATTACATTGTACTCTTCCCCACATGGCTTCCCAGATAGCAAGACTTCTCTGACTCTACTAAATCAAGTAATACCCAAAATTACATTTGTTCTTTGTCCTCTCTTCTCCTCTCTGTTAATATTTTTGTAGCCCTTATCTCCATCTGACATGTTATATACTATTTTCATGTGTTTCTGCCATGTCTCCTTCGCATTATAACATTAGTTACACGTGGCATGGATGTTGACTACTTCCTTCACTGCTGTATATTTAATAACTAGATAACTACCTGAGACACATTCATTTCTCAATTGGAAATTATAGAAAGAAGGGATGAGTAATAATAACAAAAAAAATACACCATTTCTTTTGACTTTCAAATTTTTGAACCCACTGTGCTGTAAGATGGAATTGAGCCCTTTATGATATAAAATGGATTCATTTTCAATAAACATTAACTCTCTTCTTTGAATGGCTAACTTTTCCAAATACTTTAGTGATTAATGATAAATTTATGTAGAATAAATATTTATATTTAAAAGTGACCATGTAAACATTCAAAACATGTAAAGTCAAACATTAACAAAGTAACATTTGGAGAATTATCCCAATTTGTTTCTATTGAAGGACAGGAATTATTAACTGTAATGTGTTTGATGAGAACACAAGTACATATTTTCATAGAGATCATAGTCTACAGCACTTAATAGTATATCAGTTGTGTTGTATTTAATGTACGACTATATTATTCAAATTATAACATAATTTTTGCAAACATTTTTCCAAGTACCATGCAAATTACTCTCATAAACTAAAGCTGTTTCCAAATAAGTGCAACATTTTCACACACTTTTTTCTTTTGGACATATTATCATTTGTCATATTAGACTTTTGTTAAAAATCTCCCCAATCTTAGTAGAATATTTGCAAGTGATCACTGTTGTAAGGATAGATTTTTACTGGATTAGTCTGAAATAAAATACCTTTGAAAAGCATCAGACTATTTTTCCAACACAAGGAAGAAGCTTAACAAAAACTGTGAAATTAAAAATTGGATTGTCTTAGAAACAAGAAACACCAAAGAATTTTTTAAAAAATATAATCATGATATTTTATAATAAACTACTTTAAGTAATAGTCCAAATGGAATTATCTTCTTTAAAAGTGTTTTATTTATACCACTGTTAGTAGCAAAAATCATTTTGCAAAATTTGAATGTGACACAAGGTAAAGAAAAAGTATTTCAAAAGCCATTTCAAAAAATTTCAGTAATTTGTCAAATACATAAAGTAATAGCATATTTGGAGAATATATACATTAAATAATTGACAATCGTCAAGAGTAGAAATGTCAGTTCCATTGAAATTGCTAAATTGAACTGAAGGGACAAGGGTAAGATGCAAGGAAATCAAGTTATATTTTATCATATCTTTGTTTTTACTTTTATTGATATTAAATACCATTTAAAATAAAATAGAATAATTCTGACACATTATGAATTTGCTGTCTTCGCTGATTATTAAATTCTCCTGATATAGGCTTCACAGAATATAAAATGAAACACTAACAATTTATTTGAGCACTCTGCCCCTCTATGTTGACACAATACTGTTTCATTAAACTGAACTATTATCGTCTACTGGCCTTTCCCTGACCTTAAAGTTTATCTTAATTTGCTTTAGATTTTGAAATGAAAGGAATGTAAATAAAAAAGATGTTGAAATATGTTCTGAGTATAGTGCATTCCTATTGCTTTCAATCTCTCCTTTATAAAGCTTTCCTTGGCCCAGGCTGGAGACTTGTCGCTCCTCTGACCTCCTAAATCACTTGATGTCTTTTTTTATTCATTCTTATTCATTCAGTATTTTTTGTTTGCCTTATGATGTTTTAATAATAAAATCATATTAGTTCACACAATTATTTCACATGAATTCACCTGGATCTTTACAAAAACCTTTACAAAACTCCATGTTTAGAGAAATTAAGTATTGTTATCCACAATGAGGATGAGAAAACAGTTCACATGCTTGTTCAAGATCAATGGCTTTTTAAGTGTCTGAGGCAGGTCTAAAATCCAGAATTATTTTCTATCGTGTTACAAAACACTGCAATACGATTAATTCTTATATTTCTACTGAACTTTGGAATCCCCAGTTGGGATTTTTAAGAATGAACACTTTAAGGTGGCCTGGGTGGCTCAGTCTGTTAAGTGTTGGCCTTTGCCTTGGGTCGTGATCCTGGGGTCCTGTGATCAAGTTCCTCACTGGGCTTCTCGTTCAGCGGGGAGTCTGCTTCTCCCACTACCTGCTGCTCCCTCTGCTTGTGCGCTCTCTCTCTCTCTCTCTCTCTCGCAAATAAATAAATAAAATATTTTAAAAATTGCTGAAAAAAAGAACACTCTTAATTTTAACTACTTTTTAAGTTTTCTTGTTTTTATTAATTCCCCCAAAAGAATTTAAATTAGACTTTAGAAGTGCCATTCCTATTTTATAGATGCAAAAACTGGTGCTTAGATTACATGACAAGCCCCAAGGTTATAATGTCAAGGTTACAGAGTCACTACTAAATTTCATGTCTTCTCACTGTTTCCTATACTCTATGGCATTTTGGTAGGGAATGAATGCAATTATTCCTCCTTATATTGAATGTACACACATAATAAATATGCTATAGGCTATGCATAATTTTAATTTAATGTAAAAGTACCTTTTATTTACTCTACATACCTATAAATAGAGGCATATAAATATGTAAATAGATAAAGAGGCCCTTGTTATTTTACAAAGATTCCTATTTATTTCAGAATAAATAAATAAATAAATAAATAAATAAATAGCAGCACTAAAGATAAGTCAATTATAAGGGAGAAAGAACACCAAGAAATGAGCATGTGGTATACTTTACTGAAAAATTTACTGATTTTAATTAACTTGAATTGAACCAAATTGCTGAATTTAAAGTGTAAGTTACCAAAGTGTGCAATTCTGCAAAAGCAAGATTGTTTTTTGGATGAAAAAAAAGAGATAAACTTTACTTTCCACGTAAGATGTCAAAATATAGAAAAGACAATCATCATGGGTCAACTGATAATTCATTTTGACTGAAAATTGACATTGGCTATTAAGATGATATTCTCAGTAGATGTTTCTTTAAGCTTGGGTACGTATACTGAAAAAATTAACTCTGGATAATTTCACAAAAATTTGTGTTGTGCCTATTATATGCTGAATATTTTATCATGCTACACTCATGGTTCTATAGGTTCCATTTGTGAAAGATGAGCTGATATTAAGTTTCTAGATAGGAGCTGTCCAGCAGGGTACCTACTAGTTAAATGTGGCTATATGAATTTAAATGTTAATTAACTAAATTAGAAACAATTAAAATTTCAATTATTGCATCACACTAGCCACCTGTCAAGTGTGCAGTTGCCACCCCTGGCTAGTGGCTGCCATATCGATCGGTATAGATATAGTACATTCTGTTTATCATAGAAACTTTTATTGCACAGCACTGATCTAGATCTTATAGTTCCTCAAGTACTAGGGACTCAGGAATGCAAATGTCTGCTAATTAACTTGTCTGCACATGCACATGAAATGATCCTATTAAACATTTCCTCAGGAAAGTGTTTCTCTGGCACTCTTTGGTGCAGAAAAGGGTCGTCTCAGGGATATGAGCATTCAAATTTTTGTCAAGTACAATCCTATAATAGGTATGATGCCTCAGGAAATCATAGCAGGAAGCCCCAGTAATTGATAATAATCTAATAAGTCTCCTTGCACTAATAATCATTAAGCAACTAGTTGTCCAACAGAGAATTTTGCTCAGTCAACAGGATCATTCTGGTCTGCATAACAGTTATACAAACTATAATATTGTAATCTCAGTTTTTAAAAAATTCTTGCAAGACTAAGAATTCTGTAATACACATAACATAAAACAATTGCATATAGAAAATCTGTGGCATCTGCTAATTCTGACAGACAGATAATACACAGTCTGATAGCCAGCCCCATACCTGCATTCTTCCTGCTCACCATAAAATAAAGCATGCAAATGGCTTCAGGTAGATGTAATTATGCTTCTAATCAGGTTTCTTATTCAAACAAGAAGATTAGCGAGAAACAGTATTTGCACAACTGTAAAGGTAACTGAAACTAATTACCTAGTCTCTTTTCTAAAAATATGAATAGATAACCAAGGTCTTCAACATATGAGAAATGCAGGTCTCTTGACAGAGAAAGACCAAGATGAACTAAAAGAAAATGTGACAGCAGGAAGATTAAAAATAGAATGAAAAATAACTTTAAAAAATCTTGAATGTATTCAGATACAATGCAGAGAATATGATATCTACAAAGTAAGAAAAGGTATAAAGATGAAATCATTGAATAAAGTTTTAAGAGATAAAAATAATTTTGAGTATTTATTGTATATTATATGTGTATTGTATTTTTTTTAAAGATTTTATTTATTTATTTGGCAGAGAGAGATTTTATTTATTTATTTGGGAGAGAGAGAGGGTATGAATGGGGGAAGGGTATAAGGAGAGGAAGAATCAGACTCCTCAATGAGCAGGGAGCCCCATGCAGGGCTTTATCCTGGACCCTGCCCCTAAGCCACCCAGGTGCCCCTGTGTATTTTATATTCTTATATAAATAAAAAAACAAATAAAGGAATTATAAAAGAAAGCAAAAGAAATTCAACCATAGTCCAATAATCAGGAAATTATAGGAGAAAATATAAGAGATAAAGAATACTTAATGTTTCAATGTGCCATCAATAAAATGCTCAGAATGATTAATGGAAAAAATTGAATAAAATTTCTAAAGGAACCTTAACAAACTTTCCAGAAGTAAACATAGAGAGAAGTCTTCAGTTTTAAAGACAACGTCAAATGATGTTAACATTTTTAAAAAAGAGAGAGAGAATCATAATTTGACATGTTCTTTTGAAATTTCAAAATTTCAAGAATGTCATGGATTTCATTAAAAAATAAAACAAAACATCTCACCAAAAACATCATTAAGAAAATGAACAGATTAGATAGAGACTGGGCAATATCTGAAATATATATATAAATCAAAGAATTATATCCAGGAAAAAAATACAAATACAAATCACTAATAACAATGCACTGAAAAAAATGAGCAAATAACTTGAAAAAATAATGAACGTTCTAAAGAAGTTGTAAAAGTGGAAGAGGAGACAGAAAAGGGTGGAATTGTCTTATGAAAATTTCCCTCATTAACATATAGTGTCCACTCCCTCAGCCTTTTTTCCCTTTCTTTTTACCTTTATCTTCACAGTGTATGGAATATGTGAACTACACTGTGCTATGACAGCTTGTGAGAATCATTTCAGGTTGTGTTGTTGTGTTGGTGGTAGCGGCGGTAGGTTTTTTTCTTTTCTGTATACCACCCTTTCTAATCTATTATTTCTACTCCATCCTTTATGTCTTGTCCTTTCTAACACTATCTATAATTCAATCTATATAAATTCAAAACCAAAATAGCTCAAATAAGTGGTATAGAAAATAAAAGAACTCCTCATGGTGACTAGGGACACTAGACAATATAAAGACAAACATATACATGAAGGGATAATGAAGAAATATTGTATGCTAACAATTTTTGCCCGGTCATATAAATTAAGTAAAACATATTTCTAAGTGGTACAATTAACATCAGAAAAGTGTATTTGCTCCAGATGGAGACGATGGTAATAGGAATTGGGGATGGTTTGCAATGGAGCTGGTTCTAAGGTAGATAATATCAGAAGACATCAAAACTGAAAAATAAATCAGTAATACAAGTCAAGAAGCTAGCAAAAAAATAATGTATGGAAAAAGACGAGTAAGTAAAGCTAAGATTAAGAATTCAATAATGAACCAACTATACTATATAAATAAATCAAATCTAGAATAAGATCTTTGAAAATAATTTTTAAGGGTGCCTGATGACTCAGTTGGTTAAGTGTCTGACTGTTGATCTCAGCTCAGGTCTTGATCTTAGGGTTATGAGTTCAAGCCCCATGTTGGGCTCCATACTGGGAGTGGAACCTACTTAAAAAAAAAAGGAATTTTGAAATTGGCATACTTCTGAAAATTTTGACCAAGAGATAAACAGAGAACAAACATAAAAATAACACTAGATATAAGAAAATCTACAAGTGACTGAGAAGATATTAAAATGTTACAAGATGTTTCCACATATAAATTTAATACACTAAATTATGAAATTTTATCAAAAGAAAAAGTTTAGCTCAAGAAGAATCAAAACCCTGATCAGGCAAAAAAAAAGCATAGAAGAAATTGAAGAATCAGTTTGTCACTGACAAAACCATCATGCATGGATAATTTTACAGCAATTTCTATCAAAAATTTAAATAATATCAATATTTAAATTAGTCCAGCATATTAAAAAAATTAGAAAACTTCCAAATTAATTGTATGAAGTTAGCTTAATCCCACTATCAAGAGCATATAGAAAAAGCACAAACAAAAACCTTACCTATGGTTCAATGTTATTTATGAATGTACATGCAAGGACTCTAAATAAAATATTAGCAAATCAAACACAGCAATATATCAAAGCACTAATCTATCTTGAGTAAACAGAGTTTAACCTAGCAAGGCAAAATTGAGACAACATTTGGATATATAATAATGTTATGATGTACTTCTTAAAAACCAAATTATTTAGCTTTATAGATGATGCAAAGGATATGATATGGTTCATCACTAATACCCAATTTAATAAAATAAATTGTGTCTAAGATGCTCTGCCTATCATTGAAGATAAAAAGATGAAGGAGACATAGGTCCCATCTTCAAGGTTCTAACAAGCTAAAAGATGTGCTATCAGGGTTTAATGGTGGTTCCCTCACTGGATGGCTAGAAATTCTGTAATCAGTTTGTTTGTTTCTGAGTCCACAGTCTCTCATGGTTCATCTCCCCTCCAATTTGGGGTTAGGGGGAGGGATGGGTGAGCCTGGCGATGGGTATTAAGGAGGGCATGTATTGCATGGAGCACTGGGTGTTGTACATAAACAATGAATCTTGGAACATTGCATCAAAAACTAATGATGTATTTTATGGTGACTAACATAACACAATAAAAAAAATTCTGTAAGACAAAATAGCATCCTAGGAATAGAATAACACTTTGCTAATGTTATCAAAAGCATCTATTAAAAAATAACATTATGTTTTCCCTAAAAGGGAGATCTTAGACCATTCAATTAAAGAATCCTAATTGCTGGTATCATCAGAGGTTTATTAAAGAACATTCTATCCAATATGCAACACTAAATATTTACACTATGATTTAGGTAACAGTAGTTTCTTCCCATTCACACTTAAATCACTTTTCCATTTCGTGACTAGATGTGTGATATTACACCAGACTTTACACATCTCTGTAATCTACGTGGCCCAATAAAAATAAAAGCAGAGCAAAAGGTCTTGTTTTGATATTAAAAGTAATCTTCCAATGCTCACTTAATTGTGAATAGTTTTTGTCCTCTGTGACTTGCTATACATTATGGTGGATTTTAATTACATTCAAATAAACTCTGAAAGCATGCTCCCATGCCTCATTAATAACTTCTACTCCTCACCAGTCTCTAAATACACCAAGTTTATTCTATACAGTTTAGGGACTAAATCACAAAACTAAATAATAATAATAATAAATTTTCTTATATTTTATGTGGAATTGTTTTACCATTTAATTTTTCACCCAAACTAGATTTATTCATTCATAAACATTTATTGAACTTTTACTGTAGGTCAGGCTTTGAGCTAGTTGCTATTGATATGAAGATCACCAAACCTCAAAGTAATATAGTTTAATGGTGGAAGAATTCAAGTAAATAGATAAAATGTGGTACAGATGAATAAATGGTATATAAGAGATGTGAATACAATGCCCTAGAAACCCATAAGAAACTTATACCTCCTCTCTATGCTTTACAATATGTGGCATACTAGTGAATATGGTTGTTTTGGCTTACCTGCTACCAACTACTTTTGCACACTTTATTCATATCAGGTATCTAATTTTTCATTGGATATTTAGTAGGTTCCTTGAAATTAACCTGGAAATGTTGGAAACGCTGCCCTCCCGTTTCTCAGTTTTCCCCAACTCAAAATGCTAACAACCATGGGAATTGTCACTGATTCCACTTATTCACAAGGAACAATCAGATTCATTAGATTCATATTACCTCTAATGGTTCTACTTCTAAAATATGTCTCCTTAAATTTCTTTTCATGCTCTCTACCTGACACTTAGTTCAAGCCACCAACAGATACAACCCTGAGGTTCTAACAGCTAACAATCTTATCTCCTTGTTTCCACTTTTAATTCCCAGCCATTCCACAAACATATACCTAAAGCAGTCAAAGGTCTGTTCGAAATACTCCACTCGCCTAAAATATCCAATGGCTACCTATCACATTTAGATAATGCTAAAGTTATTACCATCCTCTATTATGGTATTATCTGACTAGACCTACCTCAGAAAATTTTTAAGATATGTTCCTTCTATCTGGATGTTTCTTCCTTGAGATCTTCTCATGCCTGGTTTTTCTTCATCATTCTGGAATCAGGCCTGTTACTTTCTCAAAGAGGACTTCTTTTGCCTTAATCTCCATCTTTTGCTATGACTTTCTATCCTATTATCTTGTTTTATTTTTATTTTCATAAGACTTTTCTGAATCTGATGTGATCTTAGTTTTCTATATAATTATCATCTGCTCTACTTTATTATTCATGGTACTTAGGACATTAATGAGCGTATTACTTCAGCTCATTGGTTAGCTATTTACTATTTACCCTTCACTTACTTAATGCTATGAATTTAAATCTCGCTAGGATGGAAAAATAGGTTTTTTATCTTAATATATGCAAAATAGAACCCATGATACATTCTCCTCCTTTCTATTCTCCACACATATTTAGTGTTTAGGAAAAAAGTGTCTAGAACAGAGATGTCCTATTTGGGAAAAAAACCATTGAACAAATGATTAAATGAATAAATGAATGATAACTCTCAGCATATAGGTTTCACTATTGTACAGGTGAATACAACTTAGTCAAAGGATCATTTGATACTTTAGTCATTGAGGCAATCATTAACTTTATTTAATTTTTCTTAACTCTAATATCATACACACATATCAAAATAGTAAGAAAAGTCACCATATCAGCTGCTTATATCATATTTCCATGTTCCCTGTTGATTCTCATCTTTATGAAAGCATACATTTATATAGTTGTGATCATAGTCATTAAAAGGAAAAATATATAGCTTTGCATTATTTTATAATTTAAAATATATTAAATCTGAGATATAATTTAGTTTTATATATCCAGTACAAATAGATGTTCAATATTCAATAGTTGTATCAGATTATCTACTGTTGATAGATATTTTGGCTATTAGTAATATTCAATACATTGAGTGACACTTAAGTATATATCTTCCTTCTTTATAGCTTTTATAGTCTGCCTTATTTCCTAATATTAGATTCTAAAATTGCATTAATCAATGAAAGATTGTAAACATTTTTATAACTCTTACTCTTAGTATCTTATGACTCTTAATATTACAGCAGGTATAGAAAACACCAGAAAACTTGTTGCATCCTAGGACAATATCTGCCATATGGTAAACATATAATGAATGCATAAGTAATCTATCAAAGAGTGAATGCAATTTAAATTTTTTTCTGTAGACACATGCTAATAAATATTTCATATTAATATCAATTGATATTTTAGATTTTTCAATGCAAAAGGTATCTGAGTGATTGATTTTGTTATATTTGGTCAAATACTTTTCAATATTGAATATTTGATTCAGCATTGTCTTTATGCACAAATGAGGCCCTGCCCTGAAATCTACATTTCTGTGGGTATCATTGTTTTGCAATGCCCCCTTCAAATTTTTCTAGTTCATTTCTAGTGTCTAGGACAGAAAAAGGCCAGCAGTGCCACCCATGCAGGGCCGTTCAAGACCAAACTTGGTCCCACATGGATCTTAGTGGCCAAGAATTGCCTATTAAAATTTTCTTAATCACTTCCTCTGCCCAGGGCTAGTTGTAGTGTGGAGTCATCTGGACAGGTTACCCTGTACAAGAACTGGAATTGGCATGGCCCTGTCCCAACTTACTCCTTTGGGACACTTTTTGACCATGCATTAGGTTGACCAGATACCCTGAAAATCTCTAGTAATCATAACTATTGGGTTGTCCTACACTTGGTCTGGCCCAAGTTCTAGGTGAGTTGTATGGTAAGCAGATTGCTTCCATCAGACAGATTGTTATTGTTATTGCTTTTACAGGACGTGAGGTTGAATGGTACAGGCAATGTGATTTTGGGTGGCTTTCACTCACATCATTCACAGGATAAGTTCAGAGCTCTGAGTAGTCAATGGTTCAGCACCCTATATTACTCTTAAGCTGTGTCTGGGCTCATCATCGATACTTGCCCCTCCATATAGAAACAGTGTTGCTACATCCAGTCTACAGCACCCAGGGATTGTGAAGGTGGTACCAAGTATCCTTTCTCTTGTGTATCCTTGCAACTGCAGTCAGAGCAGTCACTCCACCACTTTCCCCCACCCCCCACATGATGTGTCAGCAGTCCTTGTGGTCATGATTACTTCCTCTGACAGTTTTTAGGACAGTTGCTCCTCAAGCCCAATAGTTCCTTCTGATCAACAACTTCTCTTGCTTCAATAGCATACTGACATCATGAATCCATGTCTAAAGCCATGCTGGAAGAGAGACACTCTTTACCCAAGTGGGGCCACTCTTTACACTCAATTCTGTGCATCTCGCTATCCTCCCACTGGTGTTACTGTATAGAAGGCAGATGAATACTGAAAGAGATTACATTCTAGGATTGCAATATTTAGCTCTAAAGTGTTAAAAAGAAGATACAGTTTATGCTGTAAAGTCCTATCTGGTACATTTAACATGACCAGAAAATGAATTATTGTTCACATCATCCTGCAGATGCTGAGTAAGTTGCATTTAGTGTCATCATCACAAAGTACAGTTGTAACTGTGAAGAGAGTAATTGGAGACCGATATTCACAAGTGATACCAAGAATAAAACAGTATCAAGAATAATGATGCTTTAAATAAATGGTATTAGGAAACTTCGGAGGCAAGAAGTTCTGTATTGTTTCTATACAAGCAGGGTCCAAAGAGTCATAACATTATCAGAGTAACAGCATCAATAACCTTTTTTTTTTTTTTACAGTGGAAAATATAGAATTAGTCAGAAATGGCCCATTTGATGGCACCTAAAGAAAGAACTAGTTCATGGACCAGCAGAAAAGAGACTGTGTCTGACTGCACTGTAAATAGTATGTAAGTAGTTCTTCCCTACCATTTATTCTATCCTTATAAAAAAATCACTATGCCTAACATGTAACCATGAATTTGAAACAAATTTTTAAATCAAAATGTCTATATAGACGGGGCCCTGAAAAACAATTTGCCTGAGGTCTCACATACCTGGAGAGGGCTTCTGTTCCTATTACTTCTAATGCTTTCAATTTTTCTAGTTATTTTATTTCACTGTTAACATTCTTCCATTGAAAACACATAAACCAATGACATACTTTGTCAATTTGAAGAAAATTACAGGCAACCCCATGAATCCAAGTTAAAGTCAAATGTTATACTTAATGGAATCTGACTCAATAGTATTATACCCATATTGATTACATCCTAAATAACTACATGCTGTATGAATGAAGAATTTTATTATTTTTCTCACTATTGGAAAATAGGAAGCCATCTAAATGTCTAAATAACTAGATGAAGGAAGTCATTGTACAACCAATTCTGGACAATTATTTGCCAGGTAACTATTAGGTCAGGATAGCAACATAAAAGATGTTTATGGTATAATTTTTAAAGACAATTTCACTCTAAAATATATGAAACTCATTAAAAAACATATAAAATTTGAATCTATTACTTTAAGCATGAACAAAAGGAGAGTCTATTACACAGCTTAAATATATATTACTATGAACTTTGAAGCCTTTTTATGCCCTTATCATACCTCTTATCCTCTCCCAAGAATATATGTTCTACTAAACTAGTATTAATATTTCTTTCATTTTTATGTCTGTGTATTTCTAAGCAAAATCCTGTTTTGATCATATATTCTTCAATAATGTGTAGTTTATGTTTGCCTGTTTTTGTCACTTTTATATGGTACTCTTCCGTGACATTTTTTTCTCAACAACATATTTGGTTTAGTTGTTGATCTGTGTAGATATTTGTAGTTACACTTTATTTTAATTTTGTATAGTATTCCTTAGTAGAAGTACATGAAAATATGTTTATTCATTTAGTCATTAAAGGACATGGAAGTTGTCTCCAGGCTTTGTTATTACAATTAATGCTTTTGTAAACATTTTTGTACATGTCTCTTAGTGCATACAAGGTAGAATATCTCCTTGATTATGTACCTGAGAGTGAATTGCTAGACTGTAAGGTATGCATTTCTTTAACTTTGATTATACCAAATTGTTTCCAAAATGTTGTGCCAAACAGTATACCCACAAGCAATGACTGATAGTCCTCATTTTTTTCACTTTTTTACTACTTGATATTGTCAGCATTTTAAATTTTTGCTTATTCTGATGGCTATCTAATGTATGATTATAAATGATACTAATCATTTCCCTAAGCAAAATGACTCTTATGTTTTCACTCCTCGAAAAATAATCACTCATTAATTTAATATAGCTGGAGTTTCCCCTTTTTTGATAAGTGGTTACTTAAAAATTTCCTCCTACTCTCTGGTCCTCTTTTTCCTTTATATGGAATATAATACAGCTAGATTTTTAAAATCTTTGCTATGACTTGAGTATGAAATGGTATCTCATTAAAATTTAAATTGCATTTCCATGCCTACTAAGAACTGTTGCCCTTACCTGTTTTCTTTTGGGTGGTTTGTTCTTTTCCTCATTATTGCATAAAATTTTTTAGGGGATTACTGTTGTTACAAAGTTTTAGCTTCTCTCCATTTACCTCATGGAGTCTTTGTCTGAAAAGTATTTTAATGTTATTGAATCCATTAATCTTTTTATTTGAAGTTTGATCATGTTTTATCTTGAGGACATTAAAATATTTTTCTTTGGCCTTTCACTTTTAGGTCTTTAACCCAAAGGGCAAATAATGTGAAGGGTGGAAAGGAGTTGTTCCATTTCATTTTTTATATGAATATACAATATGGTCAGCAACATTTATTAAAAAGGTATCTTTTCCAAACTGATATGCAAAGTTATCAAGTACAAAATAATTATATATCTGCTAAGATGTATATCTGCTGCTAGATGAACATTTGCTAGTATTGGTCTATTTTTCTATTTTTCCACCAATAACACACTACCTCATCATTAGAATTTTATAATAACCTTTGATAATTGGTAAAGTGAACTGGTAAAGTGAGTACTTTTCCTTAGAATTAACTTACCAAATCCCACAAAATATTAGGAATTTGCTTTGGATTGTCTTATGCAGAAAGATCAACTGAGAATTTACATTTATACATATCAATCCTCTATATTTATTTATCTTTGTATCATTCAACACAGTTTATTATTTTCTCCATGAATATTTTCATGGAAGGAATGACAAGAATCTTCCCTGATTTTTCAAGAAAAATTTTGAAAACAAAAATAATGAAATGACATCTTGAATTCAATGAAAGTAAATAGAATGTCAACATAAGTTCATATGTCTAGAGGTTAATATCTTTCAAAGAGATGTTAATACCTCCAGAGATTAATTTAATATAGCTGGAGTTTCCCCCTTTTGATGAGTGATTGCTTAAAAATTTCATGTCTAGAGGTTAATACCTTTCAAAGGAGTGTAAGAGAGATATTTTCACACAAATAGAAACTGATACAATTAATCACCACCAATCTACAGTATTTAGTCTTTTGTTTTTAATCTTTACCACTTAAAAATTCTGGTGATTTTTTTTTCTGGTGAAAAGAAAATGATTCTAAATGGAAACAAAATGCAGAAAGATATGAAGAATTCCAGCTAAATATATGGCAAACATAAATTAATATTTATAGATTAAAACAATAAATAAACACCTTGAGAAGTTGAAAATATATGTAGAGACATAATATATAGCAAATATAGCACAAAATGCAGGAGAGGTCTAAATGGTGTAAAGTTATTTCATTGTTCAGAAAGTGAAAATGTTTAAAGGTAGTTGGACTATGAAGCCAAAGATACAACATGCAGTCTGTCATGTAGCCACTAGAAGGAAAAAAAAACAGATGCCATTAATCATCTAGTAGTGGGAAAAAAATGGAATAACCACAATCATTTTGATAACAAAGATCAATCTATATAAGACATAAAAAGAACAATAATGAAAGCTGAAGTAAAGAAATGAGTAGAAGAGAAGCCAAACTATATGGAAAGCCATCCTTCAGTACAGAAAATCAAAAAATTCAAAAGTTGGCTCTTTGAAAGATTAATCGAGTTGTTAAATCTCTAACAAGACCAAATAAGGAATTAAAGGAGAAACCACTAAAAGATATGACAATACACTCTTCAGATATTAGAAAAAATAATTATAAAATATTATCTAAAGATTTATGACAATGAATTTGACACTTTAAATGAAATTATCAAATTCTAAGAAAAATGCATTTTACCAGAAATAGACATACATAAATATAGTCAACTCATCTTTGACAATGGAACAAGGGCAACACAACTGAAAAAAGATGGTCTTTTCAACAAATAGTGCTGGATACACTGGACATCCACATGCCAAAAAATAAATAAACCTAGACACAGATCTTAAACTTTTCACAAAAATTAACCTAAAATGGACTTTGGATATAGATGTAAAATGTAAAACTATAAAACTCCTAGAAGATAAGATAGAATGAAATCTAGATGACATTGGGTATGGGTGACTTTTTAGGTACAACACCAAGTTACCATTCATGAAAGAAATAACTGATAAGCTGACTCATTAAAATTAATAATTTCTATTCTGTGAAAGATTTGGTCAAGAAATGAGAAGACAAGCCACAGGAAGGGAAAATAGATTTGCAAAAGACACATCTGATAAAGAATTGTTATCCAAAATGCACAAATAACTTGAGATTCAACAATTAAAAAAGAACTTGGTAAAAAATGTGCAACCTGAACAGACATCTCACCAAAGAAGACATACAGATAGCAAATAAGCATATGGAAAGATGAAGCATATCATATGGCATTAGGGAAATGCAAATTAAAACAGCAAAGAGATACCACTACATATATCTTAGAATAGTCAAAATCCGGAACGCTGACAACACCAAATGATGGCAAGGATATGGAGCAACAGAAACTCTGATTCACGGCTGGTAGGAATGCAAATGACATAGCCACTTTGGGAAGCAGTTTGGCAGTTTCAAACAAAATTAAATGTACTCTTCCCATACAATCTAGCACTCACACTTCTTGGCATTCATCTAAATGAGTTGAAAAATTATGTCTAAACACACACCTGTACAGGGATGTCTATAGCAGTTTTATTCATAATTGCCAAAACTTGGAAGCATCTAAAATGTCCTTCAGGAAATGAATGGATGGAAAAACTGTGCTATATTCAGACAATGGAATATTATTCAGCAATGAAAGAAATGAGCTATCAAGCCATGAAAGGACATAGAAGTCCTTAAATACATATCACTAAGTTAAGGAAGCCAGCCTAAAAAGTCTACATACCATATGATTCCAATTATGTAACATTCTGGAAAAAGACAAAACTATGGAGGCAATAAAAATATCATTGGTTGCCCAATCAGCTATACATTTTAAAATAATTTATAAACTAAAAATGATAAGTAGTCTGTACAGAGGGTTTTCTGGTCATCAATTTGTTCATATTGTTCATAATCCACATTTTCACTAATCTTGGAGCAAATGATTCCACCCTTAGTCATCTTCTCTCCTATATGCACTCTCATCTAGGGCAAGGTATATAAATTCTGTTTCTGTCCAGTTCGTATTTCCTATTTTAGGCTCCATATTATAAATCATATTGCATGGGGGTGCCTGGGTGGCTCGGTTAGCTAAGACTGCAACTCTTGATTTTGGGTCAGGTCAGGACCTCAGGGTCATTAAATCAAGCCCTGCCTTGGCTTTGTGCTGGTCTTGCAGACTGCTTAAGATTATCTCTCTCTCCCTCCTGCCACCACCTTCTCTTAAAAAAAAAAAAAAAAGTTAAAAAATCCCATTGCATGAGACTCCTGAGTGGCTCAGTAGGTTAGGCATCTGCCTTCAGCTCAGTTCATGATCCTGGGGTCCTGGAATTGAGCTCCGCATTGGAATCCCTGTTCAGCAGGGAGCCTGCTTCTCCATCTCCCTCTGCCACTCGCTCTGCTTGTGCTCTCTTTCTGTCAAATAAATAAATAAAATATTTTAAAAATCCCATTGTATGGCCAATATGAATTTTATAGGTTTATGTATTTTATAGGCTTTTAAAAATCAGTATGTCTTAGAATTCTTCGTTTTCCTCCCAGTAACCTGCCCAACCACAAGTTTCACCAAAGTGATAAATAGCACCTCTGGTCCCTCTATCTCTTGGATCGAAATTTTTAAAATTGCCTTAGTATTTCTCTTTACTTTATGCCCCACATCTAATCCATTAACAAGTTTGGTACACTCTACCTTCAAAACATTAAGATTCCTACCAATTTGCACAACTTACAGCATGACCAATTATCCATCTATCAAGCCTCATCTCTCACTCACTGCTTCATCAATTTTAAAGGTATGGGCAGAGACAACAGGAACCACTGAGGCATACTGAAGCAGGCAGAGGCTAAAAAATGCTGGAATCAGCTATCAACCTAGACCTAAAGGGGATAAAGTATCTGAAAACTATCTGACGAGAGCTGGAGCACTGAGAGAAGGCTGCTGGAAAGAGCAGAAGTTCTTTTTAGAGGAACATAACTACCTCACTGGCAACCTGTGGCATGGCACAGTGAACAAGAACAATAAATAGTCCACCATCATTCTCCACCAATTTGCTGATTTCCTGGAAGTATTTCTCATCTTAGGAATCATAAAGGAACTGAAGAGGCTAAGGAAATTATTTTAAATAGCCTTCTGAGGCACAGAGAAGGGTGGAAGGTAGATTTGCAAAGGCAACACAAAATAACTAGCCAATATATCTAATTTATATTACACCCTTACATGAATTATAGAACAGTTATGTATTGAATGCCTGGCACTCTGCATGCTAGCACTCTTGCATGCCGGAGACATAGTGGCAAACACAACCCACCACACGCCTTCTCTCACTGAAGCTATACTCTGTTGAGGGCAAAACCACTGAACAAACTAAAAAATAAAGAAGTAATATCATGTTAGGCAATATTTAGTGATATGAAAAGGGTGTTGAAATTCAAGATGGTATTTGAAAGAAATGTGGCAAGAAAGTCAGACTTTGAAAAATGGAGCTAGAAACTTTGTAGGCAAGGAAACAGCAAGAACAAAACCTTCCTGTTATTTTTATACTATATTGAACTATTCTTTCACAGCTATTATTTTATAAAATTTTCTCATTAGTAAAAGGTTATTATACCTAATCCATAAAATGTGAGAATGATGCTGAGTATGGCATCCGTCGTACAGTAAGAGCTCAATAAATAGTAGAGTTCTCTATCATTTATTATTGTTTTCTTCATTATTATAATTACTACTATATTTCAAGGTCAAGGCTATTTTCACTGACATACAATTGTCTCTTAAAAGATTTAAACAGGAAGAAAAGAAAGAGGGCAATAGTATTAATTACTTCAGAATAAATCTGTACATATAGCTGAAGGTCTATTATAAAAAGTATTTTTGTTGCAATTAAAATGAGTGGCTTTCATAAAGATAAGCCAGGTCACATATATTTAATGATATGATATGGCCAGAATTATTCAGTAGTAGCTCTGATACCAAACACAATCAAAAAATCAATTCCAGGTATAATCAGTCATTTACATTAATTAGTGACACTTTAAACTATACCAATATTCTTTGACTGTAAAGTCCAAAATTATCTTTGTTACTACAAAAATTATACTTTTGTATCATGAGACCACAAAGAAGCCTGTGATAACTGCTGAAACATTTTTACTGGAAAGCAATTATTCTTAGTATTTCCTCCCAAATGCACCTATATTCTTCTCTTGACACTTTTCATTGTTTTTGCTTTTTTCTTAACGTCCCAACATCATTTTTATTCATCTCTCTCATTGTCTCACTCACTCACTCACTGTCACAGTACTTTTCTAAATTACTTAAGGTAGTCCTATTAATGGTTATAGATTATAGACTAAATTCATACAAGAGTACCTACTGTATGTATATGGATATGAATTACATGTGGTTTCAGGCCTCAATTAGTTTATGATCCAATCAGATATGTTAAATCTTTTTCCTGATGGTCAAATGACTATTCCATTTTGTGACATTTCACTTTGGAAAGATCCCTCTGAATTTGTAAGAAATGGATACAGTTAAATAACATGGACTGGTAAAAAAAAAAATATATATATATATATATATGTGTGTGTGTGTGTGTGTATATATATATATATATAATAAATTTAAAAAATGTTAAAAAGTAAAAGAAAGGGAAGAAGGAGGAGGAGAGGGAAGAGGAGGAGAAGAAATAACATGAACATCAACAATAACTACTAAGGTCCTTTTTGTCTTTTACTGCCCACTAAGTACTCCATAGTTATTACCTGTCATAATTTAACACTTGTGATAACATATGAGTTAGCTACCTTTAGTCCACCTTTACAGATAAAAATACTGAGGACTTGGAGTAGATGGTGCCTTGACTGAATCAGAGCGAAGAAGCAAAAAATTTAGATATATTTCTGTGCTCCATCTGGACGCAGAGCCCAGGCACCTACACTGAGGTGCACTGTGTAAAACAGTATTCTTAACTATGAAGAAATAGTTAACAGAGGAGGAAAGCTGGCACATACACAAATTCCTCCAAGAGTTCTAGGAATATTTTATCTTTGTTTTGATTTCTGAAGTTTTAATTTCTTGAGTGTACTTTAGTGGTGTAATGAATGCTATCTGGCAATGTTAATTATAGTGAAAAGTCCCCAGAGTAATGACTCCATAATTCTCACTCTTAGTGAAATAAAAATAACATGTTATTGTCCTAGGTTAATGCTTAATTCCAAACATCTATAGAGTTAATGTATCAACACTTTTATGTTTAACTTTTTAAAATAAGCTGAAGTATAAACTGCTGCTATTTCTCAAGACTGGAAAGCATGATAAAACTATCTTGAGATTAATCACTTGCATAGATTATATTTAAAATATTCTATCATTGGTCTTTATGACTTTTTCCCAATTAAATTATAGATTTTATGTACACTGGTTTTGCAGTTAGACTTCATGTTTTCAAAAAGAAGCTTGCAAACAATATTGTGTATTTTTTTATTTCTGAGTTTGCTCAAATTGTATATATTATTTTTTATGTTTAAGTGTATTTTCTGGTACTTTTCAAATATTTCTAATTATTTGGGGGGATGAAGAATATGCCTTTAAACAATGACAAGTTGCTATTTATTTTGAGAATCTGTTAAGAGTTAAAGAGATGTGTCTTTTGGAGTATGCAGAAGAAAGCACATTGAGAAAAGAAAAGAGCAGCAATTAAGAGACAACTCTAAAGCACAGCTTTGTTCTTGATGATAACTAAATAGGTACATTTTACTGAATATGAGATTATGCTAATTCTGTATTCAGAGGATACTAATGGGTCAAATATGGCAAACATGATTTGGTGGCAAAATAAGGAGCAATCACATGGAATAACTTCTAAACTTTTGATTATTTTGTTTATTACAGAGTAAAAATATTCTTCCTACAATTTTTGTAAGAATAGTTGTTCAAGATTTCACTATCCAACCAGCTTTTTTCTCCAACTTCTCTCTAATCCTTTGGAATCAAGTTGATTTTAACAAGCAATTTCACTGTTTTCCCAATGACTAATATTCTTAGTCTCTGTCATCTACTTCCCAACCTAAATACAAGTACATGTATGTATGTATGTATGTATGTTTGTGTGTGTGTATAATTGTACAATGTATATATAGAATATATAATGTGTATATATATATACATTGTATATAATTGTATATATTATATGTATATAATCAGAATGATTCCAACATTGTTCTAGAACTGTTCTAGAACTAAGTCTAGAAGTAGACTTAGTTACAGCTTGCTCTAAATTAAACCAAGCTATTCAAAAGTTCAAGCCAAAAGTATGAGTATATTTGGATATTTATGTGAGTGACATTTCCACTACCCATAAAGCTAACAAAACTGTCAACAAAAGAAAAGCTACTAGTGGCCCAAAGCACTGTAATCCCAGGAAAAGAGCACACTATGAGGCCAGCGAGATGCTAGAAGATGCATCTTTCCCACCCTTGTTGAGATCACTGGCTTGAACAATTATGGCCACAGACAATTTTTTATTACCCAGAGCCCACCAGCTTATTATTAACCCTATCCCTGCACAAGCATTATATCTGATTTGCTCTCAGTACCTATTATCTAAATCCATTTAGACATTTCCTAGTTATTTCAGAAAAACTACCGAGGGATGATAGGAGATGATATTGCATACTGACACTGTAATGCTCAAAATCAAGCTTAAATAAGTTGCAGTAGACTAGAATGAATGTTAGTAAGAATACATGCTCTAAAAGTAATCTTTATATACTACATCAGTTCAGAGATTCAAAATACAGATTGAGGAGTAGAAGAGATGACAGAAAGATCCTCTCGATGATGAAAAATGAATGAGAATCTGTGTACAATGATCTGCCATACGAATAATTACAAAAAAGAGATTTTCCAAAACCTTAGCTGACAGGTATCAAGAATGAAGGCAGGGCACCTGGGTGACTCTGTAGGTTAAGCATCTCCCTTTAGCTCAGGTCATGATCCCAGGGTCCTGGGATCTAGTCCTGCATCAGACTCCCTGCTCAGAGGGGAGTCTGCTTCTCCCTCTGCCCCTCACCCCACTTGTGCTCCCTCTCTCTCAAATAAATTTAAAAAATCTTAAAAAAAAAAAAAAGATGAAGGCAATCCCCTACGATGCAAAACTATGTCTGTTTACCTTCAGGTTGACAGTAATTAATTTTTAATATTTGTTTCCTGCTTCTTAGGTCGAATTCATGAGATAGAATTTGAGTGAACTTGGAAGGGAAGATTCTTCAACATCCTAGCCTCTAGATGAGAATGCGGTCCAGTTAACACCCCAGAAGGCCTAACTAAGCCATGCCCTGAATCCTGATCAAAGAACTGTGAGATAATAAATGTGTGCATTTTAAACTGACACAGTTATAATCTATTTTGCAATAATAGTTAATTCAGGAGCCATTTTTAAGAATATAATATGGAATTCAAAATAAAAATTAGACTAAAATTATGTATTACCATTTAGAATTAGAAAAAATACAAATTACTAATCTGAAAATGTTACAAATAACCGCAAATACCTCATGATCCAGAAAAAATAACATAATTATTTTATTAATTAATTAGTGACACAGCTATTGAAATTCTTTACTCTACATGATTAACTATAGAGAACAAACTGGTGATTACCAGAAGACAGGTGCGAGGATGGGTGAGGTAGGTGAAGGGGATTAAAAGTACACTTACCATGATCAGCACTGAATAATGTATAGAATTGAATCACTATATTGTAGACCTAAAACTAATATAACAATGTACATTAATTATACTGGAATTAAAACAAACAAACAAAAAAAATTACCTCTTCCCTCTACATTTTGGCCATAATTTCTTATCGCTATTTCATGTTTGATAATATTAATTTTTACGCACTGAGAAGAAAGGTAATTTAAACTTCTGCTATTCTTTTTTTTTTTTTTTTGTTAAGATTTTATTTATTTGACAGAGAGAGACACAGTGGCGAGAGAGGGAACACAAGCAGAGGGGAGTGGGAGAGAGAGAAGCAGGCTTCCCACAGAGCAGGAAGCCCGATGCGGGGCTCGATCCCAGGACCCCGAGATCATGACTGAGCCAAAGGCAGAGGCTTTAACACACTGAGCCACTCAGGCGCCCAAAGCATTTGTATTTTAATGAATTTTTTCTTCAAAATTTCTTCTTCTTTTATGAATTTCTGATTTTCTTTTTTTTCTCTGTTATAATCAGCTTTGCAGAGTAACAAAATACTTTTATTAATTTATCTTTGCCACCTTGTTTTATGTTATATCAATTTTATAGCTGGATTTCTTTCAGTTATTTATCAAATAAACTTAAATATAAGAAAATATAAGACTTTCAAGATGAAACCAGAGAGGGAGACAAACCATAAGAGACTCAATCTCAGGAAACAAACTGAGGGTTGCTGGAGGGGAGGTGGGGGTGGGAGGGATGGGGTGGCTGGGTGATGGACACTGGGAAGGGTATGTCCTATGGTGCTGTGAATTGTGTTAAGACTGATGAATCACAGACCTCTACCCCTGAAACAAATAATACATTATATGTTAATAATAAAAAAAAAGAAATAAAATATAAGACCTTCACATGTGCCCAAACAAGGATTCTGTAATTTCTTACTTGTTTTGTTGAAATATTCTAAACTTGTTTCTGGAAATAATTTTTTTTTCTTTTTGAAAATTTTACAAAAGCAATGGTCCATGTAAATAGAGGCATATAAGAGGTCTGGAAAAGTAAAGGGCCTTAAACCCTAAGCTCTATTAAAAAAACAAACAAACAAAAAAAAACCCTAAGCTCTATTGCCTTCTCTTTACAGTGACTCTGGGGTCATCCCTAAATTGACTGTCTTATTGGTGACCATCTATGATCCAAGCTAATGAGACTTAGAGGCGCCTATGCTCACTGATATCACTAAATCAGTAACAAAAAATCTAGTATCCCAAATAAATACTGGGACAGTCACAAAATGTGTTTAAGCGGAAAATGGGGACAAAAGCATAAAACAAAAAGCGAACAAAAGAATCTCCATAAAGTAGTAATCATATAGGTGCAGTATAATGAAACAGTAACATATTTCATGCTAAACCCGACAATATTTTGGAATGAAAACGAGTTGTTGCTTTAATCACCATTAGAAGAAACAGAAAATTAAATGTTTTTCAACTGTGTGGAAAATGATAACGGTCACTTAAAAGATACAACTTACAGGATTTATTCAAACTTATCATCAGAGAAAAACTCAATGACACAATTTTTTTTCTTTTTTTTGGATTTCAATAGAGATTAAATTGTTATCAGGCTTATGAACTCAGGCAAAGAACAATAAGCTAAGTCAAACAATACACTAACATATTAAATTAGAAAGTAAGTACATTTAAACGTTTTTCAAAAGCTTTTTCATGCTTCAAAGTTTGTTAAGTTGTTTATTTGAAACATCTATTTAAACAGATATTAGCAAAAAATAAAAATAAAATAAACAGATAATTAGCATAGTTCTTTAAGTAAATGAGATCATTTTTAGAAAAGTTATTCTACATCTATGTTAAAATTTGAAAAATAGTTTTATCTTGGCAAAATGAGTTTTACCCTAAGAATGATATATATAACGTCAATATATTGATGGATTCTAAATAAAACTAATAATAAAAGTTTTGACCATGTTTTAATACTCATGCTTCTCTTTTTCCTTAATTAGAAAGGAAACTTGTATTTGGGAAATAGACGAGGCTGACCTTCTTTCTTCTCCAGAAGTACTTCTAAGTTTCCTAACATATTTTTTTTTTCCTAACATATTTTGACACTTCAACCCCACTCTACCAAAAAAAAAAAAAATGGAGAAGGGAAGAGAAGCTATGGGTGCAGAAATTTTCTAACTTGAGTCCTTACATGGTGGCATAATATTTGGGACTGGCAGATGTCAGGCACTTTTATGGGATTGTTAAAAAAGGTCAATGTGGATAGCTTATTGACATTTTGCCTAAACCAGGCGGTATTTCCCTCTGGTTGCTACTTATCCTTTCTTCCTCAATTTGGGCAAGGAATAGCTCAGATATAATGTTTAGGCTACCAGCGGGGTCATCTGAGGCAACTCACTGGAGCTACAGGTTCTACTTCCAAGATTTTTTTTCTACAGCAAACATTCTGAAATTGACTGTAAATTGGGAACTTAGCTAAGTCTTTCAGGAGTCCTTTCAGTGTGATCATTCCATGGAGTTGTTTGGGCTTCCTCACAGCACGGAAGCTGTGTTTCAAGAATAAGTTTTACCGGGGCGCCTGGGTGGCTCAGTGGGTTAAAGCCTCTGCCTTCAGCTCAGGTCATGATCTCAGGGTCCTGGGATCGAGCCCTGCATTGGGCTCTCTGCTCAGCGGGAGCCTGCTTTCTCCTCTCTCTCTGCCTGCCTCTCTGCCTACTTGTGATCTCTCTGTCAAATAAATAAATAAAATCTTTAAAAAAAAAAAAAAAAGAATAAGTTTTACCAAAAGACAGAAAATATATGCTACCTGTCCCTTAGACCTAGTTCTGCTAACCACCACGCAATCACTTCCATCATATTCTGTTAGTCAAATCAATCATAGAGCTCTCTCTCTCTTTTTTTAAAATCAATATATAATGTATTATTTATTTCAGGGGTACGGGTCTATGATTCATCAGTTTTACACAACACCCAGCGCTCCCCATCACACATACCATCCCCAATGCCCATCACTGAACCACCCCATCCCACTACCTCCCTCCCCTCCAGCAACCCTCAGTTTGTTTCCTAAGATTAAGAGTCTCTTATGGCTTGTCTTCCTCTCTGTTTTCATTCTGTTTCATTTTTTCCTCGCTTCCCCTACAATCCTCTACCTTGTTTCTTAAATTCTGCATATCAGTGAAACCATATGATGATTGTCTTTCTCTGACTGACTTATTTCACTTAGCATAATACCCTCTAGTTCCATCCACATCATTGCAAATGGCAAGATTTCATTTTTGATGGTTGTGTAATATTCCATTGTATATATATTTATATACCATATCTTCTTTATCCATTCATCTGTCGATAATTATCTGGGCTATTTCCATAGTTTGGCTATTGTGGACATTGCTGCTATAAACATTAGGGTGCAGGTGACTCTTCAGATCTCTACATTTGTATCTTTAGGGTAAATACCCTGTAATTGCTGGGTCATAAGGTAGCTCTATTTACAACTTTTTGAGGAACCTCCATACTGTTTTCCAGAGTGGCTGCACCAGTTTGCATTCCCACCAACAGTGTAGGAGGGTTCCCCTTTCTCCACATCCTCGCCAACATCTGTCATTTCCTGACTTGTTAATTTTAGCCATTCTGACAGGTGTGAGGTGGTATCTCACCAGGGTTTTGGTTTGTATTTCCCTGATGCCAAGTGATATTGAGCACTTTTTCATGTGTCTGTTGGCCATTTGGATGTCCTCTTTGCAGAAATGTCTGTTCATGTCTTCTGCCCATTTATTGATTAGATTATTTGTTCTTTGGGTATTGAGTTTGATAACTTCTTTACAGATTTTGGATACTAACCCTTTATCTGATATGTCATTTGCAAATATCTTCTCTCATTCTGTTGGTTGTCTTTTGGTTTTGTTGACTGTTTCCTTCACTGTGCAAAAGCTTTTTATCTTGATAAAGTCCCAGTAGTTTATTTTGCCTTTGTTTCCCTTGCCTTTGGAGACATGTCTAGGAAGAAGTTGCTGCAGCTCAGGTAGAAGAGGTTGCTGCCTGTGTTCTCCTCAAGGAAAAGGAAGGTAACCTTCCCTTTCAATGGGAGAAGTTTTAAAGAATGGAAATGACTTTTAGTCTTTCCTGATTGATGTTTATTTGTCTTCAACATTTGTGATATCCAGAAGGAAGCAATTCATGGCCATTAAGGTAAATCTACAGTTATCAGTGACCAAGATTCCTTCTATTTTCTTGCTCCCTCATCCTTAACACATGGTTTCCTTCTTGTGGTTCAAGAAGGTCAGCTGGATGAACAAAGGATAAAGAGGAGTGTGCATCCTCCCTTTAATTATAGTTACTAAAATTTCTTTTCTTTTCTTTTTTTTTTTTTTAAGAGAGAGAGAGCATGAGCAGGGGAGGGGCAGAGAGGGAGAGAGAATCATGGAGCCTGACCCAGGGCTCAATCTCATGACCCTGAAATCATGACCTGAGCTGAAACGAAGACTCAGATGCTTAAGCAAACTGAGCCACCCAGGCACCGCTAGTTACTAAAATTTCTAATGGGACATTCACTTAAGTATAAATAGCCATTTCTAACTGCAAGGGAATTGCAGAATTTTTACTCTAGAAAGAACTTTATATAGTTAAGAACTCAAGTTTTATTACTTAAGAAAACATAGGGAATGAATATTAGGAGAAAAGCAGTAGTCTCTGCTACAAAACACATATGTGTATCTTTTTTGAAAAGAGAATCACATTTAATAAGATTTTTTTTGGTATTGGTTGGAATTTATTTGCAGATATATTTAGATAATTAAAGTAAAAACAGATTCAGTTCAAAGTATTAGTTAGCTAACTATAATTTCTTAATGCATAGCAAAACATGTAATCAATCAGAAGAGATGTAGTCAGGAGAAATGTCCAATCACCTTATTGACTGTTCCAGTAGATATCCCTCTTGACACCCTCACAGCTACAGACACTAGAACCTTTGCCAAACCGCTACAGAGAAAAACAAATGAGTACATGACTGTCCTTGCCAGAGGAGCCATTCAGCTTCACTTGACTTTCACATCCTCTTTTTTTTTTTTTTTTTACAGATTTTATTTATTTATTTGACAAAGAGAGATCACAAGGAGGCAGAGAGACAGGCAGAGAGGGGGCAGTAGGCTCACTGCTGAGAGGAGAGCCAGATGTGGGGCTCGATCCCAGGACCCTGAGATCATGACCTGGGCCGAAGGCAGAGGCTTTAACCCACTGAGCCACCCAGGTGCCCTTCACATCATCTTTCTTAATTCTGACAAAGTATAATGGTTTAAATTTCTCTATACAACCCAGTTGCAAGGGACGCTGGAAAATGTAGTTTTGAGCTTCATCCTGGGAAAAAGAGGATTCAAAATGAGGAGGGATACTAAAATGGGCGAGCTATGGTCAAAATAGTTTATGTGCACAAGGAATATCTCTCATTTTATAAGGTATTCATGACCGACTAAAATTAAGAAAAACTTCACTATACTATTTCTTTGAAGACATAAAAGTATGAAGAATTCACCAAAAAACAATATTTTGAAAACAAAGAAAAATGTGTATTTATAATCATCCCAAATAGTATAAACTGAAAGTAAATTAAGAACAAGAAATAGGGGCGCCTGGGTGGCTCAGTGGGTTAAAGCCTCTGCCTTCGGCTCAGGTCATGATCTCAGGGTCCTGGGATCGAGCCCCGCATCAGGCTCTCTGCTCTGCAGGGAGCCTGCTTAGCCCTCTCTCTCTGCCTGCCTCTCTGCATACTTGCGATCTCTCTCTGTCAAATAAGTAAATAAAATCTTAAAAAAAAAAAAAAAGAACAAAAAGATTTGCAATAAATTAGATATTCAGAATTTATATTTTTAAATTGTATATGTCTTTTACAAATGAATAAAAATAATAAAATAAGTAAAAGAAATAGATATATTAATTATGCATATACAGATATAGACACTCAAATGCAAAATATTAAAAAAAAGATCCAATGAAAACAAATTAAAAATGGATCAAAACCATGTTTGGTTTTCTAGTAACATAAGAAATACAAATTGAAGAGAAAAACAAGTCATGCATTTATTTTTAATCTTAAAATCTACACTTCTTACCAAGTTCAGAAATATTATGCTTGGTTTGATCATTTATTTATTTCATTTTAATATAAAAATAGCTGTCTTACATTGAGAAAAACTTACTGGAATTAGAATGAAAATATCTGGGTTCATACATCCTCTCTGCAAATGTCTTACTTTTGACTCTAGTGATGCTCTGTTACATCTCTAAGAAAATGTAGATAATGAAAACTTCTTCATAAGTTTATAAGTTTATTATGAAGTTTAACTGAAAAGTGAAAGAGTTTATTAACAATTATTGATATGTATTAGTTGTTTAATTACTTTTATCCTTTTATTCTTCTGCAACACATGTGCACTATTTTAAGACCACCATCATTCCTTAGTCCATCCTCTTTCAAAATCCCATTGATGCAGATTCATTTCAATTTTCCTTCTACCATTCCAGCTTAGACTCTCTTCACCTCATTTTTTACTTCTTTTCATAGAGGTTCTCTCCCCTCTAATATGTCTCATTCTACCTCCAGATCAATTTCATAAAACACGATCATGATAACAAATGTTATTGCTTAAAGGGTGAAGCTCAAAACATCTTAGCCTGGCATGTCAAATTTTCCATTATCTGGCCCTGATTGTGTAAATTACCTTCTTTTCCACTGAAGTTTAAGATAGACTCCCTTCCATTCTAATGAAGCTAGACCTTTTAATATTCTCCGAGTACAACATGCTCACACCTACACTTTGTTTTTCCTCTCTTTAAGTAAATTAGTGCTTGCACTGTTTAAGCCCTCAAAGAACATCTTTTGCATTAATATGGCAGCCAATGAAGTTTCTCAAATTGGGTTTCTCAGGTGTACATCAGAGTACAATATTTATTCTAGGGGAAAATTTGTTTTATGGGTGTAAAACTTTGAAAATATCCATATCAAAAAGTTCAAGCCATATTCAATTAAGATTGAAATAGAATTCTACTAAATATTAAACAGAACATGTTCATAGGTCAAGGTGTAGCTAACAACTATTAAGTCGCAGTTGATATTTGTGTGTTTCATTGATTATTAACTTTCTATGAATAAATTTGCTTTCCAAAGCCTAGACATATTCTAATGAATTTATGAGAATAGCCCTCTATACTTCCGTTATCTATTTAATTTTTTTTGAAAGAAATTCAAGGTATTTGATTAAGTTTGAAGAAGGCAGAAATTCCACCAACATAAACCTCTAACTTTGCCAGTTCACAGTGAATTTTCTTTTTTTTTAAAAGATTTTTTTTATTTATTTGAGAAAGAGAGAGGTATAGACAGAGACAGAGAGAGCAAGCATGGCCACGGGGAGGGACAGGGAGAAGGAGAAGCAGACACCCTGCTGAGCAGGGAGCCCAAATGCTCTTGATCCCAGGATCTGGAGATCATGGCCTGAGCCAAAGGCAGACACTTAACTACTGAGCCACCCAAGAGCCCCTCATTGTGAATTTTCTTAATGTTAATGTTGGGAACAGGAAGTCTTGGGAAAGCAGGATAGCACCTTAGTGATTACCATCAGATGAGATAATGGAAATGGACATATTTAGCCAAGTGTGAGGAATGGCAAATTGTGACAAAGCAGAAAGAAAACAGTGATTTGCATCACTGATAGATGAGCCCTGGCTTTCTAGTAAGCAAAGAGAAAATCTTTCAGGCATGGAAAATAATGCCCCTTGAATCAAAACAAATTATAAGTATTGATTTTTAAATTGATTATCTTCAGTAAGCTACCTTTCAGAAAAGAGAGGGATAGATTTGAATGGCATTAGATATAATGACAAAGCCAGACACAAAAAACCCATAATTATACGTTTTTCATCTTTGAAGACTATCATATTATTACTGTTTGTTTGTTTGTTTCTTTTCTTTTGGCAGTTTCTTATAAAGCTTACCATATGATCCAGTAATTATGGTCCTAAATATTTACCAAAACGAAGTGAAATTTGACACAAAAACTGTCCTATGCATGTTTATAGCAGCTTTATTCATAATCACCAAAACCTGGAAGCAACCAAGATCACCTTCAATAGGTAAATAGGAAAAATATGGTATAGTCATACAACAAATTAATATTCCACAAGAAAAAGAAATAAGCTATCAAGCCAAATGAATATTAGTAAGTGAAAGGAGCCAGTCTGGAAAGGCTACAAATTGTATGTTTTGAACTATATGATATTCTGGAAAAGGCAAAATTATAGGAACAGGGAAAAGATCAGTGGCTGACAGGGGTTCAGTGGGTAGGGGGGAGGGAGAAGTTAATAGGTGAAGCATACAGCATTTTTAGGGCAGTAAAACTATTCTACATGCTACTGTACTGACACATATGTGACCTTATATATCTGTCAAAAGCCACAGAACTGTATAACACAAAGAGTAAATTCTAATATAATGTAATATCATGTAAACTATGGACTTTAGTTAATAATAATTTATTAATACTGGTTTATCATTTTTAACAAATGTACCCTACAAATGCAAGATGTTAATAATAGGGAAAACTGTGTGTTTGAGGAGCGGTTATTACATAGGAATTGTCCGTACTTTCTGCAGAACTTTTTGGTAACTTCCCTCAGTCTAGACTCCAGAGAATCTCTGGAGTAACATAGTCACACCATAAGGCTATATTTGAAGACTAGAAAAAATGGACATTCTAACATACAAATATTATATGAGTTACAGTTTTATAAGAATAGAGTCTCCATAACAGCTACCAAGAAACATCTGGGCAACATTGACTAGAGATGTTAATGGGGACTTTTGAGTATAGCTTCTCAATTCTATTTGGTCTTGTTTGATTTCTATGTTAATAAACCCAAAGTTCTGTAAGCACAGAATACTTGGAAATTCACTACACTTCAGATAATATTAAACCATCAAAATTCAGCAACCTAAGAGATATTTAGTCTTAAATATGGAGTGCATTTGCTAATTTTCCTATTTATTTTCTCTCTTACTAGTTCACAGAATTTAGAAGAGTGTTTCAGTTGTCACTCTTTTTCAAAATCATTAAGTTTCAGGGACGCCTGGGTGGCTCAGTTGGTTAAGCGGCTGCCTTTGGCTCAGGTCATGATCCCAGGGTCCTGGGATCGAGTCCCACATTAGGCTCGTTGCTCAGCAGGGAGGCTGCTTCTCCCTCAGCCTCTGCCTGCCACTCTGCCTGCTTGTGCTCTCTCTCTCTCACTCTCTCTCTCTCTCTCTGATAAATAAATAAATCTTAAAAAAATTTAAAAAGCGCGTAAGTTTCAAAGCTTACAATTTCTTTAATTATATGACTATAGCAATTTACTAATATTGGATAGTTCCTCTCAGCTTTTCCTCAGTATCATTTCTTAGAATAAGGAAGGTACAAATTCAGTGTCTTGTTAGTATAGTCTGAGAAAATGTATTCAAGTCTAATTCAGAATATTCTGAGTATATTTTTATTTCTTACTTTGAGCATTTGAGGATATAGCAGAGCAAGTATATTTTAAATTTACTCTGGAAAAATCACTTGGAATAATCCAGTGATCTTAGTCTTTACAACAGACACAAATTTAACATCCTTAATCATATTCCTAGCGATTAAAAACAAACAGGCAGCAACAACAAAAACAAGCTGAATTTTTCAAAGCTCACTTTATATAACACTTTATAACACTTTATAAGTATTTTATACACTCTAAACACTTTAAAAGTGAAGTAAACAGGTAGTATCCATGCAGTCTGAAAACCAGGCTTTCTGTTTGCCATGAGAACACATATACACATCTCTGTCTCTATCGTCATTTCTATCTTTACCATTTTTAATGAAAGAAAACACTCATATTATCCATTTTAAATTTTTTGGAAGATCAGGAAGGTGTTAAACTGTACTTAAATTTAAGAAATTAGTGATGGCCTTTTCTACTCCAACTTTTATTTTTAGAAGTTCTATTACTCCTGTCATTAAAGACAACTCCCTTCCCTTTCTGTGTGATGTGGCAGTTATCTAGTACCTAAAAAATCTATTCTGGTTCATCTATCACGCTAATCTTGTTATGTTATGACTTAACTCTCTCCATATTTGAGGGCAATAACAATATTTTTAACAATATATACGACTATATTATTATATATTATATATTATTAATATTAATAAATAAAGCAAAGTAAGTTTTTAAGACTGCAAGTATTATAGAGTCCTTGGAAGTAAATAATCAGGCATCTCTTGCATCTCTTGCAGATTATTACAGAGTTTTAGCGGTGCATTCACAAATCCACTGATTGGATTTATAAAAGTTATAGTAGTACATGAATATAGATTTGATAATTGTTATGCTATTAGTGGTTTGTGCTTCAAAACTGAACAACTAGGTCAGAGGAAGAAAAATTTAGTCTGAAGTTTTGATTACCTTGTTATCTAATAAAAAACAGTCTAGTTGATATATTTGACTTAAGAATCTTATAAAACTATGCGGGCATTATAATTATCAGCTTTTGACTTTCTAAAGTTTTTTAGGTTGGTCTGAGATACATGCTTCCAAGACAATAAATCATATTATTTTGTATTCTAGTTAAATAGTCATACTAGCATATAGTAATGTATAAGTAAAATCTCAACTGACCTGCTGTCATAAATGTAGGGTTTTTATAGGTATAAAAAAAGTTCATCTGTTCAATTTATGTCTTCTACTCTATTTATGATATAAGAAAAAATATTCTAGAAATATTTTCTTTTTTTCATGTGTACTGGAATGTCCTACAAAATTAGTTTTGAACATCTTTGTATCATCTTTGTATCCACCGCAATTCTCAGAAAACCCAGGGACTATAAAAGAGAATTTGGTCATATTTTTTGGATTACGTAAAAACAATACAGTGGTGGCTAATACTCTTTTATCACAGTAAGAGGAAAAGTAAAAGTGATTATATCAATTTTGTCTTGAGACTTAACAAAGGATGTTGTAAAGAAATTAAACAATGCAATATTTTTTCCTTGGATCTTTAACACAGTCAAAAGAAGTAAATAAACCACTGTCCTGAGCAGATAATTGTATTGAGATCCTTTTGAAACACCCCATTGTTCTCAATCCACC
>CM052898.1:105109481-105155519 GCA_028534135.1 Potos flavus
CACTGCTATTCAACATAGTACTAGAAATCCTACCCTCAGCAATCAGACAACAAAAAGAAATAAAATGCATCTGAATTGGCAAAGAAGAAGTCAAACTCTCACTCTTTGCAGTTGATACGATACTTTCTGTGGAAAACCCAAGACTCCACTTCAAAACTGCTAGAACCCTTACAGGAATTTAGTAAAGCATCAGAATATAAAACCAATGCACAGAAATCAGTTGCATTTCTATACACCACTTCAAAACTGCTAGAACCCTTACAGGAATTTAGTAAAGCATCAGAATATAAAACCAATGCACAGAAATCAGTTGCATTTCTATACACCAACAGCAAGACAGAAGAGAAATTATGGAGTCAATCCCATTTACAATTGCACCCAAAACCATAAGATACCTAGGAATAAACCTAACCAAAGAGGAAACGAATCTGTACTGAGAAAACTACGAAGTACTCATGAAGGAAATTGAGGAAGACATAAATAAATGGAAAAAAATTCCATGCTCATGGATTGGAAGAACAAATATTGAAATGTCTATGCTACCTAGAGCAATCTACATGTTTAATGGAATCCCTATCAAAATAACATCAACTTTTTCAAAGAAATGGAACAAATAATCCTAAAATTTATATGGAACCAGAAAAGACTCCAAATAGCCAGAGGAATGTTGAAAAAGAAAACCAAAGTTGGTGGCATCACAATTCCAGACGTCAAGCTCTATTACAAAGCTATAATCATCAAGACAGTATAATCATCAAGACAGTATGGCACAAAAAGGACATATAGATCAATGGAACAGAACAGAGAGCCCAGAAATGGACCCTGAATTCCATGGTCAACTAATCTTCGACAAAGCACGAAAGAATGTCCAATGGGAAAAAGAGTCTCTTCGACAAATGGTGTTGGGAAAATGGGACAGCCACATGCAGAAGAATGAAACTGGATCATTTCTTTACACCACACACATAAATAGACTCAAAATGAATGAAAGACCTCAATGTGAGATAGGAATCCATCAAAATCCTTGAGGAGAACACAGGCAGCAACCTGTTCGACATCAGCTGCAGCAACTTCTTCCTAGAAACATGGTCAAAGGCAAGGGAAGCAAGGGCAAAAATGAACTACTGGGACTTCATCAAGATAAAAAGCTTTTGCACAGCAAAGGAAATAGTCAACAAACCAAAAGACAACCAACAGAATGGGAGAGATATTTGCAAATGACATATCAGATAAAGGGTTAGTATCCAAAACCTATAAAGAATTTATTAAACTCAACACCCAAAAAACAAATAATCCAATCAGGAAACAGGCGGAAAACATGAACAGGCATTTCTGCAAAGAAGACATCCGAATGGCCAACAGACATATGAAAAAGTGCTCAATATCACTTGGCATCAGGGAAATACAAACCAAAACCCCGGTGAGATACTACCTCACACCAGTCAGAATGGCTAAAATTAACAAGTCAGGAAATGACAGATGTTGGCGAGGATGTGGAGAAAGGGGAACCCTCCTACACTGTTGGTGGGAATGCAAACTGGTGCAGTCACTCTGGAAAACAGTATGGAGGTTCCTCAAAAAGTTGGAAATAGAGCTACCTTATGACCCAGCAATTACCAGGTATTTACCCTAAAGATACAAATGTAGTGATCTGAAGGGTCACCTGCATCCTAATGTTTATAGCAGCAATGTCCAAATTAGCCAAACTATGGAAAGAACCTAGATGTCCATCAACAGATGAATGGATAAAGAAGATGTGGTGTTTATATATACAATGGAATACTATGCAGCCATCAAAACCCCAAAATCTTTCCATTTGCAATGACGTGGATGGAACTAGAGGGTATTATGCTAAGCGAAATAAGTCAACCAGAGAAAGACAATTATTATATAATCTATCTGATATGAGGAATTTGAGAGGCAGGGTGGGGAGTCGGGGGGGCAGAGAGGGAAAAAGGAAACAAGATGGGACCGGGGAGGGAGACAAACCATAAGAGACTCTTAATCTGAGGAAACAAACTGAGGGTTGCTGGGTTTTGGTGGAGGGATAGGCTGGCCGGGTTATGGACATTGGGAAGGGTATGTGCTATGGTGGGTGCTGTGCATTGTGCAAGACTGATGATTCACAGACCTGTACCCCTGAATTAAGTAATACATTATATGTTAATAAGAAAAAAAAAAGAAACTGAACATAAGATTGTTAGCTCACTTTTCTTTCCTTGCATTTTTAAATATGCTATTCAATTGACTCCTGAATAACACATTGTCAAAAAGACTGATGATAATCGACTGTTCTTTTTCTTATGAATGAACTTGGCTTTTATTGCCTGCTTGCTCATTAAAAAGAAAAAAAAAATTCTAGCAATTTTACTAGAATATATCTCAGTTTTGTTTGCTCCAAGTTGACTTTCCCAGTATAGAGGAAGCACTTTCAATACACATTTTCAAATGATTTCATCCAATTCTTTTTTTAAAAATTAAGAATTGTCTTCAAATATAGTTTCTAGTCTTTGAGCTGTTTGGTTGTTTTCTTATTCAGCCCTTGTATACATGTATCAGATCTTCCTTACCTAACCTCTGTTGCATTTTTTATAATAGCTTTAAATCTTTTAAATTTTTTGATTTTAAAAATTTTCCTTCTCTCACTTTCTAGTCTCTTAAGTCATTTTTTTACTTAAAATCCATTTTTTCTCATTTATTTTTCCCCTTCTGAAATTTTTCTTTTTATTTTTTATAAATATTTATTGAATTTCCCTATTTTATGATTTTATGTTTCCAATTTTGTTGTGTTTTTATATTTCCTCTCTTACTTTTGTTTGAATATAATTTTAATCTAATCTGTGAGCGTGCCTTTCTGATACCTTTTCATTATCTGTAAGGATGTTACTCTGCTTCTTACTCTCTATTTTTCTTAAAATATTTCAGAATGAAATTTGGTATCATAATCATTTTCTATTATTTTTTTGCTAGGTTAGATTTGTCCTTCTGAACTGTTTCACTTCTCTAGAAACTCTCTTCTATTCTTTTCGTGAAGTGATCAGAAATATGGTTTCCTAATCCCTGGTATCTCCTGGCTCTGTTTCCTATCCCCACTTCTATGTGGATTTTGTTTACTGTTGTTGTACCCATCCTGCTTAATTAGGACAATATTTCCAGCGGTTTCTCCTTAGTGTGAGGTATTTACTGGATTCTCGGGTTACTTTTCAATGCTCATGAGGCCTAGTTACTACCTGGAATTCATCTAAAAATTGGAGTGCAGATTCTCTTCTCTGTCAACTTTTCTGTTCTCAGATGGTCCCAATGAACTTCTGAATGAATATCTGTATGGTATTTGAAGGATTCTTCTCTTGCACCCTTTACAATTTGCCTAAATCGTGATTATTTAATTTCTTAAACTTTTTTCTGTGGTCTCCTACCTCAGATTTTAATATCTCCCATTGTATTTATTTCTTTTAATATTTTACTTATTTACTTGAGAGAGAAAGTGAAAGAGAGGGGGAACAAGCCAGAGGGAGAGGCAGAGGGAGAGGCAGGCTCTCCACTAAGCAAGGAGCCCAATCTGGGGCTCGATCCCAGGACCCTGGAATCATGACCTGAGCCAAAGGCAGACACTTAAGCAACTGAGCCACCTAGGTGCCCCATCTCCACTTGTCTTTGATCCTCTTTTCTGACTTCATGCTCTTCCACATGGTTGAATTTTTTTCTCAGCTACAATTATGCCATTCTTTTTTTTTTTTTTTTTTTTTAATGTATGGAACAATATTTGGTTTTGGTTTCTATTTTCTCCTTGGCAATTTTTTTTTTTTTTTTGCTTTTTCAAAGAGTTAGCAAAACCTTTCTAATGAATACTATTTATTATTTGACTTTTCTTTGTTCTGATAATATGTTTGTAGATCCAGCCATATTTCCTAAAGAAGGTATATTTTTCTGGTTATTAAGACTCCTGTTCCCTTTCAGAGCAGTACCATTCTCATTGCCTACTTTGTCACTGCCTCTCTTTCTATGTCATGCACTGCCAGTAGAAAAGGACAGATCTCATACATACTTTTCAATACAACTTAAGTAAATTTCTAGATTTTGCAAAAAGTTTTTTTTTTTTTCCAGGTCTTTAGATCAATTACAAATATTTCTTTTCTGTGCTCAGAAGGATTAAAAAATAGTTTATCTGGTGCCATATTAAATGAGAATATTTTGGCTATTATGTTGTAAACTATATATTTGAGAGGGGTGTGTGCCAGCCAAACAAATATTTATTGAATGCCTATTTTTCACCTAGGGGTAACAGAGTAATATTGGATACCATAGTGAAAAGCACAGACAATGTCTTAGTATTCAAAAATTTGATATTATAGTAAGAGATATATAAAGAAATAAATAGGTAACTTAGTTGTACTTCAGAGACCGGAGAGATACTTGAAGAGAACTAAAGCATAGTAAGTATCATAGGAAATCTAGAAAGCAGAGGAAAGATTGCTCTTTTACAGGAGATGGGCAAGAAAAACCTCAATTGTAGATTGAAACTTGAGCAGAGACTTGGAAGACATGGGATATGAACCACATAAACAACTGGTGAGGGCCTACAAACTCAGAGTCTAAATGCATACAGAACTCAACTACTTTCAAAGCATATTTATAGGTCCCCTCATCATAAATTTTATTGTCTTGGTAGTCTTAGCCTTATTTGACTTTCCGATTTAATTGACCCTCTCTTAATAGCTTTTGTGTTTTTCTACCTTTATATTATTTTAAATTACTACCATATTGAATAAGAGCTCAGAAATAAACCCACACCTGTAAGGTCGATTAATCTTTGACAAAGCAAGAAAGAATATACAATGGGGGAAATACTGTTTCCTTAACAAATGGGCTGAGAACTGCACAGCTACATGCAAAAATATGAAACTGGGCCACTTTCTTACACAATACACAAAAATAAACTCGAAATGGATTGAAGACCTAAATGTGAGACCTGAAACCATAAAATTCCTAGAAGAAAACATAGACAGTAATTTCTTTGACATTGGCTGAAGCAGCATTTTTCTAGATAGGTCTCCTCAGGCAAGGGAAACAAAAGCAAAAATAAACGATTGTGACTACATCAAAATAAAAAGTTCTTGCACAACGAAGGGAACCATCAACAAAACAAAAGGCGACCTATTAAACAGAAGATATTTTCAAATGAAAAATCCATTAAGGGGTTAATATCCAAAATATATAAAGAACTTATATAATTCAACACCAAAAGAACAATCCAATTAGAAAATTGTTCTTTTCCAAAGAAGACATGCAGATGACCAACAGACACATGAAAAGATGCTCAACATTACTTAACATCAAGGAAATGTGAATCAAAACGGCAATGAGATATCACCTTACACCCATTAGAATGGCTAGAATTAGCAAGACAAGAAATAGTAAGTGTTGGCAAGGATATGGGGAAAAAGGAATCCTCATGCCCTGGGTGGGAATGTATACCAGTGCAGCCGCTGTAAAAAACAATATGGTAGTTCCTCAGAAAATTAAATATAGAAATACCATATGATCCAGTAATTCCACTACTGAGTATATGTCCAAATTAATTAAAACACTAATTTGAAAAAACGTGTGCACCCCATGCTTAGTGCAGTATTATTTACAATAGCTAAGATATGGAAGCAATCCAGGTGTCCATCCATAAATGAATGGATAATGAAGATACAGTATAAAGTATCATTCCATTTATTATATATATATATACTATACATATGTACAACACATATACACTAAATATATATAAAATACATATATACTATATCTATACACACACATACACACACACAATAATAAAATATTGTATTCCATCCATTACATCCACGGATTCCAACCATCCCATCTATTCTTTATAATATAATAGAATATTGTTATGGACATAGAGGGTATAATGCTAAGGGATATAAGCCAGACAGAAAAAGACAAATACCATATATTTTCACATTTATGTGGGATCTAAAACACAAAACAGAGACAAACAAAATAAAAAATCCAGACTCTTAAATACAGAGAAAAAACTGGTGGTTATGGAAGGGGTGGTGGGTAGGGGGAATGGGTAAAATTGATAAAGGGGATTAAAAGCTATAGACTTCCAGTTATAAAATAAATAAGTCACAAAGTTCAAAAGTAAAGCATAGAGAACATAGTCAATAATATTGTAATAACAATGTTTGGTTACAGATGATAACTGTATTTATCATGATGAGCACTGACTCCTGTATAGTATTGTATATCTGAAACTAATATAGTACTCTAAATTAGTTATAATAGAAAAATACTAACAAAAATAATAATCTAGAAAATGTATTCACACAACACTTATTTATGATTTCCAATATTTTCATTTAAATACTCACATAAATGGGTGAAATGGATGAAGAAATTCAAAAGATTCAAATTTCTAGTTACAAAGTAAGTAAGTCATGGGGATGTAATGTATATCATTGTGGCTGTAGTTAATAATACCACCACATTATATATTTGAAGTTGCTAAGAGAATAGATCTTAAAAGATCTCATAGCAAAAAGAAAATTTGTAGCTATGTATGGTGACAGATGTTACCTAGACCTGTTTTGGTGATCATGTTATACAAATAAATTTTTTTTAATTTAATTTTATTTTTTCAGTGTTCCAAGATTCCTTGTTTACGCACCACACCCAGTGCTCCATGCAATACGTGGAGCACTGGGTGTGGTGCGTAAACAAGGAATCTTGGAATTGAATCATATATTGTATACCTAAACCTAACATCATGCTATAAGCCAATTATACCTCACAAAATAAGACAAAAACTTATACTATATATACCTGTTCCTCAAGATTGTAAGTGCTGAAAAAAGAAAAAGAAAAAGAAATTGGAAGTGGTGCCAGATCATATCCCCACCATAGTTTCTCTCCTCCTATGTCTCCTATGCCTCCTCCAGTCCTGGATTCCATGGATTATGTTATCGATAATTGTCTTGAAATATTCCAAAATTTCTTACCATTCATATCTGCCTTGGAAAACTTCAAACCCAGAAGACCCCAATTATCTGCCATGCCATAGCTACTACTGGTCTTATGATAATACTAAAGAAAAAGCACACATCCTGAAATTTTGGTACCACTGTAAATCCAAAATCATTTGCATCATCTGGGCAGCATCCATGTTGCCTGGACTTTTTACTTTCTTTATATATGTTGGCATATTTACTCCTTGGCTTTCCCAAAACTTGTTTCAAATTGTCTCCACTTTTCTTTTTCCTTCTTAAATATATAATATCTTATACTTTGTTCGAGATTTCACAGAGAAGCCCTAACTATGAGACTGAAATTTTACTGGTTCAGTTGCCAAATCTGCAAATACCTCTGATAAGCTTCCACTGTTTCCAAATTTCCTCTAATTATATTTGAAGATATTTCTTTTATCCTCCAATGGTGATCTGGACCCCATCCCATCTTATTAACCTCATGCCCTCAAGAGTCACAATTGCCCCAGTTCCTTTAACTTCTCCTTTTATACTGAATCCATCCCTCAGCATTTAAATATCTACAAATATCTCCTAACTACACAGAATTGCTATTCCTAATCTTTCTGGACCCCTCCTCAACCACTGCTCCTTCTACTTCTTCCCCTTAGCTGTGAACCACTGAGAAAATGTCATCAACATTGTCTGTTTCTGTAGCCTCACCTCCAACCACTTCCTCAAGTCTACCCTACATTTCCATCTGCCCTCCCCATTCTATGGGAGTTCCTTGGTAAGGTCACAGTGACTCTTTTGTTACTAAACCCAGCGGGAAGTTTTGTTATTCATCAGATATGATCTTTAAGTGAAAGCTTAAAGCATATTTGGAACAACTCAGATGTGTTCTTATTTTACAGCTGTGAATCTTATAAAATCTAAATATAGAGAATGTATAGCTGATAAAATTTCACTTACAGGTTGAGATTGTACTGTATATGGAAAGCACAAACCGGATTCTAGAACTTAATAAAAAATGTAAAATAATTAACATATTTATATTTCTTTTGCAGTTACAGGAACTCGCTATGAAATTGATTATGGAAACTCCCCGATCACATGCCACTATAACACGTGATAATTATTTTTGCTGTTTGTTATGGGTTAAATTGTGTCCTTCACAAAGAAACACTGAAGTCCTAACCCCCAGTACCTCAGTATAGGATCTTATTTGGAAATAGGGTTATGGCTAATGTAATAGTTTAGAGGAGGTCATTAGGGTGGGCCCTAATTCTGTATGACTGTTGTCTTTATTAAAAGGGTAAATTCAGGACACAAAGACAGACACACAGTGGGAAGACAATGTGAAGACACAAAGGGAGAAGACAGCCCATGTGACTGGAGTGATGCATATATGAGCCAAGGAATGTTAAGGATTGCTGGTAATCACCAGAAGCTAGAGAAGTCAAGGAAATACATTCTTACAGCCATCAGAGAAAGAATGGCATTGAGAAAACTTTAATTTTGGACTTCTAGCTTCCAGAAATGTGAGAATAAATTTCTGTTGTTTTAAGCCACCCAGTTCTTGGTGCTTTGTTATAGTACCCCTTGGAAACTAAGACAACTTTTTACATGTCTTGCATTTTCTCTCCTCTTCACTGAGCTATGCTACCATAAAAATAGAAAAACGCAAATTTAAAAATATGTTCTCCCCATCTTCTGCTTTATCCTCTTACCTTACCTGATTCGCAGCTTTGGAAATGTGCCTACTTCCCCTGAGTCCTGTTTCTCAGATGCAGCAAGAAGTTATTGTATGAGGTGGTCCATTGCTTTACTTATGACTAAAGAGCTTTCTGGCTAGGCACATGGAGAAAACTTCCTAAAAACCGGTCTGAAGTATTTATTCACTGCCTTTACTCAGAAGCAGTTCTTCCCACTTGTATAGGAACCCGCTGGTGATCTCGTTATATGTGTTCTCTGATTGAATAATCAGAATAAATATTCTACATTTCTAATAAACTCCCTGGCAATGCTGATGCTTTCATTCTGAGGACCACATTTTGAGAAGCAAAGCTCTAAAAACTGATCCAGTGACTCAAGTCACGAACCTAGATATTATCCTCAACCTCTCTACCAAAGAATGCTTGTAGCCTAAGCAGCACTTTTTCTGCATTTCAGAAAAAAAAAAAAAAGGTACTCTCTCTAGATATTGGAACTTAAAAAAGGCAGCCCATGGGCGGATGAATTAGAATAGATGCCCCACTTAGACAGATATTTTAGGAGACAATGGGCCTTCTGTAGGAATATAGAGTTCTAACGAAACTCAAGGATTGGTAAATTGGGCAGGAGCTACACTTCCCACACTCACTCTCTCTGCAGCCACGTGCCTTTAAATGGCACAAACAGCATAAAGTGCCTTCCCTACCTTCCTGCTCACCATTAGCTATGAAGACATGTCAATTCTAATTCAGATATCATATATATGTATGAAATTGTTATATATTATAATTGATATAAAATTGTATATAATAATATCATACATTATTTCATCTCTCTGGCTATACTCATTCAGACAGTAATCACCTGTAATGTAATCAGCCACCTTAGCTCAGCTACTTATCCTAGAAAAGTATTTTCTTTATTGCAACCATATTTACCTTTCTGAAATGTAACTCATTTCTCTTCTCCTTAAAAACGTGCCAAGTGTCTACACTATGTGGAGGGTAAGCTGTGAAACACTTAGCATGGCATGGAAAAGATCTAAAAGTACCACCCAAAGTGAATTTTAGGCTGACTGCACTCTCTTTGGTTTCTATTTCTTCACCCATAGTGGTGCCATTACTATCAGTCAGTTTTTGGAACCTCCTATCTTATTGGTGTTTTTGCATAAAATTTCTGTCCACTGCCATGGCATCCCAGGTGTATCAGGAAGCCAGAAAGCTTAAAGCTCAAAACTGGGTTGGCAAACAAAATGGCCAACACAGTATAGTCTTCTGGATAGAATTATATCAAGAGACTTTGAATGCAATAGTAGAACTTAATGGTAACCTTCAATGTTATTTATCAATTTCCATCAAAGTCATAACACAGTTCACAAGCAAAAAAAAAAAAAAAAAGCCACCTCCTATGGCAGAAAATGTCTCTGGCTCATTAGAATAAATAATTTCTTCTCTTCATGGGCATGGCATAAGCCTTTTCTCAATCTTATTTCTCTGTAGCTGTAGCCACATATATAAGTTATAACTAATTGTTATAATAATGCCTCTAATGAATCATACCTTCCTTTATTTCCATTCTCTTGCAGTGTGAATTTGCTATTCTTCTGATCAAGAGATAGAGTTCAATCCTGGCCTCTTTAAATTTGGGCTGGCTTTGTGGCTTGTTTTCACCCTAGAATGTGGCAGAAGTAATGTCATATGATCTCTGAGATAGATGTTAGGGATCTTGCAACTTCTGTTTCCATACTTTTGAAATACTACCCTGACCTGCGTGTGGTTTGAAGAAGACTGGAATGAAAGACTGTCTGGAGACAGAGGTCCAGCTGATCTGGCTGAGTCCAGCTTCCAATGAATCTATCAGCTGAATATAACCATATGAGTAAGCCAAAACAAGACGAGCAGAAGACCTGCTTAATCAACCCATAGAACTGTGTCATTTGGGACATGGTGTTTGAGGATGACTTTTTACACAAAAATAGATAAAAATAATACTACAAAAAAATAATATTCAAAAAAGTGATTTTATCATTTTTAGGCCTAACCCATAAAACCCTCTAATGAACACTCCTCCATGTTGCTTTTCTTGTCTCAGTAGGTGGAGTGGAGATAACTCCCAATAAGACATTAGAAGCAATACACTGAAGATGGTAAAGCCCCTCTGAATCTGGTTCCCGAGAAACTGGCTGTTGACATATTCACCAAGCAAATGCAGATACTTGATCAAGAAATAAAGCTCAAGCGTATTTTAATCATTACACATTTTGAGTTCTATTTACTACAACATAAGTCTATACTAATTAATATGCCAATGATAATGCTGTTAATACAATCTTTGACATTTTTTCAACTAATGTCTAGTTTCAGAATCATTTTATTTATGAACAGATTTTTTTTGGGAAAAAGAAATTGGTCTTTAGATATATATATAATTATATTTGCAATATAAATTTTCACATTAAAAATATATTGGAAAAATAAATAAAAATTCAGAGGAATAAAACATTTATCCATAATTTCAACACTAGAATTTTGGCACATTTCATTCCTTTCATATGTGAATTTTTAACCTAAATTTATACAAATTTATTCAGCTAATATTATACAATAAGCATTCTCCATATGTATTCATTACCAATTTTAAAATGGTTGTGTCATACCCCATCTAGTGGACACAGTATAACTTAATACTTATGCCATTTTATTAATAATTTAAGGTGTAAGTATTCCATGTTAGAACTCTATAATAATTACAATGCTTTTTCCTTTTTCATATCAATGCCTTGCCTTATTTCCTTAAATTCAATATTTTATTACTTGTGTTAATTAAAATTATTTAATTTGAATCTTAGCTTATTAATATTCTTAAATTATTAAGTATATTAAGTTATTTTCTTTGTTTTTATTATATTTATTTAAAAGACAAGGACGTTAACGTAACATTTGATTCTTTACTGAGCCCTGCAGTCTTCCCTCAATTTTTATACTTAATTATTGCACAGTGTATGAGATCATGATGATTATTTCTTACACCTTAAAATCTTTATACTTTTTTCCTCATGGTTCACCGCTTTTCTCTGTATCTTCTTTTTTCCTGTCTCATTAATCATATTACCGCTCCCAAACAAAAAATATTTTTAATCTTACTGAACCATCTCTATGTTGTATTATCAGTCCTCAAAAACCAATTATTTAATGTAACACAAGCAGAGGATACCCATACTTGCCATCCTAACACTGATTTTCCACATTCTCTTCTGTTATCTAAAATATCTCCACTTGAATCTTACTGACATCTGAGATGTAAAATTTGAAAACCACATAAATTATATTCTCTGCCAGCACATACTCTTTCCAACCTTCCCATTACTCTTAAGCTATTCTTCTCAATATTCTTCTATTTTCTCAAGCTTACACAGGACTTTCTCTTGCTAGTCAGACTTCTGGGTTTTTGTTTTTTTTTTTGTTTTTTTTTTCTTAGCTATCTCACAGACTCCTTAAGATTATATATCAAAATTAAAAAAAAATTAAAAAAAAAACCTTTCCTTTACATCTAATTTTTCTATCATAGTAAATGGTAGTATCAATCATCCAACCATTCAAATGAGAATTCTGGGAGTCATTCATTGCTTCTTACTCACACTACCAGCACCTTCTAATCTGTCACCAAGTCCTTTATCACTTTTTTGGTTTGGTTCTATTTTTCCTATTTGTTATAATTTTTATCAAAGTATATTTTATATATATATATATATATATTATATAAAAGTTTTTATTTATATAAAAGTATATTTATCAAAGTATATTATATATATATACACACACACACACACACACACACACACACGCACGCACACACAGAAGAGTTTATAAATCTTAGACAGTGTGACACAATTTCACCATAAACAATAGATGTGAGCTGGACACATTTCCAAAACAGAACATGGCTAGCATCTGAGAAATCTCTGCTGTGTCATCCTTTAGTCTCTAAATGCCATCTAAGTTTAACCACTATAATAATTCCTAACAGACTGGATTCTTCCAGTTTTGAACTTTATATAAATCAAATACTATATTATGCACCCTATTGTTTGCCTTCTTTCACTAAACAGTACGTTTGGGTCTTCCATATTGACTAGTCATACCTTGTTCATTCTCACTGCACATTAGCATTCTACTCAATATATGCTACAACATATATTTTTCCATGCTGAGGATGATAGACCTTTGTTTTGTGCCAGGAGGAGAGTTGTTTGAATAGGGTTGCTATAAATGTTTTTGTACATGTTTTGTGATGTACATATGTAGGTATATGCTAGATATATACTTAAGAATAGAACCGAAGGATTATAAATAAATATTTTTAGCTTTATGAGATACTATCAATTTACCAAAGTGTCAATGTCAACTTGCATTCCAACCGCTATTACATAAGAGTTCTAGTTATTCTACATGTTTACCAAAACTAGATGTTTGTCTTTAAATATTTTTTACCTTTATTTTGGGTAAATATTTTGGTAAACCACCAAATCACCAAATATTTTGGTGATTTCAGATTTTATGGATTTAATTTAGATTTTCTAATGGCAATGGAATATTACCGACCATAAAAAGCAATGAAATCTAGCCATTTGCAATGACGTGGATGAAGCTAGAGAATATTATGCTAAGCAAAATAAATCCGTCAGTGAAAGACAACTACCATATGACTTCACTCTTATGTAGAATTTAAGAAAAAAACAAATGAAGAAAGGGAAAAAAAGATAGACAAACCAAAAAACACTCTTAACTATAGAGAACAAACTGGTTCTCCCCTCAGAGGGGAGGAGGTGGTAAGAGGGGTTAGAAGGAGGTGGTAAGAGGGGTTAGATAGGTGACGAAGATTAAGCTGTGCACTTGTAATGAACATCAGGTATTGTATGAAAGTGTTGATCGCTATCTTGTACACCTGAAACTAATATTACACAGAATGTTAACTGAAAATTAAATAAAAACTTAAAAAACACATTTTCTGATGACTAATGAAGCTAAGTAATTTTATATGCTTATTAATCATTTGGATATCCTGTTTAATGAAATACCAAAATTTCTATGGAGTTATCTTTCAAATATTTACTAGGAGGATTTCATTATATATTCCGGATATATGTCATTTATTGAATATATGTATTACAAATATCTTCTCTCACACCATGACTTGTTTTTCAGTCTCTTAATGATGTATGTTATATATAATCAAATTTATGTTTTTATCTCCTCTATGGTTAGTACATTTACTGCTCAGTTTAAGTAACTTCTGCTTACCCTACAGTCATTAAGATGATTTTTTTCTCTTTAATTTTCTTTTAAAACATTATTTACCTTTCATATTTGCTCAAAAAACATCTGGAAATAGATATATTGACTGTGGTAACCTAGGGGTCAAGGGTCTTTTTTTTTTTTAACAAATTGAAGTGAAGTAGAGCCTGCACAATGCATTGAGAAGATCATCTTTTCTCTATTGTTCATCTTTTTAATAAACTACCAGACTTTATACATGCTGATTTTGAGTTCTCTATTCTGTTTCACTAGTCAATTCATCTTTCATTGTCCTGATAACACACCATCTTAATTATCATATATTTATAATAGGTCTTGATAAATAACTAGTTAGGAAAGTCCTAGAGCCTTGTTGTTCTTCAAGATTAGCTTGATTATTATTAGCCCTTTGTGTCTCCTCCCTAAAAAGTATATTTAAAGTTGCCAATTTTTTATGAAACCTTGATGATATTTTTTGTGATTGCATGAGTCTATAGATAATTAGGGGCAACTGACATTATTATAATGAGGTTTAATCCACAGGTTTTATATGAGCCCCAATCCATAAACTTTTTAAATTTTTCCATTTAAGTATTTTAATTTCTTTTATTTTGTTTTTTTCAGCATAAAGCTCATATACCTCTTAGATATTTGATTTTTTATAATACTGATTAAATTTTTAATTTTCTACATATTTATTGCTAATATGAAAATTACATTTTCATGTAATTTGTATCCAGTAACTTTATTAAACTCACGTATTCTATATTCTCGATTGCAGAAGAAAACTTTAAATTTAAACATTAAGTATGACTGTAGATTTTCTGCTGTTCACGCTTAATAGAATAATGAAGTTATCTTCCCGGTTTGCTTACCGAAGTTGTTATTATGAATATTTATTAAATTCATCCAATGCTTTTTCTGCATAGTTTGATTTTTGAATGTTAAACCATCTTTTGATTCCTGGAATATGTACCATTTATTCATTATATATTATCGTTCTCCACATATCACATGATTATATTTATTATTATATTTTAATTGCCTTTGGTTCGTAATTGCCCTTTGATATAATTCTGTTGTATTATAGTCATGAATGAGTTGAGATTTATTTTGTCTTTTACTTCTCTCTGCAAGAGATTGTATAGATTGGTGTTATTTTTCCTTTATTCCAATGAGTTTATTCTTGAAATCAGTCATTTCTAATTTTGTTTTTAGTTTTTGTCAAAAAGTTTTTAGGAACAAATTTAATTGTGTAACTAGATTTAGTATAGTTTCATGCTCTATTTCTTCTTATCTATTTTCTAAGATATTTTCTTTAAGGGATTTGCTTATTTTTTCTACATTTTCAAAAATTTGTCATGAAGGTGTTCATGACATCCTCTTGTGTTTTATTGTTTGTATAGTGATATCTATTTGTTTTTTCCTTTCTGATATTGGCAGTTTTATAGTTCCTCTCCTATTTCTTTTTCAGTCTTGCTACTTGTTTGTCAGTTTAATAAATCTTGAAGAAACCACTTTTGGATGTTTTGACATTCTTTAAAATAACTTTTTGTTATATATTATTGTTTTCTGCTTCCATATTTGTAATTTAATTTTTCTCCTATTGTTGGTTTTAGTTTTCCTACCATCATAAGATAAAAGATTATGGCATTGATTTTTTAACCTTTATTCTTCTCTAATATTTTAATTTAATATTATTATTTTCATCTCTGGCTAGACACCATTTTATCTACTTCTCCAAATTTGGGCATGTTATTTCTTCCTTATAATTTATTCCAAAATTTATTTCTAATGTTTTCCATGATTTCTTCTTTAACTCATGGGTTATTTAGAACTGTAATGTTTCATTTAGTGGCACTTGGAAATTTTCTAGTTATCAGTTAATGAAACTGTGTCATAGCTCAGAAGAAACCTATTTATTAACACCATATCCACTTTAAATAAATAAAAACTATCCAAATTATGACTAATAAATACAAGGACTATATTTTTTTCTTCTACTATTATTGTAGTTTGAACACATTTTGTGGGCTACATTCATGCTTGTTTGACCAGATACAACTACCATCATTTTTAAAAAGATAATTACACTAGATGCATTTAAGCTAAAAAAGTATTTTAAAGTAAACAACTCAGTGGCATTTTAATGCTGTCACAATGTTGTGCAACCACTACTTCTACCAAGTTCCAAAATATTTCCACCATCACACAGTGAAATCCCTTACCCATTAAGCAGTTACTCTCATTTCCCCTGCTCCTCAGCCCTTTCTCAACCACCAGTCAGTGTTCGGTCTCATTGCCTTATCTATTCTGGATATAAATAGAATCATACAATATTCAAGCTTTTGTGTTTGGCTTCTATCACTAAATGTTTTGGAGGTTCATCCATGTTGTGGCATGTGTTTTCCAATACCAATAACCAATTCAATTTTCTGACATCAACAGTGTGTCCAACAATTCAGTTTAAATTCTGAGGCTATCTACATGAATTTAGCATCAGATCTCACAAGTTAAGAACCAAGTCCCACAAGACTGCCCCCATTTTAGATACCAGTTACAAGTCCTGGGCCACCCATACTTTTTGACTGACCAGATATAAATTAGGGCTCCTGCAAACCCCTCCTTAGGTAGAATAACTTGCTAACACAGCTTACAGAACACAGGAACCACTTTATGTATGTTTAACAGTTTATTACAAAGGGTATAATTCAGAAAGAGCCAAATGAAAGAGATGCATAAGGCAAAATGAGAGGGAGTGTCCTATTTAACCTGCTCATCCACTCACAGGCTCTCCAAATCTCATTATTGACAGGTTTTTTTCTGCGGGTCAATCTTCAGTCCCACTTCCTCCACCCCCCATAGGTAGATGGGTGGAGCTGAAAGTCCTCAGTTTCTAATCACTTGATTTTTGGTAACCAGCCCCAACCTGAAGCTATCTATAGGAGCCATCTTAAGTCACGTCATTAGCATAACTCACGTGTGATTAAAAGGGACTCATTATGAATAAAAACACTCCTATCACTCATGAAATTTCAAGCATTTTAGCTCTAGGTGAGGAACAGGGAACAAAGACTAAATATTTCTTACTATATAATAACATGTATCAGAACTTTATTATTTCTTATGGGTGAATAATATTCCTTTTATGGCTGAATAATATTCTATTGTATATGTATGCCACAGTGTATTTATCCATGTTTTGAGGGACATTAGGGGCTGTTTCTGGTTTTTGACTGCTGTCAATATTACTGCTATGGATATCCATATGCATGCACTTCTTTGAGTACCTGTTTTCAATTCTTTTGGCTATATAATCAGAAGTGGAAGTCTAGCATTGTTTACTAACTCTATTCTATGTTTAACTTTGTGAGAAAGCACCAAACTATTTTCCGTAGTTACTTAACCATTTTACATTCCCATTAGCAATGTATGAAGGTTTCAATTTCTCTACTTCCTCATCGATATTTATATTTCCCATTTTTTTAACTATAACCATTCTAATAGGAAATAAACGGTATCTCACTATGGTTTTGACTTGCATTTCTCTAGTGACTATTGAGAATCTTTTCATGTGCTTTTAGACTATTGGTATATCTTCTTTGGGAATTTTTCTGCTAATTTTTTTTTTACTTATTATATGCTGTACTGTATACACAATACTATTTAGATAGTATGTAATAAATAATATACAGAATGCATATGTATGTTTTATTAAATTTTGAATAGCAAACCTCTAAGCATCCCTGAATGAGAGTGTATTCAGAAAGATCAGCTCTCTGAATTTTTTTTAAAGATTTTATCTATTTATTTGAGAGAGTGAGCAAGAAAGAGAGAGAGAGAGAGAGAAGGAGTAGGGGGAGGGGCAGAAGGAGAGGGAAAAGCAGACTCCCCACTGAGCAGGGATTCAGACTTGGGGCTCCATCCTAGGACTCTGGAATCATTAACCTTAACCAACTAAGCCACCCAGGTGCCCCAGCTCTCTGCACTTTGATTATCTTACTGTCCACCACAATTCACTTCTTAGCATTTCCCATAGTAATTTTACTAATAAATATGGTAAATATAATTTTGTACAAGGTTGTAGAAATTATAGAACGACCTCATCAGTTTATAGTTCTTTACTTCTAATTAAAGAGCTCCAACCTTGGTTTGTCTTTCTTATATAAGAAAAAAAAACCCTGTATTTTAATAGTTGAGAATGTTACTTTTTCTTCAAAATTTCAAGGTCCCTACAAGAATTTTGCCATATATATGACTTCTAGTTTCATCCACAAAAGGAAGGATCAATCTGTCCCAGAATTGCCTCTGCTAGTTGCCCCAACACTCATCATCCATGACGCATACTCATCTCTACTGTGTTCTAAAAATTCCTGAGGACCTCGGTATGTTTTTTCATTCTTCAATTCCCTTCCACATTCTCTTGCCAAGGCTGATCCTTCCCCTCCATAAACCTCTCTTTCTATGTATGTCTACCAGAGATCTTGCTAAAGTGTCACTTTTCTGACAGAGCTCCCACCACTGTCAACACTGCCTGCACAGTTAGCTTTCTTCCTCTAAGGTCCAGACGGACTTTGAATTGTTATTTACCTTTCACACCAAGCTTCTAGCCTATAAATTCAAACTCCAGAGACCAAAAATACCATTAGGAATAATTTTTCTGAGGCGGTATATACAAACTCCATGTCATATCACTGAATCAAAGAAGCGAAGAATATCCTTGGATATTTCCAAAGACTGGAAAAGATATGAGAGACAATTTAACACAACCACCCCCTGTGCTATAATTTTTTCTATCACATTCCTATCAAATAGTTTCTCAGATCCTACATGAACACCCTTAGTTATTAGCAAGTTAATTTCATTAATTTGATGGGACAAGCAAGTGCATTCATTAAGTTTACACTGGTACCATATAGTTTTTACATTATTTTTATTATTTTTTTCATTTGTCTGTTGGACATCCGTATGTCTTCTCTGGAAAAATTTTTATGTCTTCTACCCAATTTTAATTGGATTATTTCTTTTTTGGGTGTTGAGGTTTTGTTTTCTTTTTTAAAATTTTTGTATAAATTCAATTTAGTTACCATAAAGTGTATTATTAATTTCAGGGGCAGATAGTGATTCATCAGTTGCAGATAACACCCAGTGCTCATTACGTCAAATGCTCTCCTTAATGCCCATCACCCAATTATCCCATCCCCCCTCCCATCCCCTCTGGCAACCCTCTGTTTCCTATAATTAAGAGTCTCTTATTGTTTTTAAAAGCTCCTCATCTTCATTAGGGAAAGAAGTTCATACTAAAGGAGTAGTTAAGGCTATCCAAACAGACTTCTCATGTTTCCAGAGAGATTTAATCACAACAGCAGCACCAGTAGAGAAAAATCACCGTATTCCATCTTCTTTATTGAGGAATATTCCTATTAGCTATCATTATCAGCTGAGCTGTATTTTCTACTTCTGAAAAATGCCTATGGCAGTCATTATCAATATGAAGAACTTTCTGAAATGAAGAGCTGATAGATGAAATTGCCTGGTAAACTCCCATAGGCTGTAATCAATTGTGAATTGTGCAGTATACCTCTTCTCATTAATAATTAAGTAATAAAAAAATTATCAGTAGCTCCTATAGACTGATTTCACAATACTTCATATGAACAAAAACGTAGAAGACATCTCATGTTAGTTGTTAAAATACAAATAAGTTCTTAGTCAAGATAAAATTTTTGTTTTAAACATATTTATGTATCTGGTTAATTAAAATTTTTTAAAAATATTGATTAGTATGTAGCATGTTATAATGGTGAGAATATGGCATGGGGGGTCACAATAAAGTCTGAATTTCCTTTTACCATTTACATACCCAAATAAGAAAATTGCATATACATTCTATGCCTGTTATTTCACTTATAAATAGGAAACACCAATGTTTATCTGACAGGTAGCAAATGTTACGGGTACCAAATGAGATAAATTTTCTCATGGTGTCTTTACACAGAAAGTGCTAAATGCTACAAATCAGCCTTTCTTATTCCCCTAGAGCTGGCTGTTAAACATTTACCAGCATATCACCCATTAGAGAGTTGGCTGACTGAATTCAAGATGGCTTCCTTTAATTTCTGCCAGTTGGTGCTGGATCCCGACTGAGTTATACTGGTTTAGGTCCACATGACCTCTCATGCTTCAGAGACTAACCTGACTTCCTTCTCTGGCAGTTTCATTCAACATTCCAAGAAGACAGAAGCAGAAGTAGCCATTTATCTTAAGTCACATAACATCACTTTTGTCATATTCCATTGGTCACTTATGTAGCCTTTCTGCCACTAAGTTCCCCTTATCTATAAAGTTAATGTAGCCTGCTAACAGTTTTTACAATCAGAATTAAGTAATAACATTCATGTGAGACACGACAGTAACTGGTACATTAAAAATACTCAATAAATGTCAGTTACTATTTTTACTATATACTTGATATCCTTAAAATCTCTCACATCAGTCATCTCTTTATCCTCATTGCCACTACCTTAGTGAAGGAGGTAAAATCTCTCATACCAGTCATCTCTTTATCCTCATTGCCACTACCTTAGTGAAGGAGGTCCTGCTTAATTTCTCCCTCTCTGTACTCCATCTACAATAATTCTGTTTTAGCACCTACAACTGTAAACCAACATTTGTTCATTTGCCAGATTATCACTTTTTTTATTAAAGATTTTATTTATTTATTTGACAGAGAGAGAGAGATCACAAGTAGGCAGAGAGGCAGGCAGAGAGAGATGGGGGAAGCAGGCTCCCTGCTCAGCAGGGAGCCTGATGCAAGGCTCAATCCCAGGACCCTGAGATCATGACCTGAGCGGAAGGCAGAGGCTTAACCCACTAAGCCACCCAGGCGCCCCACCAGATTACCACTTTAAGACTAGAAATCTACAGAGGAAAACTGCTGGGGTTTTTTTCTTTTTATTATTTTTTTTGTTATGAACATTTATCACTGAGTTTAAAACAGAGTAATTATCCAACAAATGTTTATTGAATTTCTTTTCTTCCAATGGCAATCAGAAAACTTAACCTAAGTATTAAATTTGAACTAAAGTAAATTACTATTTGAAATAATTCAAATATCTTGAGTAATAAATCTATGGTATAGATAACCTAAGAAATTACAGGCATTGCACAAGGGTCAAAATGTGAGACACAGTCCTGCACAGTATTTGAGTACACAGACTCTTAATATAGGTTGTTGGCAATTAAATCCCAGTTCAACTGCTTTTGCTGTTTCTATGATAAAGTTACTTAGCCTTTCTGTGGTTTAGTTTCCTCCTCTGTAGAAAGGAAGATAATAAGACCTCTTACCTCAGAGCATTATTGCAAGCACGTACTAAGTATATGTAAAATAATAGAAAACAATAGCACATAAAGAGTTCCATTTAAATTTTCTCTATCACTGTTATTATATTTTCTGATACTTTATCATCATAAATATGTTTGTCCTAAAAAATAAATACTACAGATTCAAGTAAATTTATGCTTTTCATACCATTCTTTAGGACTGTTTACTATAATGCAACTGTTACAAAGTTTTTCTTTTTAGAACTATAAAAAACTGTAAAACTTGCCATAATATATTTTAATGACATTTTCATTTTAAATATAGAATAGGGGTGCCTGGGTGGCAAGGTTGGTTAAACATCAGCTTGGTTTTGGCTCAGGTCACGATCTCAGGGTCATGAGATAGAGCCTCCTTGGGGCTCCATGCTCACCAGGGAGTCTGCTTGTCCTTCTCCCTTTGTTCCTCCCTCAGCTCACATGAGCTCTCTCTCTCTCTCTCAGAAATATATAAAATTTTAAATAAATAAATATAGAACAGACACCTGTATCTGTAATGTACTTTTCATCTTTACTAGTGCCTGCAAAATATTAACATATGTTTTTGCTTTATGTAAAAATGAAATGAAGACAGAGGAAAAGTCATCTTATCTCCTGACGCTTTTTATTTGAGTGTTCTTTAAGAACTATTTTGCATAGTACTTCTTAACCATAAATTATTACTTTACTTAATCCCGATACTTCAATTAAGCAGCACTCACCTTTTCTGTTTTAATCCTCTTAATATCTGTTTTTTCCCTGTTTCCTGTTATTTTTTTTCAAATCCGTATATCACAACATTAGTGTTTCACATGATAGCTCCTGTTATCTGCTGCTATTTAAACATTTAAAAATTGTTTTATCATCTATATTTTATTTAAACAATTTCTAGTAAATCCTCCAAGCTCCATTTTTCTTTTAGACTGCCTTCTAGACTGCTACCTTATCATCTCCTTCTCTTGCCTTTTCATCTAATCTTACATCTTATTATTTTGCCTTTATTTTGGACCCATGTTTCCTTGACTTTTATAGATATTATTTGCAACATGCTTCTGACTTTCATGGATACGATGTGGAATTTACTTGTGTTTTCTACAGTATATAACTGTTAGACATTATTTGTCACCCCTTACATGTATATTTTCCTTTCTCCATGCTATAAAAAGTTTCTGGGTCTTTTTGTTCTTTTAATTTTTTCTCCTATATTTTGCTCTTCATCCTTAAAAAATGAGAGATGACTTTGAGTCTGATATTTCACTCAGAAATAAGATAATTAAAAAAATAATTTCCTCATTTTGAACTGGAATATGTTTACAGACCATCTTTAGAACCAACTATAAATCATATTAATAATTTGATCACTGAGCTGGTTATCTGTCTCAACTTTCTATGATATCCCCTACATTGCTGGGAGTTGGAAGCTTGCAAATGTAATTTCCATGAATCCTCTGCCCTCTTCATTGTTTAGGCTCTGCCAGAGAAAAATAATAATGAGGCGTTGGAAGGTAGAAGTAAGAAAGAAGCCCTGTTTTTCTCTATACATGGTGCCTCTGGACAGGGAAGCAGGAAATTGAAATATCTCAGGTGGTTTCATTTTTCCTGGCTGGTCACTTATAGTGCTTTCTACCATAATCAAAGAACACATCCATTCCACAGTCCACGTAATAATCATCCCATCACAAAATCAAGCAAAATAACCATTTTCTGCCTCGTATACCTTGTCTTTAATTTCAGCCAATTTACATACAGTTTTTCACTCATTGACATCGAAATAGCCTGTTATTCACTGGCAACAAAATCCCAATTTTCAGATGACAACCAGTTAACACACCTGGATTTCAAACCTTGAAAGCCTATTTCTGAGTTCATTTCTTTTACAAACACCAAATGAGTCAAGGTATAGTTGGGAAACAGGAACCACTCTAGTATTATCAAGCTGACAGGAATATAAAGCAAGGAATGGATGATGACAGACACTGGAAGGACAGAATGCTAAAGGACTGGAGAAGGAGACTGAAGAGGAAGAAGGGTGGTAAGCAGCAGTCAGGGGTATCACATGTCTTAGCCTATAATTTCACAGGTGCTTCAGCTTCCTGAAGGTGTTGCCACTGTCTCTCACTGTCTTGCCATTGCTGCTTCATTGGAACTCAGGTGGCCTCTCTCCCACTAATACTATTGACACCACCACTGCCACTGCTACAGATGCTATGTAGACAACACAAGAAGCAGAGAAAATGGCCTTTTCCTTCCCTTTGCCAGTGTTCCCATGATAGGAACTGTCTGCCAGGACCCTGACCTTAAAGTATGTCTCTGGGAATTTACAAAAATATTGGTATTATTTCAGTCCCTTAGCAATACAAAGGAGAGCACAGAATAGCAGGATCAGAGCTGAGAGACAAAGTCAATTAATCAATAAGTAACTGGCATAGGAGAGTTTGTATGATCTAGCACCATGGGAATCACAAGAGGAGAAAGTCATCTTTGCATAGATTATGCTATTTGGGACAAAGGTATTGAATTAACTTTTAAACCCAGTGTTACCGTGTTTTTTCCAGAGTAGGAAGAGACTTGATTCTTAAGACCATTTTGTCTCCTAAATAGTCATTGAGACAACAAAGAACTTTACTGCCAAATGAGAACTGTGTCTCTTAGTTTGCTACAGCCTGAACAAAGAGCTGCCCATCTTAAGTATAACTTGACAGTCATCTGAGTTTTCGGGTCCAATTCTGATCATTAAACATATTGTGTTTCAGAGAACAATCTTAAAAACTGCTCCCTGCCAGACCACAAGTGCCACCAGGATTTCTTTTCAGAGCTCTTGGACCATAATATCTGCTGACCTTTGGCAAAAAAAGGTGCTATTGTTGAAATAGTTCTTTGGGATCCCACAGCCTACACTCTTCTCAGCCATTTTCCAGTCAGGCCTTGAGGAATACATGTGATACAGAATCTCTTCTGGTTTATATGGTTTATTATATGTGATACAGAATCTCTTCTTTCAAAGGAGAGATCTGAGGTCTAGATTACCAGGTTCTTCTTTAATTTCAATCTGTTTGTGCTATATGTAGTAGAATTTGGAATTAAGAAGGCACTTTTCTCTCTTTCAATTCTCATGCAGAGTATTCTCTGTTTTACATTTCCTGTGCCATTCATGTGGAAAATGCATTAATTTTCTATTGCTCCTGTAACAAATTACTACAAATTTAGATGCTTAAGTGATACAAATTTATTATTTTACAATTCTGTAATTCAGAAATTCAACACAAATCTCACTGGCTAAAATCAAGGTGGCCACAGAGCTGTGTTCCTTTTTAGGGAAGAATCTGTTTTTTTGTTTTTCCCAGCTGCTAGTTTCCCGTCATTTCCTGGCTCCTGAGCCTTTTGCTTTATCCTCAAAGACTGCAATTACAGGTTGACTCATTTTCACATCACATCATTCTGACCCTTTGTGCATCTTCTCATCTTCTCTCTCCACGGCTGGGAAAGTTTCTCTAATTTTAAGACCTCATATGACTACATAGAACTCACTATAAGAATCCCAAATAATTTCCTGTCAAGATCCAGGATGTCAGTCACCTTTGCAAAATCCCATGGGCCATGGGAAGTAACATATTCACAGGTCTCAGGGAGTAAACATCTTTAAGGAGCCATTATCCTGCCTACCACAGAAGGATATACTTTCTTACTTTCTATTAACCTTCTTTCTCCCTCCCTCTCTCCCTTGTCTTTGTTATTATTTTTCCATTGCAACTTTTTAATACACTGTGAGGAATTTGAGTGTAAAAATTTGTCTTCATTTTGTATATCCTTAGTACCAATTACGATGTCTTGGTATGCAACAGAAACAGCAATCACCAATTTATTTTGAGTTATTAATTTTTTTGCACCTACTATGGGCTGATGATTGTGCAATGTGGTAACAAATAGAGCAATGAGCAAGGCAGAGGTGTCCTGCTTTTGCACAGCTTGGAGAACAGAGACACATATTTTTAAGTGTCAGAGTGTGAGAGGATTGACACCATCTAAGTACAAAGTAATTTCTCTGATTTTCTTCATCAGAAAAGAAAAAATAACCCCATATATATTGTTCAGTATTTTTGTAAAAAATAAAGAGGCCAAAACATGGAAAAGTAATTTGTAAACTATAATGTTCTATATTGACCAAAACCAAAACATTTTATCATTTGTGAAGGCACCGAATGTTACTTGAATTGTTGAATTAAATTTTCACTAAGACTCAAGGAACTGCTACTCCATTTAGTAAAAAATAAATGTTCTAACTTTATACTGAAATGGAAGCATTGCCTTAAATGCAGTTTTCTGATTTAGTCTTTGAAAAATAGTCATTAATCTCCTCTATGGGGATGTAATTTAGAAGACTGTGTATTAGCTTTCTTCACCTTACTTTTCAATTAATGCCATCCTGGTGTTTGTTATTTAGGGGACAGCCACACCACAGAGATGGTTATTTCAGATTGCTCTACCCAAGCTACTCTATTTGTAGGTGCTAAACCCCAATTGGCCCCCCTCAGAAATACAGGAAGGGATAAGATTTTTGTTTCCCATGCATTTTTTTCTAAAAGTCTAACACATACTAAACCCTGCACAAAATATTGGGAATGTGTATAAATATATGACCATGTTGCTCATCTTAAGTTGTTCATAGTTTACTGTGGAATACACATATGTAAACTGATTATTTCTAAATAATGTAAAGAGTCCTATGAAAACAATAAGGCTATTCTATAGATAGTAAGTTTTCAATAATTTTCGCTTCTTCCAACACACTGGGAAATTAGGGCAGTTTCCCTCCCAGATGGAAAAACTTGGAAAATGACATTTCCTCAACTCAGGACAGTGGAACTGAAACAACAAGTACATGGGAAGGCAGATATCTCTTTCTCCAGCTTGCTAGTGTGAACAGGTCCTTCGGCAGAACTCAGAAAGAAGAAGAGCAATAAGAAAATGGAAGTTTGGGCAGGGGAGAAGTAGAACAAGGATGTAAGGGAAAAAGAAACCCAACAACTTTCTCAATTGAATGTTAATTTCAGTTTACAAGACCTGATGGATATCAGTGAATTTTAGTTTTAAGAAGTATATTTCTCTTTGTTCTAGAGCAACTATTTGAAGTAGGGAAGAATTTTTGCAATACTTTCTAGTTTACTTACAGTTTTATTAATTATATCTGAAAACTATTAATAAATATTTGTAAGATTAAGGTCACTTTACTACTGAAAACATTGGTTTTATCCACTGGATATGTTTATACTTTTGTGACATGCCTCCAAATTCAATTTTCCATGGCTACTTTGAGGATGTTGCTCAAGCAATATTCAAATTTAGCTAGAATTTCTAACATTCTATTAATATTTTTCTTTAGCTCAAATCCTGAATGAAGTGCAGAAACTCCTTCGTGGGAGTGATGAGGTGGGCCTGGAGAGTAGACAATGGGCCACCAGTGAGCATAGCACATATGGCTTAACATATGCCAAGGTCCGTGGATCGCCAAACAGATACACATATGGGATTTTTTTGTAAACTGTCAAGTAAAATACTAACATTGCCATTCTTTTTCAGTCCTAACTAAAATGTAATGGATTAAAGACAAAGATAATATGCACTCAGGTTACATTTACATAGGCAGAAAGTTTGCATGTTTTGACTATTTTGAACAATGTTGATATTCTGAACAAATCTGATATTTGAATTTGCATTGATAAAATGCTAGTGATACAAATTCTTTCACTGTAAGAAAATCTTGAGTTCTTAAGATTAAATATCTTAATTTCATTTTGTATCTTAAATATTATACTTCATTCTGTAGTGAGAAGAGTAATGACTTTATAGTTTTCTAGAACAGGATTTGAAATTCAGCTTTAAATTTCCTTGCTGAATGACTTTAGACAAATTCCTTAACCTCTCTGTTCTTTAATCCCCAATCTGAAAAACAGAAACAAATATCTATTTCATGGAAATACTGTGGTGCCTAAAAGTGATATAGAATGTATGGGATGTTAAACATTGCCTGGCACAGTGTATATACGTGTTTAAAAAGTCATCATTGGGTACTTCATGATTTTTATCTCTATCCAAAAAATTTATACAAACATTGCTTCGTAGGTATTTTAAATTATTTTTATACTCAATGACTTAATTCTTAAGATAGAATAAATTTCACTTAATGTTTAGTAATTACATTACTAAATTAAATAAAAAACAAATGCTGTTAAAATTTACAAAAATTGTAATTAGCTTAGGTCTACACCAACACGGTATCCCACCATTTAGAATTAATCATTTCCATTCTGAGTTACCCTCTCTTGGGATCCTCGCCAATGAGCTATTTTGCAATTCTGTCGCTAGGAAAAATAAGCTGGAGGAAACACAAGAAGAGTAACAAGAACTCTGGTTTGGACTTATATGGTCAGTTTAGGATAATTTCTGTGCTATTTATTAGCTCTAGGATACTGATCAGTGATTATCCTTATGTACTCTTCCAGGGATCCTTCAACACTCTGTTGATGGAAGCCAAGGGATCTTTCTGGCCATTTATCATCTACTGATGTTTCTTTCATCTGTGAACATATGGGCTTGGTTACTCTCATTAGAAGGGCAAAATGGCAAGGCTTAAACTATTCCATTCCCATAAGATGATTTATTACAAAGTAATAGACAAATACAAAATATTCTTCGGTCTTTATACCTTGTCTGTATCATAAGAATTTCTTTTGTCCATTGTTCTGTAATATGCATGGTAAAGAACAGAAGTTCCGTTTTTCAGTGCTCCAGATGGAAAAGGGAAAGTTATGATTTCTTCACTGACGATCATTTTGGATACAAAAAAGGAGGCATTTCAATCTAAGGGCAAGAAACATTGACGAGTTTTTGTCCATGAAACTGGATTGGTGGACAATCTTGTCTTCCACTTTTAAGACAGAGGAGTCTCAGGATTTGCTGAGACTTTGAAACAGTTCAAAGACAGAAACTTCACCACTAAAGAACTGAGAAATTAGTATAGGTAATATTTCCTGAAAAATATTATGTTCAGAAAAATTGAAAAACTTTATATACTATTTTCTTTGATGCCATCCCATTAAAATTCTATACATTTCATTTATTGGCATAGAATTAATCTATTAAGTACTTTGTGGCCTGGAAAGAAGATAAACATTTATCCTGATTTTGGTAAAAATTTCCCTAAAGCTTGAAAACTACAAATGTGATAAAAATATTAACTGAAAAATTACTTTAAAATACTTAATACCTAATATGTAGACTAAATTATTCCATAACTTCTAATGTTATGCATGAACAAAATTACCATTAAAAATCCTACGAGTTGCCCCCAAGCAGAACATGATTTTGTGTGCACAATTCTGGATCTTAACATATATTTGTAAGTATATGCATGAATTAATTTTATATATATTGCACTTTACATTCACAACAGCCTTGTGAGCTTATTATGTCCATTTATACCAAGAAGGCTTAGACAGGATAAGTAACTGGACCAAATAGTAAGTTTCAGAACTAGCATTTATCTTTGGCTCTGTGCTATTCTAGAATTCATATTCCTTAATGTATCAATATTGGTTCATCAATTTTAACAAATTTACCACACTAATGCAAGGCATTAATAATGGGGAAAACTGTGGAGGGAAGGAGAGGCATAAAAATGGGGACTCTATACTTATAAAAAAATCCACATTTTTTTATTTCACATATGGCAAAATAAGTGCAGCTAATTTGATTCAAAACATGTAGGTCAAAATTCCAACGGTGAATAAAACATGTCAGTTTATCTCTCTGCTCTCCAAGAAGATATAAATACTGAACAGACTATATACACCTCAAAGGGAAAACTAAGACTTTGCTTCAAAGAACAAACCAAAACAGAAAAAGTGTAAGAACCTCACTGAGTAATAGAAAGCATGGAGGGAAAATATACCTATCATATACCTAGAAATAAAAGTATTTCCTTTGTTTAAATAAGATAATCTAGAAACTCCTACTCTAGTATTGATTGAGCAGCCCTAAAAGGTTTAGTGCAGGTCTTCTCAAAGCATAATCCGAGGATCCGTCCAGTAGCATCATCTGGGAACTTCTAGAATTACCAATACTCTGCCCCCTCCCCAGACCTACTGAATCAAAAATTCTGGAGAACAGGGTTTAACAATCTGCTTTCACAAACCCTCTAGGTGACTTTGATGCACCAAGCTGAAGAACTTTTGGCTTAATATGTATTTGATTTTATCTCCTAGAGGAACGTGAGTCCACATTTCATCACAGATTCTGCAACCTCAGACAAGTTTCTCTCCAAACATCCACAGTGTGAGCTCTAGGATCAAGATCTTGCCTGTAGATCTTGGAGCACAACACAAGGGACAATAATATTACAAACCTAACAGGCACTGTGGGGTTCAGATTAGATCATATAGAATAAAATAAAAGCATGTAAAATTTAAAGACATCTGAAAGCAACCCATAATGACAATTTTGTAATTCAGCTACTGCCCAACATTAACTAACCCCATCCAATCTCACTTTGATATTGTTACTCTTCTTGTTACTATAAATGGCAATTGGAGCAGGCCATTCACCTCCCTTATTTTTCAGGGACACTTCAGATGCTAGATTATCTTCTAGAAAGGTTGATATGTATGTGTTAAGGGAAAGGAAGAACAGAGGGAGAGCATTAAAAATGTGAATAAAGTATTTGTTGTTAATATGAATTACATATTTGCATGTGCTATTTCTTCTGGATTCCTAAAAAAGTCCACACTAGAGCATAACTCTACTGTTTTAGGCCTCATTAGAATTCCTGAATTTTGACAGACATTACTTTTTTTTAGATATTACTTATTTTTTACTCGTTTTGAATAACGAGAATGCTGTTATGTTTTCTACATTTGTCATGAGACAGAATAAAACACCCATCAACTCTATATGCATATATTAATTTTCTTAGTAAATTGTTCAAATTATTCACATCCTCAACAGCTACCTTGGGATGATAAATAATTACATGTGTTTGTAAATACATACAAAGACCATACTAAGCAATTCCACAACATAGTGAAGAATGTCATTGAGGATCCAAAATTACATTGCATCTTAGCCAAATTTTTAATATAAAAAAGCAAACATCCTTTCAGTTTGCTATCATTTTTAGGAGTGGTAAGTTATTGAGGGGGTAAAAAGTAAAATTATCTTTTAATTTTTCTAAAAATGAATAAAGCATAACACTATGCATAACAAATAAGAAGAAGAAGAAAAATAAAACTCAAAAGGAAAAAGTAAGAGATCAGTGTTCTACAATAGTACATATGATGCCAGTGTTGATTTTGACAAATCAGAGTGATATCAATTTCTTGGAATGGTTGTAGCAGAAAAGGATAACTAAAATGTGATCCTATGGATATAGAGCAAAGAGACAACCTGAGAACAGACTTAAATTAGATACTTCAAAAATTCACCAAATCCTCCAAAGGTTAAAGAGAAAACTGAGCCGAGGGCAAGTTAAAGTCGAAAGCTATAAAGGTATCATACTCTGGTAGAGATATCTTTATGCTTCACAGCCTGTCTCTATAATTGCACCTTCATTGGTTTTTTAAGGGGAAGGAATCTGACTATTTTGTATGCGTAAGTGCTACCTCCCAAGCAAAGATTCTCATAAATCAGCTGTAGAACATTGAAGAGAGAGTAGAACTTCTGTGGATCTCAGCTTCCAGGTCGATGAAATAGAAAAAGGATTAAACTAGAGAATATGGAAACTCTTTTATAACATTATCATATGATTCAATGGCATATTTGTGCATTATGGTAAAATAGCTGACAGCAGGAAAGAGCAGATGCTATGATGTCAACATCTTGGTTAAAATTCTGACTCTTTTTCTTCCCAGCTATGTAAATTTGGGCAAATTACTTAACTTCTATTCATTAAGCCAGAGTTTCTCCATTTGTGAATGGAAATAATACCATCTTTGTAGCAGACTGTTGGGGGGAAAGAGATAATACAGAGGGAATACCTAAAGCTGTGACTGGTACACAGTAGGCATTCAGAATAGGGGGTTGTGATAATGATGATGATGGCAGTGTAGGTGATTTTCTAAGAAAAAGAGAATAGAAAAAAGATATAAAAGGAGTTGACTAATTTTTTATTTGTAATATCATACTGAAGTTCAGTATGATCTACCTCTTTGCAGTCTGATACCTTTTAGTTTGTTTTTGCTGCTGATCTATTGATGTCATTCCTATTTTCTAATAACAATTTATTTTGTTAAAAGATTTATTTATTTGAGAGAAAGCCTGTGCGTGTGGGGGGAGGGCAGAGGGAGAGAATCTTCAAACAGACTCATTGCTGAGCCTAGAGGCCAACATGGGGCTTAATCTCATGACCCACAAGATCATGACTTAAGCCAAAACCAAGAGTTGGAAGCTTAACTGACTGAGCCACCCAGGCACCCCCCCCACATATCAATTTAAAGTGATGATCTGAAATAATTTGTTCACGTTCCAATTTTCCATTTCAAACAAATTCAAAGAATGAAGTGTCATGGAACAAAAAGCTTACCACCTTTAGGGCTGCCATAACAACAGAATGCCTGGGCCTGGGCTTGAGTTTTGTGTAAAGATTGTTTAAGTGCTAAGTCATCTATTTTTCATATTGTGCTTCATTCTCTAGCAGACTGTGGCAGGTACATAAATTAGAAGAGTTCTTCCCATCCTGATTTCAAATTTAGGAGAAGAAACCTTCCATGCAATGTAATTTTTAAATTAACATGTTTGTGATTTATTTATTATTCTGAACTAGTATTTGTGTATTAGAGCTTTAAAGTAAACAGAAAACCTACAATTATATTAAATATGACATGAAATACCTGGCATTAGAGATATGGGTATATTTTCTGGGTATATGTACAGGTAATTATTCTAACTCAAGGCAATGTTCTCATAAATGGGGAACAAATATTAGCGAATTCATTAATTAGTCATGCTTATACTTCTGTCATTTGGAATAATGTGTTTGTTTGAACTAAGGTCTCCTATTTATTAGAGTCATTAATGACTGTCTATAAGAGATGGTGCTCTAACATTTCACCAATTTTTGAGAAATGCATAGGTTTACATTTCTTAGCAAGGGACTTGTTTCGTTCTTTATTTTTATAGAATGAAAACCAAACATAGTATGAAACTCCCTAGGCCTGTTTCAACCCCTTTCCTCTGCCTTACTCATCACACTGTGATCCTTCTGCCTTTTAAAAAAAAACTCTCATAACACTTACTTCATTGTATTACAATACTTGTTAACATTCTACCTTCCTCAGCGCATCTCATAAGCATTATGATTCATTGTTGAATGAGTTTAAACACTCATTTATGCATAAATATTTAAAGAAAAATTTTTAATATTATTTTAACAAATAAAAATATTTTGGCTCTTTAACATATATGCAATTATTATTTTACATTTATTCATATGGCACATATGTTATTTTGTATTATATATCTAAGCATGTATAAACACAAGGACTATGACTGGAAATGAGAATATTTCTAAAAACCAATAGAAATCTAAAAAACACAAAGATAAAAATATACACTCGTGCTTATGATGTTATCTAAATGATAATGTCTTGTATATATGACATTTCAAGCTATTGATTCCAAATACAATATTTTTAAAGAAGTACTACAAAATATCAACAAAATTAAATCTTATAAAATAATAGTCACCGAAATATTTTTATTTTCAATATGTTGTGCAACTACTTTTAAAGCATTGTATGATCTCCTGCTTCAGAAACAAGTTATACTAAGAATATTTCTAAATTTTCATAATGAACTAGGGCAGCATTTTAAAGAGTGTTTCAGAAAATACCAGTCTCTCCAAATGTTCTTTTTTCAAAAAATGAATTCATGATATAGAGATAAAAAATAAGCATATGAAAAGATGCTTCACATCATATGTCATTGGGGAATTGCAAATTAAAACAACGATATACCACTACACACTCATTAGAATGGATAACATCCCCAAACTGACAATTCCAATCGCTGGCAAATACGCAAAGCAGCAGAAATTCTCATTCGTGCTGATAGAAATGTAAAATGGCACAGCGACTTTGGAAAATCATTTGCCAATTTCATATAAAAATACAGTCTTTCTTGGGGCAGCTAGGTGGCTCAGTCAGTTAAGCGTCTGCCTTCAGCTCAGGTCATGATCTCCTGGTCATGGGATTGATCCCCGAATCAGGCTTCCTGCTCAGCAGGGAGTCTGCTTCTCTCTCTCTCTCGCTCTCTCAAAAAAATAAAAATCTTTAAAAAAAAAATAAAAAAATACAGTCTTACCATACAATCCAGCAGACACACTACTAAGTATTTACCCAACTGAACTAAAATTGTATGACTCCATGAAAACCTACATGTTGATGTTTATAATGACTTCCTTTATAATCACTATAAACCAGAAGCAGCCAAGATGTCCTTTGATAGATGAATAAACTGTGGTACATTTGTACAGTGGAAGAGTGTTCAACAATAAAGTAATGAGCTCTCAAGCTTTGAAAAGACATGGATAAACCTTAAATATACATTGCTATGTGGGAAAAAAAAAACAATCTTAAAAACCTACAAACTATGTGATGCTAATACAACATTCTGGAAAAGGCAAAACCAGAAATAATAACCAGATCAATGACTGTCAGGGCTCAGGGAGGGGAAGGAACAGAGGACTAAGTGAAACACAGAGAATTTTTTAGAGTAGTGAAACTATTTGGTAGGATACTCTAATGATGAACACAAGATGTTAAACATTTGTCCAAGTCCACCGAACTTTATAGCACATAGTAAACCTAAGGTATGTGCATTTTTTATAAAGTCATTTAGGAGGTTGCAGATCTCAAGATGAAACCCAAAATAAGACAAGAGAATCTAAAAATATTGCAAATATATGAAACAATTTCACTTAAAGGGATAGGGACTGACCTAAGTAACACTGAAAACAAGTTGAGTCTGCATGACTAAAGATAGGAGGAATTTATTTCTCCACAGTGAAATAAGTTAATTCTGATACTGCTATACTTGAATACTAGAGCTCAATAACGGAGTAAATGAATGGCAAATAGGGAGCCAGGTTTATCATGTTGGAGTGGAAGTTGATGGAGAGTTACAGAGGCCAAAATTGTACATGTGGTAATGGATTAGGGTAAGAGACATCAGTATGAATGCATTTGTTTACATTAATATAGATATAGACGATCGCATATATAATATAGCGTGTATCTTCATGTTCTGTCAACTGAGTAGGTTTAGAAGCAACTGTACCACAGCAGCAACAAGCACCCCCAATGCTCTGATCTTGATTTCAATAGGATTCTCCAATAAAAGGAATCAGGCCTCCTTGAAGAAATAGCTGATTTGAGGATTGGAAAAGGAAATAAAATAAATGAGCCTGTAATTTTGTGTAGTGACAAAAAATAAGAAGATGCAGGAAAAAAACAACACAATGATGGTTATCAATGGGATATAGGCACCAACTGAAAGAGCTCCCAATGGCAAAAAGCTGGAACAATATGAGCAAATAAATAAATAAATAAATAAAGCAATGTTGGATTATAACTTAAGATATAAAAATAAATAATGATTCCATTTTCATATTAATAAATTATTAGATAAATAAGTAAATGAAGAAAAATCCAATCTCCTGTGCAGAAGAATACCACATAAGATACATAATTCACCCTTAAAGATGTGGAACATCACTTCTCAGTCCCTTAAAAGTAGGCTGTGCTTAATGATCTTCCAGAAAGTACGGTATGGAAAGGGAGTAAAAGAAGAGTAATACTATAATGAAGAAACTTCACAAACACAACATCGACCCAGGTAATCAGCAATATCATTGATAGTGACAAGTCATAGTGATACTAAGAACCCTTGATATGTGATAAGAATGGCATTTTATTGTGGTCTTTTCCCCCCAAATCCAAAGCCTCATTCTAATCATAAGAAAAATATAATACAAATCCCAATTTAGGGACATTCTATTAAATATTTGACCAGTAATCTTCAAAATTACCAAGATCATGAAAAATAAGGAAAGTCTCAGAAAAATAAGGAAATCAATAGAAGTATAACTAGACATGATAATTAAATGTAATATAATATCCTGAATGAGATCCTTCCTAGAAGAGAAAAATGATATTTAAGTGAAAACTGAAGAAATATGAGTGAAGTATGGAGTTATATTATTAATAGAAGAAACTGGGTCCAGGGAATATGGAACCACTATGTTTATAATAGGTTTATAAATCTAAAAATTTTCTAAATTAAAAGTTTAATAAAGCAATCAATATAATAAAATCAAAAAACCCCAAAATGTTCAAATGTTGAAGTCTGAGAAACCTAGCATATTACAACCACCTCTAGAGAATCGAAATGCTCACTGGCACCTTAAAAGTCCTAAAAATTTCCATGGACTACATGACTTTTTAATATCAAATCCAAAAACTTTATTTCCTTATTATGAACTTTTAAAAATCAATAGATTCAATATTCCAAGGCACACATTTTATGAAGTGATCAGTTAGGGCACTCATTAGGCCCAGAACTGAGATTTGAATATAAGAAATACTAGTTCATATACACTTCCTCCCTCGCTCTAAACATCAAACACAATAAATATTTGATTTTATTTGGGGATAGAAACTATTTGAGTAAAGAATACCTCATAATTTATCAATGCAAAGGCCTCAGTAATACACAAGACTGCTTAGTAAACTTCAGCTGGGTGGGGACAATGAGGGCAAAACCAGAAATCAAATTACAACATGAAGTGGGTCATTTATATTCTCTATGCCTAAGAGGGAAGCAATTATCAAACTGAGAGTCAGACACACATGAGGAGTCAGAGTAAGCAGTAAGACTGAGGGCAGGAGAGAGATAGATCAGGTTCCAGTTACCGGGCAGTTTCCAGTAAACTCAGCACTGGGTGTGGTACATGAACAATGAATCTTGTAACACTGAAAAAATAAAATAAAAGTATTTGGGGGAAAAAAAAAGGAAAGTAATATGTCAAATCTAAGAGTGATCTCTGACATAGCTCAGAATCCCAATAACATTGCTAGGAGTTCCTACAAGAGGCCATAGGCAAGGGTGTTTCCTTCATCTACCGTTGAGAAGAAAGATGAGCAGCAGTGTCTGGGGACAAGGGAAGGCAATGGGAAGTAAGAAGCCAGTGGCCCGTGATACGGCAGTACACAGAGTGCATGTGGTGGCAGAAACCATGGCTGAGATGAGGGATCAGGCTGTGGTCTGTGGTGGAGCAGCCCTGTGAGCAGCATGCTGAGGTGAGCATGAGAAGTGGCCCATTATAGAACATGGTGTTACGGAACTGAGGGGGAGCAGCAAATGGGGACCCACAGGGGAGCAGAACAGTCATTTGAGCAGTGGCCTAAGAGGAACATTAAACTGGATGAGTCACCTCATGCAGAGTCCCCAGAAATACCCTAAATGAAGGAAACCCATGAAAGTGGATCAGAGGGACATTGTCTATGCATGTGTGTGTAGGGGGAGTAGGTATCCAGCTAGTAAAATCCAGATCTAGATGTCTATAAGCCAAGTTCGTGAGCCCTTGGAACATTGGTTTTACAATGAAAAATTGATTTCCAACTAAAAATTTAATTATTTTCTAAATTAAAAGGTGTCAAACAGCTAAGCATTTAGTCTACCTGAATCTTTATAGAACTTTTCTGTCTCTTCCTTTTATGTCATTATGTCTATGTTTAGTAGTATTACCTTATGTTTCAAATTTTTAAGGTAGCTTATTAATTACTAATTCTTCTACATCTAAATATTAATTACCAAACACCACTTGAGTCTCTAAGGGTATTTCCAAACTTCCCACAAAGTAAAATACGCCAGTTCCTAATACTACCCGGGTCTTTTCACACTTGCTTCTGACCTCATGAATATATTCTAGATGATGATATCTTCCAGGTTGTAAGGCAGGGGCATATTATTACCATTAGTTAACTGTAAGCCAGTTGATTACACATTGGTCTAGATATTTATATTTACATATACATAACCAAGTGATTAAATTTCCAAGAAATTCATTTTAAATCCTGGGATGTGGGCCTGACTGAAGGGCAAGATACATATCAAGCCCAGTGTTATACACTGAAGAACTTGAGATGGGAGGGATTGATTCCTATATTCTTTGGAGATAATATTTTAACATACGTGAGAAAGTAGTAAATAGTTCTCACCTATATCGTAAAATATAATAAATTTTTTGTAATCACCTCTTTAGAAAAAAGTGTTCTGAAAAAGTACATCTTCAAGTATTAGCAGTATGACTTTGCAAAGTGATAACTTATAAAAATTGACTTAATAAGCACTATGAAGAAAACATCATTCTCTCAAATATCTCACCAACAGCTCACTGATGCTTGAAATTTACTCAGTGGGAAAATGCTATTTTATTGCACAATTAGCAAGAAAAACTCATATGCAAATCCCCTGTGTATAGATAAACTAAATATTCATATCCAACTAAATTCATATAATGTATAAAATGGTTAATAGATATTTCCTGGGATCAAGTCAGGCTAGAAGGTGAAATCCATTTTTAATTGCCAAAAGATCAGCTTAACAAAGCAAGGACTTTTTTCTAGGCTCCAGCAATTGCTAAAACCCAAGAATAACTAGACTATCTCCCATGCTCACCCATGGTAACATTCTTGTGAAGCAGTTTCCAGTTGTTCTCTCTACTTTTCTTTCATCAGGTGCTTTAGCAAAAACCTTCTCCCAGAACACGTGGTTCAGGAGATCCGAGATTACATGAGATAGTGCTACACTGCACACACTACACACATCACTTAGGACAAAAATCACACATCTCACCTTGATTGCCAAAGTAGTAACTTCAATTCTCTATTTTAGATAGTACGAGCATAATTACAGTGTGAAAAATAAAAGAAAAAAAATATAAAGTAGCTTTGCAGAATTAATATTATAGAATGAAGAGAAATATTGTCTCTTGAGTGATATAATAGCCTCAGACACTGTATTCCTGGTTCAGTTAACCTTCATCAAAAATAGGAAATTACTATTACCTCAATATAGAAATGAGGAAATTGAGGCCCAGGTAAGTTTTCTTTTATAGCAAACCTAGTCTCTGGCTTTCAGAGCCAAAGTATGACACTGTGTGTGTGTGTGTAAAAATGATACCTGTTCATATCACTGTATATGTCTATTTGCCTCACACATGTGTGTGGTCACTTCATGTAAAAATTATATACACCAGATATACATAGATATAGATATATAGACATATACCCAGAGACATACATTAGATAAGGTCCATTACTTAGAATTTTTAATGAATGCAAATATATATATCTAGTGATATCAATTTTATAATATAGTCACACCTAAAATTACATTCAATAGACCTGAAATAATTTACAATATATAAAAGTACTCTTTCATTTGATCTAGAATATTTGTGTCATCTAATATGTTAACAGATTTAAATTATCTAATTAAATCATATTATTAACTACTTATCAGTGCATGAAATAATAACAGCAATTTCTTTTTTATTGTGCGGGCATTCTAGTGGAAATTTGTTTACATTTTGCAATATTTGGATAGGCAATAATGTCTCCTTGTGAATTATGAGTCTATGTTTTAAATAAGAACATTATTTTAATTATAGAAACTCAAATGGAATATAAAGGCTAGCAGTATAATTTTATTTTAATGATATCAATTTAAAGAAATTCAACTATCATCTTCTTAATGCTAGTAAGATTTCAATCAACTGTGCTTCCCAGTACAAAAGCATTCATCTAAAATGCTTGTTTCTTTCCCTGTAGACAAAGGAAAATTACTGGAGCAATGATCAAACCAAACAACTTTTAGGGAGAATGATCACCTTCAGTCTCATTTGACCAACCCTTGAAATTCAGCCTCGTACGTGGTCACAAAATCAAGTATCTACACAGTCTCAGTGAGAGCCTAAATCTCTCGTCACCAGTGTAAGGTCCTGTCCCAGGTGTCACAGTGCCTAAAATTACACCATTAGAGATGCATTCTTTTGAAAGCAGAAAAATCCTCTCTTTTACAAATGACAGATGCTCCTAAAATGTATATATTTCCTGAACGTGTCTATTTCCTGGATGCACTATATTGTCACCAAAACTTTACGTAAATTAACATATTATTTTGTTCTCTTAGACATGTGACTTGGAGCAACAGGAAGTTACCTAGAGTCCAGACAGAAAAGTAGAAATGGGAAGGAAAGAGAAGATATACATTAGATAAGATTCTTTTCATCGCATGTAAAAAAAATCAAAGTAGAGTAATCTGAGCAAAAAGTGAAATGAATTATAAGGCAATGGAGTATCGCACAGACCATCAGGGGAACAGTAAAATTAAGCCTTGGGAAGAACTCAGACAAGGGATTCAGTGACAACACTATTTTGCCATCTTCCACCTCTGCTATACTCCAGCTATTTGCTTTATTATTCTCTCTCTGAAGACATGTCATGCAGTTCACATGGCAGAAAAGCTAACAGCAGAGAGCACCTAGCGTCACATCTTACACAAACAGCTTATACAGCTTCAGCGGCCAGAAAGACTGCACGACCCTGCCTCTCTCTGTCCCAAGGCCCAACTGTTGAGGGAGAAGTAGGCTTTCTCTTGAAAGTGGAGCCCAACTTCGGTCAGCTAGTTGCTCATATACTTAGTTCCAGTACAAAAGTAATATATTCTTCCAGTAATGAAGATTGCAGAATCTCAGAAAATTAAAGCTAGAAGGTTTATGTAAGATCCTCTAATCCAATCTCAGCACTAAAAAGAAATAAGCTATCAAGACATAAAAATATATGAAGGAATCTTAATGCATATTATGAAGGGAAAAAGCCAATCTTAAGAGGCTACATATTATATGACTCTAACTATATGACATTATGAAAAAGGCAAAACTACAGAGAGGGTAAAATCGTGGTTGCCAAGGTTTTGGAGAGGGGAAAGATGAATAAGTAGACCACAGAGGATTTTTATGGCAATGATAATATTCTGTATGATACTATAATGACGGACACATGTCATTATATATTTGCCCCATAGAATATGCAACACCAAAAGTGATTCCTAACGGAAACTATAGACTATGAGTAGTTATATGTTGATATATATATCAACATATATATGTTCATCAATTGTACCAAATGTATCACTCTGGTGGGGGCTATTGATTATGGGGGAAGTTATACATGTGTGGGTACAACAGATATATGAGAACTCTGTACCTTACACATAATTTTCCTTTGAACATAAAACTGCTCTAAAAAATAAAATCTTAAAATACATATATAAAAAATGATAAATTCTACTTTAAGAAGGAAAAATATATTTACATTCCTACTAAGAATTATCAGACTGTATATTTGTCTATATACTTCACAACATGGACTAAAATCATTATTTCTATTTTATTTTTTTTTAAGATTTAATTTATTTATTTGACAAAGAGAGAGACAATGAGAGAGAGAGAACACGTGCAGAGGAAGTGGGAGTGGGAGAGGGAGAAGCAGGCTCCCCACTGAGCAGGGAGCCCGATTCGGGGCTCGATCCCAGGACTCTGGGATCATGACCTGAGCTGAAGGCAGATGCTTAACGACTGAGTCACCCAGGCGCCCCTCATTGTTTCTATTTTAGGCAAGTAAACATGGCATTTCATTTTGAACTTGTATTTATTCAAATAGAAGATAGATGGAAAATTCCTTATTACTGAGTAATGTCCCTAAGACCATCCTCAGTTTCAGTGATTTGCTGGAAGGACTCAACAAGAATTCAGGAAAGCTGTTATACTCATGATTGTGGTTTATCAAAGACAAAGCAAACAGTTTAAAATCAGCAAAGGTAAAAGGTACACAGCGCAGAGTCCAGGAGAAACTAGGCACAAGCTTCCAGGCGTCCTCTCCTAGTGGAATTATATGGACAGCACTTAATTCTGCTATCAGTGAAGTACAACCTACAGAGTATTACAGCCCAGGAAAGCTCATGTGAGTCTTATCTCCAGCAGTTTCAGTGGGGGAGGGGTTTGACCATGTAGGCATGGAGCACTGACTTTTCTGACTTGAGCTCCTCCAGAGCCCAAACTGATACAAAGTGGCCCAAGGACTCCTCATAAATCACATTGTTAGCATCAACTATCTGAAGTGGCCCAAAGATCCCAGGATTACAAATACACCCTTATCAAACATATTCCAAAAGTTTAGAGATCTTCTTCAGGAGCTGACCATGGGCCAGCCCTTTCTTTGGAATGTGCAGGGTTTGCATAGCCTTGACTTACTGAGTGAGCTCTACAGCACAGACCACCCTCTTCTGTCCTTGGCCAGCACAGATGGAAAACTTTTATGTAGTTCAATCTTAATACTGAAACATCTAGAACTCACCGAGATCTTTCTTATCTCGCATTTCATCAGCATTAACTAGCAAGTTAATACTAAACGTAGACAGAAACAAAAATTTAAGTTATCTCCATTAGTAGTTATAGTTGGGAGGAAACCAATCCCAAAATTTCTAGCCATAAACCAATGCTCTTTTGCCTGCCTGAAAGTTGCCTATATTCATGAGCTTCGGACATTTTTTCCTTGAAAAATGGCCCTCCAGCTGGCATGGATCCATAGCTTTGATCTCCCAACAAGAACTGTGCCAGATGCACAGCCAAGGCAGCTGTGGGTGCTGGCAGCTGTGCAGTGGGAAGACTGTAGAAAGTCAGGTCCAACAGGGACTTTGCTCTGCCCAGCATGCACCTGGGTTACCCTACACCCTGAGGAAATACCAGTGCCCAGACCCATTACAGTCACTCTGTAGCAGGAAAATCAGATCAATGACACTCACCATGGGGGCTCCTAGACTGGGCAGGTCCAGATTGTTCTCTGTGCAAAAGTACCTCAACAAAGGGAAAAGACAGGCTGAATTCTAGCCTAAACCCTACTTGCTAAACCTTGAGTGCTGGCACGTGAGGTAGTTATCTGTTTGGAAGAAGGGTCACCTTTTCTAAGCTTCACAAACGTACCATGTGAACTAATGATGACCCCTAGTGGAGAAAGGCACCCTCTTAAGTTTCTTCGAGTTGGCCAAATGAGAGGAAGACAATCTCCCTCTTTCTCGTAGCATCCTTGTTGAAGAGATGAGAGGGGGGAGCTAAACTTTGCTTGGGTTTTAGAAGCAAACTAATATTAAATTTGTGCTAAAAGCAGTAACAGAATTCTAAGTTTTTTCCTCAAATTTTCCATTCTGTGCAACAATACTCTGAAGTTTCTACTCATACTCTAATGCCCATGGGTCCATTAATCTAATAAAGAGTGAAAAAGTTGTCAGAATTCTGATGAAACATCACACTTAATGCCAAATTAACAAGACTCTTAACGTTATCTTAGAGCAATCATCTTGCATAGCAAAACGTTTATAATCTATTTCAATATACAGAAATTCCTTGATGGAGTCCTATCAATGTGGGTAGAAGTATTAGTGATGTCCAAATGTAGCAACAACTTTGTGTGTTCTTTTTGCTGTTTTTCAAAGTGGTAATTATACTGAGATTGGAACATAATTTCTACAAACATGATACAACTTCATGACCATGTTGATCTTTGTCCATGAACATTAATTTTATTTTTTCCTGTTAATGGCCTCGTTCCACCAGGACCATGTTTTGCATTTCATTTTGTTTACTTCCATGAAAATTCAACTGTTTCAAAACACTTATCTTTCCGGAAATATTTTTCAAAGTACAATTATTTTATAGCTATTTTATTTTTTTATTTATTTACTTTTTAAAGATTTTATTTATTTATTTGACAGAGAGAGAGATCACAAGTAGGCAGAGAGGCAGGCAGAGAGAGAGGGGGAAGCAGGCTCCCTGCTGAGCAGAGAGCCCGATGCGGGGCTCGATCCCAGGACCCTGAGATCATGACCTGAGCCGAAGGCAGAGGCTTAACCCACTGAGCCACCCAGGTGCCCCATAGCTATTTTAATTTTGGTAAATTTGTGATATATGATTTTAAAGTAGATACTATAAAGCATTTTCTGCATTACCTTATACTTGAATAATTTCAATGGCATATAGATTTTTTAATATTTAAAATTGAATTTGCCTGTGCCCTCATTGAATAATTATCATTAAAATATTCCATAACTATCTAATACACTTTTAATAATTTATTACCTACTGAGAAATATTTGAAGTTATTTACAATTTTGAGATAATGCCAAATAGAATAATCAGGATAAATACACAGAAGCAAATAATGCTAAAACTGTGCCAAGGTCTGTGCTTAGTGATTTCCATTTTTTTTTTTGCCTTTATTTCTCACAACTATATTTTACATTGAGCATTAGTCTCCCTATTTTAGAAAATGGAAACTAGAGCTCAAGAAGCGTAAGCAATGTACTTAGGATCATATGACCTGAACATTCTAGAAGCAAGGCCCCCATATAGGTCTCTTTAGTTCTAAGCTTTGCTCCTGGAAACACGGCATTAGGCTACCTCAGAAAAAAAATCTAAAAAGGTGTTTCTAATTGCTTTACATAAAATATAGCATTTGTGTTTTCTTTTGGAATCATTGTAAATGTTTAAATACATCTATATACCTAATACAAGATGAAAATTAGCATTCCTCAAACCATCTACAACTCAATGATTTGAGTGTGGTGTTTAAAGTTCAGGCACTGAGAGGCTCTACTCCAGAGGTACTAAATCTCTTTCTCTATTTCTTAGGTGGGGGTGGAGCAGGGAGGAGGAGGGAAGGAGTGTATGTACTTCTAAAAATGTTTCTCCACATGACTCTTGAGTGTCAAATTTTGAGACATACTGTAAATGACAGTCTAACAGCCTGAAAGAAATGCCATTGCCATGTGTCTTTTCTGTAAAATTCAACAAGACCCACGAGCTATAACACTTCTAGTTTTGTCAGGCTCTTTATCTCAATGTTGATATATTCCAATCCCTTATCAGATTTTATCATATTATCAACATTTTGGCTTTGATTTCATGGTGATTTGTCTGCTTCTTGCTATAATGAGAGCAAGGTCTATTCCTCTTTTTACTTTTCTCTTTTTATTCTTCCCTTCTCCCTCTTTTCTCCTTTTTAATGTTAGTAGACAAACGGGTGAGCTAAAATTCTTCCTCCAGTATATTTATACTGATCTCTGAAATATTCATTTATTTCTTCTCTCTTTTCTTCAGAAATGAGTGCAATGAGTGCCAGTCACAAATGATTTTTTCTCATTTAGCTACTGATTTAGTCTAGAATGGATTTTATGTCACAGAGCCATAATCATCATCCTTATTATTGTGATTATTGGCCCTACTTAAAAAATAAGTAAACACTAATAATTCATACTACCACTAACATAATATTTCATTATTATTGCCTTTAGCATTAGTATTAATAATTAATGTCACAGGGTAAAGTAAGAGACAATATTTTTTAACTATGTATTTTCACACACACATATACACACATACCACAAAACTGACATTCACAATGTTCTAACTGGAACATTTTATAGAATCCAGATCAGATTTCTGTTGCATCCCTGAGTATGCAAAAAAATCCACCAAGCACCAAGCCTCAGCACTTTCCCTCCATGAGAATAAGCCTCATGCCCCACCTGCTATTTTAATACCGGTGGGAGAGCACAATCTAATCAGACTCAGGCAGCTTCAGCCGAGTTATCCAAGCTGAGGGCATAACATTAAATCATAATTCAGCGAAGGCGTATCTGTGGGGGGCAGAGATAACACAGTCCATTTACTTTGCTTTGTGATGATCCAACTTGATATGATGATAGAATTTGAATCTAGGGAAATGAAAAGGCAGTGTGTCCTTTCCCCTAGTCTCTCAAATATCAGCTTCTTTATGTAATCCATTGATAAATGTTAGGTCACTTCAAACTCTGATTTAATTTTTCAAGTCTTTATAGTACAGTATTTATATCTTCTGAAATAATGTGCATAGATATTAAATAACAGTGCAGATTCTAGGTATATGGAGATAACTTAGTAGTCGTTCTGTTTGAGAGTAAGCATGACACCTTAAGGTCAATTAAACTTAGTGAAATTAATGACCATGTAATTATAGAGTCACAAACTCACAAATTCCACAAGGAAAATGTGTTAGTAGGTATTTCTGAGTCTTTACATTTGATTTCTTTCCTTGACATATTCCCATATATTTACCCTGCCCTGTGACCAAAAGTATCCTCAGCACCGAGATAATGCTCCTATTTATCACTTTGGACTTTTAATTTTGTAACTACATGTCACTATGCATAAAAAAATTTCCTCCTGTGGAAATCCCACCTCTCCCCAGAAAGAAACATGTTGAATACCAAGGGAATCCAGAACAAGAATTCCGTATACTGGAGTTCAAAGTCATTATTATCCCAGCTATCTCTGGGATTCAGGAACATAATTCTCTGAATCTGTCCCTCCTACCTGAAATCTTCCTTCCATTACCATGGCTCTCTTAACATCCTCTCTGCATGTGACAGTTGCCCCAGCTCTCAACCTGGCACCAGGATGTTTCAGATCATCTCAACTGTGATCTAGCCTCATTTATCTTTCCTATGTTACCATCTACTCTAAGTGTAGTCTTTGTTCTCTGAAACAG
>CM052898.1:105163747-105193597 GCA_028534135.1 Potos flavus
GGTATTCATCCTTTCTGATGGAGGCATAATATTCCATTGTATATATGGACCCAGTGATTCTTTTATTGTATATGAACATCTAAAGAAAACCCGGTATCTTTAGATGTTCATATACAATAAAAGAATCACCGGGGCACCTGGATGGCTCAGTTGGTTAAGTGTCCAACTCTTGATTTTGGCTCACATCATGATCTCAGGGTCTTAGGATTGAGTTCCACATAGCGCTCAGCAGGGAGCCTCCTAAGATTCTCTCTCTCTCCCTTTCCATCTGCCCCAGAACCCCTCTTAAAAAAAAAAAAAAAAAAAAAAGAATAGAAAAGAAAAAAAAAAAAGAAATAGATTCAGAGATACACAAATACTGGGCATGGCAAATGAGAATTTTAAAATAAATGTGAAAGATATATATTTTTTAAAAATCCACAGAGGGACATTTATATAATGAGAAAAAAGATAGGAAATTTCAGGAGAGCTATGGTATTAATCCTAGAACTGAAAAAACTAATTTCTAGACTCAAAATTCATTAGGTAAAATTGAGAGTAGATTGGATACAATAAAACAAAGTATCAGCACATTTGAATATTAGTCAACAGATATCCAAACACGAGAGAAATAAAACAAAAATATTGAAAAACAATAAGGAGATCCTACATGGCCTGTAAGACTGTGTGTTAAGCAGTCTTATTTCCAGAGTCTTGGAAGGAAATAAGAGCAAGAAAGGGGCAGACAAAATACCATACATTAGTCAAAAATTTTCTAAACTGTAAACAAATAGCACTGACAGATCCATCTTGCAAGCAAGATAAAAACAGAGAAAACCATGCATCGGAGAACAGCAAACTTAAACTGGTAAAACATATAAATTGAAAGTATTAAAAGTAGTCAGAGGTAAAAAGAAGACACATAGCATACAGAAAACAACCCAAGATAGTAGAACTGGAAAATATGAGACAGCCTTAAGTACAGTAAAGTAAAGAAAAAAAGAAAGGAAGAAAACTAAAAATCTAGAATTCTAGATCTATAGAAAGGAGGTAGAACTCAAGATGGTTGTACTACCAGAGCTAAAGATCATTCCATAATGATAAAAGGGGCAATTCATCAAGATCTAGCAATTTTACATTTTTAAGCACCTAATAATAAAGCCTCAGAATGTATGAAACAAAAAGCAACAAAAATAAAGAAATAGCAAATACATAATCATATTTGAAAATTGTAGCACCTCATTCTCAGTAATTGATAGAACAAATATCCTCAGTTCAGTAAATATTTAGAAGATTTAAATAACACTATAAACCAACTTTAATAGTTATAAAATATTCTATCCAATAACTACAGACCACACCTTCTTTTCGAGTTCATGGATTGTTCATGATAGACCACACTCTGGAGCATAAAACAATAAAATTCAGAGGATTTAAATAGCATATTTTAAAGTATAAAAATCTTACATTAGAAATAAAAAGAAAAATATAAAGTCCAAATATTTAAATCCTTGTTATATAAATAATAATATACTTTAGAAAATAATATTCATGAGTCAAAGAAGAAATCACAAGGGAAACTTTAAAAATCATTTAAATGAAATGATAATGAAAACAAAATAGAGCAAAACTTGTGAGATGCTGCTATAACAATAGTAAAGGAAAATTAATAGTTTTAAATGCTTGTATTAGAAAAAAGAAAAGGGTTAACATCAATTATCTAATGGAGGAAGGGAATACTCCTCAGTTGATTTTTTTGGAAGCCATCATAATACTGTTTCCAAATACTATAAGAAGAGAAGATTATAACCAATATAATTCATAAGCATAGACATAAAAAATAAAAACCTGTAAAATATTATCAAATCAAATATGACAATATATTTAAAAATTAAAACATGAATAAATTAAGTACCAGTAGGTGTTATTAAGGAATGACAGTTTGGTTCAACATTTAAAAATCAATGTAATTTCGACATCGAGAGAACAAAAAAGAAACATCATATGGTCACCTCAATAATTACAGAATAGGCATCTATCAAAATTCTACACCCATTCAATAAGAATTTCTATGCATAGGAAGAAAGAAACTTCCCCCACCAACTGAAGAGGATCATCCTACTGGAAATATATTAAATCTTGGTATAATGAATAATTGTTTCCTAGTATCAGGAAAAAGGTGAGAATACCCATTTTTAACACATCTTCCCAGGGTTGTACTGTAGATTCTAAGAAATGGAAAAGACTAGAAAAATATGCTAAAGGCAACATAAAAATGAAGATACTTACAAGTAAATTTAAAGAAAATATAAGTTCTCTATATTTAAAATCATAAAACTGATCCAAGGAGTTTTAAAGGACCAGAGTCAATGGAAAGATGTGGCTGACATTGATTTGAAGACTCAATACAGCTAAGAGGTCAATTCTCCAAATTTACCTATAAATTCAAAGGAATCACAGTTGAAGTTACAGTGTTCTGGGAGTTTTTTGGTAGACATTTTCAACTTTATTCTCACATTTATATGAAAGTGAAAAGTCCTAAAATATCAGTTCTAAAGGAGGTTGAGCAAAATTTCCCAACCCTTAAATGTGACCTACACTTACTAACTTCCTTCCAAAAAGCACTGTATGGAAAGAGGGAGGAAAGAATAACTTTACAGTGGAGAAATCTGACAGTCATTCCCTCATCCAGGTAACCAAAGTTACTATTAACAATCACAAGTTATACTGATGGCATGTGTTCTTAATATAATGTGATGAGAATGGCACTTAAGCTTTCTAATCTGCCTCAAAAAATAAATAAGTGTAACTCTGTTCTCATCATGGGAAAAGCATCAGACAACCCAAATGAGGGACATACTGCAATATATCTACCAGTACTCCTAAAAACTGTGAATTTCTGAAACAAGGAAAAGGAAGTTCGGGAAAAGTCTGTCTCCAGGAGCCAAAGGAAACACGACAATTCAGCGTAATGTAAAGTCCTAGATGTTATCCTGGAACATAAAAAGGACAATAGGTAAATTTAAGGAAATCTGAATGAAGTATAAATTCTACTCAATAATGTATCAAGGGGCACCTGGGTGGTTCAGTCAGTTAAGCATCTGACTCTTGATTTCAGCTCAGGTCATGATCTCAGAGTCCTGAGATCGAGCCCAGTGTCAGGCTCTGCACTCAGAGGGAGTCTGCTCAAGATTCTCTCTTTCTCCCTCTGCCCCTCCCCGTCACATGCTTTCCCTCTCTAAAATAAATAAAATAATTGTTAAAATAAGAATAATAATTTATCAATATTAGCTCATTAGTTGTGACAGATGTGTAAGATGTTAATAATTAGAAAATTTGTAAATGGAGTATATGGGAAACCTTTCCTTTACTCTTTGCAACTTTCCTGCAAATCTAAAACTATTTTAAAATTCAAAAAGTTTGTCTTTCAAGAATAGTCATAATAATCTTCAAAGAAAAGAATACTCGCTGGGATTTCAGGAGTTAGTATAAAGCTACATTAATCACATCAGGGTGATATTGGCAGAAGGATAGATAATAGATCAATAAAACAAGCAGAGAGTACAGAAATACATCCACAGAAACCCAGTCAATTGATTTTTGACAATAGTGCCAAAGTAATTAAATAAGTAAAATATAGTTGTTTCAGTAACAGTACTGAAAAAACTTGTTACCAACATAGCAAAAAAAAAAAAAAAAGTCATTATCTCAACCCCTACCTCATAACATTTAGACTAATTAATTCAGTATAGATTATAGACCTAAATGTATAAACTTCAAATATAAACCTTCCAGAAGAAAATAGAAGAAAATCTCTTTGAACTTAGAGTAGGAATACATTCCTTGGAATTCAAAAAGCATGAAATTTAAAAGGAAAATCTGACATAGTTGACTTTTAAAAATCTAAGCCCTCTGTTTTTGTTTTTGTTTCTCCAAAGAACACTTAGATGAAAGAAAAAAGTCATCTATAAAGTGGCATCAAGTACCTACAATGCCCGCCTGGCAAAAAAAATTGTATCTAGATTATATAAGAACTCTTACAAGTCATTAATAAAATGCCATATAACAATAAAAAAGACTGGGCAAAGGGTCACCTGGGTGGCTGAGTCGGTTAAGCGAATGACTTTTGGTTTCTGCTCAGGTCATAATTTCAGGACCATAAGATTGAGCCCTGTATCAGACTCTATCTCAGCACAGAACCTACCTGAGATTCTCCCCTTCCCCTCTGCCCTTTGCCCCACTCACATGCTCTCTGTCTAAAATAAAATAAATTTTAAAAAATGTTTACAAAAAAACTGGACAAAAATCTCCAATAGACATGTTACAAAAGATGATACAGAACTGGCTAATGACTACATGAAAATATGTTCCACAGTTTTAGCCATCAGAAAAAGGCAAATTGAATCCACAATGAGATGTAATCAAAACCAACTAGAATTTAAAAGGTGAAAATAGTAAATACTGTTAAAGATGTGAAACGACAGAAACTCTTGATAGTTTGTCAGTGTCTTAGAGAGTCAAACACATACAAACAATAACCCAGAAATTCCACTGCTAGGTATTTATCCAAGAAGAATGAAAACACATCAATGTGTACAGCAAGTTTATTCATAATTGTAAAGAAAATAACCATAATAGCTATTAACAGGTAAATTGATAATAAAAACAAATTTAGGTATATCCATTAAATGGGAATAATATTCAGCAATGAAAAAGGAATAAACTATTGATGCATTATTTTGAGTAAAAGAACGTGGGAGGGGGTGTGCATACAGTATTATTACCTTTATAAGAGTTCCAACTCAATTATGGTAGGAAGATAAAAATAGAAGTTATCTCTGAGAAAGAGAAGGGACTGATTAGTAAGGGACACGAGGGAACTTTCTAGGGCAATGATAATGTTCTATGTGTTGGTTGCAATGGAGATATCTCATGTGTAATCATAATCATAAAAATTTGTATAATTTGTCAAAATAACAAAACTATGTAATTAAAAACCTATGCATTTTACTGTATATAAATAATATCAAAATTAAAATATTAAAATTATTTTAAACGGTACCCTTAAACAGTTTTTACTTGCATTTATATAATTAGGTTGTGTCAAATACTTCAACTATATTTGTGTTCCAGTTTGTTAATGTTACATTCTTATCCTTTGTGCATACATCTACATTCCTTATTTAGTTCTACTTAATATATATTTACTATTTAATTTATTATTACACATAATTTCCAAGTCTGTTGCTTACATTTTTTTAAGAAGAGGGGGAGGGGCAGAGGGAGAATCTTAAGCAGGCTCCACACCCAGTGTGAAGCCTGTGGAGCCAGACACAGGGCTTGATCTCACAATGCTGAGATCAAGACCTGAGCCAAAATAGAGTCAGATGCTTAACTAACGGTGCCACCCAGGTGCCTCTGTTGTTTATATTTTTAACTTTTAATCATGTTTTAAATCTTTTTGTTCATATCCTATGATTTCTTCTTTTGCTTGTCAGCATAGAAAGGTTACTCATATAAGAGATTTATTCAATATTCCTCCCTAATACCTTCCTGATAGTCATCATTTTTTTTTTTGGTTAGACTTGTTAATCCCTCTAGAATTTATTTCTCTCGTTGGAATAAAGAATATCAATTAGGTTTTTTTTTTTTTGTTTGATTTCTAACCATTTGTAGCTTTTATCTATTGATGAATAAGGCATCTTGAATAAAATAAAGTTTATTTCTGGGCTATTTCAATTAACTGTCTATTGCAATAAAAATACCACATATTTTAACTATTAAAATTGTATAATGTATTTATTTAAGAAAGAAAACCCCTTGTTACTTGTTGGTCAGAATTTACTTCTATAGTCCACCTCTCTACTCTCTCAGAATAATGTTAAAATCTTTTTTATCAGGGTGCCTGGGTGGCTCAGTGGGTTAAAGCCTCTGCCTCCGGCTCGGGTCATGGTCTCAGGGTCCTGGGATCGAGCCCAACATCGGGCTCTCTGCTCAGCAGGGAGCCTGCTTTGCCTTTTCTCTCTGCCTGCCTCTCTGCCTACTTGTGATCTCTTTCTCTCTCTCTCTGTCAAATAAATAAATAAAAATCTTTAAAAAAAATCTTTTCTATCAAGATAAGTAAATGCAATTGTAAATTTCTTTGAAGCTGTATGGAATCTATACACTAATTTGTAAATTCCTGACATCTTATAGTATTCTTTGTTCCACTTTAGGAATATGTGATATTCCTCTATTAATTGTTCCCCTTTATGTAACTTTAAAAGATTTTATAGTTCCATTTATAGTTTTAGACTATCTTAAATATTATAATTGTACATTTGTGATGGAAACAATTTCCATTTTATTTTAATTACATTTTGATGCTACGCAGAAGTTCTGTAGAAGTTATGTCCAAATACTTTAACAAAATTGCCTTACATTTAAAAATAAATAGTACCACGAATTTCTTGATATGAATGCAAAGTGTTTATTCATTTGTGCTTTCACTGCATTTTGTATTGTTTTGTACAATATTCATACAATATCTGGGGACGCCTGGGTGGCTTAGTCGATTAAGTGCCCAACTCTTGATTTCGGCTCAGGTCAGGGCCTCTGGGCTGTGGGATCAAAGCCTGCATCGGGCTCTGTGTGGACATGAAGCTTGCTTGAGATTCTCTCTCTCCTTCTCCCTCTGCCCCTCCCAACCCTTTCTCCAGCTCTGTCTCTCTCCCTGTCTCTAAATTAAAAATAAAAATAGGTGCGCCTGGGTGGCTCAGATGGTTGGGGGTCTGCTTGATCCTGGGATCAAGCCCCACATCAGGCTCCCTGCTCAGTGGGGAGCCTGGTTCTCCCTCTCCTTCAACTTCTCCCCCTGCTTGTGCTCTCTCACTCCCTGTCAAATAAATAAATAAAATCTTTTAAAAATTAATTAAAAATAAAAATATATATATTTGTACAATATCTGTTTTCAAAAGATTAGTTAACTGAAATTTCTTCAAAAATTAGTATATGGGGGCTCCTGGGTGGCTTAGTGGGTTAAGCCTCTGCCTTCGGCTCGGGTCATGATCTCAAGGTCCTGGGATCGAGCCCCGCATTGGGCTCCCTGCTCAGCGGGAAGTGTGCTTCTCTCTCTTCCTCCTGCATGTGCTCTCTCTCTCTCTCTAGCAAATAAATGAATAAAATCTTAAGAAAAAAATTAGTATATGATGTTGTGGCATTAGACTCCCATATTCCACTGAATGCTTAATAATAAAATTAAGTTTGTAGGATTAATAATTACATTTTAAGAAAATGGAGAAAACTCAAAAGTTTAGTTTTTATTTCTCCCCAAACCTCATTTGCAGGTCTAGCACCACTAAATACAATTAGCTAAGAAAGTGCTAAGAATGGGAAGGGCATACCATAAGAATACCAAGGATTTTGAAGAGTTTCTGAAAGGTGGCATACAGAGAGTATCGAATAGACTGAAATACTGGAATACAGTGAATCACAGCTCAGAGCCCTGCAAAGTTAAGGCTGTAGTTAAGCTGGGTAAGTTTTCACTGATGGAGTTTCCCCAAGAATAAACAAACATAGGTGGAAAAAGAGAGGGGGCTAAAAATTAGTGACTTGAAAGAACTGGTCTTGTGGCTTCAAAACCCTTTCCACCCAGCTCATACTAAGTGGTGAGGTTTGATACTGGGCTGAAGCTAGAGAAATACATTTTAACAAATTAGAGAAAATTTCCTAGAAATCCCTGGATTTACAGATAAGGGCTCCTCCCAATTCTGGCAACTAGAAGGAGAGAGAACTGAGTGCCTGCCTGCCTGAGGTTTAACTTGCCTTGCGATGGGATCTACCCATAGACACACAGATACTAAAAGGATGGGCCAATAAAGACAGATAACAACTACCAAGCCACCTATGTTAATCAAAGTGATCATTTTTTACAAATAGAAAACTGAAGGGAATTAAAAGCTTCCAAAAGCTTCAGATGTTCAATGTTCAGATGTTCCAAAAGCTTCAGGTTCCTGAAGGAAATAAAACAACCTGTGTTGGGTTTGGCCAGCAAACCCTAAACTATGTTCGTGACTTGCAGGCCAGAATTAGGTGACTATTAAGGATTTATGTCTAACCTATGTTAAGCATCTCTCCCCTAGGAGATAGCATTGAGCCACAGTTAGGATCTTGTGGTTTTCAGCCCAGAAACTTCAAAGGAGGCCCAGTTTTCTGGTCATTCCTTCTTTGCTTTTCAACTAGTCTCTCCCAAGGAGGATTGTGTTATCATATCTTAGCTAGCCAGGCATTGTGAATTCCCACAATCCTGGGAAAAAGAAGTACTTGGAGATTCTAATCAGTCTCTCCAAAGAGATTTTTTTTTAAGACAATGCACAGATAAAATAAGAATTGGACGGTTTTAAAAAGGAAAAAAATAATCCAAAGGAGAAGAATCCCTGGCAATCAAAAATATGATGGCCAAATTTTTAAAAGTGAAACAGAATAGCTGTGATAAAATTGAAGAATTCTTTCAGAACCTCCAGGAAAGAGACAAAAGAGGAGAAACAGGAAAGCAAAGCTAATAGACTGAGCTTTAATTCAGAGGTGCTAGTATTAATCAAAAATGACCTACAGAATGAGGACAGGGAAAATAAATAGGAAAAAATCAGTAAATAAGCATTAGGAGAAATTTTTCCAAGTTAAGAGAAAAGACAAATTTTCACTTAGACTTGTTGAGTGGTAAGAGGTACATAGCTAGAAATATCCCACTGTAGGTCAAATTATCAAGAATAAAGAAAAAATTACAGAGCTCCTGGGTGGCTCAGCCAGTGAAGTGTCTGCCTTCGGCTGAGGTCATGATCCTAGGGTCCTGGGATCAAGCCCTGTGGCAGGGTCCTAGCTCTGTGGGGGGCCTGCTTCTCCCTCTCCCTCTGCCTACTGCTCTCCCTGCTTGTGCTCTCTCTCTCTGTGTCAAATAAAGAAATAAAATCTAAAAAAAAAAAAAAAAAAAAGGAATAAAGAAAAAAATTTATAAAAATATTCAAAGAAAAAATATTGCCACCTACCAAGTTTGTCAGTAATATTTAATACTACAAGTCCCCGAGGAAAGGAAGTACTTTATCTCTAGAAACCTGTATCCTACATATTCAAATGAGAGAAAGAAGTAAAGAATTTCTACTCATAACAATATTCTGGAAGTTTTTCCCCCATGCATATTTATTTTTGAAAAAATTACTTAAGGATATACTTTGATAAAATAAAGAATAAACCCCAGAGGAAGCTAATGAATCCCAGAGACAGGCTAATTAGCTCCACAATGCAAAATAAAAACTCGATAATTCTGAGAGGTATCATGGCACAGTTGGCCTAAAAATTAACTATCCAAAATATAAATAAGTTGAATTATCTCAACAAAATGATAAAAAAGAAATTCTTTCTTCACAAATAAAGTTATTTAAAAAGTCAAGAAAAATTTTTTAAAGTAAAAAGTATAAAAGTTATAGTACAAATATAACAGAACCTAACATAGTAGGATTTTGAATATTTGAAGGTAATGAAAGATGGAATTATTGATATTCATGCTAGATATATAAACTTAGATGTATCTATGTCTTCATATGAGCTCAATCAGAAAATACTCTGAGGTTAGTAATATTTATATTTCCAATATATTGTTCAGGCTTTATTCATTGGTATTAAATTCTCAGAAGAAAATAAAGGAGAAAAAAAAAGGAGGAAAAACATAATTAGGTTTACCAACAAAATATGGTATGGAAGGTTTTATGACTTAAAACAATTTTCCATTCAAAATACATAGCAATACTGTATTAAAAAAATCCTGAGCCAGGCAGAAGCGAACACAGAAAAAAGAAATTTACTCAACCAGTGCATAAGAGGGAACTACTCGCCAGAGTCATAAGATGACTTTGAAACTGCCAGTGTCGTCAGAAAAATTACAGAAACCTCTGACCAAATGGCAAGAATTTTAACAAGGAGATCTGACAAGAGAAAAGGCTTTGGCCTTGCACAGTATGGGGAGACAGGCTTAAGATGCTGCAGAATGTGGAGGCTCACAAAAAGTTCAGTAAAAGTAAGACAGATGCTAACTACAAATGTACACAGAAAGAAAATTGTTGACATGGGACATGAGTTGATATGCAAGTCTCCTTGTAGTACCTGTTACCAAAGGACCAGCCTCACATGAATTTGGAGTTCAAATTTACATCATTTCACTATATAGAAGCCTAGAGAAAGCAAAAGCAAATTGCTACTGTAGGGAGACTCTCAAACACAGCCTCAGAGAATTCTGAGAAAACGTGGAAACGACAAACAGGAACAGTAGAATTAAATGAGTGAATGCTAGCCAGAGGTAAGTTGGTACATAATTTTAACCTTACCAGTCCTATAACCTTGAGAAAGTAATGTAACTTAAGTGCTCTTATTTTTCTCATCTGTAAAAAGAAGGGGAATAATAATATCATCATCATTTGGAATGTCTTATTTATGCATTTGATGAAACATTCATTCCACAAATACTTCTTTGAAGAGTAATACTTTCCTTACATCCCTGAAGGCACTGGGAAGAAGACATTAATAAACACGAGATACAAATATCTTGCCTTATGGAGCTACCACTTTTTTGATCATGTTTTATTTTGGAGTAAGACATCAACAAAGGCTTGGTATGATTTGGGTGATAATGAATGTCTAAAAGAAGATAAGCCCTTTTCAATAGGGTAATCTGGAAGTCTTTCCTGAGAAGATGGTAACTGGGCAGAGACCTGGAGGATGGGAACTGAATCCTGTAAAGATTTGGGGAAAGAGATTTCTGGGAAGAGCGAGCAAGTATAAAATCCCCAAAGTAGAAGGGGCTTGGGAGAGTGAGGCCATGGTCTAGTGAGTAAGAAAGAGAATGGTGGAAATTGACATCAGACGGTTAGGCCCAGTCTAGGCATTCAAGGCTTTACATCTGTGATAAGTAGTTTTGATTTAAAACTAAGCTCATGGGGAGACATTTGAGGGTTTCGAGCAGGAGTGATGAGAGCAGTTTAAAAAAAAAAAAATTCAGTGGCTGAATAAAAGAGATAATGCATAATTGCTTAGCCCGGATTTTGGCAAAGAATAAGCACTGAGTAATCGATGATTATTATTGTTGTTAATTATATTTAACCACCTGTGAAGCAGAACCTGATATGTAAACAATTTATTTCTTTATTGTCTCATCTCCACTGGTCACATCCTCTCTGACAGTTGTACCACAGAATCTGCCTATTCCCTCTTCACTTCTACAAATTTATTATGTTTCAAGGCTGAAAGCAGAGTTGATCTGAAAGTTTTCAGTGGACAACAGGGAGAATTTTAGCTATAAGAAACCAGAGCATTAGCTAGTCTCCAGAGGGTCTGAGGAAACAAGAGATTACCATATTGCCCAAGCACAGAGATTAGTGATTCCAGGGATGAATTGCTACATTACTTTAAATACAACATCCATTAAAGCTACTGTGCCCATTAAACTCAGATTAATGGCATGAGGCTAGCAGAAAGGAGGGGAGACAAGAGGAGAACTAGGCCTATTGATTTCTTTGCAAGATTGTAAATTGAATAAAATACTAGAGATGAATGGTTCTAAATCGCCCATGTTTACTTACACAGCATCTCTTCACATTCAATAGAGGATCGCTTTGCTTACCTTCAACAATGCAGAAATAAATGTCAAGTGCTAGGCATTTTTAATTTCCTCCTTCATATCTAACAGAAACTATTTTGTTTAGAGGCAAGTCTGATTATCTGTGGTAGGGGCCAATTCCTAAAGCTTCCTCTTTGATACTTTATAAAAGGGAGATTTGCTCCAAGAAAAGAAGTATGCTTTTTGTCTGTTTTTGTTTACCATTCACCCTCTTTGTTTTTTTCTCACCTGAAATTATGCTTTATCCAAAGGTGTTTATTCTCAGACTTCACTCCAACAAAGAAAATTTATTAGTTGTTTTTCTTGAAATCTGCTATTACCTGATTGGTTTTACGAGTAAACCATCACATTAAGGATATGCTTTAAAATCAATATAACATGAAAGATATCATTTCTATTTCCACTTTGACAAATAAATTATTAGTTATGATACTGAAATTATCACCATTGTTTACATATTTAGTGAGGGCATGTTAGACGATACTGAAATTATCACCATTGTTTACATATTTAGTGAGGGCATGTTAGACACATAATGCTAGCATAAACTCATTGTCTTGCATGTAAAATTTAATTTTGTCTTAAATTTGCAGAATCCCAGGCACGAATTACATTTTGCAGTGATTTTATATTAAGTTCTACCAGTTCCATGGAACACCCCCAAATATAGTTGCATAAAATGAAGAAAAGCAGTGCTCTAAGAAGTAAAATTCCACTTCATTGCCCGTACTAAGACAATACAGCTTTCCTTTAATTCATTTGAAATAGCAGGATTCAGGTAAGATTCTTCATGAACAAAAGATTCAACAGTATATAAAAAAGACAGAATCTGAACACTGTTATTATATATACTATTTTGCAGAAGCAATTAGAATGATTAACAAGAAATCATCCTTGATAGTATACAGATCTAATGAAGCTTCTTATGTGATAAGACTATCATAGACCTTAAAAATGACCCTGTTAATTTTTGCTTTGTCTGGAGCTCAGTCAGATTTTAACTATGACTTTTGATTCCATTTCTCTTTCCTTAGACATGTACCCAACACACACACACACACACACACACATAACTTCATTTAAGAGATCTATAAAATTTTATTAAGGTGGATTTAACAGTAAAGAAATTAATTATCTCATATATGTGTACCATACCAGTACGTATACCATGCCTGTATACCATATCTCAGGTATGTATACATATTAGTCCAGGGACTTAGTCCAGTGACTTGACATCATCAATAACCAAAATTCTTTGCACTCTTCACTAGGTTACCATCATTCCAATGAGAACCTCAGACTTAGAGTCCCCAGGATAACAGATAGCTATCACAATTCCACACACCATATCATATTGAAAGGAGAGGAGAGCATCTCCTTCCACACTTCTTTTTTAGAGTAAGAGAGGCATATTCAGAAGTGTTCCAAGATTCCCCTCAGACATTAATCTAAATGTTATCAAATATCCATTCCTAGACAAAGCGTTGGTAAGGGAAATGAAGTTGCCAGAGCCTAATCAAGTGTATGATCACATGAAAATGGCAGACTATTGAATAAAATTAGGGTTATATTAAAAATGTAAAAGTTAGACTGGAGGAAGTTACTTATAAATATTAGGTAGACAAAAAAGGAGCCTGTTAAACAAATATGAAAGTAAAATTTAAGTCATTACAACCTTCGTCCAGGAAAGTACTAATAGTCCATTAAAATAAAACTAAGATATAGAATTACAGATCTCTAATCTAACCCTAATCTGGCCAAATCAATTTCAAGAAGGCCTAGAATGCAGTTCTCTGCACATAAAGTTAAATAAAGATATGTCCATGATTATTATCCATTTTAAGTATTACTTATATTCTCTGAAATAAGCAGTCACTTAAAATAAATTTCACACACACACAAATTCTGGTTTCTTTGGAAACATTTTAATATTTTTTGCAAAGATTTTATTTCTCTCATTGATGCTGCTCCTCTTCTCAGCAATAAAATATACTTGATATTACATAAAATCTTTCGGCAAATAGATTTTTAAAAATCAAGAAAGTAATAGAAATAAACATATGTAAGCATGTGTTTTTTTAGATGTTTGGACTTCATTTGGCTTCCAAAAAATAAATTCTCCACTGAAAACTTAGGAAGCTTCTTTTTCATTTTCTTACACATTTGTCAAGAATTGTGAAAAGTTACTTATAACCTAACAAGACAACCTGCCAAAGTTCCATCGAAGAAACTAGCAGAAGAAATAAAAGAGTCCAGGGATGGAAATAATAGATTTTATTTCTTATGTACGACAAATATCATGAGCTGCAACCTATATCCATCCTTCCCCCTAGTTCTCAGGGACAATAGAAACAGATGCAGAGAGATACTTGAATATTCAGTGGGTTGCAATATAAGGAGAGGAATCCTGAGCACAGGAAACCCTAAATTTTTATAGTAGGCAGTAACATGCTGGACCTGTGCTCCAGAGAGAGGTGTTTTTATTATACTGGACAAAAAGCAAACCTGACATTTGTTTTGGAGAAACACACTGTTTTTCCCAAACTGTAAACAAACCTGTCATTCACCCCAGAAAGAGATACAATCTTCACTTCCATGACTGTTTGCTATACACATATCCTTGGAAAAATCTGTTCAGAATAAGTGGAAGTTAATGCACACAAGGCATGCAGAAATGTGAGAAATCTATGGAGAACTGTCATTCAATATTATTTATTTCACATTGGCTGACAAGTGTTCAAATATCCACTTGAGAAATTATACTGGTTTTACTTCAGGGACCAAGAATCATGGAAATTAAAAATAATTGAAAAAAATAAATTGAGATCTGTATATAAGAATGAAGCTTTCTGTTAAGTTCCTGTGGTATTAAGCCAAAACTTTAGAAGATTTACAGTTTTATTTATTTACTTCGAAATATAAAGATTCCCTGATTCTCTAGTAAAGTTCTTATCTTCATAAAGGGTCTTGTGAGCAAGCCAAGATATGCTGGTCTTGCATTCTTGTAGTGACAATAATGTACAATAGAAAATAAGACTCCAAAGCTCTTTTATCATTTGTGGTGACAGATTGAGAGCAGCTGCAAGCACAAAGCTGACAATTCTGTCTAGGATGATGTACAGCACAAACCAAAATGATCCTAAGATGCATTAACTTTATAATAATATACAGTGACCATTACTGATTTGGAATGCAAGATGCTTGTGGTAATATATAGGGGAAAGAGATGGTTCAAAACCAAGGGTATACTGGTGTATTAACTTAGCACCACAGATCTTATACTCATATAAAAGGAAATTACGGGCTATTTTACACATAGAATAGTAGGCTGCTATATGTAAATTTCTTGGGGAAACAGGTAATTTTAATTTTTTATAAATACATGCAAACATATATTTTACTTGACAAACATATCATGCAATAATGATATCCAAAGATCAAAAGTAGAGTATAATAAAAGAGGACAAAAAGACTGTCTGAAAGGCAACGAACATTTTTTTCCTGTTCATTAACTCAGAGATGTTTGGACATTGTAGAAACAAGGCACATCATAAAGAGTCATGGCTAAACAAGGCTACTCATAAACCTTAAACCAGCAGATGTAACAGGAAATTCTCCAGCTCATAAAGTGGAGATGCTTTCAAATTGCTCCTCTCATCAGTTATAACTTTTTTGGTGCTTAAACATGTGTTTAAATTAAAATCATATGCTAATTGACTTTTAGATCTTAGAGATAATCTAGTTTCTTCATTTTATCGGTGAGATTCAGAGAATAAAGATGGGCTAAAAAATATATTTATTGAGTACTACTACATGTCAAGGATTATGCTAGGGACTTCAAACACATTGTCATATTTAGTCTCCCATGAGTCCTGAGAGAGCAGTCTTACCACATTCTCATAGGAGGAAGAAATGGATATGTTGTTTCACTGCATATTGATGTCAAAATGAAGCAAAATTTTAGCAATGTTAACATCAGAATTAATCACTCATTTATGAAAGTAAGTGATTCTTAAATTGAGATCTTATCGTGATGTAAAATAACTTCTGAAGATTGACAAAATATAGTTCTAGTTCAAATATAGTAGGTATTTTCTTTTTCTCTTCCATTGTTTGAATTAATCATCCCATGTTAATCTATGATGGTGCCTCTTTAGCTACCGCCCTCTTTACTATCTTCCTCAAAAGCCATAAATCTTAAAAGAGTGATCCTAGAACACTGTATTCATTTCTTCACATACTTTTCTGTTCATTCTTTAACCTAGTACACCCTGATTTCAGCTTCTTTCTTCAAAGGCAGGAAATTCCTAATCACTAAATACATTGACAATCACTTATTTAGTGCTCACATAATCCTTAAAAGTCTAGGGGCACCTGGGTGGCTCAGTGGGTTAAAGCCTCTGCCTTCGGCTCAGGTCATGATCTCAGGGTCTTGGGATCCAGCCCCGCGTTGGGCTCTCTGCTCAGCGGGGAGCCTGCTTCCCCCTCTCTCTCTGCCTCCCTCTCTCCCTACTAGTAATCTCTCTCTCTGTCAAATAAATAGGTAAAATCTTTAAAAAAAAATCCTTAAAAGTCTATACATTGCCTGCCTATTATAATGGATACAGTACTATATGTCTCACAATCTATTCCACCCACACATCCATTACATAGGAACTGTTGAGTTGGGAAATTAATCCCAGCTCCAGGAAGAGGCCCTATTATATCTGAGCCAAGCAAGGAATCATGACCTACCTCCCATCCCACCCCACTTACTCGGAGGCAACCCAAAGCATTCGCTAGTCCCTCTTATGGTTCAGGAAATGGCACATGATCTAAGTTGACTCAAACAAATTGAAGGTTAGGGTCTTTTGATGATAGTTATTTTATTTCTTTCTGGTTAATATGAAAAAGGCGAAGTATAACCTTAATTGCTATTGATGGAGACCAGCCTTAAGACAAAGCTAACAATACAGAGAGCAGAGTGGAAAGAATGAAAATTGGTGATTTTATGACATAGCTACTGGACAAATCAAGCCTTGTTCACTCATTATTTATAGAGATCCATTATAAAGAAGCCAATCCATTTTTTAATTGTCTAGTACATTTTTAAGGTTGAGTTTTCTGTCACTTGCAGTCAAAAATAAACCTAATTAATACCTTCTGTGATTTATTTACAGTTTTTCTTCTCTATCTCTGGTGGATAAAAATTTTCGCCTCTAAGGCCAAGTGCCCCAAAGGTAGCATGCTCTAAACATCATTCCTAATCTTTTCCTTGAACTCCTTCTTGTAATTCCTTTCTTGATAAATGTTAGTATAACCTTAAGGAAATTCTTGATTCCTTCCTCTCCCTCATAACTCAAATCCATTCAGTCATCAAAACTATATTCTTTCTCCATTTTTGATATCCCTTTTATTCTGTACCTAACTTTTAAAAATGGAACTTTAGTTCTGAAATCTCACCTATGCTCTAATTCCAATGGAAATTCATTAAGGAACAAAGAATTATACTTTCCATAGGTTAAAAAAAATGTTATGAAGAGAGTTACAGTGGTGAAAAGTAATTCAGGGAGAAAATACAATTTTATATTTACATGAAATTGGGTTAAAGACCTAAATATGAGACCTGAAACTGTAAAACTCCTAGAAGAAAATAGAGGCAATAATTTCTTTGACATTGGCCATAGACATATTTTTCTAGATATGTCTCCTGAGGCAAGAAAAACAAAAGCGAAGTTAAACTATTGAAAACACACCAAAATAAAATAAAAAGCTTTTATACAGTAAAGGAAACCATCAACAAAACAAGGAAACCTACAGAATTGGAGTAGATATTTTCAAATGATGTATCTAATAAGGGGTTAATATCTAAAACATATAAAGAATTTATAAAACTCAACACCAAATAGTAATAATAATCCAATTAAAAAATGAGCAGAGAACCTGGACATTTTTCCGAAGAAGACATACAGATGGTCAACAGACAAATGAAAAAGTGTTCCAAATCACTAATAACCAGGAAAATGCAAATCAAAACCACAGTAAGATATCACTTCACACCTGCCAGAATCAAAACAACAAGAAATAAGAAGTATTGGCAAGGATGTGGGGAAAAAGGAACCCTCATGCACTACTGGTGGGAATGCAAAGTGGTGCAGCCACTGTGGAAAATAGGATGGAGGTTCTTCAAAAAATTAAAAATAGAAATACCATATGGTCCATTAAATTCCACTACTGGGTATTCACACAAAGAAAATGAAAACACTAATTTAAAAAGATATATGTACCCCTGTGGTTATTACTTACAGTAGCCATGATGTAGAAGCAACCCATGTTCATTGATAGATGAACAGATATTACATCTCATTACACACACACACACACACACACACACAGTGGAATATTAGCCATAAGAAAAAATGAGCTCTTGCCAAGAACAACATGGATATACCTAGAGGGCATAATGCTAAGTGAAATATGTCAGAAAAAGACAAATACCATAAGACTTCACTCATATGTATAATTTAAGAAATAAATGAACAATGAAAAAAAGATACAAAAAACCACTCTTAAATACAAAGAACAAACATGATTGCCAAAGGGGACGTGGATGGAAAGATGTGTGAAAAAGAAAGGTGATTAAGAGTATACATATGATGATCACTAGGTGATGTATAGAATTGTCCAATCATTATATTGTACACTTGAAACTCCTATACCACTGTATATTAATTATACTTTAACTTAAAAGATACAGTTTTATGAAATTCTGAATTTGGAATTTAAATGATACTAATACTGCAAGTGAAATTAGCGCATACATAGGCTAAGAACTAATGATTATTTAAGTGAATTTAAAAAAGTATAAATTTGCATTTAGTTTCTATTTCAGCATGAGAATAATTAAAGAAATTAAATTATGAATCTTGAGATTTTAGAACACATAGACCAGGGTTCAAATGCTATCTCTATGAACTAGAAACTGCAGGATCATAAGTTCTTGGGGGCCAGTTTTCTTCATGTGAAAATACTTTATAGTTTGATATATTGTTGAGGATGTATTATATAATAAATGCTTAATACATAATATATTTAGTATGCATTTAGTAAATAGTAGTCATAGCAAAAATAGTGATAAATACTTAACAGACATATAGAAAATGGGACAAAATAAAAACTTGGTTTATAGCTTAATGAAAGATGAATCAATAAAGTGAAATCATACCATATAAATTTTCAACAATGCTGTTGTATTGTTTCATTCTTGCATTTTAGCATGGTGCTTACATCCCTTTGATTAGAGAAACTCGGTGTTTTTACTAAGGTTGTTGCCATCATACTTAATTGGTATTACGACTGCTAAATAATGCCTATTGGGACATCATTTTGTTGATGAGATAAGTTGCAATCTTAATGTGCCCTTAATCACCTTCTTCTTAGAAAGGCTTTCCGTATCCTTTAGCCTTGTTGCTATGACATTGGATAATTAGTTGAAAAGGAGATGGAGAGATGTATATCAATGCCAACTAACCATGGTGGTTGGTGAATTTAGTTTCACAGAATATCTAGAAAAGAATATTACCTCATTTCAGCAACAAATCTTTCCAAATTCCAGGTATTTCTTTATTGAATTATTAATCTTATAGTTACTAAGTCTTTAGTTTTGTTCCAAAAACTATAGATTAAAAATGTGTGTATATTTACCTATGAACATATACATAAAAATAGATTACATATAAACTATGGTATATATAAAATATATATTATATATAATAGAAATAAAATAGAAAAAGTATGTTATATATAATAAAATGTATTGTGTGTATATATATATAATAATGTATATTATGTATGTGTGTATATATAGAACTACTATTTTAGGCTGAGATATGAAAGCAGGGTGGAGAGAACATTCTAGATGAAGAACGAAGTACAGGCAAAGTCCATACTGTGGAAGAGATCTTGATTCATTGGTTGGATAAGTATTGAGAAGACTATCAAGTTAAGAGTATGTCAAGGAAAGAGGTTGAATAAAGAGGCACAATAAAGGGTAGGTAAGGATGCTAAATAGGATAGTAAGTGAATTGGGAAGCCATGGAGGATTTTAAGTAAAAAAGTGATATTATCTAATTATTTAAAATTTTAAAATAACATTCTGCCTCTCCTGTGGGAAAATGATTATAAAATGGCAGGAGTACAGGTAACCATTTTTGGAGGCTATTTCAATAAACCAAGCAAGAGATCATGTGGTTTTCCTCTCTTCGGGGCTTATTCATCTTTATATGAATGAATGCTCTTTCTTGGCCCACAGCACCAGAGAGAAAATGTAAAACTAATTAGACCCTGGAAAGGCTTCTGAAAATCTCTTGCCTGCTCCTCCAACTGTGTCTTGAGTGATGACGAATTTAAGGATATACTTCTATATCCTTGTCTTTAGTTCAAAGAATTTTCCTTTTCAGAGTGGGAATAAGGCAAAGCAATGTGTGTCTTGCAACACATTCATTAGACAGAAATATGGATCTCTGGGAATATGTTCTATTGTTAGCCTTTTATTATGTAACCTTAAGTTGTCCATCGAAGTTAGAGTTGAAAATGCAGATCTCCCATTCTGCTCTCTTCCACTTACTGATTTTTGTTTTTTCCAGGAGACCTATGCTCTAGTTCTGGTTCTGTCCCTGAATCAGAATCCTGTATCAAATAACAAAATCTTTTAGGGATTTCATTTCAGCTTGTGATGTGAAATGCAGAATTTAGTTTTGAGATATGAACCTGGTTCGAATCTCAGCATTTGTGCTTATTAGCTGTGTGACCCTGCAATTGTTACTGAACTGCTGTAAGTATGCGTTCCTTGTCTGTGATATGAAGATCTAGCTATCAGGGTTGTTGTATATTGATATATAAAATCCACTCACTACATATTACATATTGGGCGCTGAAATATCTGTAGCTATTCTTATTGTTTTAAATAAAAATAACATATTTTCTCCCAACTTGAAAGAGTGTATGTGAAAGCACTTAGAGTACAAATATTTTAAATTAACACTTCATTCATTCATTCATTCATTCATTCAATCAGCTGGCCATCAGTCATCCATTAGTCAGGGTGCAACGTGTATGAAATAGCCACCCCAAAGAAGTGAGTATGCTAGATTGTGGGGGGAAAGAATAGTCATAATATAGATCCTGACCTCCAATAGTGCAAAATTCAGCAAGTTTCCAGAAATGAGAATGTTAGGAAATTCAGAGTGAAAAGTGGGTTTTCCTTTCTGGAGCATTCAGAGGTGTCACTTTATAAGAAATGGAGATTAGAGAAAGAAAGTAATGAACAGATATTCCAGCAAAAGGGAAAAGTGTGAGGAAAGTAGAGGGGCTGTCATGGCAGATTCTGTTTAGGAAGGCAATAAATAAGTAAACACAGGGAAAGAATACACTTATTTGTTTAGGTTATATTTGAATTTCCTTAATTCCATCCTTATATTAGCCCTGGAAAGTATGTATTTTTACATAAAATTATAGATGAGAAAAAATAAGGTTTGGAAGTTCCAGAACTCTTCCAACAAGTAAATGGCAATTATAACTCAAGTCTCAGTATGTCTAGATCCAGAGTGTTTTCCATGTTCTTTTCATTATACCATCTTGTCTTTTGATTTTTCATTTAACAATCTACTTTATAAGTAACATATTACAGCAGAGAAGTTCTATTCAGGAAACAAAACTGTATTAACCATATCCACATAGAGTCCTTCCTTCGTTAAGCATTAAACTAACAAAAAGACTTTCTCTTCTTAAATGTTGATGCTTCTTGAACTCCACTAGGATGAATATCCGGAAAAGGTGACACTATTTAGGTCATATCATACAAATGCATGAAAATGTCTCAATAACACTTATCTGTGCTACTGTGATGTTACAGAGAAATCATCAGTTATATCCTCAAGTCTGGCCTATTAAAAGACACTCTTTAGCCAGTACAGTGGCTCTTCAACACATCCTACCTTAACCCTGGGGAGAGGGAGTGAATTTCCCTGAGACTTCTCTGTCTTACCATTTATCCTAAACAGAGTATAATGGAATGATTCTCTCTTTGCTAATATGGCATGTGAAATCTCATGGTTCTGTGCCACAGTGTTAAGGAAAGAACTTTGCCAATCTAGGGCTCTCAAATCAAAGCTGGCTCTTTGTATTTTGTTGAATTGTTACTCAACTTCAGAAAGATAGCTTAAGATATGATTATGAGTTAAATTATCATCACCATTGCCACCCTATCCTTTCATAAACATAAAAAACCCATAACTCATCCTTTCTATGAGGAGTCAAAGGAGCACTAGGGAAAATGCAGCTCGCTGGAGCCATTTGAACAATGACTGTAAAAATAACATCTGTCCCTTGTTTTCATGCTAAATGTATTTTTTAATTCACTGCAGGGGACACCACTGGCAGCAGTCAGTGTAATTTATCTAAATCTTTAATACTCAGTGTTTTATTCAGGAACAGAAATATATTTGCTTTCTAAAGAGCATCAAGAGTAAATGTTAAGGGATTCTTTTTAATATTGTAGGATTATGAGCAGGTATTGAAGCAATCGATTGTGAATGTGTAACTATCAATCACTGCCATCATTAAATGAAATTGCCTTCTGCCACACAAAAAGGACTTGTGTGTGTGTGGCTGTGAGGGTGAATGTGTGTGGATGTGAGGGTGTATGTGTGTGGATGGGTGTGGTGTATATATGGATAAATGGGTATCAGTTGGTTGTAATATATAAAAAACATTAAAGACACAGCCAGATATAAAAAGAATCATTAAAAATCTTGAAATTTAACAAAATAAACATATGGAATATAAAGTTTGAATGTGAGAAAGTGATTCATTTCCTACTGAATTCCTTCAAAGGAAAACTGCTTACGTTTCTGAGCCCAATGTTTACTGATGGGGGAGGGTTTTCTTTTTCAGATAGGTTCAAATTCCTCTAGAATTTTAAACTTTTTTATAGGTCTCTCCATTACCTCTGTCCAACTATATTTACTTATGATTTCAACACAAAATCTCCCATAGGAATCTCCTTTTCTTTACTGTGACTTGAATAGAGAATTAATCCTGACTTATAAAAGTTCTCTCTTATTCTGAAATATCCTCCCCACTTTTCTGTATGAACCTGATTCCACCCATCTCTGTATTCAGTTCATGAACAGACTGACTCGTTCAATTCTCCACCGAAGCAAACAACATATATTAAGCACTCACTATATTCCAGGCATGAGAAGACTTGAGAAATAAGGAGTTTTCTTGGTAGTTAAGCATGATGAGGGAAAAGAACTAATAAATGCCCAATCCTGAATGCATGAGAGAACATGGCATGTTTCGAGAAGGACAGAGTTTAATAGGAAGGAGTGGAATAGGGTTTTCAGATTAACTACCTGAGGACCAGAGACCTGTATCCGTTCTTTTTAATTTACTATCATATTTTCTTTGTTAATTTCTGTCTTGTGAATTCTTACACATTTAAAAATTCTCATTGTTTCAGTTTTGGTCATACATATGCATGTTTTGTCCTGTAATATGTGGAAAAATATAGGTGACCAAAAGAAAAAAGGCAAAAAATCAATCAGGAAAAGCCACCGTGAACACTCTGTAGCATACAATATTTACCATGCTTGTATATGTATACTTGTGCATATGTCTGTTTTACAAACAAGGTATCTTATTTTGCAAAATTTTAAACACTTTTTTTAACTTAACAATATATGTACATGTTTTTCAATGTGACTAACTCCCCTCTATATTTGGCCATGTTATCTTTTGATAACTTGATAATATGTTTCTCATCTTCGTCTTAAAAAGACATTTATGCACAAAAAAGTTATAATTTAAAGAGGGCTTCGAGGGACGCCTGGGTGGCTCAGTTGGTTAAGCGGCTGCCTTCAGCTCAGGTCATGATCCCAGGGTCCTGGGATCGAGTCCCACATCGGGCTCCTTGCTCAGCAGGGAGCCTGCTTCTCCCTCTGCCTCTGCCTGCCACTCTGCCTGCTTGTACTCTCTCTCTGATATTTTATTGATTCTGATATTTCAAAAGCGTATTATAAAATTCAGAAAAATAAATGACAATAACATAAGTAGGCAGAGACAAGAGAGAAAACTTTGCCTCCTCTTCATATTGGTAATATTTCATAGAAGGGCTTCTTTACCTTAGATCATTACAAGTTAAAAAATAAATAAATTCAGTGTCTTCTGAGTCACATTAACTTCATGCCAGTAAATTGGGAGACTGAAACATGCCAACAGTATGTATACATGATACATAAACTATTAGGTATCTCTTACACTGTTTATTTTGCTTTTTGTTTAATCATATTTCATTAAGTTTCATGTTTTAGTTTATGAAGTTTATTATTCTGATTCAGTAAAGATAGCTTATTTCCTTAGTGTTTTTTATTTATTAAATCTTAAATCTTTATTTATTAAATCTTTTATTTATTAAATCTTTTATTTATTAAATCTTTAAATTTATTAAATAAATAGATTTATTAAATCTATAAATTGACATCCTCTTCCTCAATTCACTTATTTATTCACTGGTTACATAGCATGTCAGGCATTACACTAGGACTTCCGAAAGTTGTCAGATTTTAGGTGGGATGTTTCTCTGGGGGCACAGCTATAACATTTGTCAACCATTTTTTCTATATGTAATTTCATCTTGAAAATATATTCCCTTATACTGAAATATCCATTTTCCTTCAATTTATATTTTTATATACATAACTCTTTACCATGGTATATATGTTATCTATGACAGCTGTCACAAGCTATCAAGGATGATGGTTTTGTTTTTAAAGAAAAAAGTTTTAAAATAGCATCAGCTTAAAAATAGCTTAAAAAAATTATTAGCTTAAAAAAAAAACATCAATTTGTGCCTAATGTCCTCCATAGAAAGAATAAGACACTATATTGTTTATATACACTGTTTACAGAAATTTAAAAAATTGATCCATCTTTTTAGAAACTCTGCTCATCAGACAGCTTTTCAGACTGCCTTGAAGAGCATCTGCCAAATTGCCTGGGACCATAAAGTCACTACTGGGCCATGTAATATTATCTTAGGAAATCCTCCTTCCTGCTTTCTTCTCGTTCATCTGCTTCAGTAGCCATAATTCACTAGTCCTCTTGCTGTTTCCTTCACTGATGCTGCCTCAATGCTGTAAATTATATAGTTCATTCCCTCCTTTCAGCTAATCTGATTTCAAAAATATCTACACTGAGTCACTGCTAAATGTAATTTTCAGTATTTTCTTGTAGGATCAATGAATAGATATATATTCCCATGTCTGGTCCTAGTTCTCAAAGTACTGTCCAGCCAGACCTATGTTCTGCCTAAGCTCTCTTATCTTCCAGTCTTTTCCATCCTCCATAGAGTTTCTCTTTTCTTGGAAAATATATATCAAATCCTTAATGAAGTCTTTATCCAGGAAACTTTGTCACTACATATCCAAGTTCCAAAAGATGTGACCTTGGGCTAGTTTCTGAGCTTTGGCTTGTGAAACTATAAAATAAAAATGACACCTACCTCCTATACTTAGTGTATTAAAGGCTATATGGCAGAAATTTCTATTACATAGTATGAACTTTAACAATGTTAATTTCACTCTATACTGATTTATTTAATATTATTTTTTATCAGATAATAAAAAATGGCATAACACAATGCTATGTTGGTAAAAAAAAAAAAAATGGGTTAATGATTCTGTGACCACTCTCTGTAACAATTCCGCCTCTCTGAGTGAGGAAACCTTCATTACCAAGAAAGCCAGCTGGCTGTAATAAGAAAATCTACTGCCCATTAGAGAATTTTCCCTTAAGTGAGTTTGAGTCATGACTTGCTTCCTGGAATAAATGGTGTCTTTTCTGTTCACCAGGACTTCTTTAACAATAGAAAGCTCTCTTAATGTTTACACTTCTTGCTGCCTCTAAAAAAATTCTGCATTTTCTGCCCTTTTATCTGCAGCCCATGGCAAGTACTTTTATTTTTGAGATCAATGACAAAGTCTATTTGAATGAAAGCAGAGAAGCAACCCCAGTAACCACCTCACTTAAACAATGCATAAATAATAATAAAAAAAAAACTCAACTAGAGTCTGTGATTTTACTCAACTTGGACTTGGGAGCTGTGATCTTTGGAGTTGTTAAACTGGAATTGGCATACATCATATTTTTAAGCCTATAGATATAGATATAGATATTGAGAGAGAGAGAGAGATAAAATCAATCCAGCAGATGTTCCTCTTTCTGCTTTGAGGGAATGACCAAGTTCTAGAGAATAGGTTCCCATTGGACTGATGGAAATAGTCCTGGTTTTTACCATAAATATTTTTTTGGTTTCAGTTATTGCATTATATCCTTATTTTTAGAGGGTTGAATGTATACTTTTATTTCAAGAAACCTCAAAAGAGAGAAATCAGCCTTTATTGTTTGAGGTAAGAGATCAGGAGCAGACCTCTATCTCCTGACTGATATGGGATGACAAGACATAAGGTAAATCAAAAAGGAGACTAGTGTTTATTCTCTCAGCTGTAACACTTCAGCTTGTATCTCTGAACCCCTGTAGAGAGAACAAGGTCTGGTGTCTATATGAGTGAGAAATAAGAAAGCATATGACTTCCTAGGGCTGACTGTGCCCCTATCCAGAAGGCATGGGAATCACACTGGGTTTTGTTTTTGTTTTTGTTTTTGTTTTTTAGTATAAGCTAGACCAGTTACCTCTACATTAATCTATTTGCAGTGAATGGTAACCCTCAAATATCACTGAAAGTGGATTAAATGCATCTCCCTTTTTAATTTATTTTCTAAGAGTCTCAGAGCCAACTTTAATGGTCTCAAATGATAACTTTATAAAGATCTCAAAAATCTATTATTTTTCTTACATTTAAATGGAAGTTATTAATTTGGTTCTACATGGTTAGGCTTCAGAAAGTTGGTGAAATCCCTGAGATTGTATATATACATTTTTTCAAAAGAGGGCCCAGAACTTTCATCAGATTCTCAAAAGGATACATGACTAGATAACGTTAAGAAATACAGCTTTAGTTGGTCTCTGTTCTAGTTGCATCATTCTTTTATTCTACATTACCAGTAATTTTATAACCCAACATAAATATATTGAAGAACAAAGGAAAGTTACATATTAAATAAATAAAACATTTCAAGAAAATAAGGTGCCATATTAAAAACTAAGGTACTTTTTTCTTTTCTAAATCATATATTGTCCTCACTTGAAATAATGATGGCTGAAGTTTCAGATCTTTGGTATAACTTCTTGTCTCAAGCCACCCATTTCTGAATTTTGGTACATTTCACATGGGCTCTCTGGATCCTTTCCACACATCACTGCCTGGAAAATACTTTAAAGTTTATTACAGTATTCTTGGAAATGAGAAGCGGCTGAAATAATTGGAATGTTCAACCTTTGCTTAATGACAGCCAATATCTCTAGAGTTAGACTTAATTGGGCAGGGTCCAGTAGCATGTATTAAAGGTGTGGATTTTGCTTTTGCTCCGTATTACGGTTTCAAACTTAATTATTTATTTATTTAACTAATGACACAATTTTATTGGGGGATGTAATCTCAACTTAATAGTTTTCTGGCACTAACAAAGTGAGGTTATAATGTTCTTCTGCAATCTCTTCTCCCTGACCTCTTGTCTTTCATTATCTCAAAGTCCCTTTTATATACCCAATTGCCTACCTTTCATAATCTGGTCACTAATGCAATTACTACCATAGTATTTTGGTCCCCAGTGCTCTTTTATCACTATTCTTTGATAAACATTGTCATTTTTTTGACATAAAACAGTCTCAGACATTTTCCCTATCCTTTCTCTTGATCTAAGCTGAACCCAAAATATCAGCAATTGGACGTAGTGTTCCCCCATTTCTGTCTCTAACTCTCCACTGGATTTATACTTTTTGATATTTTTGAGAGAAAGGGTTTTAGAACACTGATAGGATAAGGAGTCTATTTCCTGAGAAGTTCAAACTCTATAGTGAGACTAATCAACACTAAGACCCTCCCTAACACTTCCCCATTCCACCATGAAAAATTGTTAGAAATACATCAAAAGGAATAACAAATGTCAGATATTTGGTGTGGTTTCAACAACCCCCAGACTGAGTAGACAGGATTAACAAAGCATGAATGCTGAAATTAAGGACCTCCTCTCAACCTAAACGAAGCAATCTCAATGAAAAGTCTTGGTTACGTAAACCAATAACCCTAATTTAAGATGAATTCAGGCATGTAGGCACCAAAACAGAGCTGAATGGACCAGAGAGATGGACAGAGGGCAGAGAATGATGAAGACAGGCTAAAAGAAGCAAGGTACAATAGAGAAGCCATATTGGATGAAGAGCAATAACAGATTAGCAACAGGGACAAAACAGAACCAGAGGGAATATACAAACATACAACATCAAGGAAAAAATGCTTGATGACAGAAAAAGGATCTAAGGCAAAGCTTCTGAATTGTTCTTTAGCAACTGTGTACTAGTGGTATAAAACCCCAGGTATTGCGTGAATCAGCCTTCGTTCTGCTGATCTTCCTTCATATTGTCCAAGTTAGAGCTCCAGTACAAGGGACTTTTTCTTTCCCAAATATTGTACCTGCCAGGAATCAAGAAGAAAGTGAGATGCTAAACAGGAGAAACTAACTTCCAGTTCTACATCAGAAAACAAAAAGAATCTATAATATTGAGGTTCATTGAGAGAACTGAGCATACTCTGTGCTTTCTATCTTCATACCAAATCTGGTAAAGTTCTTTAGTCAATGTTAAATATACTTTTCTTGGTTGTTTTAGTTTGCTTTGTTTTGTTTAATCAACATAATGCCCAGAGGGGAAAATGTGACAAACAACAAGGTAAGATAGAATGATGACAACTAAAATGAAAGAGATTTCTTTGTAATGGAAAATTTAGGAAAATATTGTTCCATATGTCAATAAGATACAATTATCAATGAAATAAGTAGTTTCTGTAACCTAGAAATTACCAAAATTGCCTCAAGAGCAGAAAATTTTAATCAGATCCAATAACAAGGAAAGAAAGTGAAAAAACTGTCAAGCGATTATTTTTCAAAACTTGTTCTGTATTCAGATAGCTTTATCTGTAAATACTCTCAAAAACAAGTTACAGATATTGTGCAAGCTTTTCAAGAATATAGGAATGGCTCAAAAGCTGTCCAATTCTGTCCATATAGTAAACATAATAGAATCTAAGAACTAACAACGGTGGCATGAAAGAGTAAGTTATAGACAAGATACTTTTAGGCACAAATGTGAAAGTCAAACAAAAATTAGAAAACAAGGATCAGTTGGAATCTTCCCAACAAAAATGAGGAAAAGATACTTTGAAAATTTATATAACCTATAGTCTTCTACTTCTGTATGTAGTTATGGACAAGTAGAAACAAATATATTTACTACTGAAAGGGAAGAGAAAAAACTGGTGGCAAGTCCCCCAGATCCACACTTTATCAAGCATTAAGTGTGCTCTGGAAAGTAGCTTGTAAGATTAAGCTCTGCATGTGGAGCCTTGGTACTCTTTTGGTGTATACAGCCAAAGGGGGTGACTGGAAAAGCTGAAGAATAAGAAATCATTAGAACAAACAAATAAACAAGTAGGACAAAACATGTGTTTAATTCAACTGACTCCTCTTCAGGATTTATTTACAGAAAATTTAACATCTGCTAACTATGATATATTTTTTCACATGTTAAAGCAGTGTTTTATGACGTGCAATTTCAAGATAATGGAGCATTTACAGTCATTGAGTCCAGTTAATGCAACGGCTGTATTGAAGCAAATAGAGAAACATGGAGACATGAAAATAACAAATCGATACCCTCAAGACTTTAAACAGCTTTTTGAAACTATAGAGTGTTCCAAAGAATCTTGTAGGTGGCAGTTTGATGACTGCATGGAAGAGATGATCATGTGGGGAACTTGACTACCCATGCATTAGCTGGAGCCATTGATTTATTTGGAAATTATGGCATAAATGGAAGAGAACTAAGTTTGAAAAGCTTCCAGCCTTTTTTATTTTTTAAGATTTTATTTATTTATTTACTTGACAGAGAGAGAGATCACAAGTAGGCAGAGAGGCAGGCAGAGAAGAGAGGGGGAAGCAGGCTCCCCACTGAGCAGGGAGCCCAATGTGGGGCTCGATCCCAGGACCCTGAGATCATGACTTGAGCCGAA
>CM052898.1:105194097-105226647 GCA_028534135.1 Potos flavus
GGTACATAAACAATGAATCTTGTAACACTGAAAAAATAAAATAAAAGTATTTGGGGAAAAAAATAAGATGATCAGCTGAAAGACATAAAGGATTATTTAATTCAATTCAATATGTATCGGTGAGAAAAATTTTTTTTTTGGTGAGAAAATATTTTAACTAGAATTTGAAGAGTACATCTGTAATTATGTAAAGAATTTTTATGACAAAATGTGACCAACAAAATGTGGTATTTAATGTTGACAGTTAGGACATATGTGGCTTATATAAAGACCATTTAGGGTAAAAATGTGACCACAAAACATGGTATTTAATGTTCACGTTTGGGAGACATGTTGCTTACAAAACAAGATACAAAACAGAAATATAAAATAAAGTTGTTAGATAGGAAAAGGTAAAATTATCATTATTTTCTCATATGATTGAACACCCTTATTATTATTTGAAAATAGCATAATTCTATGCCTAAACTAAAAAGAAAATTAAAAAATGAGAGGCTTAAAAAAATAGAATATAAAATGGCCTGATGAAGTAGGGATATTTTCAAACCATTCAGTAGAAAATCTTATTCCAATTCATAAAATGCAATGACAGAGAAATGCCATTAATAATAGCAAAAATAAATCCAGAAATTCCACTTTGGAGTATTTATCTAGAGAAAATGAAAACACAAATCCAAAGAGATATGTTCACCTCTATGCTCACTGCACCATTGTTTACAATGGCCAAGATATGGAAGCCACCTAAGGCTCCATCGATAGATGCATGGATAAAGAAGATGGGATATACATATACACAATGGCATACCACTCAGCTATAAAAAAGAATGAAATCTTGCCATTTGTGACAGCATGGACCTGTAGGGTATTATGCTAAGGGAAATAATAAGCCAAACAGAGAAAGACAAATACCATATGATTTCAATTATATCTAATCTAAAACAAACAAATGAACAAAACGAAACAGAAAAGGTCTGATGGATACAGAAAATAAAATGTTGGTGAACAGGATGGGGAGAGGTTGGTGGGATGGGCAAAACAGGTGAAGGGTGTTAAGAGGTACAAATTTCCATTCGTAAAATAAGTAAGTTATGTTGATATAATGTACAACACAGTGAATGTAGTCAATAATATTATAGTAACTTTGTATGGTGACAGATGGTAACTAGACTTATCATGGGAATCATTTTGAAATGTACAAAAACACAGAAAAACTATGACGTACAACTGAAACTAATAGGATATTGTATGTCAATTATAGTTCAGAAATAATAATAATAGCAAAAACATATAAAATATTTAGGAATAAAAAGAAATAGGTATAATCAATTGAAAATCAAATGCTAAACTAGTCTGACATCTAAAAGCATGAGATTAATACTATATTCCTGAAAAGAAATATTTTTTATTATAAATATATCAATTCAAAGAATTTATAAGTGCATAATTTTATTCAATGTAGTTCTGATGGAAACTCCCAAAAATATTTTTTAGGAATGATAGAAACAAAGAACTTGGGAGATATATTATAAAATGCAAAGGAAATTATTTTTCTAAAAATATGAAAGAAATTCCTGAAAAATAAAGGGAACAGTCAGTTCTTCCAAATATGTATACTATATGTATATATATTATTCTAATATACAGTATTAGAATATATAATAGTATTCTAATAAAGGAAGAACAGATTAATGAGAAAAATAGATATCACCAAAATATAATCTCTAATATGGAATAATAAAGGAAAAATCACAAAACAATGGGTGGGGAAAATATTAAATTAATGATAGTGGGATCACTGGTAGCAAGTTAGATTTTTAGAAAATTAGTTTAGATCTCTTACTGTACAACAAATAAACTCCAAGTGAGTGAATGATCTATATATGGATATAGTCAAACAATTAAGTATAAGAAGGAAAGCAAATGTAATAAAACAGAATGGACAAATGTATTAATCAAAAAAATTATTAAAAACAAATAACCACAGCTAATAAATAAAACAATTCAAACAGAAAATACAAAGAGATGATGACTAAAGTTATTGTAGATAGCTAGACAGGAGAGAGCTTCCTACAGAGGCCACGTGATTAGATAGTCTCATAAGGTCGGCCACTCAATTTTGCAGGTCATCAAACAACAGATTGATGACTAAAGATGAATACAGTTTATCAATTTCTTAAACAAACATTCCAAAATAGAGAAATGGCTAAAATCTCCATTAATGAAATACAGAATATGAATTGTGCTCTGCCTATGATGGAAGAATTTATACTTAACTAATATTTCTAACAACAACAAACAAGCAGTAAAGTCATATAAAGTTTCAAAAACTTGTTTGAGTGCACTGGAAATTGCCAAAGTAATTATGGCTTAAGACAAAGCTAACTGAAATGATCTCAATTTTCTGCCTGCCTCTTTCCCCTAAGGAGGTTTTAAAATAATTGGAAGAGAGTATGAGGTCAAGAGCCAGGCAATGAATTTCTACTAAGATGTAGAGCACACAGCAGAGCTTTAGACAACTCACAGAGCTAGAAAGACAAAAATGGAAATCTGTGTTTCCATTGAAATCTGCAGCCTGGATTTGAGGCAAAAAAAAATCCCAAAGAGATGGTAGTCTCAGAGAGGGAAGACCAATATTTGGCCTCAGTTTTCCCCACAATAGTATAAAAAGGTGGGGGGATGCAGGGGGCAGCAACTGTAATACAGCGAGACTGACATGCCACACTGATTGGGAGTGAAAGTTATATTTCAGGTCCTAAACAATGAGGAGAAACCTTATAAAAACCTAGGACACTCAATGGGGCACTCTGGAGAATCACACCCTAGGAGTAGGGAAATCAAAGAAAGAGCAACCATAACGAAGAACAATCATAATGAAGACTATAACCCAGCAGAGAGCAAATTTAGTCCCAGACTGGATTGAAGTGTTCTGCTCCTCCACATTCTACCAGAAGACTGGGTGAAGTCCTCTCTGTAGGAAGATGATGTCATCCAGAGTGTCTCCAATTTTTCATATAAATATCTGGAATTTAAGCAAAAGTTGAAAAGTATACCTAGGAATAGAACTAAAGGAAAAGATAATAGAAAAAAACTATAGATGACAAAGATGTCAAAGTTATCAGTCAGGAACTTTAAATAACTGTAATTAAGATAGTGTATAAAAATGTATGACAAGATTGAATTTTTTACCAGAAAACTAGAATAGAAAAAAATAAAATGAAAATTCTAGAACCTAAAACAAATTATAGTAATTGCGATTAAGTACAGAATATGCTGGACAAACCTAAAAGATTTTTTAGTTGGACCATATAAATTTATAGAATATATCTAGATTTATGCATGAAGAGGAAAACGGATGGGCAGTAGGCAAAAATTTAAGGTCTGCCTCAAGTGAAATTTTAGTCACAGAAGAGGAAGAGACAAAAACAATACGAAAAAAGTAATTTTTAAAGAGGTAATGGCCCCAAATTTCTATAACCAATGAATGATACCAATCTATAGATAAGTTTGAGAACCCCAAGCAGCATAAAAGTAAGGTAACTTAGCTACATCATAGTATACCTAAGAAAACTGAGGAGAGAGGGAAAAAAATCCTTTAAAAAAAATCCCTTTGAAACCTTCAAAATAGGGTGCCTGGGTGGCTCAGATGGTTAAGTGTCTGCCTTTGGCTTAGGTCATGATCTCTGGTTCCTGGGATTGAGCCCCACTTCAGTCTCCCGGCTCAGTGGGGAGTCTGCTTCTCCCCTTCCCTCTGCCTCTCACCCCACTCGTGCTCTCTCTCTCTCTCTCTGAAATGAATAAATAAAATTTAAAAAAAAAACTTCAAAATAGTCAAAGAAATAAGGCACATTATGGTCAAAGGGGCAGCCACAAGAGTAAAAGCTGACTTTGCAAGACAAGTGATAAAAGCCAGAAGATAAAAGATTGATGTTTTTAATGTGCTGGAGAAAGCATTCAAAACAAAACTACTATCTCACATTCTATACCCAGAAAACATATCCTTTAAAAGTGAAAGCAAATTACAGAAATTCCAATGCCAGCAAACCTTGGGAAAGTATTTGCCAGCTAGACCTACAGTAAAGACACATCACAGTAAAGGGATGTCTTCAAATAGAAGGAAAATGATACTAGAAATGCAGAGTATAATGAAGAGGATAAAGGGGGTAAATATGTGGTAAACAAACTATGTTTAATTCTCCAATTGTCTCTTCATAAATATTTCATAAAAACTATTAAAAAAACCGTGAAACCATCTTTCAAGAAAAACAGTAAGTAAACGAGCATCACTACACATTGCATGGCAGATCCCACCCTATGAAAGCACACAGATGATACTACTGAAGACAAGACAGAGCTGCCCAGGCTACTTGGGAGTGCTCAATAGAAGGAAGTCTTTCCTGAGGAAGAGGTATTTGGCTGAATCTCAAATGACTCAAATAACAGAGAACAGATGAGAAAGACAGGAGAAATTATATAATTGGTAGGTGTTAATTGAGAGACCTTTAGATGAGCAACCATTTAAATTTATAAATTATCTACTATGGAGTCACCAAATTAATGCATTTTTCCAGCTCTATAAAATTATTCTCCACTTACTAATTTCATCTTTTAGTTCATTCTTATTAGTCTTGTTAAAAAAAATATCCAGGGGCTGAAGAAATAAGCCATATTGTAATGTGCCGAACTTGTACAAAACATGAATTATATCAACCATGCAAGAAGAATCATAATAAAAATTTATTTCATATTAATTATGCACTTTACACTTGACATCATATACTGTATAATTTAGTCCTTTAAAAGAGCAAAAATCATTGAAGCAAAGGAAAAGTTCTAGTGTAAAGAATCAAGAAAAGTTGAATGATACATCTTTCAGAAAGCAATTTGACTTTCTGCTTCTTCTCTCCACGATGCTTGCCAAACAGGCCCAGCAATAACTGGTAAATGAAGCAGTTTTTCTAAATGGATGCTTAAAATTCTTGCCAAATAAAGTAGGATTCTGTTAATTAAAATTTTAATTGTTCTTGTAAGTGATTGAGAAAGACAATACTTAACCTTTCTAAAAGAATATGACAGTGCCATATTTCTCCTTTAGCAGCCCATGTACGAATTACTTATTCAATACCTATTGATTAAATGTTTTAACCCTTATGCAGATTCAAATGATAACTGTGCACCCAATCAATGCTTGCTTGTAGCCTCCCAAGGAGCAGATGTTCCATCTCATACGTTTATGTGCATTTAGGTACAACCTAAAGGGTCTTTTACTCCTTCTGTCACTTTCAAGGAAGACTGAAGGTTATTATAATTACTGTGTTTGTCTCAACTCACGCTTTTTTATGTCCGGCTCCCTCTGCCTGATGCTGAGCAGGCAAAATATCGCAATACTTTGTCTCTTAGCTTAAGATAACATATAACCAGCTCAAAATTATTCTCTCCTTTAACAGGGCGATGAGACCCAAACAATGCTAACTTTTTAAAAAGTTATTAACCCTTCCTACTCTGGTAGGCATCTACTAGGTGGTTCATGAAAAAATGGCTACAATTGGGATTATAGTCCAGCCAAATATACATTCTCTATTCTGTACAAAGCATCTTCCTTAAATCCTCTTATATTTTCCTCATGCCAGAGAACTGGACTGGGCAATCTAGAATGCAAGTATAATTTTCTCTTACCACTCACCCTCAATTCAACAACATAAAATTATCACCAGTGTTGTATTTTTTTTCTTGCAGTCTAATCTCTACTTATTAGAAAACATTTATTTTAACATAAAAGTAGAAGTAGGTAGTAGTAGTAATAATAACAAATCACCATGTTTCTCATAACCATTGATACAATAAATAGATGTATAAATTAAAAAAAAAATCTTTCCTTATATTCAATGTTAATAACCTGGTGTGTATCATTTTGTACCTTTCTCTATGCCCATTCAAATATATTCACCCACATATAAGATTCTGTAATTCTCTTTATCAAGCATGGGGTTACATGGACTAGGCTATCAAAGCTTTTTACATGATAATTACATATTGAGTCTTCGATATCACATCTGACCCTAATTTGATAAACCCTTTATTCTTGTTACCAAAAGGCTCAAATTTTCCTGACAATCTTAAATTGTTCACTAGACATCTGAAGGGAAAATACACAATTTCATATGTGTTACCATTTATCTAATGAAAGAGTTGAGATTTTCTTTCAGATATACTGGAGGACCATCAGTATTTCTAAGCAGAGCACTGACATGATCCCTTCTGTGTTCTAGTGAAATACATTCATTATAGAAGGGAAACCCTAGAGGTGGTGAAATACTATATCAAGATGGCTACTTTAAGGAGGCAAGTGACCACATGCTGAGGGCCAGAATAAGCACAGGATAGACCAGAGGAAGGGAGATGGCAGATTTTGTCAGAGAGGGAAACATCAAAGGTTTCCAGATTCTCAGTTTCACGTTTATAGTGATCAAGTTCAACAACAATTACACAGAAAGGAGAGCAATTTTGAGTTGAAAATTTGGCTCTACATATGTTGTATCTGAGGCTTCTGTGGGGTAACCATTAAACAGTGGCATGTGAAGAAATGGAAAAATCTCATAATTATCTCTTCTTCCTTGTCCCTTGACATTTTAGCTTAAATGTTTTCCAATTTTGTTTTATATTGTCCACAATTTTATTTTATTGCTGACAAAGTCTTACACTGAGTAAATACAATAAAATTTACATTTTCAATTTATAGACATTTGGACAGTTTCTAAGATTTTGTTATTATAAATAAGGATGCAATTAATATCTTGGTGAATATAACTTTTTCTTCCTTAGGTTACTTTCTCAGAATCTATGTTCTCAGAAGTACATGCAGTTTACTCAGTCAAATGATATAACTGTTGAAAGTTATTTGTTCAAAATGCTTTTTATTTTTTAAATTTTTTTATTAAGTTCAATTAGCCAATATACGTGCATCATTAGTTTTCAATGTAGTGTTCAATGAGTCATTAGCTGCATGTAACACCCAATGCTCAACAGATCACGTGCCCTCCTTAATGCCCATCACCCAGTTACCTCGCCCCCCCACCCCTCTGCAACCCTCTGCAACCTCAATTTGTTTCCCCGAGTCCAGAGTCTCTCATGGTTTGTCACCCTGTCCAAAATGCTTTTTAAAAGCTGTTTTATACATGCATGAGTGTGTGTGTGCACACACACATGTATATAAATATTACTATGTTTCTTTGTTTGATTTTACCTTATCACCAGAACTGGAATTTTAGTTTCTCCTTTAGGAGCACTCAAGGAATTATCACCAGTAATTACTTAAGCACACCCCTGGTAAGCGTATGCCGAGTATCACAGAATCCTACTGAAACAGCAAGGGATTTTTAGCCTTTACAGTCTTTTAGTATATTAACTATCGATACTTCATTCTGGAGTGTCACTAAGTCTGTAAATAATCTTTGCACATATGGATATATGATCCAAGACCCACAGATTTTCAGGAAAAAAAATTAGAATAAAACATTTTAAGCATCCTTTTACTAACCAATTTATAGCTCCTCTCGCAAAACGATGAATAAAGAGAAAACAAGTGCAAAACAGCAGTTTACCTACTTCAGCTACTGAGTGCCGTATGTTCTCCTTTTCCTCGTCATGGACTTGCTCAGAGGCAAATTAGCAAAATCACAGATGCCTTCTGGAAAAAGTGATTAGACTATTCAGAGCTCCCTTGTGTTCTCTAAAAGGCATTTTAAAGTTAAGTGAACATTCCACTATGTTATCAGATTTACAATTGATTTCAGTTTCCAGTGTGCAACTTATCCTGACAGACTGCAGGAAAACGGATACTCCTTTCACTCAGCGTTTGATTCTGAGGAAAATTCATAAGAAGAAAACACATCAACTGCGGCAAAGCCATTACAATTCCAGTGGTTGGTTTCAAAAGTGGTTTTCAATGTGATATACACTGAAAGTAAGGAAATGGAGTAAGAAACAGTATTTGTCTCATGTCACACTATTATGGAACATTTTTCTACCTATTTCTTCTCATTCTTCTAACTTTGGATTAAATTTCACCTCATTAGAGAGCTCTTCCTGACATCCTTAAATGGTTTCCAGCTTCATTCCTCGGTATTCAAGCCAGTTCAATTGTTGATGGGATTAGAAATTTTGTGGTTACCTATTTATTTTTGCTTACTTGCTTTTCTCTGGCTCTTTCACTATCTGTAAGAGCATGAATAGGGTGTATTTCTTACCCAAAACATTTCCAGTTCCTGGCTAAGTATCTAGTATATAGCAGGCATTCAACAATTATCTGGCTAATTAATAAACAAAATAAATAAAACTGTAAGTAAAACTCATAAGCACCAACTGCAGAGAACACCATCCAATGGACAGCTATATTTTTTGGTTACAGAAATGAAGAGTATCTGCTTGTCTAAAAATATTGCAATTCGTGCACTCGTAAGAGAATCTCTTTTTAATGACTGGCATCAACTCTCAAATAGAAAAGAACTTAAGAATCAGAGATGGTACCCAATGCTGTTTTAAACAACAGTTACAGTTAGAAGTGAAGATAAACACATTGAACTCACACCATATGGGAAATGATTCTATAGAGAAAACAAAGCTAATCCTTCCATGGATGTCAACTGTAAAGCTCAGTCAGGGTGATGAAGGTGAAAGCATAGGACACAAATATAGATGCCTAAATTAAATATGCAATACATCATCTATAATCTTTCTTAGGTATGGCCATATAACTCTTCATTTAGTATAACACTGATAAACCATTAATAAATATGGACATTGAGGAGGGTATGTGCTATGGTAAGTGCTGTGAAATGTGTAAGCCTGAGGATTCACAAACATGTACCCTGGGGCAAATAATACATTATGTGTTCATTAAAAAATAATAAATAAATAAATAAATATCATGCTCTACTCTAGTCATTTGGGATACATCAATAACATGACAAAGTTTCTCTAAATATATAAGCACGATAATTACAAACAGTGATAAATGCTTTGAAGAAAATGAGGAAATGAAGATAAATAATACTGATAAAGGAAAAGGGCTTCTTTAGACATAGGATGATGAGGAAAGACCTTATTGGAGAGGTACCATTGGAGCCAAGGCCTGAAAGTTGGAGGCAGCCCTGTTAAGTTCAGATGGAAGAGTATTTCAGGTAGAGAAAAAGAACAAAGGCCAAGTTTGGAAATAGGTTTGATGTTCTCCAGAAATTAAAAAACCAGTATGATTAGAGTGTATTGAACAAGAGGAAATGTGGTGGAAGGAAGGTCCATTAGACAGAGGCCTGTAAACCAGAGTAAGGAATTTGGACTAATCATTTCTTTATATTGTTTAACCATTGACTGAACTGGCAGAAGTGGGCTATCTGTGTAACATGAAGAACAAAGTGAAACTGAAAAAAAAAATTCTCCATACCCCACATTTGATAGTTATATTTCCTGTGTAGAATCACATATTATACACAGATACTAAAAAAGGTGGGGAGGGGCGCCTGGGTGGCTCGGTGGGTTAAAGCCTCTGCCTTTGGCTCTGGTCGTGATCCTGGGGTCCTGGAATTGAACCCCACATCAGGCTCTCTGCTCAGGGGGGAGCCTGCTTCCCCCTCTCCCTCTGCCTGCCTCTCTGCCTACTTGTGCTCTCTTTCTCTGTGTCAAATAAATAAATAAATAAATAAAATATTTTTAAAAAGGGGGGGAGAGAAATGAGAGCTCTTAAATTGTGTTAATAAAAGGATATATAACTTGGTTTCCCTCATAATTGTTATGGGTGAGAGAGTCTGCATTGGGTAAATGGAGTTCTCAAACCTTGGATTCCCCATGGGAAGATATACATGGGGATAGTACTCAAATAAAGACAGGCAGAAGGAAAATATCAAGCACAAATCCGTTTATTAAAGCAAAAGTACACTCTCAAGGCGAGAGAGTAGGCAAATTCTTCAAGGTGGAATTGGCCCCTAGGGTGTTTTGAAATTGGATATTATTGGGTCTCTCTGAGCTGGGAGGAGATTAGGATTTCTGGTTTTACTGTGGTTTTTGACATCTTAATCCTAAATAAGATCTTTAAATTTATTCACTTACTTACTTACTTATTTATTTGTTTGTTTATTTATTTATTTTAGAGGGTGGAGAGGGGCAGAGGGAGAGGAAGAGAGAATCTTAAGCAGATTCCCTGCTGAGGATGCGGGGCTTGATGTGGGACTTAACTTGGGGTTCAGTGCAAGCAGGGCTTCACCTCATGACCCTGAGATCATGACCTGAGCCAAAATCAAGAGCCGGATGCCCAACTGACTGAGCCTCCCAGGCACCCTTAAATAAGATATTAAACCAAGGGTTGATTTTACACAAGTAAGGAAAGAAAGGGGATTTCATTGACCAAATGAGATAAGAAATTCAGCAAATATTGCTAAAATTTCATCACATAAATCTATCTTTCTCATTCCTTAATTGACATTCACAGTTTACAAAACAAAGAAAAATATGAAATATAACCACTAGTTCTTCTAAAGCAGAATAATTTTTTATCGATATTATAACTTTGTTAAACTATTAATCTATTTTTTTCTCATTTTCAAATTGTGCTGCAATCTTAGATTCCAAATCTTATCGGCCATTGGTCAGAAGTCTGGTAATAATTTTGCATGGAAAATGGCAAGAGGAAGTAATACAACTCTACCTTTTCCAGGGATACAATATGGGGGATTCATCGGATGAAGTTATAAACTGACAATTATTTTTGAAAGTGTCTTTGAAACAAAGAGAGAGAGAGAAACGTGGGGGAGGGGCGAATTGTTTAGTACCAGTTCTGTGCCAGTGTCTGTACCAAGCTGTATGGAATAAGGAGGGATCCAGTATATGTCCAACATTGCCATTACTACCATCGTTTGATTTTAAAGTCAGCTCTTCTTGGGACAACTGTTGAATAATGTGCATGATAGCTGAAATGTGTGCTTTTTGTTAATCACAGAAGTAGTTATGGGTTAGTATATGAGTTAGTATATGGGTTAGTAGAAGTTTGGACAGAAACTTGGTGTATTTGTCAGCTCTGCCTGTTTTAACAAGCGACCTTGGACTGGGTAGCTTAAACAAGAGAAATTTATCTTCTCACTGCACTGTTTGGGAGTCTAGAAGTTTAAAATCAAGGACTTCTTGATTTTAGAAGAAATCTAAGGGCAGGGTTGGTTTCTGGTAAACCCTCTCTTCCTGGCTTGTAGATGGCCCACCTTTCACTGTCTTCACATGGCATTTCTACTATACATGTGCAGTAAGAGAGAAATGATCTCTGGTGTTTCATTATTAGAAGGACACCAGTCCTTCTGGATTAGGGCCCCACCCTTATGATATCATTTAACCTTAATTACCTTAATTACCTTCTTAAAGGCACAAAAAATTCACAATGGGGAATCAGGGCTTCATATATGAATTCGGGTGTGTAGCAAAATTCAGTCCATAACACTCTGAAACCTGGGTCCTACCCTTGGCCTCCATACTAAGTTGCTTGGACAGAGACCCTTCTCTTTGCAAGCCCTCTTGTGTTTAATTTCTTCTCTTTGTTTTTTCCATGTGTAAAAAGAAGTTAAAGTGATGATCTCTATCCATCTGCAAAAAAAGAAACCCTGCCTTTGTCCTCTAAGAAAATAAATGTAATGGTTAATAATTCAAATAATAAGTGAAGCAAATAACTTCCCCTTCCACAACTGAATACCAGGATAATTTATAATAATCAGCAATAATAATGTTTGTTTGATTCCACTAAATTATCTACTAAATTGTCTTGACCCATAAATTAATATGACTTAAAGGTTGTATTAAGACACATTCAAGGAGCCTGTAATCAATTCCCCTCAACCTCAAAAACCTACATCTTAAATAATACATCATAAAGTAATGCCAATAATGCATTCAAAGATTGAGCCTTTTTAAACATTTCAGCCACAATATTTGTTGACATGATGGTTCATCATAAAACATTAATCTAGTAAATGCCTTGGGAGTTTACAAATGCATATGTGTCAAAATGTTAATTAATTAAAATGAATTAAATTTAGCAAAACTATTATTATCCATGCCTGGCAATTTAGGCAAAGAAAAAATTAGGTCCTGTTCACACAGCTGCCTATAGAACACTGGATTAATATACAAAATTACAGACATATTGTTGTTATTTGGACATGCCACTTAGAAGTCAGATTTTCAGACACAATAGATTTAAACTTCAAAATATAAAGCTAGGACACCAGGTCAATACACATAATTGGAAGTTGAGTTTCATCTATAAACCAGAGTTCACATGAAAGCACAAATATATATTCTGGCATGAAATAAAGTAAGAACTAAAGGCAGAAATAAGATTCAGAGACTGCAAAGGAGGTACACAGAAAATGGATCAGAGAGCTGCTAAAATTTCTCATCACCCCTTTTTCCACAAATGTAGCAGCTTTCCTCTTGGGATGTTTGAAATATGTTACTTTCAGACTCTGCCAAAGAACATTAGGTACCACAGTTTTGCTTATATATGCTCACGACTTTGCTGCCTGAACTTACATAGTATACTCCATTCTACAACTTCAGCATAAGGGACAAAATGCACAAGAGCTACATAGACTTAATCCTCACCCTTCAGAAGCTGGTAATTGGTGAAAGTGGCTATAATGAAGAGCCCAAAAGAGGAAAATGCAATTAACCAGGAACTCTGTATAGTGTCTAATTTGATTTTCTTGGCTTGTTAGCTCAGCTGGTTGGAGCGTGGTGTTAATGAAGTCAAGATTGCAAGTTCAATTGCCATATGGACCAGTTAGCTTCACTCAATTCCATGGCTACTGACCAAATGAGTTCTATTGGTCACAAGAGGAACCAGACAAGAGAGGACGGATTAGAGAAAATCCATTATTACGACTGTCAAAACAAGCTCAAAGCACTACTGCAAGGGCTGGGTTGCCGTATGGACTTCATTTTAATTATTAAAAACTGAGGAAATGTATATGAAATTATGAGAAGTGAAAACTGAGATAAAAATTTAGACTTTCAGAACACTATAATCAATGTTCTTTACCAAATCAGAACAACTTTGATTGATAACCTTATTAGACTTAGACTTTAACTGAGTTCACAGGCATCTAAGTTGTAATACAGCTGAGAACATAGATTTTAGCTGAGGTAGATCAAATGTATGAGAGAGAAAAGTGGGAGAGAGAAATAATGTTTAAGGTTCACAGCAGTCAAAGGTCAGACAGTTGCTGCATCATTTACTCAGTCTAAGAAGACCTGGTGTCTAGACTGACCTGCTCCATTTTATGATTGGGCTTAATCCCCCTTAGAGTCACATGAAGTTAAAGTCATAGACAAATGCTGGCTTAACCCAATTGCATAAGATTCCCAAACCATCTACGTAATTGCAATTTCTCTTTATCCCTAGATCTTAAGACCATAGACACATATCCTATAACTGAGTGTTATATGTAACATGCAAGAGCAGTTCTAGTATAACAGACCAACATATCTTGGATTCAGCTTTATGATACTCCTGGGGAAATATGAAAGACAGAAGTGGAGCTCAATCAGCTTGCTTGGCAAATGTTCATGGTAACGGCACAGCTGATAAAGAAATCGGGAATATGACCAGAGAATGAGTCGCCTTGTGTGGAGGAGTGGATTCTTTAAGAACCAAAAGCAGGTACACAGTACAGTTTGAATTTATCATTTCCCCTTTTAACCCACAAATCTGATTCCTCATCTCATCCCACCCTGCTTTGCTCACAAGGGAAATAATAAACATCATTTGTCCTTCCATTCTTAAGAAAAACAAAGCTTTTCTGGCAGTTTTGGGAAAACTCCAATATACAACTTATATTAACAAAGCTCTACAGTTTGCCTGAATATTCTAAGGATTCTCAAATGTCTTTGTGGGAGGCAAGGAACAAGCTCAGTACTACTCCCCTCCTCCTCCCTCCTTTGGCAGCAACATTTGATGGAAAATTACAGGACAGATAATCCGCTGTTTGACATTATATGAATAAAAACAAGTGGGATACAACCGATGTCTTTGAATGGTGATTTATTCTAAGGAGTCATTTCCAAACTTTTTCAAACTCTCATCTTTAAACTTTTTCTATTATAATAGCAGAGACAAAAGTCTTTCTAGTGGAAAGTGTGAGAGGGAAAGGCCAGACAATTAACTAGTGGTCCACTCAGTTACAGGAAAATTGCCTGAACAGCATTCTGTTATCTTGTGATAATAGGACCATTTATGTGCGTCACATTTTCATTTTCAGCTGTGTTCATTTTAATTACTTTCATTTGAACACCCAGTCTTAACTTTTTCCCCTACATGTGCCTTGCTAATCAAAATGCTTGATTCATTAACATTACTAAGAGTTACAGGACTTTATTAATACACTAAATTTTAGCAACGAGTTCTACTACAGAAATTGCAAATACTAAGGCCAGCCATAATGATATTTTAAGTGTCTTAAGAATGCCAGCTAAGAGCTGTTGTTAACTGGACGAGCACTAACTACAGTTAGCAGTAGTGCTCTAATGCCCCCTATTGGTTCGTTCCTTGAGAATTAAATTGATATTAAGTCATTTTGAGCCCAAAGAAAAATGATCAATGCTGTTCACTTCAATCCAGTTTAGGTCATAAACTACAAAATACTGATATGCACAGACATGGGCGCACTCGCGCGTGCGCGCGCACACACACACACAGAAAATGTACCCTCTGGTTTCACTTTTGAGTTAAAACTAAAGGACAAATAAGAGTTTAAAAAAGGGTAAATTTTGCATTGGATGTAAGAAAATGCCCACACCCATTTAGATGCAACTATTGGTGAGTGCGAACTATGCACTAGGTTTTTGGGTTTTTTTTTCACGCTATGTTAACATTTTGCTATAATCAAAGAGCACAGACTTTTAAAACAAGTAGTCCCAAATTTGAATCAAGAGAGTTTTCTTCCTGGGGTGCCTGGGTGGCTCAGTGGGTCAAAGCCTCTGCCTTCGGCTCAGGTCATGATCTCAGGGTACTGGGATCGAGCCCCGCATCGGGATCTCTGCTCAGCAGGTAGCCTGCTTCGCCCTCTCTCTGCCTGCCTCTCTGCCTACTTGTGATCTCTCTCTGTCAAATAAATAAAATCTTTAAAAAAATAAAAATAAATTTAAAAAGAGAGTTTTCTTCCTTATCACATTGAGCCATATAAACATAAGAAAGTTACTTTTACTTTTTTTATATTGTGAAAATGATATGGATTATAATTCCTAGGGACATTGTTGTTTTAAGGATGAAAAGAATGATGATTCATGTGAAAATGCCTACTATACATATAATAAATGCTACGTAAATGATAGTTTACTTTTTGCTTCTCACAATAACTATTATAAACATTGCCTATATCTCCATTTTATAGATAGAACAAATGAGGTTCAGAAGGAGAAAACTGCAACTAATAAATAGTAATGCTAGCATTAAAATCCAGAACACTCTCCCTACAACATAAATGTTTGCCTTCTTGTGTTATATACACTGGAACCTTATTCCAACTCATTGCTATAAAATAAGGTCCATACAAGCTACTCAATCTTGAATTATATCCTATAAAATTTAACAAGCAAAATACAAGGATAAAAAAAAGTTGTGGTCTTATTTGTAGAAGTATTCTAGATGATGTTTTAACAAATATTTAATTTGTGTTATTTAAAAAAAAAAACCCATAGGTTATTCTCGAAACAAATGAACAAAACAAGTGAACAAACAAAATTGATCTACATTTCGATGACATTAAGGATTTGTCATCTGACAGTATTTACTCTCTTTGTGAGTTTACTATACTACCTCTTTGCATTTTCGCTACCATTTCTCCTTTTAGAAATATTAGTTACCAGGAAGATGTAGTGGGCTTTCATGCCTACTCTATAAATGAATGAAAAGTAATTGTTAAGATTTTGATTATTACATATACATCCCCAAGCAGACTTAAATATACCTATAGGTACAGAGATTTAATTACCAGGTAGAACTGGTAATATTCTCAACATAATTAAGATAGTTAAAATACTTTGATTTGAAAAAAGATACCTACAATTCATATTATACCCAGAAGTTACCTGTGATCACTGATCTTATTTTAGTAATTGGTCAAACTTTCTAAATTATGTAATGAGAAATACATTTGATTGGGTTTGTTGCTGGTGCTTTAGGTTGCAAATTATTGAATATTGTTTAAATCGTGCCTCAATATTCTAATATTTACAACAGAAGAGAAGTCGCATTGGTGATCAATTAAATGCATACTTATTTCTATTTCAGGATAATGTAAAAGAACATAACAACTTAAATATCTGCCCACTCACAGTCATTTCCTAGTTAGATCTTAAAGTTAATTAAGCTAAGGCATCATTTTTTGATGGGTCTGGAATTTGCACATATAAATTTAATAATGAATAATTGTAGGTCATTTCTTTATCAGCAAATACATATGCCATTATAATTGTATTAATATTAGTGGAAAGTGCTGAGCTAAGCTTACACAAGTCAATTAGGCTTTTGTGACTAGGATAAACAAAAACAAATAATTATATACTGGAGCTCCAATGGTATGTTGTGGGACAGTGATACATTGACATCATTTTTGTAAGTCTATTCATTTATTGATTTATGTACTCAAAAATATTTATTGAATTTCCATTATGTATACCAAAAGGATAACTAGGTTCAATCCTAATTAACCACCTGCTAAATAACTGTTATACAGGAAACTACCACATGTCTTCAAATCTCCCTTATCTGTAAAACAGGGATAAATATACCAATTTTACAAAATCACTGTAGGGTTCAGAATGCAGAATAAGTGCAGTTCCTGGCATTTAATATCTCTGCAATAAATATTATCTTGATCTAATCTTGAGCTTTTTTTTTCAGAAGTGGGAACATCATTCCACTTCTCTGTAAAGGTTTCTTGGTCTATAAATCATTGGACAAGAATATGTGTGAAGTCCTTTTTGGATCTAACCTTCTATGTTACTGCAAATCCACCATGCCTAAATGTCAGAACTAGACACTGAAATATAATAGTCCCTCCTTATTTGTGGGAATACATTCCAAGACCCTCAGTGGATGCCTAAAATCGTGGATGGTATCAAACCCTTGTATTCTTATATATACTGTGTTTTTTTTCCCCTATACAACATACTTTTGATGAGGTTTAATTTATAAATTACACAGTAAAAGAACAGCAATGACAAAATGAAACAATTATGACAATATACTCTCATAAGAATTATGTGACTGGGATCTCTCTCCCTTAAAACATCTTGCACTGGACTCGCTCTTCTTGCGATGATGTGACATGATAAAATGCCTACAGGATAAGATGAAGTGAGGTGAATGATGCAGGCAGTGTGATGTAGCACTGGACTACTACTGACCTGATGATGATGATACCTCAGAAGCAGGATCATCTGCTCCAGACCATGGTTGACTTTGGGCAACTGAAACCACAAAAAGTGAAACTGTGCCTAATGTGGGGGACTCACATTCTTCTCTTAGGTGCACCTTTTAAAATGAAATCTGTGTCAACCTTATCTCATAATTTGAACTAAGGCATATAGAGTGTGGAAACAGATATGGTTTACAGAAATATCCAAACAAAGCTTTAGCTAGAATTGGACTATTCTACTTTACCTGGGAACATTTTCAATACGCATCTCTTCCAACATTTCTTAGCAACATATAAACGAGACAAAAGGAGGAAATGTAGATTAAAAGCACCAAATGTTATTGCTTCCATCACATAGTTACTCTATAACAAGATTTTGTTGATGGCTAAATTTGGCAAGGGGCACCTGGGTGGCTCAGTGGGTTAAGCCTCTGCCTTCGGCTCAGGTCATGATCTCAGGGTCCTGGGATCGAACCCCGCATCAGGCTCTCTGCTCAGCAGGGAGCCTGCTTCCCCTTCTCTCTCTGCCTGCCTCTCTGCCTGCTTGTGATCTCTCTCTCTGTCAAATAAATAAATAAATAATCTTAAAAAAAAATTGGCAAAAAAAGAAAAAAAATCCCATAATAAGCAAAAATATATATGGACAGGAACATTATAACACTGAGAATATTTTACAAACAAAATTTCCAAATAAGCAGTTGTTTCCTAGGTGCTATTATTTTCCTATACTGAAAGTTGTATTTTGTCTATTTTTTTCTGACATACAGGCAGTTGGAATGCAAATAGATACAGAGATATGAAGGGAATGAAAAGATTGTTAGACAAACTTTCAAACACTGTAGGAGCCTTAATTCTGAGAGCCCTTCGGTTGCCTTCAAGACACCCAGGGTATTCTCAATAGGAATCTGTTTCTTCTCTATGCTTTTTATAGGTCAAGCTGGCCTAAAGTCGTCAAATTTATGTATTTATCAAATTTGATTGTCCTGACAAATTCTCAGAAAATGACCCTCCCTAAAATTACTTTACTGAAAGTCAAATGGAGCAAACTGAATTACCTTGAATGTTGGCTCTTAGTTGGGCCCCATCCTCACAGCATAGTGGCTTTGAAAGGCTGGTTGCAAGGATGAGGGAAGGAAGCAAGGAAGACAAAATGACAGGACTTCTATAAAACCTCAACACTACCCTTTCCTGTAAATTTGCCTCTTTGACTCCCTCATATTTGCCATATGTTAAAAAAAAAAATAAAAACAGAAACAAAATACAGCAAAACCAGCTATCAGAGCCCTAAGCAAAAACATCACAGCATGCACATATAATTTCCTTCAACACATAAGTAGGAAACATATACTCCATGTTCCTCAGAAAGAGTAACAGAAAAAACATGAGTTATTACTCCAAGAGGTTAGGATTATTAGTCGATATTAACAGTATCTTACAGGTGTCAACCTAAATAACAGATGTGATTTTGGTGATGATAATGAATCTCCAAAATTCTTCCTGTAAAATTTCCATTTCAAAGAGTAATTGAATGTGACATGATGACTTCTTCACCTTTTAAAACTTGAACCTTAAAATAAATTCTACATAGGATCAAATGAGGGTGAAATTAAAATACCCTTATTTATATGCTTGGTGTTGGTGATTAATTGCACATAGGTATCCTAGAGACTTTAGGAGTCACTGTCATATTAAACCATTATCTATCCCTCAGGCATGTCAGAGTAAAAAAAAAAAAAAAAAAAACATTGAGAGCTATAGATCCAGATCATCTTTCCAAAATAGTTTTTTTAGTTTAAAGATAGCATAATATTTAACTATAGCAATAGCATCTAAATGACTCTACCTACCAGAATGCTGTATAGATACAAGTAACAAAATAGCTAGAATTTATAGAGTACTTACATAATCTGGCACTGCCCTATATAATTTATTTCTTATCCTCAAATATCTTACTTAATATTATCAGGAAAAAAGGGAGGTAAGAGTATAAAACCTCTTCATCAGGTCACAAAATTGAATCTTAAGAAATCAGAATAGCGTGTTTCAGTTGACGTACTTTGTGAACATCAGAGCAAGAATTAAGATCCAGATGTGTTTAACACTTGTTCAATTACCTCTGAGTGCTACCTGGCTAAAGACATGCTTGTCAATTTGACTCAAAGATGCAGTCAGAGTGGGGTTCAACATTCTTTTATAACAGTACGGAAATACAATCTCACTGATTTCTTCTCCTTACTTTAAATCTCTCCCCATGAATTAGAATTCAAATTACTTCCATACACATGATTTTTCTCAACTTTGAAATCATTTTAGTCATTCGCCCTATTTCATAATAAACCACAATGTTACTGAAAGACTGGCATCCTACAGTGACAGGGTGTTATAAGAAAGCATCCCCTAAATTGGAATTCTTTTACTGAAGGTAATCTTAATACCAACTTTCAATAATTTCAGTTTCATCTTTCCTGTAATAAATTTCCATACACATTTAAACAGCAAGTTTCAGAGATATTGAGTCAATTTCTCAAGTTCTGTAATGTGATTACAACATACGCAGCATAAAAATCTAAATTGATAACGTGTTATAAAATTAAAGAGAGAGAGAGAGAAGTTCAGGCTAGTAAGATTGGTGTTTCCAAACTCTGAAAGGAAAATGATTTGTCTCTGAAAACTTTTTTTTTCCTTTTTCTAGCAGACATACTTCAGCCATGAAATCCCAAGTCTATATTTAACTACAAAGTTCTTTTGACATACATCAAGTTCAAAGAGAACAATCTGTGCCTGGCACAGATTTGAAAATATCACAAAATGATATTAAATGATAATGATCAAATTCTGAAAGCATAGTCAACCTAAATAACCAGATGAATTACTTCTGGTTGCTTTTTAAAAATATGATATGAAGCATGTTTTTCCTACTGGTCCTCCACCCATCTACAATTGCATTTAGCTAACTGAAGTAAAAGTATAAAAGTCTTCATGTCTATCAACTCTATAATTGAAGGGTGATTCCCTTGGCATTTACCATTTAAACTGTAACAATGTCCAACTAAAATTAAATGGAATACACTCAAACTGAAGAATAAAGTATTTGTAAGATTTTTAAAACTGGAATAGAGTCTTGGAATGTAAATGATGGTGTAATAATAGAAATATGCCAGAATGAGTAGTTCCTGGCATAACAGCTCAATTTTCTGAGAGCAAGGTATTTTAAAAAAATATTTTATTTTTTATTGAGTTTACTTTCTTCCTATTTACTTTCATACAGAAAGTCTCCTCAGAAAGAAAAGGGGCAGCATGACTTTTTTCCTAGTTATAAAATTCTCAGTGAACTCTTACATTGGGAAAAATGTGCCACCATTAAAGTACAGAGACTATTCTGGAACTAGCTATAGGTAGCAATTGCACAACACTGTGAGGTACTAGTTGCCACCAAATTGTTCACTATAATTATTTTATGAGAAGTTCACCTCAATTTTGAAAGGTGCATAAAATAAATATTATATTTTCATTTAAAATAATGAGGTAACTTTATATAGACATTACATATGGTTAAGTTAAAATGAGTTATGTATCTTACTAAAGACTTTATTTGTCAGAGAGAGGGAGAGAGCACAAGCAGTGGGAGTGCGAGAGGGAGAAGCAGGCACCCCACTGAGCAGGGAACCCAACACAGGGTTTGATCCCAGGACCCTGGAATCATGATCCTGGGATCATGACCTGAGCCAAAGGCATATGCTTAAATGCCTTAGCCACCCAGGTACCTCAAGTTATGTATCTTATATGTATGTATATTATGCATAGAGATTTAGGTTATTCTTCCAACTACCAAACACCAATCCTCACACCCTTCAGTTTTCCTTGCTGACAAGAGTTTTGTGAGGGTTTCACCTCTGGAGTTAAGATACTCCCCACCAGAGCCCAGGGCAGCAGAATGGGGGGATAAGATTGATATAATTCAGTTATGGACATTTCCCTTAGTAAAGATTGAAAAGGCAAGTCTATTTGTAGGCTTCTAATTTAAAAAAGGCACAAGAGAAGAAATGTCTTTTCTCTTCCATGCTGGATATTGTAAGGTCTTATTTGTGACAGTGGGAACTGCTTTAATCATCTTGTAGCCACAAGGGGAACAGCAAAACATGTTTAAGACATGTTATAGACATGGTATTATAGACATCATTGTGCCACTCACTAACCTTCAGACTACTTGCAAATGCCACATCCAGACCTATATTATGTGAACTAGTAAGTTTTCCTCTATGTAAAAGGTACTTTAAGTTGGATATTTTATTACTTGTAGCTGAAAACATCCCACTTGAAACAGTATGATCACAAAATTTCCCATTTTTGTGGGGGAAAATATGGCATGCAAAACATATAATTAAAACACCACATAGTTTTATATGTATAGTATACACAAATATGGACATATATAAAAAATTTCTTACAAGTTTTACACAAATAGTCAATCATGCTTATCCTAGGAAATAAGAGAAAGTATGAGGAAAGAAGCATCACTTTTTACTTCAGAGTTCTTCTTTGAATTTGTTTTACAACAAATATATGCTATTTATCTGAATTTAATAACAGACATGGAAGTAAAAAGTAAATGTTAACTACCATTCATTAATAGAAGAAAATTGCATCTTTGTATTTTTTGGAAAAATTATGTTTAAAATAAACATTAATTAAACATTTAATTAAAATTAAAAATTAGTATTTCTCTTCTTTTTTTCAAAAAAATTGTTTACATCTTGTATCAGTAGAGACTTACTTACATGCAATGAAAATGTCTTGGTTAAAATAACCAACCCAAAAAATAAAAATAAAAAAATAACCAACCCAAGAAAGGTAGGATTAGAGCTTACCTTATAGAAGACTGAAACCACGTATCTTTGCCTTCTCGTCTCTCATTGCTCCTTGTCTGCCATTTGAGACTGACCCATCTCTGTGGAAAGCACACCTGGATTCTGGCTGAGGTCGAATTCTCACAACTCTACAACCAAAGAAGTAAAAGCTCTTCACATCCAGCACCTATCCGAAAACATCTCGTCAGTTTAGGTGATGTGCCCATCCCTTTGACTAATCACTGTGACAGAGGGTAAGTCAACACAATTGTCCTGAATTGAGTTCTGGGCCTCCTTATAACCAGGATGCATGCCTGGAGCATCTCTGTGAGCAGAAAGCCACCTCCACTTGTGTCCACGATACATCCTTTGCTCTGGGGAGTGACAGTGCTCTTGCACTTCCCTCCTGTTGTATGAACCTTAAGGACCTTGTCTGCCAGGCGGCAGCATTACAAAGGTAAAGGACAAGGATGAGTGCAGAGTCTGTGACAATCTCTTGGCTAGACCTTGCAAAACTTAATGTCGCCATTAAGACATTTTCTTTAAGTGTATCCACAGGTGAATATATTAGTTTGCCAGAGCTACTGTAACAAAATACCACAGAGTGCATGACTTAAGCAACAAAAATTTATTTTCTCACAGTTCTGGAGGATAGAAGTCTGAAGTTAAAGTGTCAACAGGGTTGGTTTCTCCTGAGGACTGTGACGGAAAGATATACTCCAGGCCTCTCTCCTTGGCTTATAGATAGCCGTCTTCTCCCTGTGTCCTTACATTGTCTTATCCCCGTGTCTGTGTCCAAATTTATCTTTTTTTTTAAGGATTCATTTACTTTTTTTGAGAGAGAGCACAAGTGGCGGCAGAGGGTGGGCAGAAGGAGAGAATCCCAAGCAGACTCCCAGCTGAGTGCAGAGGCCCATTCAGGGCTCATTCCCACACCCCTGAGGATCATGACCTGAGCTGAAATCAAGAGTTGGATGCTCAAACTGAATGAGCCTCCCAGGTGCCCCCAAATTTCTTTGTCTCATAAGGATACCAGTCATATTAATTTAGGGTACCCTAATGACTTCATTTTAATTTAATTACCTCTATAAAGATCCTGTCTCCAAATAAAGTCTCATTCTGAAGTACTAGGAGTTAAAAATTCAATATATGTATTCTTGGGAGTACACAGTTCAGTCCATAACAGTAAAGAAGAATTATCTTCTCACACAAGATTGTGCACCAGCATAAAAATGCCTATACGAGAAGTGATATTTAATAAAGATAAATTTGAGAACCAAGAAAGCAGAAGGAAAGACATGACTCAGTGCTTTGGGTCAGGTGCTACGAGCAGTCATTTTCCTCCATTTGTTGGTTAATAATCCTAATAAGCCTACTACTTTAGTTAGTATAGATGACAAACTTAAGGTTTTAGGATTTAAAATAATTCTTCAAAATCACAAAGATTTGACTTGAGCAAATGTCTCTCACCATTGTCTGGAATGTCTTCATGTCTGTCTTCCCAATAACCCAATGCATGATCAGGTGTTTTTAAATAGTTTCTTCAAATAAATTAATTAATTATTTGATATGAATATACATCAACCAATAATGTCTTAGAAGCCACAAGCAAAATATAGAATTAAAGCAATTATTCATATAAAACATTTTATAAACCATTTCTGTATACTCTTTTGTGCCTGTCCATAAAAAAGGTAGTTTTTGTATTTTTTTTTCCTTTTGTAAAGGTATTCTGCATCATCTTGAAGCTAAATGATCATTATCATCACCATCTCATTTTATATTTAAATCAGACATTATGGTTTGTGAAGTTATATAACCTATATTTCCTTATTTGAACCACCTAACAACCCCAATGGGAAACTGAAAATCAGAGAAAAGAAGTGACTTGGGTAGGGCCACATAAGGGTTATAATTGGCAGAGCCAGTTCCCAACCTAGGACTGACGATAAGCCTGATACATTTTAAGACAGAGGGAAGTCTTATAGTTATTGGTCAGTTGTTTATTAGTGTCTCTTACAGTCTATTCTCGAATCTTTTATTCTATATTCTTCTCATATATATATCTATATTCTCAATGGCCCTTTGGATGACAAGTTCTATAGTCTAAAGAGGTGAGAAAACCACGCAAACCACTCAGAAAAAAGCAGAATTTCCTTTTAAAAGATATGCATCACCTAAACTTCATTGTAATCACTTTTCCTCTTTAAGTACATAAGTCAAGTGTATACAGATAGAGTTTTCTTTTTTTTTTTTTTAAGATTTTATTTATTTATTTGACAGAGAGAGATCACAAGTAGGCAGAGAGGCAGGCAGAGAAAAGGGGGAAGCAGGCTCCCTGCTGAGCAGAAAGCCCAATGCAGGGCTCGATCCCAGGACCCTGAGATCATGACCCGACCCAAAGGCAGAGGCTTTAACCCACTGAGCCACCCAGGTACCCCACAAATAGAGTTTTCATGAGTATCAAAATAGTAGGGACATTGGCTATACCTAGACACAACTCAGTGAAGAAATTCTGGGCTTTAAGGGATTGTTCTGTAGAAATCTTGGGAGAAATGTATGTTCATTCTTAGTTAATTACGACTAGGCAATCAGCTATGTCCAGTTTTTAATCATATGGCATTGTCATCCATGGTTTCACATCAGTGTCCCTTGTTACACCAAAAAAATTACATTAGTTATATATAAAAGTGATGTAACACAACGTTTTACATTGGAAAAAGACAGTTTGGGGAAAATGATTACATTTCCCATTTTCTTCTTTAAACTGTATGCTCCATTTTTAGCTGATAATTCTAGTTACGAAGGAGCAATTAAAAATACTGATCTGTTAGCACTAGACTCAGTTTTTTCTGATAAAATAGATAGGGATGTTTACTGGTAATGGGAACTAGCATGAGTGTTCTTAAAATATTTTTCTGTGTCATCCTGACGATGAGGAAGGCTCGGAAGCACTTTTGTAGACATCTATATTCACTGTGGCAAATAATTTTTAGAATCATTGCAGGGATAATTTAGAATCAAAGAAATACTCTGTTCCTGTACACAAAATCACATTTGGTGAGACTGACATTTCTAGGTCTCTGCCAACCATAACATCATAAGAGAGGATTATACTTAAAACCGTCATCAGATTGGATTTTAGAGGCACTTTTCAACTGTGCCATCCCTGACCGCTTTTAACAATTACGAATTTAAGAAAGTTAGATTTTTAGCATTTCACATTCATCTGCAAGGTGGACAATAGTAATAATAATGATACTGATAAAACACCTCTGTAAGATTGCTGTAGGCTGTAAATTAGTATAAGTATAAAATGTCATATAATCTTAATTTTCCTTGTGAATTACCCTGCTATCATTCAAAACACAGAATCTTCCTCCTCTTTGAAACTTTTATGAAGCAACCTGGTCAGAACTAAACTGTTTCTTCTTTATGTGCTCATAGTTCTTGGCTAATTCCTCTGCTCTAGAACTTCACCTTCTATTTCATGTCACAGCTATTTGTGTATGTTACTCAGCCCCATTAGGTTTTAAGAATCTTGAGAGTGGATAACTTTTCCTTATTATCTTGGTGATCCTTGCTGTCTAGCTCAGTGTCTTATAGATTCTGAACAAATATTTATTAAACTGCACTGATGAAGTCCTCAGGCTGTGAGTCCCATGACTTGATCACTTCTCCTTTTTTTATTTTATTTGAGAATATCAGAAGGATTTCTTTGCTTCTTTGCCTAGTAGAAGCAACTATCTTTGAAATATTATCTACTGCAACAATATCTAACTGAAATATTGAAACATTCTGAATTCATTCCTATCTCTATGTCTGACCCTTCTGAATTGTATAGGACTCTAAGAAAAAAAATCTGTGCGAAGTAAACATTCAGAAAGTTCTTGAAGGACCGCTTCTACAAACCACTACAGCAATTTGGTAGGTGATATTCTTGAATGAAATTTTATGTTTGCTTATCATATTCAAGAAGTAATCCCAAATTATTACTTGCTTGTACATTTATTCTTTGCTTCTCATATTTTTGAAATGCCCAGATTTATGACTTAGAAGGAATAAAATTCCTTTAAAATTATTATTTTAACATTTTTGCCAAACTTTATCTTTTAAATTATATGTAGGTTTGTTACTCCTTTTTACCAAAACCTTTCTTTTTCTAACTATTAAAAGAACTGTCATTTTAATTTTGGAGTTCTATAGCATCAGGGGCATTCATAAATGTAGGTTTTTACATCTGATTTTTGCTTGTTGGATTTTATTCATTAAGTGTTTTCTTTGTATCTATACCTAAAACATATGATCACACAAAAGTTCAAGAGCTCCTTTTAACGAACCAACAAGAATTACAAATAACCTGGAACATGGCAGCCATTAAGTCAAAAAGCAAAATTAAAATAAATTTAAGTTATAGAGTTTTGACATGAGGCCTGCCCCACTGAGCAGTTTAGGTACAATCTGAAGACTCAAATGGATATTTCACTCACTATCATTATCAGATCAATACTCTATTGCAAGAAAGATATTGTATCTGTAATGGACATGTCTAGTTCTTATTCCCAGTTTGCATGCAAATAATCAAACTGGCACATACAGGAGCTGTTACAACAAATGACTTATTGGTCTTAAGGAGAGGATGCTGGACTAAAGAAAGAGAACACTGCAGGTGCATTCAGCAGCAAGAGGAGCCAGAAATAAAGAATGAGGAAGACATGGGATCCCAGGACCAAACAGCAAACACGGCAGGGAGATAAAAGAGAATCACTAAGAACACCAAAGGAAAACCCAGATGACAATTTGGCTGCAGACTAGATAGTGCTAGGCCAGACAAGTAAAGAGTTTCTGAGATGTCATCAGGAAAAAGAAAAATTAAGATTGATAGACTATTAGACAGGTTTAGCTTTGTGGGAAAGTAACACAAGAGGAGTACCAAGCAAAGGAAATAAAAATACAAATTTTTTCAGGAAAGGAAATAAAACCATGGTATGCAGCTTGGCTCAGCGATAAAAACAACAAAGAAAGGTTTATCTTTTTGATGATGAAAACCTATCAATATGGAATTAGCCTAAAGTGATTTATAGCTATATTTCAAGGATAGAAAGAAGGGATGTATGCTTGGCTGTGAAAAAAGATAAAAGATAGCTAAATTCTAAATTTTAATTTCTAAATAATAAGGAAAATGTCTAAAGCTGAAAAAAAATAAGAAATAGCATAGTCATTTTTAAGAATAATAATGTAAATAAAGGAGAAATAACTTTAAAAGTTGCAGATGGTTGTCAATGAAAATGGGACCGGGAGGGAACTACAGTTTTTCTTTATATGAACTTATTTTTTTAAGGCACTCTGAATAGGTTAAAAATAAATAAATAAAATTTAAATATAAAGAAGTTTATCAAGGTAACCAGACACACCAACACATTCAATGATTTATAGCTGTGGACAACAGCCCTCACAGGGTTTATGATGTATATATTCTAATACTATCAACACCCCCACTAAACCCACCAACGGCATCCTAAACAGGGTTATCTGATTTGACCATCACCACCTGTGAATGTAGATAATGTGTATAAAAGGATCAAAAATTAGGCATGATAGAAAAATTAATCCTCCAAGTTATCACTTTCATAATTTGACACTTGAATGAAGGCAATTCACCATATCCTCCTCACAAGACAGACATCATTATCCCCATTTACCAGATGGCTTAGGTGAGACTGAAGAGATTAACTGATATGCCTAAATCCACATACCTGGGAAAGAAGAGGGTCAAGAAGTTCATCAGAGCTCTGGTACCAAGTCCCTGCTTTTGCCTTGAAACACGCAGTTCTCTTCCCATGAGGCAGAAAGACCCTTTTATTGTCACTGGGGCTTCTGATGCTGAGCTACTAACACCAGGAATAAAATCTCACATATTTATAGAGCTTTACAAAGCAACACTCTGTCCTCACCTTAGGAATGTGATAAGGAAGGCACTATTATCTATGTGCTTCTAAATGAGGAAGCTGAGAGGCTCTACCCAAGTTCTCACTGCTGGTTAGAGATAGAGTCAAAACTGACACAGATGTAATCCAACTCTAGAGCTGCTTATGTTGAAAAAAAAAAAAATCACATCCAATAACAGAAAAGGACCCATAAGCCTTAAACCAAACCAAATATAACTTGTCTAGATAGAATAGTTTGGGATTATTATATTTAAAAAGTACATTTGTTTCAAATTATGTATAAAGTGTTAATATAAGCATTTTGCTTTTTCTTCCCTTATGATAAAGATCAAATTCAAATTTCACTAAAGTGAATAAAGTACTTCTTATTTCTTAGTCACTTTTACATGCACTATCCCAGTTACTCCTCGTAATAATTCTATGGGGTCAGCATTATCAAATGGAGACTTTGCGACTAAGTGACTTTCCCTTTATGTTTCCAATGAACTTATGTCATTCCGGATGCCATGGTTCATAATCTGAAGGTTCATTACTCTGTAATGTTATATGATTTACACACAGACTGCATATGGAAAAGAGATAGTTACAGTATATAGGAAGCTCAAGCAACTTAGATTAGTATCCCACCAATTTAAGACATAAACTATCCACCTCTCCACCAAGACATGTGATATATTGTCAATCACGAAGTTTCTAGTGTATCCCTTATGAAATTTACAATAGAACATATACAATATGCCAGGCATAATTCCAAGAAATTTATGTCTATGAATGTACTTAGTCATTATAAGAGATAGAGATACTAATGTTTTATACACAAAGAAACTAAGTCACAATCACAGAAAAATTTGGTAATTTGCTCAGGTACCCACAGCTAGTAATGGGCAAACCAGGATTCTGACCCAGGCTTCAGGAATGAAGTCTTTAATCACCACCCTGGACTACTTTTCTACACAGAGAGTGTGATCGGCACGTGTCAACAAAACAGTCTCCTGTTTTTCTATTTCTTTCTTGGTATTAAATTCCCCTTACTTCAGTGCTCCCATGGTATAGCCAAAGGAATAATCTTTTTAAAACACAGATCTGAACATACACCGTAAAAAAAGTAATTTAATGACGCCTCACTAAGTCACTCTTGTAAAAAATTCCTTTACGACCTATCCCAATCTCCCTCTGCCTGCTCCATCCATTTGAGATGTGGTGCTAATCACTGCTCCAGGGTGACAGGAGGGCAAAAGATAATCATGTGCCTAGTGGATTGAGGAACTATTTTGTTTCAATACTGGGCTGGGACTTAGAGACCTGAACAGAGCTCTAAAATTTCACTTTGATTGTACTGCAAAGAAAAACATACAGCCCTCTTATTTGCGCTACCAGGGCAAAGGTTTCCTGTTTCTATATAATGTAATTTAGGATCCTAATGATTTTTAAATAAATTTAATTCTCAAAATTAACCAGACCCATACAACCAGTTGCAGTTAAGTTTTCCTGTTGCAGATTTTCACAAAGACTGTGTGTGTTTCTTTGTGTGTGTCTGTGTATGTGCGTACATGTGTTTGAGAGAGAGTCCAATAACTACAAAATAACGATTGCATTACCAGCACACTGCTGAAGCTTTACTTATTTTGTGTTTTCACTGCAACTCAATGAAGTAAGTATTATTATTATTCCTATTTTGAGGGTAAAAGAAAGCAAAGCTCTGAGTACCTGAGATAACAGAGAAGACAAATATGATAAATGCTGAATCAGATCTATAAATCAGAAAACAAATTGATGGTTGCCAGAGGGAAAAGGTGTGGGGAAATGGGCAAAATAGGTGAAAGGGAGTGGAAGATATAGGATTGCAGTTATGGAACAAGTCACAGGAATAAAAGGCACAGCATAGGGAATATAATCAATGATATGGTAATAGCATTTTATGGTGACAGATGGTAGTTACATTGTGGTGAGCATAGCATAAATGTATAAAGAAGTTGAATCACTATGTTGTACACCGGAAACTAAGGTAACATTTTGTGTCAACTACACTCTAATAAAAAAATTAATTAAAAAAGACATGCCAAAGGCTTTAAAAACCTTGATAGTCTTTATATTTAAATCATACACAGATTACTTAGTGCTGACTGGAACGTGTCAGTGACATGTTAGCAACTAATAGTCTCTCTGAGACTTCCATTCATCCTAAAGCAAACACCTCTATCATAGAACTTAAATTTAATAGTGTAATTCTAAGGCAGCAATACAACATCCAAACAGAAGGAATCTGAACATACTGAGGTAAACATTCATATTTTAGGCAAGCTGGAGATCTGTCATTAATAATTGACAGAGCAAGTAATGTTACTGTTCAATAATTTAATTTAGAATACATTTACATGTTCAGATTTGCCTACCCTGTCATATAGTTCCTTAGTCTTTTAAAACTATTTCTTTCTATGTGATAGGCATGGGGTTTTTCAAAATCAGTAAGTGATAGAAATTAAAAAGAAGTTACCACTGACACCACAGAAATACAAAGGATCATAAGATAATATTATGGACAATTATATACCAAAAAATTGGAAAATATAGAAGAAAAGGATAAATTCCTAGAAATACAATCTTCTAAGAGTGAATCATGAAGAAATAGAAAATCTGAATACACTGATTGTAAGTAATAAAGTTGAATCAGTAATTTTAAAACTCCTCAAAAACAAAAGTTTAGAGCCAGACAGCTTCACACTTGGTAAATTCTACCAAATATTTAAAAAAGAGTTGGTACCTAGTTTCCTCAAATTATTTCAAAAAATTAAGAAGGAATGTTTTCAAAATGTCTTTATAAGGCCAGGATTACCTTGATACCAAAACCAAATAAAAATACCACAAAAAAAGAAAACTACAGGCCAATATCCCTGATGAATACAGATGCAAAAAAAACCTCAACAAAATATTAACAAACTGAATTTAAGAATATAGTAAAAGGATCATATACCATGCTCAAGTGGAATTTATTCCAGGCATACAAGGATGGGTCAACATCCACAAATCAATCAATGTGATACACATTAACAAAATAAAGGAAAACAATCATATGATCATCTCAATAAACGCAGAAAAAGCATTTGACAAAATACAACATCAATTTATGGTAAAAACTGTCAACAAAGCAGGTATGGGGGAAAGTACCTCAACATAATAAAAACCATATATGACAAAGATGTTCATTTTTACCACTTTTATTCAACAAGATATTGGAAGTCTTAGCCACAGAAATTAGGCAAAAAAAAAAAAAAAAGAAATAAAAGGTATCCAAATTGGAAGGAAGAGTTTAAACTTTCACTATTTGCAGATGACATGATGCCATATATAGAAAACCCTAAAGACTCTACCAAAGGCAACTAGAACTAATAAATGAATTCAGTAAAGTTGAGGGATACATAATTAACAACAGAAGTTCACTGCATTTTCTATACTAATGACAAGCTATCAGAAAGAGAAATTAAGAAAATAATCCCATTTACAATTGCATCAAAAAGTACTAAATACTTAGGTATAAATTTAACCAACGAGTGAAATGCATGTACTCTGAAAACTATAAGACACTGATGAAAGAAATTGAAAATGACACAAATAAATGGAAAGATACACTGTGCTCATGGATTGGAAGAATTCATATTGTCAAAATGATCATAGTACTTAAAGCAATCTGCAGATTCAATTCTATCACCACCAGAACACCAATAGCTTTTTCACAAAACTAGAACAAAGAATCCTAAAATTTGTATGGAACAAAAGCCCCCAATTTGCCAGAACATTCCAAAAAAGAACAAAGCCACAAGTATCACACTCCCTGATTTCAAACTATACTACAAAACTAGAGTAATCAAAGCATTATGGTACTGTCATGAAAACAGACACAGAGATCAATGGGACAGGATAGGGAGCCCGAAATAAACCTATCTATACATGGTTAATTAATCTATGACAAAGGAGACAAGAATATACAATGGGGAAAAAACAGTCTCTTCAATAAGTGGTATTGCGAAAATTGGAAAGCCACATGCAAAAAATGAAACTGGACCACTGTCTTACACCACATACAAAAATAAATTCAAAATGTGTTAAAGACTTAAATGTAAAACCTGAAACCATAAAACTCCCAAAAGAAAATATAGGTAGCATGTTCTCTGACATCAGTCTTAGCAATATTTTTTGGAATAGTCTTCTCGGGCAAGAGCAACAAAAACTAAAATAAACAAATGAGATCACATCAAACAAAAAGCTTTTGTATAGCAAAGGAACCCATCAACAAAATGAAAAGGCAACCTA
>CM052898.1:105226747-105264560 GCA_028534135.1 Potos flavus
AAAAAAAAAAAAAAAAGCGGGCAGAGGACATTTCTCCAAAAACATTTCTCCAAAGAAGTCAATAGACACATAAAGATACTCAACATCACCAATCATCAGGAAATGCAATTGAAACCACAATGAGATATCACCACACATACATCTGTAAAACTGGCTATTAATCAAAAAGACAAAAAATAGCAAGTGTTGGCCAGGATGTGGAGAAAAGGGAACATTCATACCCTGCTGGTGAGAATGCAAATTGGCACAGCCACTATGAAAAACAGTATGGAGATTCCTCAAAAAATTAAAAATGGAAATACCACATGGTCCAGCACTCCACTTCCTGGTACTTATCCAAAGAAAACGACACAAATTCGAAGAGATACATGCACTCCTATGTTCATTAGCAGCATTCTTTACAATGGCGAAGATATGGAAGTAACTGAATGTCCATCACCAAACTGAGTGGTGTCTTAAGACAACCTAAGTGTCTTCATGTGAAAACACCACACACACAGGAATACTACTCAGCCATAAAAAAGAATGAAATCTTGCCATTTGTGACAACATGGATGGACCTGGGGGATATTATGCCAAGTGAGATAAGTCAGACTAAGAAAGACAAATATCATAGGATTCCACTTATATGTGGAATCTAAAAAACAAATAAACAAACAAAACAGAACAGAAACAGACTCTTTTTTTTTTTTTTTTTTTCCAGAAACAGACTCTTACATATAGGAAACAAACTGTTGGTTACCAGACGGGGAGAGGTTGGGGATAGATAAAAGAGGTGAAGGGGATTAAGAGGTATAAACTTCCAACTACAAAATAAATAAGTCATGGGGATATAATGTACAACACAGGGGATATAGTCAATCGTGTTATAATAACTTTTTATGGTGACAGATGGTAACTAGACTTATCATGGGAATCATTTTGTAATGTATAAAAATATTGAATCACTGTAAAGTACACCTGAAAATAGGATATTGTATGTCATTTACACATCAATAAAAAAAAGAAAAACGTGTAAGAGAAAGCTCTCTCCTATCTGTTATTTAAACCAGTATGTTCTAAAGCACCTCTCATTCTCTTTGATGCTACACTGCAGCCTGTCTCACAGAACAACCTTTTTAAAACCCTTCAATTTCTTTGGTCAGAGATTAGAGCATTTGATGTCATATATAGACAATAAAATCCTTTTTATCTCAGTGGTATTTCATTATACTTTGTGACTTAGAAACAAAACGGGCTTAAAGTCAAGCCAAGACACATCTTTAAGATTGCTATGATAATGCTAATATGCCCTTTAAAATTGAGGCTGGCTGGGAAATTGAAAGGGTGACAAGTGGAACCAACTTGCATCAAACTGGCATGACACCAGACACTGGCATGGCCTAAGTGACAGCTGCAGCATCTGGAGAGAGCTTGATAAGAAAATCTCCTTATAATACTGAGCTGGTTTTCCTTAAATTACATCTTATATGATTTCATAGGTGCCATATTTTATTTTAGAACAAAATTTATTTCTTTTGAAACTGATATACTCTTGTCCTTAAGCAAATGTGAAGGAAGTGGTATTTGGCTGTCCTTTGGCAGAAGGAAAACCCATGTATATTTAATTGGGCCCTTTACCTGAGGTATTTTCGTTAGGAGAACAGAGTGAGACTATAACTTTGGGTAGCAACCTAAGTGCTGTCAGAGCTTTCAGAGCAAAGAGTTCAACAAAAGAGCTGCTGTCTGTGACAGTTGTTACAACACACTGAGCGGTCCCGGGCAGCCGGTGGAGAAAGTAGAACCAAGTCTCAGTTTCACTCCCAATTGAACATCCTCTTTCCTCCCAAATGAGCATCCTGAAAGTCAACGGGCAAACCAGAAGCTCTGGCATTATGGAGTATGAGAAGGAGGCCCCCACAGGCCCACAGGCCCTGCTTCATTGCAGGGGGAAATACTCTATGCAAAGACCACTCTCTCATCATCTCAGCTGACAGCTTCAGGCTGTGGGTCCACACTGAAGGAGCTGGCTCCTTTTTAGCAAAATGCCTCTCCTCCTGGGGACCCAAAAGACAAATGCTCTCCCTTCTCTTTTTCATTTTTTCAAATGTGTTTATTAAACAAACACAGGCACTCTGACTCTATGATTTGGACTTCTATAATATAAAATTAATATTATATTGACTGCCCCTCAGCTCACAGACCACTAAAATAAGCATCTATATAAACAGACAGCTGCAATATGGTATGATCAGAGCATCAATAGAAGAATGTACAAAGAATTACCACCACCATGGCCCTCTTTGTTTTCCCACCATGTGGAAAATGCTCAGTCTCAGTTTTGAATGTTTCTGATTTTTTTTCCTAATTTCAGAGAGACTTCTTTAGAAATGTGTGAGCAGCTGACCTACAACCCTTTTAAATTTTGACTTATCTATTGTAAACATTAATATTTGACCTGTCACTTTTATAAAACAGTCCAAACTCAAAAATTAGAAGATGTATAATCTAAAAAAGAAAATGAAAAAGAACTGAAAAAAAATTCTAGTAAGTGATGTGACATATTTTACTTTTCTTTAGAATCACAAACCTAAGTCATAAAAGAGGCGGTGTAGTGTTTGGAATATGCAAATTTATTATGTTAGCTTTCTTAAATCTTTTCGGAATTAAGGTGGAGTAGACAAAAGTATAAATGAATACAGGTTTAAGATATGATCCTTGCACTCACAGAAAGATAATAAACAGGTTGAAGAATGAAATCGAATAGAAAGCTAAAAATAAATCTGATCTGATATTGGCAACAAATTATCAGCCACTGGTAGCAGTTCATCCCAAAATGAGAATGGACAATAATCTCTAACACATATAATAATATCAACACCACTGGCATATTATTTTTCAGAGAACCCTAAGTGGAAATAGTTGGTGTCATGTGGGTGATTTATATAGAGTCTCAGTGACGATCCCAGAAAATGCTAGCCTCAGATGCAAGTGCCACTTTCTCTGCCTGTTCTCCACTCCACTATCTTAGCAAACCCAATGCCAAGGTTTATACACTTCTGTTCTTTGTACTGTATGTCCCCTATTTCAAAAAAGTTTAATGATGTTTGCTCAATTAGCTAGTTGGCCCAAAAATACAGTACAGGAATTAGAATGAAGTCAGAAGGTAAAATAGCTACACAAGCTGCTTCTTCCCTCACCACCTAAAAGAGGCCCTTCTGTATTTTAGTTATTACATTCACAAAAGGAAAGGGGGCATTTTCTAGATGCTTTGCTCAAAGGCCTCATATTTAAACCTATTTCACTGACTATTGACTAGCAATATTCCCCTACAAAGTATTCATCACCCTACCACAGGAATTTATTCATGTTAGTATGTCTTGAGTGTATTGCAATTAGACATTTTTCTTTTTACTAATAATTTCTCTTCCTACCCTGTGGTTTTGAAAAAGAGAGAGCCAGATATAGAGAGAGAGATAGAGAGGTTTCTTGTCACTCCAATTCTTATAAATTCCTGACTGTAAATCTGGCTTCTGACTTTAATTAAGGTGCCTTATAGTTCTCACATTTTGTCAGGTAGCACGGACATCCTAGTTCCCTGCCGCTAGGGGGTCATAATGGATCCCAGAGCTTGCATTAAAATGCACAATGAGAAAATGAAATTCCTGGCACCTGAAGTTTCCCCTTGCTCTCCTTTTTCTCATTTTTTCCTTTGTTATTTTTATTTTCTTTTTATTATAGAATCATCTTGTTACACCACCAATGGGACCACTACATTGTGGCAACAAAGGAAGTATCTGTCAGATAATACACACCAGCTAAGAATGAACAAAACATCAGCTGAGTTGGGGATATTATCCAGACCCTTTACCATGACCTAGTCTTATCCATTCTTTTGTCCTGAGCCAATTACACTCTGCCTGAGCTTATGACCAACTTCCTCCCTTGACCAAGCTCAATGCATATTGCATGACTTCAACCAATTTTAGCTGGTTATGTCCCCAGGCAGATTCACATATTATTTTTTCCTTTGGATGAATGGTCATTCAGCAACCATTACCCAGTGTATTAGTAGTGCCTCAGGACAACAATCACATCCAGAAATAAGTATGGACATCCCACACACTGCCAGCTGTTTATTCACTACATGATTACAAGACTATGTGCTCTAACCCACTATGCCAATCCTAAAATAGTTTAGTCATTTTAATGGAAGGAGGAAAAAACTCACTGGAAATATATATGTATACACACACACACAGATACACATATAGATAGATATAGGTACAGATTATATAAGATATATATAGATATATATATATTATGTATATAATATATATAGGTTTTTTTTGCCAATTTTCTCCCCAACAAACTCAAATTCTCTTCTGTTATCAAGTATTTATGACCTTAATAGAGTTCAAGGGCTCCCAAGACCCAGAACAAGAATTTGATTGGCCTATGACAATCATGGTGACTTCATTTACCTTAATTGTGAATAGTTGAGTCATGGGCATGAGAGCAAATTCTGGTCAATGGACTCTGAACAAAATGCTGTGGGACTTTCTGGAAAGGTTTACTGGTTAAGAAAATGAAATGTATAGGAGGAAAATCTTCTCATGTATAAGTCATCAGGTTGGTATGTGATTCCTGGAAGTGCTACAGCTACCATGTAACCATGAGGGGAAGTTCATTGAACAAGTCAGAAGGAAACCATGAATAGCGCTAGCATGTGCATCCTTAATAAGGTCCTTGAACTGCTAAATTAACCAACCATGGATATTACTTACCTGTGCTTTTCTTATCATGCAGGAACATAAATGGCCTAATTTTTGTGAATAATAGAAAGTGGGTAAAATGACATTTTTAGTTAGATTTTCTAGTACTTGTAGCTGGAAACATTCTAGCAGGCAAAACCTGTATTTCCAACTACAATACTTTTCTTCTTGCATTATGAAAATTTCAAAGTTCAACCATTCTAAGTATAATCGGCACAAGGATGAGCAGTCACTTACTTCTCTAATTTTTATTAATCAAACATTATGTCTATGTCTCCTCTCCTGTTATGACAGCTAAATAAATTTTAAAAAAACTTATCTGTGATAGCATTTTATGAAAACTAGAGCAAGTCACTAAAATGACAAACCTGGGGCAGAAAAAAATTACCCAAAATAAATCACCCGATATAGGAATGTCTGAAGCCTTCTCTAAAGGAAGCCCTAGAAAGCTCAGAGAAGCCAGGAACAAAGAGGAACAGTGAGATGGAATTTGAGAATTCCACAGTAGGTAGAACACAGTGGGTGCTCTACTACTGAGGCAGGGAATGGGCAGAGTGACTACACTGTTTGTGCTTCCCCATGAAAAATAAAATTTAGAGCTCCTTGTTCAGAAACTGTTAAGTATTTCAGGGCAGTGAGCAGAGGACTAAAACAAGCTTGGAGTCTTAAAAGTATCCTTCGAAAGAGTGGGGCTCTGAGCAACTTTATGGGTACCACATCCATAAAGCCACTCTGGAAGCTGTACACCTATGAGGTATGATTATGGTTAGTGTATATAGAGGGACTGAGATGTGAGGGACATGGTAATGAGGTTACAAAGTGGGAGTGAGACCTAGAAAAAATTTCTTAGAGTTTGTTTCCAGTCCTGAGCTAGGAATTTAGAGGGGTAGTAGCATACTTCTATAGTTAACCCTATCATAGACTTTGATATTTCAGATGAAAATCATAACATGAGATGCTATTTAAATGACAGGGAAATAGTTGATACACAATATTAATAAAGGTAGCTGGACATAAAATGGTATGTGTATATGTATGTATGTATGTATGTATGGGGTGTGCATATAAATAGATTCAAATAGAATTTCTACGATGTGTGAGAGGACCTGATCAAGAGGGAGGGCCATAGGTGGAATCAGTATTTTCAGCACTCCTACAGTCATTATTTTTTTGGTTTTGCATTTAGTAATAAGATCGTTTACATAACTGTGAAAAATATAACTGTATATATGACTTAAAATGGTTATAAATTTATATTTTCCTATCTAATACTGTTACTACTCTGTAACTCCCTGAAAAAAAGAAAAACTAAAAGCTATAATTAACCCAAAAGGCAACAGTAGTTACAATGGAACCGGAGGTCCACAAACTAATCTGATGCCAGGCTAGCTTCCGTTTTGTAAATAAAGTTTTATTGAAACACACAAAAATAAATAAATAGATTCAAATGAAGTACACCAAAATATATTAATAATATGTGTATTAGTTAACTAAGATATCATAAGAAAGCACCATAAACTGAGTGGCTTAAAGATACACATTTATAGTCTCACAGTTCTGAAAGCTGGAAGTCTGAAATCTGGATGTTAGCAAAGTTGATTTCTTCTAAGGGCTGTGGGAGAAAGATCTGTTCAGGGCATCTGTCCTTGCCTTCTAGATGTCTATGTTTATGTAGCATTCTAATTGTATGTCTCCAAATTTCCAGCTTATGACACTAGTCATTTTGAATTAAGTGCTCATTCTAAAGACCTCATTCTACTTTGATTACTTCTCTAAAGACCCTATTTCTAAAGGTACTGGAGGTTAGAACTTTGACATATGACATTGAGGGTTGAGGGGACACAACCCATATAATAGATTAACCATATAATGGAATATATTTTTTCTTTATATATTCTCATGTCTTTAAAAGATTATTCAATCAATTTTATAATGACAGAAAATATTATGAAAATATAGAGTTTGACAATGATCTAAATAACAAGCCAAAGAAAATACCAATAATAGGATACTGGCTGATTGTAACAGAAAAGTCTTGGTGAGGAATATGGGGAAATAACATATAGTGTGTAAGAAAAGTCTGCATCATGTCGAGTGAATGAATCATTTTGTAGCACCAGTATAGGTAGTTCATTAGAGTAACAGATTTCTACTGAAAAAATTTTATATCCTTAAGAATAATCATCCCAACCCTCAATCTTTATTCCTTCCCAAACAACTTCTCCTCTCACTATGCTGATCCAGGATTCTAGCTCTACATTTAAAACTATATCATATATCTGTATACCCATTCCAACTTTCAGAATCCCAAACCAAGTGTATCCAACACATTCTAAGAAACATCCTCAAATTCTGATTAGATTGAAACTGGTAGGGTAAATAGCCAATTAGAAATACATTTACTCTTTACTATGTTTTAAAGAGTCCAACAAGCCTATATTCTCACAGAATTTAATCACATTGGAGCTGTGGATTCATAATTACTTTATAGGGTTGTTGTAAGAATGACTATTATCATTATTTCCATTTTTTCATTTACTCGTTATAACAAGTATTTTTTATTAAGAACTCATAGTGCACACAACACAATATAGGATATATTTGTTCATAATTTTTTGAGTGGAACAACCTGTGAATATATTCAAGGCAGTGTCTGAGTTGTTAGGGGAACTAATTAAGCTTTGTTCTTTTCCATTTGTACAGACTCGATTCTAAAATCCCCATTTGACCATGTGCTATCTTAAAAGAAGCAAACAAAATAGTCCAAGAACATAAGATAGTCAATCAGTTAATCAATATAATCCTAGGAAGAATCAAACACACACACACACACACACACACACACACACACACACACACACACACAGAGGGGGACCAAACATACAAAGTTTCAACAAATACTAAGATCACTAAAAAACATTTTGGATACATTTCAAAGGAAGTTACAGGAACATGTCACCCATCAAAATCAAAACACTTAGCTGTCACTGAAATTTCACAAGACAAACTGGAGCTGCCAAAATCTTCTAGAAATTCTATACACTTCAAGGATGAATATAGTCTTTGCACTGCTTCTTAGCTTAACAACAACAAAAATATAGATGGAAACTATAAACATAAACTTAGACTCTTCTAAGGGTTTAATTGCTCAACATTATGATTTTCTAGATACTATCATATATTTTAGCTGACATTAACAACAGTTTACTTCAAATTGGTATTCACAATATAAAGTAACAATTATAGCTGGAGATATCATCTATTAAATCATACCCTGACAATGTCAAGTTTGTTTGTTTGCCATTATGGAAGATAGAGTTTGTTACTTTTATTTTTTAACAAGTATAAGAGAAGATCAAATATATATTCTCTATCACAATGTGACAATATGGAAGTTGACGTGCCTTCTATACACGGTTTTACTATTTATAAAGTCAGGAAATGCTACTGTTGTCAGAGTCTGAAGTTAAAGGACATCTTCATGTTGAATCAGTGTCATTTACTTTTCAATGGACATGTGAGTGACTACTATGTGTAAAGCACTGTTAAAAATTCTACATGAGTTAAAAATATACAGACCCATCTCCATTCTTCAATACAATCACAATCTAATAGAGGCAATAATACATAGGAAAATTATGTTACCAGACAATATAATTGCTTTGTAATTGATGCAACTAAATAACTATGAGGATTTAAGTGATGGAAAACACTTTTCTGTGCAATGTAATTGTGAAACACTTCAAACAGAAAGTGCTGGGTCTTAAAGGATGAGAAAGATTTCCCTAAGAGCCCATGAAATAAGAAGGAACTCCTGAAAATTTCAGCCAGTTCATAAAGGGAGCAAAGTAAGAGAAGTATTTAAGAAACAGAATTATAGCTAGATTAGAAGGAAGGCCAAAATCATAAAGTAGGAAAAGGAGAGAAGGCCAAAGATCAAGGGATGGCCAAAGCAAAAGAAGGCAAAAATGCAAGTCTCACAAGTATCCTTCATTCTATTATTTGACATTTTGCTTCTTGGTTTTCAAGTGGGACTGGGCTTACTTGCAGGAAATACTGTCAACAATCACGCTATATTTTTGAAAAGCAGGGAATGCACTTCACAAACACTAGACTTCTCCACACAGTATGTTCCTTAGCAGCAAACAGATTTCTGAAATTCCATTTTCCTATTTGGAAAAAAAAAAAGCTACCACTATTTAAATGAACCATTCCATGTATCATGCCATGATTTTGAATTTCTACATTTTACCTTCCTTCTATGAAAAATTATAATCTCAGTTGTCCCTTTGAGTACCAGATTGTGCCATTTATAAATATGATAATTAAAGTAATGATCAGAGACTAGATTTGCAAGTGCACATTTTGGTGTGAATACATTACTCAATCCTTCCCTTCTGGCTTGGGAGAATGCACCAGCATGCTCATGCCAGCCGCTGAGGTTAGAAAGCGTTCTGCCCATGAGGATCCTAGATTTTCACTTCACAATGGCTTTATCAGCTTCTGCAGCTGCTGGATAATGCAAGCTCCTAAGAGGCTCTAAGAGACACTTAGACACCTGTCAGACCAGGTGCAGTGGGACAGCAATTGCCCAAGAAATATCTAGACTGGTATGGAGCCAATTTGTTCTTCACCTTAAAAAAAAAAAAAAAAAAGGCTAATGTGATCACATTTAGGTAACAGGACCCTTTCCCATCCAAACATTTTTATAGGCACTGGAAAGACAGAAAAGTGTGTTTTTTAACAATCTGAAGCAAGACTAGCTCAGAATCCAGAAATGACGCTTACTCAGCCTGTTCTGAAATGTTACCTAGTTGTTAATCATTAATGAGACGCTAAATTTATGAAACCTTGAAGTGAAACAGAAGAGTAAGATTTTGGCATCAAGTTTCATTTGTATCAACTTTCTGGAAAAAAAACAGCTCAGTAAGTTGGACTACAGGCTGCTGGGGCTACCCCAGGGCATCAGTGTTGTTCTGTAAAATCACCCTATATCATCAGCATACATGTGCACAGGGGAGAAAACACATTAGACTGTAAGATAATCGTCAAGCAGAGAAAATAAAATACGCCCTCAGGCGTCCCATTTGTAATTCCCTTGAATCTATGCTCACACGGCTTTCTTTCCTGTACAATTCCTCAAGTTAATGCAAACCACTTTATGCAGTCACTACGAGGCCCCAAATCCCTCAAGTTTTCTAGGGGTAATTTACGGCCAGCTCAAGAAAAAGCCTTAGAGAGGTCAATAAAAATTGCTCCAATCACACAGTCTTCATCTATTGCATTGGAGATACGTGGGTGCCAAATCCTGGGTGATTGGTTTGCTATGAAGCCTGTAGAGAAGAGCCAGGAAACCCTTTGGCTGCAGGTAGTTTGAAATGTGTACATATGCTTTGTTTTTTGCTTTGTTTTGGTTTTTTGTTGTTGGGTTTGTTTGTTTTTTGTTGTGGTTTTTTGTTTTTTTTCCAGAAACAGAACCAAAACAGGCCTTTGCTAAATCAAGTGTCTTAATTCCCTTTCTGTGGAGGTGAATTACACTGGCACATCTCCCAAGATGAATGAGGAAAGACTTCAGAACAGAGGTACTTACCTCAGCTGTTAAGGGAATTACCAAATAAAGAAACTGGGTTTTTCATTTGAGATTGTGTCTTAATTTAGTGTTCATCAGGAAATAATTCCAAACCTTCCAATGCCTAAATTAATTTCTCTCCACCAAAAATCCACATTAATTTCTCCTGTGTGCATCTATAGGCATGAAGGCACAGTACCCATCACCATCACCAAAATGCATCACCAAAAGGTAAAAGAAATCACAATAATGGTCTGGTGTTTGTCATCAGAGTTTTACTGTTTTAAATGTATACAGTTAATTATTTAAAAAATTTTTTCATATATATTTCCTATTCCTTAGATATATATTTCCATTCTCCAAAAAACCTTTCTAGATGTTTCCAGAGATGAATTCCCTATTTACGTATATATTAAACAGAAGAGTGGCCTCCAGCTTTCTCAGTCTTCTGATTATAAACACAATGTATATCAGTCAGGGTTCTCCAGAGAAATTGAACCAGTAGGGTATATGGAGACATATATGAGAAGATTTACTATGGGAATTGGCTCATGATGATTATGGAGGTTGAGATATGCCATCTGCAAGTTGAAGAACCACAAAAGCTGAGGCTTACTTCAGTCAGAGTCCAATGGCCAAAGAACTGGGAGCTTTGCTATCCAAGGAGAGGAGAATCTGAACATCCCAGCTCAAGAAGACAGAGTGAGAATTCACCCTTCTTTAACTGTTTTACTAGTCCTATCTACTATAAAAAATATATAAGAAAATAACTGTACGCATTTTGAGGGGAAACAAGTAATATGATTGTCTATATATGTAGAAAATCATGGATTCATTCATTCATTCATTCGTTCATTCAAGCCTGCAACTAATAAGCAAGCATAGCAAGGTCCCAGAACACAAGGTGAATACTTGAAATGTCAATTGTTTTCTTATATTCTAGAAATCAACAACTGAATTTTTTAAATGTAAAAAAACAGTGCTAGTTACAATAATACTACCTCTCCTAAAAACAATATGCTTAGGTATAAATCTTTCTTTAAAATGCAGTATTAGTATGTGACAAACTACAAAAAAATTGATGTAAGAAATGTTTTAAATATTTAAATAAACAGAAATAATCTGTGTTTACAAATTGGAAGAGTCAATGTTAAGATATTGTGAATTCCAGGGGGCCTGGGTGGCTCAGTAGGTTAAATGTCTGCCTTAAGCTCAGATCATGATCCCAGGGTCCTGGGATAAAGCCCCAAATCAGGCTCTCTGCTCAGCGGGGAACGTGCTTCTCCCTCCCTCTCTGTCTGCCACTCTACGCATTCTCTCTCTCTCTGTCAAATAAATAAGTAAAATCTTTAAAAAAAGATATTGTGAATTCCTACCAAGTTGATCTATAGATTCAATGCAATCCCAATCAAAATTACATTAAGCTATTCTGTAGATATCAACAAACTTATTCTAAAATATGTATGGCAAAGCAAAAGACCAAGAACAGTCAACACAATATGAATGAAGGAGAATAAAGTTGGAGAATTCATATCTGATTTCAGGTCTTACTATATTTAAAGCCATGGTAATCAAAAGAGAACGATATTAGTGAAAACATAAACATATATAGACCAATGAAAAAAAATGGAAAACCCAGAAACAGACTCACACAAACACTGTCACTGATTTTTGACAAAATAATAAAAATAATTCAATGGATAAAGAACTTTTTTTTTCAACAAATGGTGCTGGAACAAACAATTACATATCTAATTACTAAAAAAAAAAAAAAGAACACAGAGATCTTACACATTTTGTAAAAATTAATTAGTAATGGATCATATATCTAAGTGTAGAATACAATTAAATTAAAAAATGAGTGAAAGATCTAAACAGCATCCCACAAAGAAGGTACACAGATGTCAAGTAAGAATATTAAAAAATGCTTAACATTATTTGTCCTGAGGAAATCTCAAATTAAAATGAGATACCTTAAAAACCTATTACAATGGCTAAAATACAAAAAACAAAAACACCTGATGAAACTAATTGCTGCTGGGGAAATATAGCAACATGAGCTCTCATTTGCTGCTGTTGGGAATGCAAAATGGTACAGCCACTTTGGAAAATAGTCTGATGATACAATCAGATAGCAGTCATACTACTAGATATTTATCCAACTCATTTGAAAACTGATGTCCATACCAGAATCTAAATGTGAAAGTTCATGGCAGTTTTATTCATAATTGTCCAAAACTAGAACCAACCCTAAAGTCTTTCAATAAATGACTGCATAAACATGAAGCTGTAATGGTGAATACATAATATTATGTATTTGTCAAAACTCATGGACCCTTACAGCATGAAAAGTGAATCTCGATGTATACAGATTTTTAAAATCATTTCAGAGATTAGGGAGATCCCACGATAGAATACAGAAATTGAAAACAACAATCTGATGGTATTAAAAATTTATAACACAACTTTACTGAACATGGAGAGGCATAAGGTATTGACATAATTAATTTAGGAAATGAATAGTCTGAAAGACTAAAGGCAAAAGAAATATACATAAGCTACAATGCTTATCAAGTCTAGTTGATAAAATCTCTCACAGGGGCACACGTTAACAAATCAGATATTGCTATACTTTTATACTAGAATTAACTAAAGTAAATGGATAATTTCTCATCCTTGGGGTAGGAATTTACAGATAAGCAAGAGGTAGAGGCTATAATGATGTAAGCAATAATGGATTAGAATTGAACACATCACTATCAAATCATGTTTGCCCTAATATAAATATAGAAATACTTATAGATATTGTGTTAGTATAGACATATATATTTCTTTGGTCTGTTAGCTGACAGAGCCTAGAAGCAATTACAACCCAGAAACAATGAGTAACCCTAGTGCCCAGACCTTTGTTTGCAATATAATTTTTAATAAGAGAAACTAGGTTTCCTTAGGGAAATGGATAATTCTAGGACTTGGCAGAAAATACAAATGATGAGCCTGAATTACCTTGTAGTACCAGAAAGAAGTGCTTAAAAGAGTCCCACAATGAGAAAGGAGAGGCATGATGGTGGAGGAGTGGCGGACTCCATTTCAACTGGTCCCCTGAATTTAGCTGGATATCTACCAAGCCAATCTGAACACCCACAAAATCAGCTTGAGATGTAAGATTATATGTCTGGATCTCTAGGGGGCAGAGGATCGTCAGTTAAGAGGTACAAAGGACGGAATTGTGATTGCGTGAACAGATATCGGAGGATAAACATTAGCGGGAGGGGGCCACCAGAAGCTACCACTGGAAACTAAAATAATACCCAAGTGCAAAAGTATCCTGCACCTGGGGACCAGCGATAGGTTGTAGAGAAGTGGTGGTGGGATGGGAAGCACCCGATAAGCCCTTGCACAGAATCCAAGAGCTTAAGGGGCAAACACCAGGACCAGGGTAGCCACTTGTGTGGACCTGTGCCTGCAGACCTGGGGGGCTGGCTGTCGCTGCCACCCACACCACCCAGACCGGGATCTCCTGCGGTTTTGGAGGCACAGGGGATAGAGATAAACGGGCCCTGGGTCCACCATTGAGAGGATCACTGGGGGTGTGCACTGCCTGTGGGAGGCTGTGATTTGTATGATGCTTACAGAGGAGGAGACTGTGTTCTGGAGGGTTTAGAGAGGAGCAGACTGTGGCTTCTCTCCTCTGGGGCAGATGTCTGCATGCAGACATTTTCCTTTGATTTGACCCTCTGAAAAGCCACCAGAGAAGAAAAGCCCAAAAAAACAGTTTGCACAAAGCCCAGCCCCTTAATAGGGGCCAGAGCAACTCTGCCCAAGCAGCGTTGCCTGAAAAACAATGTGGCAGGTCCCTCCCTCAGAAGACAAGATGGGGGAAAAAGAGCATGACAACCTGAGGGTCCCTATAAAATTGTAAAACCCCAACACTAGGGGAAAATAGTATACTGAACTCCTGGTGTTGATACAACTTAGATACAACTTTTTTATTTTCTCATGTTTCTGTTTTGTCTTTTTACCTACTTAGCATTTCAACTCGGTGCTTAATACAACATATTCCCTAGTAAATTTTTAACTTCTACTCTTTCACACATATACTTTTTTCTCTTTATTTTATAGATAGATAGATAGATAGAGATATAAGCTTCAGTGTAGTCCTTTTTTCCCTATTCAATATTGCTTTTATATGTGTACCAGTTTTAATTTCCCTGTAACTCTGGGAAGTAGTGTTCTCTAACAAAGAGAATAAAATACACCCAGGAAGAACTGAAACACCCTACCTCACCCATTTTAAGAGATTATAGTTCCCCATTCCTCTCCTCCCCCTCCCTTTTTTTTTTTAACTTGATAAATCTTATTCTTGGGTTTCCTTTTTGGCTGGGTTTTCTTGGTAGTGGCTTCTGATTGCTCAGAACTTTCCCAGGATGCACCTTGTCTGGATTGAGGTTGACATTTTCAATTCTGTACATTCCCTCGACCACCCCACAACAAAACGACTAGGAAGAGGAACTCCCAACAACAAAAAAAAAGAACCAGAGACAATGGCCACTGCCATAGACCTAATGGATATGGATATAAGCAAGATGTCAGAAATAGACTACAAGGTAACAGTTATGAAGACAACAGCTAGGCTGGAGAAAACCATTAATGGCAACATAGATTCTCTAAGGGCAGAAATGAGAGCTAATCAGGCCAAACTTAAAAATGCTATCAATGAGATGCACTATAAACTAGATACTCTAACAGCTAGGGTAAATGAGGCAGAAGAACAAATTAGTGATCTAGAAGATAAACTGATAGAAAGGAAGGAACAGGAGGAGGCCTGGAACAAACACCTTAAAATCCATGAAAACAGAATTAGAGAAATAAATGATGCCATGAAACATTCCAATGACAGAATTACTGGGATCCCTGAGGGGGTGGAGAGAGAGACAGGACTAGAAGATATATTTGAGCAAATCATAGCAAGAACTTCTTCAATCTGAGGAAAGAAGCAAGCAATCACATCCTAGAGGCAGAGAGGACCCCTCCCAAGATCAAAGAGAACAGACCAATGCCCCGGCATGTAATAGTAAACCTCACATATCTTAGAACCAAGGAAACCACACCTCAAGGGCAGTTAGGGGGAAGAGATTCCTTACATACAGAAGGAGGAACAACAAAATAATGTTAGACCTGTCCACAGAGACCTGGCAAGCCAGAAGAAACAGCAGGAAAACTTCCAAACTCATTCTATGAGGCCAGCATTACCTTGATCCCAAAACCAGGTAAAGACCCCATCAAAAAGGAGAATTTCAGACCAATATCCCTGATGAATATGGATGTCAAAATTCTCAACAAGATCCTCGCTAATAGGATCCAACAGTATAAAAACAGGATTATCCATCATGACCAGGTGGGATTTATCCCTGAGATGTAAGGGTGGTTCAACATTCACAAATTAATCAATGTGATAGAATACATTAATAAGAGGAGAGAGAAGAACCATATGGTCCTCTCATATTGATGCAGAAGAAGCATTTGACAAAATACAGCATCCTTTGCTGATTAAAATTCTTCAGAGTGTAGAGATAGAGGGAACATGCCTTGATTCCATAAAAAAAAAAAAAAAAAAAATCTATGAAAAGCCCACGGCAAATATCATTCTCAATGGGGGAAAAGCTGAAAGCCTTTCCCTTAAGATCAGGAACATGACAAGGATGCCCACTCTTCCCACTATTGCTCAGCATAGTACTAGAAGTTCTAGCAACAGCAATCAGAGAACAAAAAGAAATAAAATGTATTCAAATTGGCAAAGAAGAAATCAAACTCTCTCTCTTCTCAGATGACATGATACTTTTTGTGGAAAACCCAAAAGACTCCATCCCCAATTACTAGAACTCATACAGCAATTCAGTACTGTGGCAGGATACAAAATCAATGCACAGAAATCAGTTGCTGTCCTATACACTAACAATGTAACTGTAGAAAGAGAAATTAGAAAATTGATTTCATTTACAATAGCACCAAAACCCATAAGATTCCTTGGAATAAACCTAACTAAAGAGGTGAAGGATCTATACTCTAGAAACTACAGAACACTTATAAAAGAAATTGAAGAAGACACAAAAAGATGGAAAAACATTCCATGTTCATGGATCAGAAGAATAAACATTGTTAAAATGTCTATGCTACCCAGATTAATCTATACTTTCAACACCGTCCTGGTCAAAATACTAACGGAATTTTTCAAAGTGCTGGAACAAACAATCCTAACATTTGTATGGAACCAGAAAAAACCCTGAATCGCCAAGGAAATGTTGAAAAAGAACAACAAATCTGGGGGCATCACATTGCCTGATTTCAAGCTTTATTACAAAGCCGTGATCACCAAGACAGTATGGTACTGGCACAAAGACAGAACATAGATCAATGGAACAGAATAGAGAGCCCAGATATGGACCCTCAATTCTATGGTCAACTAATCTTTAACAAAGCTGGAAAAAATATTCAATGGAAAAAAGACAGTCTCTTCAATAAATGGTGTTGGGAAAATTAGCTATATACAGAAGAATGAAACTTGACCATTTTCTTACACCATACACAAAGATAAACTCTAAATGGATGAAAGACCTCAATGTGAGACAGGAATCCATCAAAATCCTAAAGGAGAACATAGGCAGTAACCTCTTCAACATCGGCCACAGCAACTTCTTTCAAGACACGTCTCCAAAGGCAAGGGAAAAAAAGCGAAAATGAATTTTTGGGATTTCATCAAGATAAAAAGCTTCTGCACAGCAAAGGAAACAGTCAACAAAACAAAGAGAGAACCCATGGAATGGGAGAAGATATTTGCAAATGACACTACATATAAAAGGCTGATATCCAAGATCTATAAAGAACTTCTCAAACTCAACACCCAGAAAACAAATAATCAAGTCAAAAATGGGCAGAAAACATGAAGAGACACTTCCCTGAAGAAGACATACGAATAGCTAATAGACACATGAAAAAATGTTCATCATCATTAGCCATCAGGGAAATTCAAATCAAAACCACTTTGAGATACCACCTTTCACCAGTTAGAATGGGAAAAATTAACAAGGCATGAAACAACAAATGTTGGAGAGGTTGTGGAGAAAGGGGAACCCTCTTACACTGTTGGTGGGAATGCAAGGTGGTATAGCCACTTTGGAAAACAGTGTGGAGGTTCTACCAAAAACTAAAAATAGAGCTACCCTACAACCCAGTATTTGCACTACTGAGTATTTACCCCAAAGATACAGATGTAGTGAAAAGAAGGGCCACCTGCACCCCAATGTTCATAGAAGCAATGTTCACAATAGCCAAACTGTAGATAGAGTTGAGACGCCCTCCAACAGATGAATGGATAAAGATGTGGTCCATATATACAATGGAATATTACTCAGCCATCAGAAAGGATGAATACCTAACTTTTGCATCAACATGGACAGACCTGGAGGAGATTATGCTGAGTGAAATAAGTCAAGCAGAGAAAGTCAATTATCAAATGGTTTCACTTATTTGTGGAACATAAGGTATAGCATGGAGGACACTACGAAAAGGAAGGGAAAAATTAAGGGGGAGAAATCAGAGGGGGAGATGAACTGTGAGAGACTATAGACTCCAGGAAACAAACTGAGGGTTTTAGAGGGGAGGGAGGTTGGGGGATGTGTTAGCCCAGTGATGGGTATTAAGGAGGGCACATATTGCATAGAACACTGGGTGTTATACATAAACAATGAACCATGGAAAACTACATCAAAAACTAATGGTGTACTGTATGGGGACTACTATAACTTAAAAAAAAAAAGTAAACATAAAGGACAGAAAACTGAATAGTTAAATCTAATGAATAGCCTATATTACAGGTAACTACTATCGGAATCTGTGTAGAGTATGATATCGATTCTATAAAATGTACTATTGCAACCAAAAATTTAAAAATAAAAATAAATAAATAAGAGTCCCACAATGTTGGGGTTATGTCAAAGGGATAAAGGACTCAACTGAAAGTGTTCCCAATAGCCAAATCTGGAAGAATTTAAGCCACAAAATAAAGTAGTATTGGATTATTACCCCAAATATAAAATAAATATCCATGAGCCAATACCATCATAAATGACTGAATAAATAAATGGGTGAGAATAGATAAGTCTCTGAAGTAGAATAATTTCAGTATTAAGACATTCAATGATTGAATTAAAAAGATAGTGTCATGGTCTGAATGTTTGTGTCCAATCCAAAATATGAATGTTGTAATCCTAACCCCCAATATAGGGTTTTTCAAAAGTAATCAGGTTCTAAGGGTGGACTCTCATGAATGGGAATAGTGCCCTTAGAAAAGGGACCTCAGAGAGCTCTCTCACTGTTTTCACTGTGTGAAGATACAACGAGAAGATGGTACAATGTGGAACATACTTGAACAGACCTTTCTCCACCGAAGATATATAAACGGCCAATAAGCATATAAAAAGATTGTTAAACATCATTAGTTATTAGGGAAAAACAAAACAAATCAAACCACAATGAGGTACTATATCATATCTAGCAGGATGTTTAAAATAAAAAAGACAAAAACAAGTGTAGGCCAAGATGTGGTAAAACTGAACCCTTATACATCTCTGGTGTACTATAAAATGGTATGGCCACTTTGAAAAAAAATTCAGCAGTTTTTCTCCAAAATGTTATATGTAGACTTTCCAGTTGTTATATGATCTGGCAATTCTACATTAAGGATATACTTGATAAAATTTAAAAGGATAGGTATCCACAGAGTTGGGTATTATGGGTTTTATCTTTGAATCAAGTCTAATTAACAAAAATCTATATACTTTTTCTATGTAGTATCTTTACCCACTCCCCATTATGAATGCCTCCACTAAAATATAACCATATTCCTTATAGTCGACAGAGAAGGAAGATTCAAAACTGAATTCTAACTACATTAAAGATTTAATTTATGTAACACAATTTGTATACTTACAACTCTTAGACAATCTGTTAATTGCTTTGAGTAGCTCCACAAATAATCCTTGAAAATAATTTACGCATGGACTTTGTAGAACATTATTCTCATAACTATATCCAGTTATTTTTATTCTAACTATTTATAATATAAAAAACAAAATAACTAGAAATTATATAATTCACAATTATATCAATAATCTTTGGTTTAGTCTTTAAAATATAACACACTTGATTCTGGGAAAAGATTAATCAACTTTTGGCCTGATAATTAGACCATCCTTAAACAAAGCTAGATTAGCTATGAATATTGGCTTGATTTATAATTTACTTGGAAGAGGGAAACCATTGTTTTGGTTTACATATTCTTTTTCTCCACTGCCATCAAGATTGAAATAAACAAAGATATTATTTATAAATCAACAAGAAAAGCAGAACACGTGCATATTTGAACTCTATCAAATTTCAGTATACCCTTTCAACTAACTGCAAGTTGGACATCAATATGAGTATCTACTTTTACATATTCAAAATATAATTCGTTATCTGTATTATAAAATTAACTTCTGTCATACCTATTTTTAGAGAATCAAATTGGTTTTACCAATTTTTCATGTAAATCACAGAATTCTTCTAGTTTATCCTGACATGTCTCTTAATCAGTTTTCCAGGCAAAAGACCAGGGTTAGTAGCTGTGGAGCTGGGATAAAGTCATAGGAGCCTGCACATGATATGCAGGTAGGAATATTTTCTACATGAAGATTTGAGAGAATATAGTTTTATTAATATGCCATGAAAGTTGTGAATATGTACAGGTTTTTAAATATCTGATTGTTTTTATTTTCTTTACTATACCAACAAGTTTGAATAGTCTTCCCCACTTCCCCCAGTTTTTATTCTAAAAGTTTGGTCATGGCAGACACAGACCCAGGTGTGATCTATTTTGCCAGTAAACATTTGTTTTAAAGATCGGACATGAGCTTTAGTCATAATTTCCCCTCCTGTATAAGCAAAAAGAAATCTATTTGTTATGTTCTAAGTCCATGGTGTTTGCTTTCTAGAATTTTATTCAAAATATACTAAAAATAATATATCATCTTTAATTTCCTCATTTCAATTGTCCTTTCACTTTATAGACACTTTTATAATCTCTACAGGGAATTTAATTATGCTGAATGCCACGAATACTTTCAGCATACTCTTAGCATCCATAATCTTTTTTGGACAAACAACTTACCCACAATTTAATTAATGCTAACCCTCCTCTTATTGTTCCAAGCATCTAGAAGTTGTCTTTATATAAGAAAAAAAAAAATGGAGGAGTAGCTATTTTTATGCTACAGGAAATATAATGTCCTACAGAAAATTAGACAGGTAATTAGTTCATCCAATTTTATTAACAGGAAGATAAATACTACAATATCAAAATATTTTTCTTCACTAAAGTAGCTTAGAGAACTATAAATGGGATGTTATTTTTAAATTGTACACATCTATAATAGTTTCAAAGTAAATATCCAATGAAATGAACAACTAAATATATCATTACTAAACTCACAGAGAAGTATGCTCAAGAAAATGATAAATGAAACCAGGTAATATATACAGGGCACTTATCATGCCAAGGCACTGTGCCAGATATCACTGAGATATAGACATGATCCATCATTAAGGCAACATGGAATATGATAAGAGTTGAACAAAATACTTAACCATTCAGAACAACCATAGAAAAGATGTCATTTGAAATGTACAGATAAATATTACTGTAAGAAATTATAGAGGGAAATTATCACTTCAGACTAAGGTCAACAAGGAGAACATCAGGAATTGAATTTGAGCTAAGTCTTGTGCAACACTGGATTTACACAGAAACCAAAAGAAACAAGGAAATAGAAATTTAAGAAAAATTATTGCTATATACAAGTATTTATCAACAAACAATGTAATATAAAAGATAAAGATGGAATGAAATGACAAAAAGAATATTTAGATATGAAAATAACTGGTTGTGTAGTTTTAAATACCCAACGTCACTCTTCCAGGAGAATGGGGTATTTGTATGTTTAAAGCAAAAAGCGACAGAAGAAAAATTTTAGAAGATGAAAAGCTTTGACCATTATTAACATTTTAATAATTCCCAGCCAAGTCTCCAACTCATTTTTTCTTTTTCATGCAACACTTACAGATTCAATAGAACTGTGTTGCCTATGAGAAGTAGAGTCTACAGATGGAGAAAAAAAAGTAGGACACCACTCCAAACAATCACTGAATCAATTGTTCCTCAGCTATTATTTTCCCTCACCGCTCTCTCAGAAACTAATTTTTGCACGAATGCATTAGTAATTCTATTAGTTCAACAAGGAATCAACAATCTGACTCTTGTTCATACTTCACTATAAATAAAATACTAGGGCAGCAAATTGATTTTATAGTTTCACATATCTGTATATTTCAAAGCCAGACTGTCCTTTGGATATCTCTCTTGAAATTTTTGAATAGCCTCCCTTTCCAGAAAAAAAAAAAAAACAACTTGTTTTCTGAAGTTTCTAATAATTGGTATTTTGAATCACAGGATGCCAGCTCAAACTAAATATGGAAATTCACATCTATACACTAGTATTGACTTCTGTGTAGTTCCATAGTGCAGAAAATTTGTCCAAGTTATCTCAAAATGACAATATACTGAGAATCTGAATATAACTTTCTTTTTCTCCCATTTATTTTTTTCCAAAGAAATTATGCCATTTTATTTTAACAAAATAACATCTCAGGGGTGCCTGGGTGGCTCAGTCAGTTAAGCATCTGACTTCACTTAGGTCATGACCTCAGAGTCCTAGGATGGAGCCTCACTTCGGGCTTCCCACTCAGCAGGGAATCTGTCCCTTTTCCTCTTCCTCTGCCCCTCTCCCCACTTGTGCTTGCTCTGTCAAATAATTTTTTTAAAAAATCTTTAAAAAAAAGATAACATTTCAGCACACACATCCATATCTAAGGATTCCCTAACATGTTTGGAGAAAAACAGAAATTGATTCTTGAACATATATTGCTTTCTATTATTATAAAGAAGGAAATTATCAGCTCAAATTAATGTCCAATTACCTAGAACAGAATCTTGTATACATTCGGACAGTGGACTGAGCCTGAGATTAAATTCAAAAATCAGTTATGTCAAATGGATAAACTTGAAATCAGTCTATATTTTAAAACACTAACTGTTACATTAAATTTAAAATATATAGTCAGACCGATTGATCATAGTGAATGCCTCAATTCTAGTAACTAACATTTGGACAATGGTTTTTTGCTTTATTTTGTTTTTATATACAATCTTCAACATGTGTTCCTCAATATTTTCATCCTGTCCTGCCTGCCATTTTGTATCCATGTGATATATTCATCTAAATTAATTTCGCTAAAGAAAGTTTCCATTTCATATAGACCTGATTCTTCTCTACCATCAAAATTACAGATTTTAAAATGCCTTGGGGGCATTTTTTTTTAATCCGAAACTGCTCAGCATATTTATTTGACTGACCCTGAAGTTATTGTATATTTTCACATAGGAAACAAAGTTCAAACCTACTCGGGCCATTCTGAAAACAGTCCAAGTACCTGAAATGAGTAGTCTAACAAGCACACGTTTTCAGTTCTGGTTCACAAATAAGATGAGTTAAGCTTCTATGGGTGTGTTTAATGGTATTCAGTAAATACTTTAAAGCGTACTTGTGCCCACAGGTGGTATGATAAATGTCAGATGTCATAAAATGAAAACTAGAGAGAACTCTAAATTTAAATGATTCCAGTGAAATTTGAGTATTAAGAAATAATGATTTTTTTAAAGTTTCAAATTAGAAGCATAAGAAACATTTACCGATGGTTATCTAAATAATTTCATTTGGATAGAGAATGAATTTCATGGCTAAGAAATATAAACAAGACAAACTATGGGAGTGGAAAACAGACAAGTGATCACTAGGGACTGGGAGTGGAAGGAGGAGTTGACTAGGACATGGGGCAATTTGGAGATAATGGAATGGTTCTGAGGTATGCTGTGAAGCAAAATATGAAGCTCTATGTATTTTTTTTAATGCCCATAGGAGCATACCCTACAAATTGTAAATTTTCATATATATAAATGAAAAAACAGAAATAATGATGAGAGTTTCCTGAAGTAGAAAATCTGATGTTCTTTGCCAAAAGGATCAGATACTACCATAGTGTGTCAAATTGTTAATTTTATTTTTTGTGCTCTGTCCATATTTTTACCCATGGTCTCAGGATATAACACTTTAATTTCCAGTGAAGATAGAAAGGCCTCAATATGAATGTGAGTCTGACAAAACAACAACAACAACAACAACAAGTATAAAGCAATCCTCATTAATCACTCTCTTCGTGCACTATATTAAATTTTCTGAATATAGTACAGCAAACAATAAGACATTGTAATAAATAAGCAATCTAATACTTGTTTATTTTCCTTTATCAAATGCCAAAAGTTAGCTCACCTTCTTAATAAAATGTGATTAAATTTTTTATAAAAACGAAAATTTTTTCCTATCTCATATTTTTGGTTGGAGTGTAAAATGCCACAACCGTATTGGAAAATATTTTTAAAGTTTTTTAAGAGTTAAACAAATACCTCTCATATGATCCAGAAATTTCATCCCTAAAAGTTATCTAAGAAAAATAAAATTATATCTCTAATAAGACTTGTACGCTAATATTCATAGTATCTTTATTTGCAATAAAGAATGATTTCAATGTGCACTGATAGGTATATGAATAAGCAAACAGTAGACTGTTCCTGCAATAGAATACTACCCAACAATTTAAAAAGTTACTGATACACTCTTCTAATATAATAAATTCTAAAACCATTTAGCTGAGTGAATCTAGATGCCAAAGAATACAGACTCTATGATTCTACATATATGGAAGTCTAGAAAATGCAAACTAATCTACAGCAACAGAAAACACAGAAACAGTTGTCTAAGGACTAGCAGAGAATAGGGAAGTTGGTCTTAAAATTGGCAGAAGTATTTTTGGAGGGAGTAATGGAAATGTTCTAAACATTGATTTGAGTATCAGTTAAAAATTATGAATATTTGTCAAAACTCATTGAACAACATATCTAAAATGGGATCAGCTTAGTGTACATAAACTACACCTCAGTAAAGCTCACTTTAAAAGTTTAAATTAGAAAAAAAAAACTTTAAATTAGATTTTGCAACTAGATCTTAGATTTTAAATAACATTTTCCAATAAAAGGAATCAGAGCTTATGAGGAATGGGTTGATTTTAGGTCCTGGAACATCTTAGAGTACCAGAAAATCAGAAAGTTCTAAAATGAAAGAAAGGAAGGGAGGAAGAAGCATAGAACCCATTTGAAAGAACTCACCACAATGATCAAAGTTTCAACTTAAACAACAAAATAAGACATTTAAGGAATGAGCCCAGACTGATATACACAAATGAACAGACAAATAAAGGGAAGACAAGTAGCAACTCTTCCCTACAGAAGAATTCCAGTTAGTAAATGTAGAAGGAATGAGGGAAACAGATATCCAAAAAATATAGCATAGAATAATTGTCATAAACTATAAACACTGATAAATGCTAAAATGAGTAGTCAAGAGTTTAGCCAGAAAAAAGATATCTGTATAGTTCCAAAATATTTTTCTCAATATATTTAGTAATTCCAAAGAGAAAATTGAGAAGTTTATGGCATAGACTCTTGGTAGGCACCACTTTAGTCAAAAATGAAATGTAGCATCACAAGCATGAAGATATTCTGACATCATATGCCTTCTGGTATAATATAATGAAAGAGGTATCTCACATCCATAATATCCTAATAATATAAATTCAATCTAGTTATGAGAAAACATCAAGCAGCCCAAATTGAGAAACATTCTACAAAATAACTTAACGATTATTTTTCAAAAGTGTCAAGGTCATGAAAGACAGAAAAAACTGAGGAGCTGTCATGGATTGGAACAGACTGTTGAGATATGGCAATTAAATGCAGTGTGGGATCCTGAGCTGATCCTGGTACAGAAAATGTTCATCATCATTAGCCATCAGAGAAATTCAAATCAAAACCATATTGAGACACCACCTTACGCCAGTCAGAATGGCAAAAATTAACAAGGCAAGAAACAAATGTTGGAGAGGATGTGGAGAAAGGGGAACCCTCTTACACTTTTGGTGGAAATGCAAGTTGGTGCAGCCACTTTAGAAAATAGTGTCTAGATTCCTCAAAAAATTAAAAATAGAGCTACCCTATGACCTGGCAATTGCACGATGGGTATTTACCCCAAAGATACAGATGTAGTGAAAAGAAGGGCCATCTGTATCCCAATGTTCATAGCAGCAATGTCTACAATACCCAAATTGTGGACAGAGCCGAGATGCCTTTCAACAGATGAATGGATAAAGAAGATGTGGTCCATATATACAGTGGAACATTACTCAGCCATCAGAAAGGATGAATACCCAACTTTTGCAACAACATGGATGGGACTGGAGGAGATTATGCTGAGTGAAATAAGTCAAGCAGCTAAAGTCAATTATCATATGGTTTCACTTACTTGTGGAAAATAAGGAATAACATGGAGGACATTAGGAGATGAAAAGGAAAAGGGGGAAAAGGGGGAAAATTGGAGGGAGAGATGAACTATGAGAGACCGTGGACTCCAACAAACTGAGGATTTTACAGGGAGGCAGGTGGGGGGATGGGTGAGCTTGGTGGTGTGTATTAAGGAGGGCACATATTGCATGGAGCACTGGGTGTTATACATAAACAATGAAACTTGGAACACTACATCAAAAACAAATGATGTACTATATGATGACTAATATAATTTAAAAAAAGAAAAAAGAAAAGGGACATTATTAGAAAGATGAGTAAAATCTGAATAACTTCTATGCTTTAGTTAATAATATTATGCCGGGTTAATTTCCTAGTTTTGATAAATTTTCTATGGTTATAATAAGAGGTTAACATGAGGGCAAACTGGGTAAAAGTGTATGAGAATGCTTGGTATTATTTTTGCAACTTCTCTAAAAGACTAAAATTACCTCAAAATATTTATTGTTAAAAAGCTTTAAATATTACTGGTGATATTTGATTTTTCCAAATATATATAGAAAATTAGATCCTTAGCAAATATTCAATGAATTGGCTTTTCATGTTTGAATAAAATTAATCGATTAAAATTATATACTAAATTCTTACTCCATGCTACAGACAGAGAAAATTTCCCATAGAAAGGAAATAAAGCATCCCAATTTAAAATAAGATTCTACCATAGTCCATTCATTCAAAAGTTATCTAGCACCTACTATTAAAAAAAAAAAAAAGTATACTGTGTGAAAATATGCATAGAAAGCTAATTTAAAATTCCAGCAAGTATAATAGGAAGTGATAGGTCTCAGGGCACCAGGGCAGCTCAGTTGGTTAAGAGTCTGCCTTTGGCTCAGGTCATGATCCCAGGGTCCCAGGATGGAGTCCCATGTTGGGTTCCCTGCTCCACAGGGAGTCTGCTTCTCCCTCTGCCCCTCCCCCCATTCATTCTCTCAATCACTCACTCTCTCTCTAATAAGTAAATAAAATCTTTAAAAAAAGAAAAAAGGAATTGATAGGTCTCATGGATATCATTCAAAAGTGGCCATAAAATTTTTTTTCTTGGGATGCCTGGGTGACTCAGTTGTTTAAGTGCCCAACTCTTGATTTTAACTCAGGTCATGATCTCAGGGTTGTCCGATGGAGCCCTGTGTCAGGCTTGGCACTAGGCATGGAGATTGCTTAAAATTATCTCTTTCCTCTGTCTCTACCCCTGATCCTGCACCCTCTACAAATTTTTTTTAAAGATATTTTTTCTTAATTTTTCTCTGCTGCTTTAAATAAAATGACTCTAAAATTTGTATAAAATTGTGTTATCAAAAATTATTGTTTTACTCTATGTAAATGTCCGGCCATATACATGTAATAATATGCAATCATTATTTTCACCAATTTATTCTACTTGAGAGTTTCCACTTGCTAGGAATTCATTTAGAAATACCTTGACATTGCACCTTGCTTTAGTTAGAAAACATCAAGTCAATGACAACAAAAATAACTACCACTGCAGAAGAAAAAAGTAGAACAAAGCTTGTGTATTATTAGCTTTTCTTTAATCAATAAACTTAAAAGGGCACAGAAACTTGATTGCTTCTTTTAAGTGGTTTTTTGGTTGTTTTCTTTAATTTTGTCTAAGTGTATTTCTTGTATGAAGTATATAGGTGGGTTTTATTTTTCAACCCAATCTGTCAGTTTCTGCCTTTCAATAGAGGATTTCAGAACATTCGTATTTAATAATATAATTAATTAATTTCCTTCAAATAATAAACATTTTATAATTTCTTTGTTGTTCCTTCTTTTTGCATTTTCCTTATTTTTATAACTACTTTTTGAATGTCAAGTTTCTTGCCAATGAAGCATAAAGAAAATGAAGAACCATTTTACATCAAGTGCATCAGATACTGTGAAGTCTCACATTAAAAAGCCTAGAACTTTACCCCTTAATTTATCTGAGAACAAAAGCATGCTCCTCTAAGTGTCCTATTAAATTGCTTATTCTATTATTAAACAAAAGAAATAACAGAGGATGTTAATTTATGTATCCCAGGAAAGGTTGAATTTGTTTGTGGCTTTGAGCATAGGGGAAAAAAAAAAAAAGGCACTGCTTATATAATAATGTTATCCACTTACATATCTCTGAAATTTCATCCACAACATGGAAGCCAAGTATCAAGGTAGTTGGCAATTCTGCCACTCTTGGCAGTGGGCAATAACTTGGAACTACTGATCTCTCTCCATCCAGCCACTGCCAGGTTTAGTGCATTATGTGCTGCTGATGACCTCACAAAAGCCTCCCTATTTTAGAAACTGCTTTCTGAAATTTCAAAGACTATCAAACTTCTTTGAAATTATAATTTTTGGTTTGTGTGTTTTAGCAGTCAAATTTGACTGGGAAAAAAATCCCAGTTCCCTGTGAAGATAAAGCCCCTTTGACAACATCTGGCTTTTCTGAGTTGGTAAAGAAAGAAGATTCCTACTTTATTATTCTGCATTTCATGCTTTGGACTCTACCAACATTTCTGAAAGAAATTTATCCACTGCTTAGAAAGGATTCAACTTTATCAGAAGCAGGCCCTACACAAAATCATCTCTTTACATTTTGTCTAGAAATCATAACAAGAAGGTTTTCCTCACCACACAGAACTATATAATTAAACTTTTTTAAAAAATACTTTATTTATAAAGTAAATTGACAGAGAGAGATCACAAGTAGGCAGAGAGGCAGGCAGAGAGAGAGAGAGGGAAGGGAGGCAGGCTCACTGCTGAGCAGAGAGCCCAATGTGGGTCTCGATCCCAGGACCCTGAGACCATGACCCAGCCGAAGGAAGAGGCTTAACCCACTGAGCCACCCAGGTGCCCCTGTATCATTAAACTTTGATCAGAAATGTTACTATGAAGAGAGAAAGGAGATTCTGTGCTCAAAACAACAGACAGGAATTAATTCAAAAGCTCATTTTTTAAATAGTTAATTTATAAGATCTTCACTCCAACATAAATCATTGAACCACATCTCTTCTGAAACCATTAGAGACACTGAAAAATCATGAGGTTTTTGGCACATTGCTCCATTGTGTTAGATACTGGAAGCAGACAATTACGTGAACTTCCCCAAGCTTAAAAAAGAGTTTCTGGCAGCTGATACACAGAATGACAAACCTGTGTCTATTTCTCCCCAAGTAGAATTCTATAGAACTTGTAAATGCTGAAGAAATTTTATATCTGTCCAGACAAAATTAAACTTGAGGTACGGATTTATGATCATTTAGTTCTTGCTCTAGATAAGACACCTCAGTGAGAGAAGCCTTTCCAAACATGAGCTCACTGGCTAACAAAGAAAATTGTTCAACAGAAAGTCATGGCTAAAAGTTAAAGTCCAATGTTCTTTAACACAAGCCTTTCTTCATCTAGTAAAATTAGCAATGTGACATTTGGGAATGATTTGTTTTCCTATGTGGGTAAGATTTTGCATTGGTAGTTGCTATGATCGAAATGCAAAGCTAAAATTTGTATGACTTCAAAAAATGTTACCTAAGAGACTGGTGAATACTTTTCACCTCTCTTTCACCTTCTCCCAACCCCAGTGTTTCAGCCTTCTCTTGTACCTTTGAGGAATATGAGCTGCCTAATCTCATCAAATAATTAATTTGCAGTGATAATACAGGCTAAGTACTGCAAGCCCTGATTTATTTACTCTGAAATGGTAATTTAGCCAGTGAGAGAAACAATAGGACTACGGTAATCTGGAAATTCTCAAATCTACTAACTTGAATTTGCATATTTCCATGATTAAAAAAAAAAAAAAAAAGCAAACCTTTGTTTTCTCTTTTGATTTAGATATGCCCCAGAAGTAAAACCATATTTCAATCCTTTCTCTTTCTCTTCATTTGTTATTTCCTTAGAATGGTACATCTTCCCTGCCACCCATCTTCCTCATGTTGTCTCATGCTGTGAAAGGCCACATACACAAATGATATTTGTAAACCTATATCCTTCTCACCTTATGGTTAAAGAAATGGAGCAGGGTTTCGTGTCTTTGTCTTCTGTTTAACACCTGCATAGTCCCTAATAATAGTAACCTTAAAACTACTTGATTTTCTTCCCTAAAGCTCTTAGACTTTCTTCCAAGTGCATAACAGCATATTTTTTTAAAATATAATATTCAAATTAAAAAGTTATCTAAGTTAAAGATAAATAAAAAGTATGCTTTGAGACAGACATTTTATTTTATCTAAAAGACATCAATTAGTGTTAAACTGAGCTGCCCATTTTCTTCACTGTTTTATACTTTTTAGTCTATTTTGTGCAAACAGTCCATCTACTTTTTTTGGACATATTATATGAACCTTACATGCAATATATTATGCTGCTTGGCTATACTCCTCATCATTTTACCAACCCAAAATTTCAAATATTTTTTGTGCTAAATAAAAGCATCTTTATTACAGTCATTTACTTTTGAGCAGAATTAAAGTTTAGGTTTGGCTTATTGTCACAGTTTGAATTTCATTTTATTTAAGAAATTGCAATTGCATTTTGCTTGAAAAATGGAGAAAAAAATTAATCCTTTATAAAAATTGTTTTTATATCCTACCTATATAAAATATTTAATACTTTTTATGAAAACTTTCTATCAAATTTTTTAACCTTACATTTACCAAGACAGGTATGTTACTGTTTTTTAAATGTATCATTTTAATTGAAATAAGCATCTTATTCCTCTTAGATAATGTTGACCTGCTGCTGTGGTATATACTTCAAAAAATAATTTCATGTGCATTATTTCATTTGACACTGACAAAAATTTTCAACAGAATGGACCAACCCTTCACTAGCCAACCTTCTAGCTGCCCCCCCCAATTTACCAATTTTACAATTGATAACATAAAATCATCGAGAATAAAGGGCTCTTTTATAGCTATGTAGAGACTAAAAGAGGAATTAAGACTAATGTTTATCCCTCTAGAACAGAATGTTCACTTCTCCACATCTCTTTTTTTATTGTGTGAGAGAAGGGAAGAAATGGGATTCATTATTTACAAATTGTCCTAGTATATTAAATACCTCTCCCAAGTAAATAATTTAATTATTTTTGATACTTACTTAAAATCTTCTAACATTACAAGTGCAGGGACTAGAGGAGTCATCAGATCCATCTTACAATTTTACGTAAGTCCTAAAGTATTTCATACATGAAACAAAATCAAAACCATCTACTTTCCTTTTACTCTCCCTAAAGATAAAAACTATTTTGCATATAAATTATCAAAATTCTATCAAAATCTTTATTTCCCCAGCCTACATATTTGAGTCAGTTGAGATGTTTCAGCCAGAAACATGTCATCATCTAGATAATTTATCTGATTTAAAGCATGTTATTGATTCTTAAACTGTACAAAAGCATTGGAGACCAACCCAGAACATTCTAAAAAGGTTTCTAAATTTCTGTTATTCACATTGTGATTTGTATTCACATTTTGGTTTTCTGATATTTAATAATACTTTGCATCAATAGGCAGCTCATTCTCAGAGGTCATTTGGTTCTTTAAGTGCTAGAGAAGAATCATTGTTTGATTGGTTTGCTTAGTTTTGGAGGTGGGATGGATAGTCAGAAGACCTTTACCTTTCTTTGTTACATTCACTGAGAAAGGCCCACCAGAGGTTAGCAAACTTTTTCTGTAAAGATCAGTAATAAATATTTTAGGCTTTGAGGGTGGAAAGGGAAAATAAAAAATATCACATAGGTACCTATGTGACCATTTAAATGTAACCATTTACAAATGTAAACACCATTCTTAGCCGTCAGGTACAAAAGTCCACTGGGGAGCCTTCTCTTTGCAGGCTGTCAATGCAGGATTATTTCAACCAGCCCACAAGACTCAGACACAGGAATTCAGACCACTAGTACATGTGCTGAGGTCTCCTAAGAAATCTCTAATCCAGCACTGGCAGTAATAAGAAGCATGTCTGAATCAGAGGGGCTGTATGCACAACCCCTGACTTGGGTCTGGGTGTAGAAAAAGTACCCATACTATTCCCTGGAGCACCCTCTGCTCCTAAACATTCCCTTCACAGAAATCGCCTCTGGCCTCTTTAATACAGACTGCACATGAGGTTATGATGATTCAGGATCCACCTCGTTATCTTTTGTTGAATTATCTTTTACTAAATTCCATGGAGATCTATGATTTTTGGGACTTTGTATCCCCCTCTCAAAGAGAGAGAGTAAGAGTATCTTCATTTGCCAGAGGATAGTTCGATCTTGTAAGGCAGGAGCTGAAGGTTATCATTGTAGTTATACTAAAATTCGGCTATCTATAGAAGGATATATATGGTTGCTCAGTAATCAATATTTGATCATACCATTCATTAACCCATTGTCTGTCAGCCCTAAATCCACCAATATAGACTACGATTTGCTAGACTGGGGATGGGACTCTGACAATCATATTTCTCTTTGCACTGCTAGCTTTCACACAGGTTCCAACAGTGGAGGGCACCAGAGGGAAATAAGGCGATAGCAACACTTGACTTAATCCTCCAGCTTCTTTTGTACTCAGAGTCAGCCTAATTGTATATCCTCCAACAGAGGAGCAGTGACAGTGATCTTCCTCAGAAGGTCTGAATTCCAGCTTCTTTGGGCCCTTCCTCCAAGATTCCAGGTTCTGAGCAATCCAATCTCTTCCCTGGGATTACAACTGCTTCCTGCTATTCTTACCCCAAAGTTCCCTCTTTATTCTATACCTATGTTCCTATAGGTGCTTTTAACTTTCCTGTCAGAATCCTAGCTAATGTAAAGGGGAGGATAGATTTCAAATTCAGGCTAAAATTGATTTTTTAAATTGATCTTTTCATTGTTTTGACAAATTGTTAATTTGGGGTTGGAAAGAGATCATTAATGGAAAATACCAAAACAGGAGATTTTTTGAAAGATCAGAAGACAAAGGCTAATAATCATAATTTCAAAAACAGGAGCTACACTACTGAGTGTCTACTAACAGCTAATATTGTACTGAGCTTATGTTTATTAAATCCTCACAAAAGCGCTGTGAGGCAGAATCACTATCTCCACATCACATGTGATGAAACAGGATCAGAAAGTTAAATGATTTGCACAAAATCACAAAGCAAGGAAGTGGCAGGGTCAATACTGAAGTCCTGTTCTATCTGATTCCAAATTATGTCATTCTACCACCCAAGGAAGGCACCATCAGAAGGACAGACTGAAAGGCTGTGAGTGTTCCTAGTAAATGAAGTCACATAGCTAAGTAGGGATGAAAGTCACATAGCTAAGTAGGGATGAAAGAACAAGATATTGATTAAAGGCTTGCTTCTTTGGCAGTAAATATATATAATAAGTTTGGAGAAAGCAAGAAATGTACCAGTTGGACTGTGAGAATAGAAGTCTGAAAATGCAAGGAACACACTTGAGATCAAAGACACATGCCCTATTGGGGACACTTATTTGAGTCAATTTAAAGAAGCAATTTTGATTTTAATACTGACTACCTGAGGCAAACTTGCTTTAAGTCATATATTCATGTTGTTACAAAGGACTGTAGAGTAGAAAAAAAAGTAATTTTTAGGAGATTTTCTCCAATTATGTAGATGCCAGGTTCTCTGCAGTTGGTCAAAAAAAGTTTGATTAATTAAGGGAGGGATGTAATTCCAAATCCAGGATCAAGGACTTGGAAACGAGGGGCAGAATTTGGGCATTAGTTGTGTTGGCAATAGTAGGAGAGCCAGCTTGGACGTAGGTTAAGAACAATAATGGCTGTGGAAAAGCTATTGCAGGATCATTGGAAAGGAAATGGGTCAGGGCATTTTCCATAACAGCACTGAATGGCAGCATTTGTGACATTTAAACATTTGGCTATTTCACTGGCTGGTGTGAATCACAAGATATGATACAAAGTAAATTATTTTAGAGTCTAGATGAAGTCTATTCTACTGCCATACACTCTACATTCTGGGCATATTTGGCCTCTCCCCTAAGTATCCAATGCATCATGGGCTTACCTTTAAGAACTCTGAATAGAATGCTGTAATCAAACCCTACATCTGATAAACTTTTACTCATCTTCCATGTCAAATCAGATTTTATCTATTTGATAAAACTGTCTTAGGTACTGTCAGGAAAAGTTCATTATTTCTCTGTGGTCCCTAGTACTTTGTTAAAATCCCCTTAATTCTATGTACCAAAGATGGCAGACCTAACATCATCAGGTCCCAGGAGTTCAGCTAGATAGTTATCAAACCATTTGAACAGCTACAAACTCAACAGGACAGAGAAGAGAAGAGCAGCAATTCTAGGAAAAGAAAATCGACCACTTTCTGGAAGGTAGTACATGTGGAGAAGTGAATCCAAGGCAACATTCAGGAAGATAGACCACAGTGGGAGGGGCTGGCTCCCAACAAGTGAGAGAGCAACGGAGCACCAAATCGGAACTTTTAGAAGTCTGCTCCACTCAGGGACGTCATTCCAGAGGCTAAGCGGGGGGTGGAGCCCTCGTAGGGAGAGTGTGGTCTCAGGACCCACAGGGTCACAAAAAGACGGGGTGCCTGAGTGTGGCAGAGCCCTCAGGTATTGAAGTGGGGGAGCCAGCTGCAGAGACGGAGCCAAGGAGTGCGCTCTCAGCTCAGGATTACCTTAAACCATGATCCGCAGCACAACTGGGCCACTGCTCTTCTGGCAGGGATGCAAAAGGCAGCAGATCCGGGGAGACTCACCTTCCTCCTCTGGGAGGAGCAGCATGAAAGCGCGCTGCAGCAATCAGCTGGGTATGGAGATTACAAATGGTGCCGGGCACCAGAGATAGAACACTCAGTCACAGGCCAGGTGAGCTCGGAGTGTGGCCAGAGACCAGGAAGATGAGAGGGACTGACTGCTTTTCTCTGAGTGCTCACTGAGGAGGGGGGCCCCGAGCTCTCCGCTCTTATGGGGCTGGAGATTGAGAGGCCACCATTTTCATTCCCATCCTCCAAAGCTGTATGGAAAGCATTCAGGGAACAAAAGCTCCCAAAGCAAACCGGAGCAGATTGCTTAGCCCGGCCCCTGGCAAGGGCGGTGCAATTCTGCCTGGGGCAAAGACATTTGATAATCACTGCAACAGGCCCCTCCCCTAGAAGATCAGCAAGAACATCCAGCCAAGACCAAGCTCACCAATCAACAGGAACTGTGGAATTCCAGAGCTAGGGGAAAGCAACAAATAGAATTCATGGCTTTTTTCCCATGATCCTTTAGTCTTTCAAAGTTAAATTTTTTTAATTTTTTTTCTTATTCTATTTTTTAAAATTTTTCCTCTTTCCTATTTTAACGTTTTTTTTAACTATTTTATCTTATCAACCTTTTTAAAAATCTTTTTTAATTTTCGTTGTTATACTCATTTTATCCCTTCATTGTATTTAACCTTATTTTTTGTATACATATAGGTTTTATTTTTCTTTAAAATTTTGGGATACAATTTCTTCTAGGAGATTGAAATATACCCTAAATCTACCACATGGCTTTGTTCTAGTCTCCAGCCTGATCACATTCTTTCCTCTTTTTTTTTTCTTTTCTTTTTGCAACAAACTTCTAATCTTATCAATTCCCTTTTTAAAATTTTTTTAAATTTTCATCTTTAAAGTCACAGTCCATCCCTTCATTATGTTTACCCTTAGTTTTGTATATATATAAGTTTTCCTTTCTTTAAAATTTTGGGAGGTAGTTTCTTCTAACAGACCAAAATATACCCAAAATCAAGTGTGTGGCTCTGTTCTATTCACTAGTCAAATAAATAGATAGATAGATAGATAGATAGATAGATAGATAGATAGATAGATAGATATTCTATCTATCTATCTATATTTTTTTTTTCTCTTTCCTTCTCTCCCCCTGACCCTCCCTCCCCAGTTTCAGGTCTCTTCCGATTTGGCTAGTGTATATTTTTCTGGGGTCATTGCTAACCTTTTAGTATTTTGTTCTCTCATTCATCTTGTCTTATCTGGATAAAATGACAAGGTGGAAAAACTCATCTCAAAAAAAAAAAACAAGAGAAAGTACTGACGGCTAGGGACCTAATCAATATGGACATTACTAAGATGTCAGAACTAGAGTTCAGAATGACAATTAAGAAGGTGCTAACTGGCCTCAAAAGAAGCATGGAAGATACTAGAGAATCCCTTTCTAGAGAAATAAATCCCTTTTGGGAGAAATAAACAACTAAAATCTAACAAAGTTGAAATAAAAAAACCTATTAACGAGGTGCAATCAAAAATGGAGGCTCTTACTACTAGGATAAATGAGGCAGAAGAGAGAATTAATGATATAAAAGACCAAATGATGGAGAATAAAGAAGCTGAGCAAAAGAGAGACAAAAAACTACTGAACCATGGGGGGAGAATTCAAGAGATAAGTGATACCATAAGATGAAACAATAGAATAATAGGGATCCCAGAAGAAGAAAGGGGGGGCAGAAGGTATACTGAGCAAATTATAGCAGAGAATATCCCTAATTTGGGAAAGGGAACAAGCATCAAAATCCAGGAGGCACAGAGAACCTCCCTCAAAGTCAATAAAAATAGGTCCACACCCCATCATCTAATAGTAAAACTTACAAGTCTCAGTGATAAAGAAAAAACCCTGAAAGCAGCTCAAGAGGTCTATAACATACAATGGTATAAATATTAGATTGGCAGCAGACCTATCCACAGAGACCTGGCAGGCCAGAAAGGACTGGCATGATACATTCAGAGCACTAAACGAGAAAAAATATGCAGCCAAAAATACTATATCCACCTAGGCTGTCACTGAAAATAGAAGGAGAGATAAAAAGCTTCCAGGACAAACAAAAAACTAAAAGAATTTGAAAACACCAAACCAGCCCTACAGGAAATACTGAAAGGGGTCCTCTAAGCAAAGAGAGAGCCTGAATGTAAATGGGCTAAATGCCCCAATCAAAAGACACGGGATAACAGAATGGATAAAAAAAACAAGACCCATCGATATGCTGTCTACAAGAAATTCATTTTAGACCCAAAGACACCTCCAAATTTACAGTGAGGAGGTGGAAAACAATTTACCATGCTAATGGACATCAAAAGAAAGCTGGGGTGGCGATCCTTACATCAGATAAATTAGATTTTAAGCCAAAAATCATAATAAGAGATGAAGAAGGACACTATATCATATTTAAAGGGTCTGTCCAACAGGAAGATCTAACAATTTTAAATATCTACGCCCCTAACATGGAAGCAGACAACTACATAAACCAATTAATAACAAAATCAAAGAAACACATCAACAATAATACAATAATAGTAGGGGGCTTTTTAATACCCCCCTCACTGAAATGGATAGATCATCTAAGCAAAAGATCAACAAGGAAATAAAGGCCCTAAATGACACACTTAACCAGATGGACGTCACAGATATATTCAGAAATTTCCATGCCAAAACAACAGAATACGCATTCTTCTCTAGTGCACATGGAACATTCTCCAGAATAGATCACATCCTGGGTCACGATCAGATCTCAACAGATATCAAAAGATTAGGATCATTCCCTGCATATTTTCAGACCACAATGCTTTGAAACTAGAACTCAATCACAAGAGGAAAGTTGGAAAGAACTCAAATACATGGAGGCTAAAGAGCATCCTACTAAAGAAGGAATGGGTTAACCACGAAATTAAAGAAGAATTAAAAAATTCATGAAAACGAATGTAAATGAAAACACAACGGTTCAAAACCTTTGGGACACAGCAAAGGCAGTCCTGAGAGGAAAGTATATAGCAATACAAGCCTTTCTCAAGAAACAAGAAAGATCTCAAATACACAACCTAACCCTATGCCTAAAGGAGCTAGAGAAAGAACAGCAACGAAAGCCTAAACCCAGCAAGAGAAGAGAA
>CM052898.1:105264660-105338569 GCA_028534135.1 Potos flavus
AAGAACAGTAGAACAAATCAACAAAACTAGGAGCTGGTTCTTTGAAAAAATTAATAAGACTGACAAACGCCCAGCCAGACTTATCAAAAAGAAAAGAGAAAGGACCCAAATTAATAAAATCATGAATGAAAGAGGAGAGATCACAACCAACACCAAAGAAATACAAACAATTATAAGAACATATTATGCACAACTATACACCAGCAAATTTGACAATCTGGAAGAAATGGATGCATTCCTAGAGACATATAAACTACCAAAACTGAACCAGGAAGAGATAGAAAACCTGAACAGACCCATAACCAGTAAGGAGATTGAAGAGGTCATCAAAAATCTCCCAACAAACTGGAGCCCAGGGCCAGACGGCTTCCCAGGGGAATTCTACCAAACATTTAAAGAAGAATTAATACCTATTCTCCTGAAACTGTTCCAAAAAAAAAAGAAATAGAAGGTAAACTTCCAAACTCTTTTTATTAGGCCAGCATTACCTTAAATCCAAAACCAGACAAAGACCCCATCAAAATGGAGAATTACAGACCAATATCCTTGATGAACATGGATGCAAATTTCTCACCAAAATACTAGCCAATAGGATCCAACAGTACATTAAAAAGATTATTTACCACGACCAAGTGGGATTTATTCCTGGGCTGCAAGGTTGGTTCAACATCCGCAAATCAATCAATGTGATACAATACATTAATAAAACAAAAAACAAAAACCATATGATACTCTCAATTGACGCTGAAAAAGCATTTAACAAAGTACAGCATCCTTTCTTGATCAAAACTCTTCACAGTATAGGGATAAAGGGTACATACCTCAATATGATCAAAGCCATCTATGAAAAACCCACATCAAATATCATTATCAATGGGGAAAAACTGAGAGCTTTTCTCCTAAGGTCAGGAACATGGCAGGGATGTCCACTATCTCCACTGCTATTCAACATAGTACTAGAAGTCCTAGCCTCAGCAATCAGACAACAAAAAGAAATAAAAGGCACCCAAATTGGCAAAGAAGAAGTCAAACTCTCACTCTTTGCAGATGATATAATACTTTATGTGGAAAACCCAAAGACTCCACTCCAAAACTGCTAGAACTAATACAGGAATTCAGTAACGTGTCGGGATATAAAATCAATGCACAGAAATCAGTTGCATTTCTACACACCAACAGCAAGACAAAAGAAAGAGAAATTAAGGAGTCGATCCCATTTACAATTGCACCCAAAACCATAAGATACCTAGGAATAAACCTAACCAAAGAGACAAAGAATCTGTACTCAGAAAATTATAAAGTACTCATGAAAGAATTGAAGAAGACACAAAGAAATGGAAAAACATTCCATGGTCATGGATTAGAAGAACAAATATTGTGAAAATGTCTATGTTACCTAAAGCAATCTACACATTTAATGCAATCCCTATCAAAATACCATCAATTTTTTCAAAGAAATGGAACAAATAATCCTAAAATTTATATGGAACCAGAAAAGACCCCGAATAGCCAGTGGAATGTTGAAAAAGAAAACCAAAGTTGGCAGCACCACAATTCCAGACTTCAAGCTCTATTACAAAGCTGTAATCATCAAGACAGTTTGGTACTGGCACAAAAACAGACACATAGATGAATGGAACAGAATAGAGAGCCCAGGAATGGACTGTCAACTCTATGGTCAACTAATCTTCGACAAAGCAGGAAAGAATGTCCAATGGAAAAAAGACAGTCTCTTCAACAAACGGTGTTGGGAAAATTGGACAGCCACATGCAGAAGAATGAAACTGGACCATTTCCTTACACCACACACAAAAATAGACTCAAAATGGATGAAAGACCTCAATGTGAGACAGGAATCTTTCAAAATTCTTGAGGAGAACACAGGCAGCAACCTCTTCGACCTCAGCCACAGCAACTTCCTAGAAATATCAGCAAAAGGAAGGGAAGCAAGGGCAAAAATGAACTATTGGATTTCATCAAGATCAAACCTTTTTCACAGCAAAGGAAACAGTCAACAAAACCAAAAGACAACTGACATAATGGGAGAAGATATTTGCAAATGACATATCAGATAAAGGGCTAGGATCCAAAATCTATAAAGAACTTACCAAACTCAACAGCCAAAGAACAAAGAACCCAATTAAGAAATGGGCAGAAGACATGAACAGACATTTCTGCAAAGAAGACATCCAAATGGCCAACAGACACATGAAAAAGTGCTCAACGTCATTCGCCATCAGGGAAATATAAATCAAAACCACAGTGAGATACCATCTCACACCAGTCAGAATGGCTAAAATTAACAAGTCAGGAAAAGACAGATGTGGCAAGGATGCAGAGAAAGGGGAACCCTCCTACACTATTGGTGGGAACGCAAACTGGTGCAGTCACTCTGGAAGACTGTGTGGAGGTTCCTCATAAAGTTGAAAATAGAGCTACCCTAGGACCCAGCAATCACACTACTGGGTATTTACCCTAAAGATACAAATGTAGTGATCTGAAGGGGCACATGCACCCAAATGTTTATAGAAGCAGGGTCCACAATAGCCAAACTATGGAAAGAACCTAGATGTCCATCAACAGATGAATGGATAAAGAAGATGTGATACACACACACACACACACACACACACACACACACACACACACACAGGAATACTATGCAGCCATCAAAAAATAAAAAATGAAATCTTGCCATTTGCAATGATATGGATGGAACTAGAGTATTATGCTAACCGAAATAAGTCAATCAGACAAAGAAAATTATCATATGACCTCTCTGATATGAGGAATTTGAGAGGCGGGGGGGGTCATGGGAGCTAGGGAGAGAAAAATGAAACAAGATGGGGTCGGGAGACAGACAAATCATAAGAGACTATTAATCTCATGAAACAAACTGAAGGTTGCTAGGGGGTGGGGAGGTAGGGATAGGGTGGCTGGGTTATGGACATTGGGGAGTGTATATGCTATGGTGAGTGCTGAGAAATGTGTAAGCCTGATGATTTACAGACCTGTACCCCTGGGGCAAATAATACATTATATGTTAATATGAAAAAAATTTAAAAAAATAAAATAGTATTAGTGAAAGAAAAAAGAAATTCTATGTACCATGTTATAATTATTCCTATTTTCTCAACTCTCCAGCTATGAATAGGAAATTTGTCTTCTTCATTTTCTAAACGCATCTAAAATGATGTCTTGCAAAAGATAGTTACAAAATTAGCTAGAACTCTTGCCTCACCAATAAATATTTACTAAACAAATTAAAAGAGTGAGTTAATAAATAATTAATTAAATACATAGATGTAAGTTGGTTATCTATCACAAAGAACAAACTATTATACTGTCAATTAAATTTAAAGTCAAATACACAGGGGGATGAATAATCACAAAAACCCAGAACAATGACTCTAAATGCCATCATTTTATAGTTTTAAAATATAACCAATTAAATCAGTGCCATACATTAATGATTTCTAGTAAATTAAGCCACTTGGGTATTCAACCATGCTGTTTAATTACCTGTGTCCTTAAGTGTTACCAATTTTGTATCCCCTTTATATGAAAAAATATGGCTGTAAGTCAGTGACGCATCACTCCTTCTGGACAATGAAAGTGAGTAGTTAGTTAGTGAAGGAGATAAAACTGCTTCCTTTGGGATGAGCAAAGTGGCATTCAGCAATACCTGCAGCATTGACTGAGAAATAAGTAATTTTAGGTAAGAGGTTCTTGAGCTAGTGACTTCTACAAATTAACACCAAAAAATTTAGGCTAACATGTATTTTGGCAGGACATGGACAGTGCAAGACACTGAAAAATCCTCAACTAGATAGTTTTTTTTCTCCCAAGTTTTCCTTTCTCCCAAGTTTTCAACAATAGTACAATTATGATCAAATAGGAATACGGGTGTTCTGATTACTCCAGGTGACTAATGTATCTAAACCATGAACTTTGTTCAATGATGCTTACTCAGTTAATCCTTCTCCAATTTTGAGTCCTTTGGTCCTCTTCACATGTCTCGCAAGACTTTCCCCCTTTCTTAAAGCTCAAAAAGTAAGTTGATCAAAGAAAGGAGGTCTAAAAAATAACCTTTTTTTGTTACAGATTTTAAGTTTTATACTATCAATCTTTCTTCCTTGTCATCCTCCTGTATCTGATATCTTTTGGTTTCTGACTTGGCGGTTGAGACAACTGTATTCTTTTCATGATAATGATGTATGAATAAAGAGATAAATATTCCTGAAAACTAGTTATTTCCTGATGCTCGGCTAGAACTGTGAGATTCTCAGACAGAATTAAACTTCTGCCCCTCATCCTCGACAAATGATTCATGTGGCCATTGAGCTTTTGTTGAGCATCTAAAAAGTTTAAGAGCCAGCCCTTTCCAGAAAGGAGCAGCATGGTAGGACATGAGCAGGCATAAAGTTGCAGGAAGCACCAAATGTGGGCTGAGGACAATAAAGTTGTAGAATTATATAACCTCTCAAAGAATATTTGTTTCATCATCTCAAAATAAGAATATTTAGATAAACTTTATAGGATGTGTTGTGAGAGTTAAATATGATAATTTTTGTAAAACATTTGGTTTGGCAGAGATTGCAATTTATCATAGCATTCCATTTTCTCCTGGGCAAATTATATTCCCCAGACTTCTATGGAGTAAGCTGTGGCCACCTGCCTATGTTCTGGCCAAAAAATTTAACCAGACACATTATGTATGATTTATGGAAAATATCCTTCCAACGGGTACACTCTTCTTTTCCTTTTCAATTCCTGTTGGCGTGAATGTACTAATCATATTGGGTATAGCTGAAGCAGCCATCTTGAATCATGAGGTAGCTCATGAAGGATAGTAGAGCAGCAATATAGAATGAATCTAGTTCTGTTTGTGATGTTTTACTCCCTACTTCTGGACTCCTTTTTTTGCAAGTAATAAAAACTTCTATCTTTATTTTGCATACTCATTTGTTTGTTTCTTTGTTCCTATACATTCAGCACAACCTAAAACAAACTTATACAACTTCTATAATGTTAGGGTGATTTTAAAAGAACAGAAAAGGGAACCAGATAAGAGACTCTTACCTAAATGAAAAAATACTGCAGAGACTAGATAGGCAAGGCATTGGTCTTTAAAAAGGCCAAGATGATGATTTGGAGTGATATATTACTGAGGCTTTACACAGAGTATCAGTGAATATACGGTAATATTAATCAGAATAGGGAATGAACAGCAATAAAGCTATTGTGGAAGAAAAGAATAGGTTGGATTTTAGACATACTGAGTTGGGTATGCTGGCATAGTTTCTTGATGAAAATGTGAAGCAAAAAAAAAGAAAAGAAAAGAAAAGAAAAAGAAAGGGAAAAAAGAAAAAGAAAAGAAACTTTGAAGCAAATATCACAGTCTTATATTTCTGCCTGGTGTAAACTCAGGTTGTACTCAAATTATTGTAATAGTTAATTCATTCAGAAGTTTTTCTTAAGCATCTCTTTTGTACCAGAGACCATTTGGAGCCCTTGTGATACACCAGTATTCTTGTCCTCAAGAAGGCTTACTGTCATAAAAACCACATTTAATTTTCTTCTAGGGCATGAAGAAGGTAACATTTTACAGAGTCCTTCATTGTTATGGTAACACAGTAACTGCACTGATACCTTATCATTATCCAATATCTTAGTCAAAACTTTTTAATGTAATTTCATTTTTATTGTGTGATACCATGAAGGAGCTAGTTGCTTAACCTTGAAATTTTCAAAATGAACGAGTAATAGAAATAAGTTTCAGGACAGAAACTAAAGGAAAACAGTCTTACACTTCTATTTCTTAAAATCTACTGATTTTAAGAAATAATTTCTTGAGTAAAATCTGGAGCAGCACTTTGAAATTGTAGGCATTAATAAAGCCTATTCCTTCCCCTTGCTAGCAATTTGGAGAGTGTACCTGTATTATTGCAAGCATAAATTCAGCTACAGAACCATGTAAACAGCTCTGTTAATATTTATTACCTCCTTTCTTTGTTTCATGATGTTTCAGCAAAGGTCCTTATTTTGGTCATGGGAAAAAATACTTAAATCCATATAATTTTGAGAAATCTGAAAAGTAAGTGATTATTCTTCAGTTAAAGCATATGTTTATGTAGATTTTATTGAATTATGTTGTTTTATTCATCACTTCCAACAATTTTTACATTCTTTAACTATTTTAGTTACACAGAACTCTTCAAATTGAGAATCAGTAATACTTCGTTACTGCAATTGTATAACAGAAATATTAAACTATACTGTAGGACTAGCTTCTGACTAGATAATGGTTTTGAACCAAGTCATAAACTTCAGATGACTGAGCAGCTCAGTTCACTAAAATATTTATGTCTGGCTTTAAACATTCCATAAAAATACCAACTTTCATTCCCTGAACTCTTCTAACATTTTAAAGGTTTGCATACCAGTTGCTTTGGGAGGCTTTCAGTAAACTTTTTTATAACTAGCTAAGTGGCTTATTTTACACACAAACCATAGGTCACATATCCACATGTATTGACATAACACTGCCAAAGCACTACTAAGTTGCCTATTGTGGGTTTAAATAATTAGGAGGAAAGCATTCATTTAAATGTTAAGATCAGTAGGCCACATTCACTGAGTCTAATTGGCTGCCAATTTCATCATTTTGTTGAAGGACATCACACGAGCTTGAGTGTATTAATTTTAAATCATAATACCTGCCATTTATGGGGCAAACATATGCTTTTCAAAGTGCTTCATCCTTTTCAACCCTACAACATTGTGTGAGATAACATTTAAAGAAAGCCAATAGTCATGGGTGTAATTGAAAAGTTCATTTTTTTAAATGTAAAAGTCCTATTCACCATATTTACATTGCTTATGGAAATAGGTGTTTGAGACCTGCTATTTTGTTTTTAAAATATGTTTTCTTGTGTATATTATTTATGTTATAATGTTCAGCTACGCCTACTTGATATGCCCATTCAGCAGTTAGTGGCTGTGAACCACATATATAAAATATACATAGGTAATATTAAAAAAAAAACTTCAAGAAACAGGATCACAAGTTACAAATCATTAATTCATGTATATATGTGTATAAGATTGATTTGTTTTTAATAATTTACTGAATTTGAGGAGGCTTGGTTATGATAAACTAGATTCTTCACTCTGTGAATCTGAAAACAGATCAGCAGCTTGAGTCAGGACTAGGTTAAGATGGCAAATACCAGGGATGGCATGAAATGAAGGGCTGGACACTGTGGTCCAAGTCCAGCTTTGCTCAAGGTCATTCAGCTACTAAATGGCAGTCTTTCCACAGTTAAGAGTATCAGTTTCCTTCTTTGAAAATATATTCCTGCTGGTATCACTGGAAAAATACGGGACTCAGATATGATAATTTATATCAAAGCACTTTATATTTCAAGCACACGAAAAAATGTAAGTTATTAATACTACTGCACTGTTGCCACATTTTTATGGATCACTGGAGAGTAATCGTATGCCATATGTTCCAGAAAGGACATTCAAGCTCATCTCTACTCATTACCTCGTGAACCTAATTTCCTTATCCATGACATCTGATTCTATTTATCTTCTGTCCACACATTGCTAGTCTGTCCTTACAGTACTTGCCTGGAAGATGGTGAGTTGATTCTGATGGCTCAAATAGTGATTCTAACCCAAAACTTTGGTTGTGAGAATCTGGATGGTACTCCCTGAGCTGATCCCTGCAATACATTCTCTAGCATCCCATTAAGGAAATAACAAATATACTTAAAAACAGAGATGGAATTGACAATTCAGTTGTGATTCCCCATCTCCATTTGTCTTTTTCTACCTTCCTCTTCTATTAATGATAGAAGCTACACTTCTACTGCCATACTTTTTAACGTAGGTCTGCACATGAGTTAAAACTTAAGGAAGTTAAGACATTCATAAATTCTGAAGACATTCCACTCATTATTTGTCTCACTACTTGTTTTTATTTTTTTAAGATTTTTATTTATTTATAATAAATAAATTTATATTTAAAATATATATATATCAGAAAGAAATAGCGAGAGAGGGAACACAAGCAGGGGGGAGCTAGAGGAGGAGAAGCAGGCTCCCCGCCAAGCAGGAAGCCGGATATGGGGCTCGATCCCAGGACCCTGGGTTCATGACCTGAGCCAAAGGCAGATGCTTAGTGACTAAGCCACCCAGGCACCCCACTACTTCTGTTTTCAAAAAAATAATTATTTCAAGGAATTAACCAACAGTGTTAAAAGACATTTGGTTGACTTTATATTATAATTATTAGGAATGTGGCTTTGCCCAATTTTCTTTTTCCTCATCTTTGTGGTTGATAAAATATCAGAATTTGAGGTCCCACTTAAACTTTGAGATCTTATGTTTTTCAAGATGCCCCTTTTCAGACTCCCTCTGAAGGATGGGTCCATCAATTAATTGTTTAAGAAGTTAATAAACATTGATATAGGGGCACCTGGGTGGCTCAGTGGGTTAAAGCCTCTGCCTTCGGCTCACATCATGATCTCAGGGTCCTGGGATCTAGCCCCGTATCGGGCCCTCTGCTCAGCAGGGAGCCTCTTCCTCCTCTCTCTCTGTCTGCCTCTCTGCCTACTTGTGATCTCTCTCTCTGTCAAATAAATAAATAAAATCTTTAAAAAAAATTGATATAAATAATTAATCAAATTAGCTTTTCAGTTACATCTTATTGTTCCCTAACAGTGTATCTTTTACAATGTCATTTTTTACTTCCTCAATTTTTTTCCTACTCTTTTTCCAAATCAAGAATCTTTTCAAATTCATTCTAGTGACTCTATTATTATTATCATTTTCCTTAGGCCTCATATTCAAGATGGCAATAACTGTTTAAAAAGTAATAAAATGTACAGAATATAAAACATTTTTCCTTATTAGCACTAAAATAATTTGGGAATGCTGACAGATGATGAAAGGCTGATTTGCAAATTATCAGACATTTCTATGATCACATTCTTTATATAAGCATATTATGTTTGCTATAAATCTATTTTAAGAGAGTCGAAAACTACTCATTCAGTCTTTTTATAACACAGTTATGGAACACTTGCAAGTTTTACAGAGCTGTACTACACTGGGGCAAAATTGCAAAATATGATCTTTGCTATTGAAGAATGTACAATATAATACACAAATACACTCACTCATGTTGGCTACACTAACTATGACTTTTTGTTCACTACTTCTTTACAAAATGCCTGATACATAGTAAATACTCCGTAAATATTTTGAATCAGTAAACTCACAAATGATGTAACTAAAAGAGTGGGTTACATCATGTGTATGTTCCTCAAAGAAATAAAAAGGAGATGGTTATGTGATTGGAACCAAGAAATACTACATGGAGAAGATGAGACACATAGATAGTATTTGTGACAAAATGCATTTCAAGTGAAAATTATTTCAAAATGTTGGAAGATGGCAAAATATTTCTATGGCTGTTTATGTCAGCCAGTGAAGTTTTCACTACCTAAACCCTCACCCTAACAAAATTCTGAAAATCCTCTCTTATCCCCACTTATCTCCACTTCCCACCTCCTGGACTTTCCACTGCACTCTCTGGAATTCAGTCAAATCCCTTCTATCCCTAACGGCTTCCTTGAATATTCCCTTCACATTCTTGTTGTAACCTAACTGGCTTTCTTATGAACATATTGTTACCTAGAAACCCTCTCAAGTGATTCCTGATTTTCCCCTCTCACCACTCATACCACTGAGATTAGAGGCAAGACAAAAACCAACCTTGTTCCACATGCTACTTTTGATCTTCTCCGAGGATTAAAAAAGAAAAGAAAAAGCTTTTAATCTAATGTCTTTATATCATATTACAACCTCTCCTTGTTGCAATCACTTACAGACACCTTGGGTAATATCTATGAAGGTTTTTGGCTCCAATGTCACAGTTGCTTTATTTGGCAAAGTTCTCATAATTAGTGATTCTAATATTCACACAGATTATATACCCAGTAGGCTGGGTTCTGAGCTCACTAAATATCTTCTAATAAAATAGTTCTTCACCTTTTCTTAGCTTCTCACTCTCATTATTATACCCTGTACTTTATCATTAAGAACAAAGTTAATACCTTCATAGTCTCAATTGCTATTATTCTATGTTCTCCTCATTGACTAATCCTGTGTTTTTTTTTTTATTGATCCTCATATTCTTGACTTCTAGATGCCAAAATGCCCACCTAAGGCTTGGTTCTTATATATATTACCTTGCCTCTGTATGATGACTCTTCTAGTCATTTCATCCAATCTCAATTTTTAATATTGCTCCAAATGCTACAATCATATACCCAAAGTCTTGACACTTTCACATGAACGTCTGATATTTTGGTATCAACATGTCCACAAGATTCATGATTTTTTTTCATTTAGACCTTCTCCCCTTCCAATATTTCCTATCCAAATAAATGTGGACTGAATCTTTCCAGTTGCTTAGCCAAAAACAGTGTAGTTATTCTTGATTCTTCTCTTTCTCTTGAACTTTTAATTCAGCTATTAAACTCCATGTTCAAACTATATTGCTTATTTATGTATTAATATGTATTATATATAAACAATTATATCTAAATGGTATAGTTATGATTTTATAATTATATATCTATACATATAGATGTATATGTATAGATGTATATGTATAGATGTATACATATACAAAACAGTTCCTCTGTTGCTACTGTCCTGATCTGAGACATCTTTCACCTAGACTATTCGAATAGCTCCTAGGTGGTATCTCTCCTCCTGCCTTCACTGCTCTGCTCTGTAGACTAGTATTTCTTCATAGAATTGATCACTTTTGACATAATATCTGTATTATTTGTTAAATCTATTGTCTTTTTCTTCCCAGTTGAAATGTAAGCATTTTGAAGGAAGGAATTTTTACCTATTTTTTCCTCCTGCTATATCCCCAGTATCTCATAAAGAATCTGGTATATGGTAGATGCTCTTTGTTGAATGAATGAGTGAATGAATGAATGAACAGAAGAATGAATGGTTAAAAACTGGGATTACAGCAAAGTAGAAATAATCTTTCTTACCAAATTAAAGAACTAAGATTTTATATCTTATAAAACTATCCCTACTCCCCTACATTTCTAGTGCTCTCATAATTTCTGATTCCTACAACTGTCTCTAGGCTTTTTTTTTTTTCTTCAAATACCACAAACTACCAAACCCATTTTATTTCTAAGATAGAATGTTTTTATGCCACTTTACATTTTACTTTCTTTACATTTTACATTCTTAAAGCCTTTCATTGGTTTCTTATTTCCTAGTAGATTAAACCCAGATTCCTTTTGGCACTTCAGGACAGAAATAAGACTGTTTAATATAGTATCTCAAAAAGGTATTTTTACTGACACTGTCAATGGTACATACCAGAATAGCATTAGTTAGGAAACTCTACCTGGTCCAGATAATCCATAATGCTGCCCTAATCTGTTCTTTAACTCAACTGTTCATGTTATACACAATAAAAATTTTATGCGAGATTAATATCATGGAATTAAAGTTCTATATAACTCCACATAGCTAACTACATAATTTTAAACAATCATTTGTATAATACAGTACAGTTCTGATATTAAATATAAGAATTAATACAATTACTTCTTGGCCTTTTGGCTAAGATAAAGTGTAGAAAGTGATACAAATGTATAGTTCAGTGTGGCTAAGGAAAATTTCCATTCTGCTCCCAGGTAGATTTTCTTCTTTTTCTTCCTTCCTTGCCTACCTGCTTGCCTGCCTGCCTTTTATCTTCTTCTTTCTTCTCCTTCTCCTTCTTCTTTATTTTTTTAATTTTTTATTTTTGTCATTCTTCTTCAGTGTGTCCCCCTCTCTTGCTCTTTCTGGCCCCACTATACTCTGTCTAGAGGTGTATTCTTTGCATCAGCATTCTTATATCTATTTGCAGAATAATCTCAAATCTTTACTGTAAGATATAATATTTTACAATTGTTTTGCTAAGGAGGATAAACTTTCTTCAATGACAATTATAAAAATTTTGCTGCAAATTTTATTGATTACCTAGAATAGCTCTTGTAATTGCATGATGCTTTGGCATTAGTTTCTCTGCTTAATTTGAATTCATATTACTCATACATACTTCCTTATCATCACTGATAGAACCATTGTCTCAGGGACACTACTCATCTTTTCTAAGACACTGGACAATACCACATTTTATTACCATCACAGGTGAGTTTTTTTAACTTATAATATTCTTGATTCTTTACAGCTCAATTCCACTGGAAAAAAATAATGCTTAATACCTAGTAGGCACCATTCTTGCATTTACCAGCATTAGCATTATTCAATAACTGTACATTGATACTATTAAAATATATATATTAGTCTCTAGTACTTAGCACTATACCAAACACATAATAAGCACCTCAAAAATATTTGTCGAACTATCCTGTGGATAAGAAATGTGGAGTTTCTGTTACCACTAATGGTTGACTACATAATTGAGGTCAAGATTCCCTCCAAGGACAATTAGAAAAGATGTACAAAAAAGAAAGCAGGATTAAATGCATGAGAGTACTGAGTACCAGGGATCTGAACCAGAGGGCTAGAGCCCTGTTTTTCTATGGGGGCATATGCTAATTCAGGAGGGTGAAGTTGACAGGTCAAGAAGTTGAGCAATTTCTTGCCTAATCATAGGACTAAGCTCACAGAAAAAGCTGTACAAAGCCTGTCAACATGGGCAGAGATACTATGGGGCACAGACTAGACTGGCCATATCACAAAAGTAATGATTCATGTTGCTTTTTCATCATAAGGAGAAAATTATTTTTCCTTTTTTCTTCTGTTCTTTTCAGTGTATCTATATGAAAAGACAGATATTAGTTGGGTCTGTTGTGGCAATCATTTCATAATATATGTAAATCAAGCCATCATGGTGTATATCTTAAACTTATACAAGAAAATATTTCAATTATTTCTCAGTAAAACTGGGGGGGGGGGTAGCCACCAAAGAACACATTTTATATCATCCTATTTATTGAATTTTCAAACATTGGGAAAAACTAAATTGTAGTATTTAGGAATGCAATCAAAAAAATAATTATAAAAATCAAAATCATGTTACCTTCATGGGTGGGAATTGGAGAGAGATGCCAAGGTAGCATGAGAGAGACTTCTGATATGCAGATAAACTTTCAGTTTCTGAATTAATATAGTTACAACAGTGTTTGCCTTGTAACATTTTTGTTTTGTGAACTCTTTTATATGTGTTTTATATATCACCTCAAATAATTATTTATGAAAAAGGAAAATGAGGAGCCATTCGAATATGTTATTAAATGCAATTGTATATTGCACCAAGAATAGCAAACCACTTAAAAGACCATTAAAAAAGCCTAGTTTATCGTGAGAGTACGATCCTTGTTTTCTGAACTTTATTCTTTTCATAAGGAAAAAAGGAAGCAAGCAAGCAAGCAATAAAAACATTTTCCTGTGTCTAATGAATTTAGTCGCCAAGTATGGCATGAGAATGGGAAAATGTTTTAACATTCAGAAATGTGTTAAAACTGTCAAAAAAGATATGAGCTACATTGTGAAACAGATGTTATAATTCTGTGTTTTGTTATGGTGAAGAAATTGCTTTCTCCCTTAAAAATAGAATATTTCAAAGAAATGATTTGTGTGTGGGAGAGGGGAGATTGCGGTGGGCCATCTTGTAGAGAAACCAACACAGTTGCCTGTATTTGCACCCTGACCCACTGACCCACACGTACCTTGCAACCTATTTTTTTTAATAAACTCTGTGCCTCTAGGGACCCCTGGGTGGTGCAGTCAGTTAAGCATCTGACTCTTGGTTTTGGTTCAGGTCACGATCTCGGGGTAATGAGATCGAGCCATGCCGGGCTTCATGCTCTGCATAGAGTTTGCTTAAAACTGTCTCTCCCTCTCCCTCTGCCCTCCCTCTACCTATAAAATAAATAAATAAATATTTAAAAAAATAAAATAAATGCTGTGCCCATATTTTAAATATGAAAAGTTTTCCTGAAATGACCTGCATGACATTTTGGTGTCATCCAAATTGTGCATTCCACAGAAAAGGCTTCAGAACCAAGCAGGAGTCACAAATTTTGTTAGATACTCCTTTCTGAAGCAGGAAGTGTGGCTGACACAATAGGCTATAATCCATATGATATTTACTCCTCCGAAGACCACATGTTCACCATAGATAGAACATAAAAATTTGAAGAAAAATATGCAAATATTACTTAATTGGTCCTTCCCTTGATTCAAACTCCCAAGTATTACTGCTTAAAAATAATTTTATATGTATTTAAAGTTGGTATCATTATAGAGTAAAATACAGTGGCCATAAAAACTCACTGATTATTCTTATCTCATGTCCTTCTGCAGTTGTGAAAAATAATATTGCTTTTAGGTAATTCATGTCACAATCACAGCAAGGTATCTAGGTCCTTAATTTTCCCTTCTTCTGTCACTGCAGAACTTTAATAATATGAGATAAATAATAATCTTTAAATGTTGTTATACCTCTAATGTAAGTCATATATAGATGAAACTTATCCTCTTCTCATTTACAACAAAAGCACAGTAAATATCCCATGCAGAAAATTTACAAATGATTTTTGCAGATACCCATCCTTAAAGAGGGGTAACATAAATCCCTGTTCTAAGTGTGGGCTATATACAGTGGCTTTCTTTCAAAAAGTACAGTATGGGAAAAGAGGGGGAAAAAAGCATATTTTATAGTAGAGAAACTGGTAAATGTTAGCCCAGCCAGCTGATTATGGTTAATATCACTAGTCATATTGACATATGTACCCTTGATTTGATGTAATAATGGCACTTCATCTTTGTGGTCTTCCTTCCAAAAACATACACTCTAGTCTAACCATGAGAAAAACATTTAGAAAATTCCCCCTTGAGAGATATTCTACAAAACCCCTGACCAGTCATCCTTAAAATTGTCAAAGTTATCAGAAACAAAGAACACCTGAAAAACCATCACAACCAAGATAACCCTAAGGAGATACGATTAGTAAATGTAATGTGGTATCCTAAACAGAATCCTCAAATAGAAAAAGGAGATTAGGGGAAAACTGAGAAAATTTGAAGAAAGTATAGATTAATAATTAAATATTAACAATAATTAATAAGAATGTATCAATATTTTCCCATTAAATGTGACAAGTATATTAATGTAAGATGTCCCTAACAGGAAAAACTGAGTTTAGGGTATTCAAGAATTCTTTGAACTACTTTTAGAATAATTCTGAAAGCCAAAAACTGTTCTAAAGTTAAAAGTTTATTTTAAAAATAGGTATGGCTTATCCTAAGCCCAGACTAATTATGACAAAAGGTCTAGAGACAGGCATATGAAGGATATGTTCTTTGAATATCTGAAGATATGATTATTTGGGGATATGTTATGTTTGAGGAATCACCAGTATATCCAAAGGAGAGTTCCAGGATAAAACTAATAAATTAGGAGTGATAGTTAAAATAGAGGTCATTATTTGAGATATAGAACTTGAAATTCAGAATAGAGACGAATTGGGGTTCAGTGGGAAAACAAAGGAGCTTAGTGAGCAAAGAAAAGAAAGTGACTGACAAAGCTTAGAAATAGTTTTCATTGGGCCAGTAGAAGGAAGAAGAGAGACTCTGGATGAGTCCAGAAAAAGAAGGAAATAAAAGGTATAACTAGAATGACGCAGAGACACAGAGGGCAAGAGAGAAGAGAGGTTTAAGAACAAGAGAATGCTAGTCTCAGTTATGAAATGAGTAAACAAATAGTCATAATGATTACAAAAAGTTGGTAATACAAAGATCACTGGATGGTCAGTCGATTGGTAGAGTAGAAGCTTGAGGCAAGGAATGGAGGAGTGTAAAAAAAAAATGGGAAAATTGGACAGTGATTTAGTAAAGTGGTATCTTAGTTGATACTACTCTAACAAAATATCATGGATCAGGTAACCTAAACAACAGACATTTATTTGTCACAGTTCTGGAAACTGGAAGATCAAAGCTTGAGAAGTCAGCAGATTCACTGTCTGGCTGAATCTTCTTGCTGCATATTCACATGGAGGAGAGATCTTGTGTCTCTTCTTCTTTTTATAAAAACAATAATCCCATGTTAGAGTCTATTCTCAGGACTTATTCTAACCCTAATGACCTCCCAAAGTTGCCTTCTCTCCAAAAGCCATCACCTTGAAGATTAGAACTTCAACATATGAACCTTGGAAAGACAAAACCTTCAGTTTGTAGCAAGTATTTTGTCAAATATAATTTGAATTTTTTCCTATTCAAAGAGTATCGTGGACCAGCAGCATCATCATCACCTGGGAGCCTGGTAGAAATGTGAGAATTCAGGCCCATCCCAGACATACTTAATCAGGATGTGCATTTTAGCAAGATACTCTGGTGCATTTTACAGTTTGAGAAACACTAGGTTATACTATTATGTCAAGCTTAACGACATCTAGATAGAAAAAATAGTTTAAGTGAAAAATGGGTTATAGGAGGTTTTTTTTTTTTTTTTCATTAGAATAGAAGACCCATGAGAATATTTGTAGATGAGAGGAAGAAACAAGTGGGGAGAAAAAGACATAAAAGAAATAAACACGAGGGGAAAAAAAGTACTGCCCACAATATTTTTCATTATAACTGTTCTTTCCCATTTTTATTCAATTATCTCATGCTTGCTTCTACTCCCTGAGGCTGTGTCATTTACAGTTAGTGGAAGTGGGGATGCTGAAGGAAAGGGGGATTCAACAAATCTCTTGGTCGAGGGTCATCCAATGTCTTCTGTAAATTCTCTGAAACTTTGACTTCTCTTTCACTGACCTGAAAATAAGGACCCTGAGCAACTATCTGTATAAGGTATTAAAAGTTCAATAAAAAAGTTTTCTAACTTTGAAGACACCTAGTTAGCATTAAGTAGGTATTAAAAAGACAGCTATTCCATTTCAACTTCCCTCTCAGAATGTACTTTATAATCTGACTTTCCCAACTAATTGTAATTTTTTTTTATGAATCCCCAGAGAGATTGATAGACCTGTCCTAATCTGCTAATTAGGAGGCCAGCAATGTGCCACTAGGTGTTTTTGGAGTACCTTCCCTAAGGAAGTTTTTAGTATCAAGTGTTTCTCTTTGAATGATCTGTAAATAAATTTTAATGAACAAAATATTATTCACAATGCTCCTATGGAGACCCGATGAACACTAAGATAGTTTAAGAAAAAGTACATTTTCATTGATATCCGTTGACGATGTAGAGAAAGGTACAAGAATCTCAGCACTGAGGCCTTGGAAATCAAAGTTATAAGAATAATTCTATGACTTTGGCCTTTTTATTTCTTCTCTTCTAGTCAGTGTTTTTGTCCTGAAATGGGGAGACTGAGCTAACTATGATATAGCAAACTGGGAGTCCTGAAGTCAGATGTGCCTCACATGAATATTTTAACTTGTAGTCTTTTACATTTGGGTAAAGATTTAAAATAGGTAGATTTAACTCAATAATCTGAATTTCAGGATTTTTTTGAAACATTGGAAAATATGATGTTATCTGCTTCATTTTTGCACATGACAATAATCAGCCGAAACTGATTAGCACCATGGAGATTTGATGATGCTGTGCTCAGGTACTTTCTCCAGAGCCAACATAGCCCTCCCTGTATCACCACACCCATTCACTCTGCGCCCAAATTCTCCTGGGAATATCAACTGCTGACATCTCATAATTGTGTTCATCATTGAGAATTACCCTTGACCAGATTCAAGAAACTATTTAACTCAAGACTGAGTTAGACCAACAGAGGCCTGGCTCCTTTTCTTCAATAAAGGACAACTCTGAAGGGTTATCACAGCTCTGGAGCTCCACTTGGGGTCAAACTTGCTTTCCTTACTTTCTAGAAATGCATCTCCTAAGAGCACATCCTAGTAAGCCTACCTGTCATTCTCTTCCTCAAAGTCTATTTCCAGGGACACAATGTAAGGCACATGTCTCCAATTTGCCCAAATTGCTACCACTCACTAATTTTTTCCTTGGGGGTATAAGCTAAAGTTCCAGTCCAGTATTTGTCAACACTCTCCCACTGTTGTTTACCTCATAGTAAAGAACAATTTATCTGTACTCAAATTTCTATCATATTTGGGAAAACTAAAGACAAGAGGGCCAAAGGACTCAATATTCATTCTTTATTCATGCTTCCCTAGACATTAGAATTTATAAACTCAGGATTGGATGTTTTTCTGAGATCCTTTCCAGTGCCAATACTCTGTGGTTTAAGATCCCATGTCATTTTTCTATTGCAAGGAAGAGCAATTTCAGTACAAAGAAGTGACTGTAACTGTGAAATTTCAAGGCTCAGAAAGAGGCCATCACTCACTCTAGCAAAGAGCAGAGTCAAAGCTTAGCAGTAGCACCATAAAGAATAAACACAGGGAATAGTCCACATGACAGTTGTCTCAGGACTAATTATGCAGTGCAGCTGGAACATGTTTTTGCCCTTTCTTCTAGATTATATAATGACCAGTGAAAAAGAACAAATGACCTAGCAATATATTCCCAGGATAGAGACCCTTGCTATTCCCAGTAAGTAGGTCTGTAGCCCATTAGCACTTACCAACATCTTGACAAATAACTTTCAAATATGAATCCTCATTTCGACAACAGCCCTGTCAAGAAGATATTTTTAGCCTCATTTACAGATGAAAAAATCAGAAGTTGGGAGAAATCAAATCTTTTGCACAGTTGGTAAATACAGAGCAGGGGCTGTGTACGCAGATTCCAAACTTAGACTGTTTGACTTCTTTTCAATCATGGAAAATATAATCCATGAGATGTTAGTGTTTATCAGAATTTCTCTGTAGTTGGCAGAATTTTTCACACTCAGCGGCAATATCTAGATGACCAAACTGACATAATGGCAAATCTTGTACTTTATGCTTTCATTTCTCTTCTACATATCCAGTCTAGTACACAGAGAAGTTTGGTTGGCCATATAAGATTTGCTTTGTAAACTCTATGGCACTGTTCCAATATAAGGTATTATCATTACCACTATTTCTAATCAGTTCAAAATAGATAAATAAAAGTCAGCTCCAAGAATAATTTATTCTAGGAGTGAACTCACTGCCTGGAAGCAGTACTATCTTCCCTGTATCTTCAGCAAGATTTACGGGAAAAAAATTGGACCAAAAAAGCAAGTAAGAAGAAACACTCGGGACAATAAAACATATATATAGTTATTTTGGGTATTTCCAATTGAATATATATGTATGTATTACATATACATATATATTATGCAATATAAATGTATTGGGATGCACAAACCATATTACTCAGTGTTACCCTCAAAAATGTTTATCACAGTTTTATTCAGAGCAGTGAAAAACATAAAATGATCCAAATGTTCGACATAAGAGAATCAGTTTGGTAGATTACGTCACACCCACAAAATGGATTGTCATGTAGTCCTTAAAATTATAATTATGAATAAAACTTCATGACACAAGCAAAGAGAAAATGATAGGAGAAAAAAAGCGCAGGATGCAATTTGTGCAAACTATGTGATTTCAACTTGTTCAAAGAACAATTCATATAAAGCTGGAAAAATGTACTTATATAATGTACTCTTATAATCTCGGTATCCTTACCTTTAAAGTATTATAATAACCTATTTCATAGGGCTGCTGAGAAAACCAAATGAGCCAGGGAAGCAATATAGCACAGTGAATGTATCTTCAGAGTCCTAACCAGAAACAGATGGCACTCTCAAATTGAGTAACTGGATATATAATTTGATAAAGGAACTATTTACCAAAATGTGGCAAGTGTGTAAGACAACACGGAGGAAAGTGGAGTAACGTAGGACTTGTAAAAATCAGGATACGAGAATCTCTCCTGACTATGAGGGGGCAGATTCCAAATCCCAGAAGCAGAGATAGCCATATGAAAAGGATTGATCCACAGAAGCTTTGACCTTCTGTTGGGGATGGCAGTCAGGCTATTGTAAACCAACAGAAAGGAAGCCAGGATATTAAGTACTTCAACAGGCCTTTCTTCCTTCCCTCCATAAAGCCATATAGCTCTTCCTTCAGGTACAAAATAAGGATGGAGAAGAGGGGGGAGAAGAACCTGGGAGGAAGAATGGAAGTTATTTCACAGAGCTTTCTTTCTTTCTTTTTTTCTTTCTTTCCCCTTTTGCATCCATTTTTGTCTTTCAACCAGGGAAAATGTGTGTCCCCAACACAGAGATCATACGAAGTCCCATCAACTACTTCGTCCATGTGAGATCTGTTGTTTGAGATCCAAGGTGAAGGATAAATCACTCTGAAAGCTCATAGATGCTTATACTGTAAGAAACCCTATGGATAGAAAGGTAATTTTATATCTGAAATATGGTGTCTACCCCTGAAAGGGTTCCTGTATAGTTGATGCACCACCAGTTGTTCTTCAAATCAAGATGCGGGAAAAAAAGTGATGAGGGGATATGAGGGAAGGAGAGGAGTGAGCCGCTCTGACAGGATTGGTGTGGGATGGCTCATTCCTTGATCTGAGGCCTCAGGTCCTGTCAGATAACCCTACCTACTCAGCTCTCTCAGTATCCAGGTTCCAACAACCATTCTCTCTTCTTATCTCTTCAGTCCTAGTGATGACATGCACTCTATCTTATGGGTTTCCAAACACCCTGCTCAGATGACAGTAAATAGACGTTTTATTAAACTCTCCTCAAATTACCCAGTTGGAGCTTAACATCTATTTTCTAGTACTGACTGATAGAATAATTGGAAGTGAGCCATAGCCTCAGGAAAGATATTGTCAAAATAAAACCCTGGGACTGAGTTACCTATATAATTGAGGAGTAGTATAATCCTTTTGGCAGGAGGAAATGAGTAATGGGTAATCCATGGCAGGTAGTAGTTTTACAATTCAAATAATTTAAATTACTACTGCTGGTGGCTTACTATCTTAGCTGGTTCAGCTGCCGCCACAAAATACCACAGGCTGGATATTAAACTTCTCTTCTCACTGTTCTGGAAACTGGAAGTTCATGATCAAAGTATCCACATGGTCGGTTTCTAGTGACGGGTCTCTTCCTGCCTTGTAGACAGTCACTTCTTGCTATGTGCTCACACGGCTTTTCCTTGGTGTGTACATGTGGAAAGACAGTGAGTTCTGGTCACTTTTCTTTTTCTTATATGGGCATAAGCTCTACTGGATTAAGGTTTATGATCTCATTTAACCTTTATCACCTCCTTATAGGCCTTATCTCCAAGTATAGTCACATTAGGTGTTAGAGCTCCAACATATGAATTTGGGGAGGATACAAGCTATGAGATAACAGAAAATATATACATTGGTCTCTGCCCCCAAAGCTAAAATGTTTATAATTTCCTAAGTGATCAGTACACTGGGAACATCTCTTGTTCTAATATTTGTCTTTGACCCCATCTCTGACATAGGGCTCCTAAAACACTCATAAATTCATAAGTGATAAAAGCATTAGGAGCATCTTTTGTTCTATTGAGGTGACTCTGGGTGGGCTCCTGGTTGGAAGCTGGTCACCAGAAAGACCAAACCATGATTAAAACCATGGAATTTTTGCCCCTTCCCCATCCTCCAGAAAAGGGAAAGGGGCCAGAAATGGAGTTCCTAATTGATTATACCTAGGTGGGGAAGCCTACATAAAAGTAGGAGGCCTGGAGAGCTGTCAGGTTGGCAAACAAGCACATCCATACCAGAAGGGTGACACACTTCAGTTCCACTGGGACAGGAGCTCCTGAGCTTACAACCCTCCCATACTTCACCCTATGTATCTCTTCATCTGGTTGTTCATCTGTGTCATTTATCATATCCGTTAATAAACTGGTAAACATAAGTAAGTGTTTCCCAGAGTTCTGGGAGTTACTTTAGCAAAGTAATCAAACCCAAGGAAGGTGATTGTTGGAACCTCTGACCTATAACCACTCGGTCAGAAGCACAAGTGATCATCTGGGCTTGTAAGTGGCATCATAAGTGGGTTGTGGGGTGGAGGGTGGGGGGTAATGTTGCAGAACTGAGCCCTTCATTAGCGGGATCTGACATTATCTCTCTGTAGACAGTGTCAGAATTGAGTTAAATTGTAGGACAGAATCTGTTTTCTAACAAGAGCCCCTGTGACTTGTATGCACCTTAAAATTCAAGAAGCACTTCAGGTAAAGAAAATAATCCAAAGGTTCAATGTGAGAAAATTTCTCAGCTAACCGTAACCTTACTGAGAGACAATTTTCTATCATTCTCTTGCATTTCTGCATGTCTTGCAAGTAGAGACACAGGCTGCTTTTGTTCAGAAATATTTTTCCAAGGATATTTGTATGGTGAACAGCTTTGAAAGATAGAGATAGAGTTCCTTCCGGAGGAAAAATCAGAAATGCTTACTATTCAGTATAATAAAATTAAAGTCTCCTGCTGTAGCAAAAGGCAGGCAGGTTTGCTGCCAAAAATGATTTGTGTTCCCTAAGCTCAGAGTTCCTCTCCCATATCTCAAACCACTGCATGAGCAGGTATCATTTGTGCCTCTTCCTATCACCAAAGGACTAGAACAAGAAAATGCTAATATTCTGATTAATGCAATTATTGTAGGTAATAAAGTCTTTTGTGTCTGCTATAGGAAGCTCACATCTGCCAGCATCCATGATCAGGCTAACTTGTTCACTCGCAATTAGGGTAAAATATCAGACCCTTCCCAGTTCTGGATAGTTTTATCAACAAAGTAGAGATGCTGATAGAGGCATGGTTTTCTAGAAAAGGAAAAATGAGGGCCTTTCAAGTTAATAAATGAGATTTGAACAAGCCCATGGGAATTAGTAGTGAATATGTTGACGGAATCACACAACTAGACGATAAATGGTCTTCCAACTTATTGCTTGTTAATGAGGAAGAATTGGGAAGATTATTATAAATCAAGTACAGTTGGACTCTTGAACAATGGAGGGGTATGTCAAAAATCCACATATAAGTTTGGAGTCCCCCCAAAATTTAACAACTAATAGCCTACCATTGACTGGAAGCCTTACTTTTAACGTAGTCAATTAGCATATATTTTGTATATGTATCATATACTGAATTCTTACAATAAAATAAGATGGAGAAAAGAAAATGGTGTTAAGAATAATATAAGAAAATATATATTTAAAGTATTGTACTGTATTTATCTCAAAAAATCAGCATGTAAGTGAAACTCTGCCATTCAAAACCCTGTGCTTCAAGGGTCAGCTACAAGTAAATGGGTTCAGACAGCCAACCTAATTCTTGTAACTCTCCTCCAGGTGGCACTATTTCCTCACCAATTTGGTGACCCATCTCGGAACTCCCCTATTGTCACAACTAGTACTAAGATTTGTCCTGGGTGACAACCTGGAGAAAACAGCTACAGGGAAACCCGCTTAAACCAAGAGTAAGAGGGAAATCTATGACCATTGTTGGCTGAAACCAGGTGAATCATTAGAACTTCGGTGGTTCACTTGGGAGATGTGGAAATGTAATGCTTGTTAAGAAAGAAGGCAACTGCTAGGTGATATTAGGATTCAACCCTTCCTAGGGTCTATCATGCTAAACTTCAATCCACTTAAAGACAATAAAAGTTCTGCAAGACGTTCGCAGTAGGTATTGACAGTTTCAAGGAAGCTTTGGCCCTCAGATTTCCCTAGAGCAAACCCCATGGTACACCACAGATGAGGTACTAGATAGTATTCAAGCTCTTACTGTTCCAAGTTGAGTTTAACTGCAGATGAAGATGACCCACTAGAGAATGAGAAACTGACTCAAAGAAATCTAGATAAATGTTTGCTGTCAGTTTCGCCACCCTAAAAAAGTTTCCTAGCCCTTATGTTAAAATGATAGAGTAAGAGATGTTCTCATGACAATAGGAAAGAAAATGCTTCAGATTTTAAGGCAGACTGCTTTTAAAAAAATAACCATTGTGCAAATCAAGCCCCACACAGCCAACTAACAAAGCCCCAGAGCCCCGGCCAAAAAGCAATATGACTTTGGATGCTGAGTCAAAGTGTCCCCATAGTAATCATGACCCGGCCGCCCCATATGGAGCTGTGAGCCTACAAAAAATATTGGTAGTTTGGTTGGGCTACAAGCAGAAGCAACACTATGGGAAATTAAAGGTAAATGTGCCTTGCCTACTGGCAAGAGTCCCTCTCTCGCTTTGTCCCACTCTCTCCCAAGTTCAGTTAATTTAAAAACAAAGATGATTAAGCCCTTAGGCTAATGTCTCCCATCCCAAGAGGACCAAAGACTGTAAGCACCCATTTGAATATGCTTAGGAACTTTAGTGAAAGGAGGAATTGAAACTTAACTTTCCACCATAATATAGTTTGGAGAAACCCTGATTTTCTAAATATTTAACATAATATTTAAGCTTGTGCTTTAGATTCAATCAAATCCTTAGCTTTTAGACCTTGTGTATAATATTAAACTGTTCTGTGTCTCACTTTTCCTCATTTTAAATTGAAGACCTTCACAGTAACTATTTAATAGGATTATCTGTTCTCAGTCATTATTAGCCATCATTGTCATGTATATAAAATGTATTATGGATACAGCATCATAATAATGTTGCCATTGATGTTATGACAGCCAAAGTGTCCTAGCACTGCTACAGTAAAAATGCGGTTTGTACTACAAATTATAAAATTAGTATGAACATAAACTTCAAAGATTGAGTGCATTTTTTTTGTACTGAAGCTTATATATGAATATAAATTTAGAGTACCTGGGAATTTAAATTTATGACATAGATCAATGTATATTGACATGAAAAGATAAATACAAAATATTGCTTAGGAGCAGAAAAGCAAGATGCAAAAATGTGCAATGATAATTGATCACATTTATACACATATAGAGAAGTATAGAGAGAAAGACTGAGAAATTGTGCGTGTCTGCATATGATAGAAAGTAGACTAAAAAAGCAGGGGTGCCTGTGTGGCTCAGTGGGTTAAATCTGCCTTCGGCTCAGGCATGATCTCAGGGTTGTGGGATCGAGCCCCGCGTTGGGCTCTCTGCTCTGCTCAGCAAGGAGCCTGCTTCCCCCTCTCCCTGCCTGCCTCTCTGCCTACTTGTGATCTCTCTCTATCAAATAAATAAATAAAATCTTTAGGAAAAAAAAAAGATATACTATAGATTTTAACTATGGCTATCTCCGGAGATGAAATTAAGAAATATTTGTACTATCTTTTGTTATTCTTCTAACTGTTTAGCTACTTTAAAAACAAGCATGGTTTATACACACACATCCATGTAACACTTTATTCACCATAGAAAAATTAAATTTTTGTTTAACACACATCTCTGAAAATCAAACAGTGAGACGTGTTCATAATCTATAATCCTTCCATACTTTCTATTATTTTTCACATATCTGTCATACTAAATTCCCTAAATCCTTCTGAATATACAGAACAAGCAAAATCCCAATTTAACAGATAAAGAAATGACTTAGAAATACCATTCCACTATCATTATTTTGTATAATCCTTGAAAAACACCAAAGCTTCTTAGTAAAATGCAAAAAGTTAGGACAAGGATTCCTGTTCCTAAATATTGGTCTACTCTTTTTTCCATTATTTCACAAGGATCAGCTTATTAGAAGTTTACAGCGAGGGTGCAGTGAGAAGAACTGGAGGAAACTGACATATATGCGTGCCAAAAGTTATGCTTTTGTCAAATAGAAGATATAGGGAAGAAGGAGTTAAAGCGGCTGTGTTCCATTCATTCCCTTGACTGGTGGGATACTCTGTGGGAAACAGAAGAAGGCAGGACATCTAATCTAATGTCCCCACAAATAATTTTCCAAACTGCTAGGTAAAGAGAATAATGATATTTACTAAGTGGAGGATGTTTATTCAAAGGATATTCTTTATAGGACTCCTATGGCTTCGGAGTATGGTGGTAAATAAACTCAGAATCTATAGATACCTAAAGCTTGGATCCATGGACAGTGCTACACAAGCCACAGTATAATTTGGGGAGAACTAAAATCCTTCTGCTGTGTGAGGGACCATGTCTTGAGAGACCATGTCTACTCTCAGCCAGACAACATATGCAGGAAGGAAGTTGTCCTTCATGTCCCAGACTTCTCCCTATTTTGTTTCCCAATTGCCTTTGAGATTAGTAACAGGTAATATTTTGATTCACGTGAGTCAGATTTGAAAATACAATTCTTTCTGTTAGTTCAAAAAGAGGTTTAAAGGGGCGCCTGGGTGGCTCAGTTGGTTAAGCGTCTGCCTTTGGCTCAGGTCACGATCTCAGGGTCCTGGGATCGAGCCCCATATCAGGCTCCCTATTCAATGGGGAGCCTGCTTCTCCCTCACCCTCTCCCCCCTGCTCCTGCTCTCTCTCTCACCAATAATCTCCCAAGTAAATAAAATCTTTTTTTAAAAGAGGGTTAGATAAGAACCACAAATACTTACTTAACAATGCATTTCTCCAATAACAGGTGTGATTTAAAAATGCAAGGGAAAATGAATATTCATGTAGAACTTACCATGAACCAGGAGCTTTCTCTATCTTACTTCCCTAATACTACCTACCATGTGAGGTAGGTAGAATTATTCCCATTCATATAAAATTAATAAGACATAAAGATTTTTATTAATGTGCACTCTTACTCAGCTACTATTCCAGGGATGTGGCATGCCAACCTAGATCCAATTCTACACTAGTTACCTTTGCCTCTTCCAAACCTTTCCATGTGTTGAATTCAAGAACCAGCTCTCTAGTTCAGAATCCTATGTGAATCCTATGTGAAATCCCAAATGTATTAGAAAGTCATACTTTCTAGGTTTTACAGCCCTGTCTTTATCCCCTTCTAAGCTTCATATGTCCAACAACTAACTTCATTGATTTTGTTTAGATGGCCACTTCTAGTTTACAAGACTCGGGAAGGTGAAATGATTCTTCATCTAATAAAAGTTCACTTGATGGTGCTCAGCACCTACTCTTGAAAAAGTCACTTTTAATTACACTTTGACATTTATTTTACTTTACACATAAATAAACAAACAAACAAACCTCATGGCTTTTAATGAAATAGACATGGATTTTGTCCTGGCAGAGGTCAAAACTGAAAGAGGTCATCTATAAAGCTTCTGAAAGAGTTTGAATGAAATTACATCATGTTTCTTCATCTAAAAATAAAGTGATTCTTCTGTGCTCCATAGGTAGAAATTTTTCTTCTTTTTTGACATATGATCCAGGGGGATTTATAATGCTTTGGTAGAAAAATGAATTCTAGAGAGGCTAAGATGATGAATAATTACAAGCAAGAGTTCTCTTCTTTTGATGTTATTCCCAGTTACCTCTTATTCTGAATAAATAAGTATTTCTGGGAACAGAAGGGCAGTTGAGGAGTAGGCGCTGGTAGGAGTATGCTATGTTATACAACTCCAGAATTCGTCTGCAAGTGGGCATTATGCCATGAAGGAGAAATCCACAGGTGCACAGATGGCAACAATCCATATGCAAGGTCATCCAGGCCACATTTTTAAATAACTCTTAAAATGCATAACTTAAAATATATAACTCATTTAACTCATTGGATTGGGATAACTGAAAAAGATGTAGGCTATAAAATACATAACCCATAGGAAAAAAGATAATTAAAATACTTAAAATACATTACTCATAGGAAAAAAAAGATAGTTCTCTTGTGGTTTCATGATTATCACTATTTTCCAGCATTCACAAAACCTATTCGTGTTTACATTTTAAAAAAGAAAAAAAGAAAACCACAAGTCAACATATCACAAATGGCAGAAAATCTAAAGCAGAGGCGATCAAAATATGTAACATCTGCATAATCTGGCCTAGGTTCTTTTAGAAGAAATGCTGCTAATACAGCAAAATTCTCTTTTTGCTGCCATTTTTGTTTTGCATAAATTAATAGTGATATGCTAGTTTTTGCATCCTAAACAAGCTCATTGATTCTTCTGGTGTGAAAAGTGGTAAGAGAAGAAGTTCTTGGTTCCACAGGCTTCTGCTCTAATGAAGGGATGCATTCACATGTTGACAATTCTTTTACAAACATCCAAGTAATTGACTCAATTCATTATCATAGCGTGTATGACTTGCTTTTATGAACTGAGGAAGAATGTCTGAGGTTCAGAAGTTGAGAAGAGCTCTGACTTATGACAGATACACAAGTCTCTGCTTAAAGTAATTCAGCTTTTATGGCTTTTTTTTCCTTGTATAGACCATTAAAATGTGATATTTTGCCCCAAACTAATTTTCTTGCAATCAATTCTGAGCGCTTATATGCCAAGTTACAAAATGATGGGTGAATGATACATTGCCTATATTTGCCAAATAGATAGATGTGAAGTGAGGAAATATGTATGATATACACCTACATCTATCCATATTATATATGTATGATTCAAAAGGAAAACAAGCCAAAACCTTCATATTTCTAATATACTAGTCAAAGTAGACTTGCCTCTCTCATCCAAAATCACCTCATTCACTCTTAGTACTTTTTGATGAAATTCAGATAGTCTAATACCAATTTATCTTTTCTCTATAGTCTATATCTTCTCCAGTTATCCCAATCCAATGAAAGACATAACCATTTACTCAGCCACCAGATTCTAGAATCTCTACTCTTTCTCTGATTGCTTTCTCTTCCTCACACATAACATCCAATCACCAACAAAGTCCAGCATGGCTCTTTTATATTTCTCCTTTCAATCCCCCCTGCATCAACTGTCTTTTAACCCTCATCATTTCTCAACTGAACAAAAGCAGCTTCTGAACGAGCACCTCTATATCTCTTTAATCCTTTTCATCCTTGATTGCCAGAATGCTTTTTCAAAAATCATATTCTGTTACTCCCTGTTTAAAATAATTTAGAGGTATTGGGGCATTATTTGCCTAAAATGCAGGTGTCTTATATGGTATACATTAATTATCTTCTGGGCTCTGCCTACCCCCATAGGTTCCATTGCTTGGGGGTTTGGGGCTATCAATCTTAATTGTCTTATCTTTCTAACAAATGAACATTATTAAAAAAACCAGTTGACTCAATATAGGTGAACATTATCCCTCTATCACAGGTCATATGGAACAGATTTTGGTACTCTCAGATTTTCATGCAGGAGGTATCAGGGATGGGGAAATGACATCTGTGAAGGATGAGCTAGCTGAACAGAAAGGAAGCTGCTGCCACTGAAGTTTGGCCAACCCTACGGTGAGTTTTGGGGCTGGTATTGCCTTCAAAGTTTTCAATAATGGGGGCAAGGGGCCAAGTTTTGATGAACTCTGCCCCCTAAGTACCAACAACGAATACTGGCTGCCCTGGGAGAGAGGCAAGACCTGAGTGAACCAGCTTCCCTCCAGTGAGGATGATTTCTGGAAAAGAATTTAGCTCTGAGTCATCACCTGTCAATACTAAAAGCAGCTGGAAGAATGAATACCTAGGTCCCAAAGGGGACCTTGGGTAGAGCATCTCGGTGTCCACTATCACTTACCAGAACTGCTTTATTTCAGCAGTTACTGCAATTTAAAATTGTCCCTAGCATGATATTAATGAGAGCCAAATTCTAAACTTAAAATGAGGATAAATGCTAATGATGATCATCCTGAAGCCCTAAACAGCTTGACCATGATTTCCAACACAAACATTAAGAAAGTAAAAGTGAGGGGTGGCTGGGTGGCTCAGTTGGGTGAATGGCCAATTCTTGATTTCAGGTCAGGTCATCATCTCAGGGTCGTGAGATGGAGCCCCTATACTGGCTCTACACTCACCACGGGAGTCTGCTTGAGGTTCTCTCTCTCCCTCTCCCCATCGCTCACATGTTCTTTCTCTCACTCTAAAATAGACAGATAGATGATAGATAGATAGATAGGTAGATAGATAGATAGATAGATAGATAGATAGATAAAATCTTTAGAAAAAGAAAAGTGAAAATCAAAGAAACCATTCATTCATGGTCTAGCTATAGTTACTGAAGCAAGTAAATTGTTAATAGGGTAGAATTTCAGATTTCTTCCTTTCCCAGGATTTCTATAAATAAAGAGGGAGAATTTGGGCTTACAGAGAGCACTGGAGAAACTGACACATCCATGTACTTTGATCAATCCCATTAATATCACATACCTGCCTTATGGTTCTCTATAAGAGATTTCCTGACATTGTAATTACAGACATCAATCAAAATGTTAAACTTAATTTTGGACTTATTTTCTGTGCTGAAATACTGGCTGAAAATATGCAAATAAATATTGACTATTTTGAATAAATTAATTTTAATTAAATATTATTGTAATAATTTTAATTAATTCTAAATCAATATTTGGTATTATAATAACTCTTGTCATGCCCTATTTAATAAAATGCAATTAGGATTTAGATAGATATTTACCACTCACACATCTTAAGCCAAGCATATGTACAAAGAATGCAGAAAACTGTCTCTAAATGATCTTGTGAAAAACATAATGAATGAGGGAAGTCCCCCTCCCAACAAACACACACAGATTCCTCTGCAAAGAGAAAATAAAGAGCCAGTTGCCCTGTCCTGTAAGTGCTATAGGAGAAACAGACACTCTAAGCTTAGAGTCTACATGTAAAGATATCCACTAATGAAAATGAGCACAATAGAACTGCAGCAAGGGAATTTCGGAAAGTAAAACGAGTACATAGATGTTTTGAAGTACTGAGATCAGAGCTGACATGGTGTTCTCAAATTTTTAAATAATGACAGGAAAATACTTCTTGTATTTTTCAACCTCTAAGAATAACGCATTTTCTTAGCAATGTATAGGTTCTATCTCTTGGTCTCATGTTCGTTTGGACAAAGATCACCACTGATAATCTAACTTGCAAATCCAATAAGCTTTTCTCCATCCTCATCTTATTTTACCTTTCTACTAAATTCAGCACTGTGAGTAAACATGTAAACACACATACCTACCTACATACATACATCTATGTATTTTTAGTTTGGCGGGGGTTTTTTAGTTGAAGCATTTTTAATCATACACGGTAAAAATGAAAGTAACAATTAAAATCAATTATATTACCATATATATGGATTTTTGGAAGACTATAAAACAATAAGACTTTTAAATTTAATTTAATTGTAAAGTTTGAGCATGTTTTACTTCTGTAATTAAAAAAAAATTAAAAGGAACCAAACAGATTTCAAACCCCGGAAAAATGTGATAAACTCATGGTCTCCACTGAGGGCTGAGCTGGTTTATTACTCTATTTAGTTTGAGCTGACCTCCCATCTTTCATGATTGGATCAAACTTTCAAAGAATCCTACATCACAGTCAGTAATGAAAAAAGAGAAAGCCACTAGATTTGATGTTACATACCCAGAAGTTCTTATTCATTCTATGGATCACTGACCAAAGGCCAGAAAATTTCCAAATTGAAACCATGAATGGGAAGAAAAGTTAGCCGCTGACTGAGGCACCTTTGTCCTGATTCACAGCAGCCCATGCCTCTCCGGTTTGATGTGCCTCAGCAATGTTATTTTGGGTTAGTTACTAGGCAACTCTGTCTGTGAGTCATGGGAGAGCACTCGGCAGCACCATCATCCGTGTCATCTTTCAATAGACTTAACACAATAGCTAAACACTAGTCATCTTTTTTTCACAAAGGCCCATGTCAGAAATCAGGAAGCTGGGTTGTGTAGGATGGTTTTATATTATAAGATTCATAATTGGCTTTCATGTAACTTCAGAAATAAATACCATTTAGACAATTAGGGAAATAAATGGCTTACTAAAATGGAGTCAACAATTAGCAGTATGAAGTAAAAATAAATAGAAATCCCTAAGGTGGGATGGTCCATAAGACACCTTAGGAAGATTATTATCCCTTTCAAGTCTCCAGGATACAGCTTGGGAAATCAGCTACTGTCTTCTGTGCACTGAAATACTCAACCTGATTCTTCTCTTCCTGGTGTTTATAGGACAACATACTCTAATCTCAGTATAGACAAAAGCCTTCTGTTCTTCTAAATAGATCCAATTATTCTTTTTGCTTAAAAATCTGTCCCATCCTAAAATATAAAAGTTACTAGGGATTGTGGATTTGGGGCCTAAGACGGAACAGGTGGGTAAATGAAGAAAATGAAAGCAGATTTTTTCACAGGCAAATCTTCAACTGCCCAGTGGACACTGCCTGATCAATGTGCCACAAGAGACTTTCAGCATTTCACTACGCTCCTCTCTCTAGATCAGTTTTCTCCCCTGTAGGTACCTACCACCATCTAACCACTCATGCTGAAAATAATGCTTCTCTCCTTTCCTTCCCTTCAGCAGGCCCCGGTTCCTGTGCACATGAGCTGTGCAGGTTGCACGGGGTCCTGTTCACAAAAGGGCCCCACACTTGGTCAAATGCTCTGATGTCACCATTTGAAATTCTTAATCATTTATAAACAATGTGCCATGCATTTTCATTTTTCCCTGGACCCCACAAATTATTTAGCTGGCCCTGCCTTTCATTCCTCACTTGAAATTCGCTGCCAATCCTATCCATTCTAGCCATGAAACTAACCTAAAAACATATCAGCTCTTTATCCCACTTTCATGGGTCAGGCCTTCTGCATCTGACGGTCTTGATTCAGGAATCTGATGGTCACAAGGATTTGGGGGGAAGTGTCTCCTTGAAAGTGAACAGTTAGTAGTAGGAGGTAGCAGAGAAGGATAGGGGAAAGAACACGACAGGTGGTCGATTCAGCAATAAACGTTGTGAGGTAGGAAAGAAGATGGCAGCTAGATGGAAAGAGGCTTAGAAACCCTGGGTGCTTTCACTCTATTTCTTCTCTTCTTCCCTTAGTCTCCTTCTGCATATTATCTAGAGCTTGGATTTCTAGTTAGAATCTTACTCTCTGGATCTGCCAAGAGATTTTACTGTAAAATCTCTACTTTTTTAATCTGTGGCACTGTGGTTTACAATTAGTACTTACCCCTGGAATCTCTATACATCAAAATACTCCACTGCTCGGTCTATCCCAGTCCCTAAAGTAGGAGGTAGATGGCAGATAGAGCCTCATCTCTTAGCACTTTCATATGCATGACCCATGTATGAAGTACATTGTTATCCTTATCCAACCAGAACTGTGTGTCTCTATGTTGCACAGGCTGCTCTCCTGACCTATCACTCCCTACGTATACAACCATCCAAAGACTTTATTTCTATATCGCTACCCATCTTGGAAAGGCTGAACCTTGCATAGAATCACCCCTTCCCGCCCTTTGTTCATGTAACCAGCTTGTATTATTTCTCCTTCAGGACCAGCCACATTTGTTGGATGGTTAGAGGCAGGAAGGAAGAGAAAGAGAATGAAACAAGAGTTCTAGACTCTCAAGGAGGTCTGCATGCAAATCAGCAACTGAAGGCATTTGAAACAAAAACACTATAGCCATCAAAGACAGATCACTTACTTCTATACCATTCCCCCAAATCTTTTCCCCACCAGAAATTGCCAGCATTTCCCTAAATGAATGAATGTCAGTCTGAATTGGGCCAACATTTCTCAGGAGAAAAGCCTGAGTACTCTCCTTCCATCTGAGAGAAAATTAACCAGAAGACAGCAAGATCAGCCACCCCAGCATTCTGTGTGCCTATTTGCTCCTGCATGTATAAAGGAAGATCTCAGTTACTCCCTCAGTTATTCCAGTGGGAAAGCCACTGGAATCAACATAGTGGCATTTATGCTGGTTCACTGATTCTAGAAGGTCAGGACGGGAGAACCATAACTCTCTCCAATTACCCAAAATAGCTGAACTCAGCAGATACTGGAAGAGTCCCTCCACAGAGTCTTTTATAAGCATCCAGTTTTAATCTAGTCATCTATGTATGTACGGGAGACTAAAAGACTAAGTCATTTTCAAAAATAAAAAGTAGATCACATAGGAAAGATCTCTCACCTACCTCCTCCTCTCCAGGTAAAGTAATTCCAACTAGATTAGCTGTTCTAGAATTAGAAATTCGAATGTATAATTAAACCACCTCAAAATAAGATGTTATAAATTCACTCAACAAAAGGCAATGCATTCATGTTTTTAACTGTACTCAAATTAGAATATGAAAGAAAAACCATTTTGTGTTATTTTTGTGTTTTAAATCTTAGCTTAATATAATGAGAATGTTCCTAATATCCCTAGGACCAAGGTGGGGAAGAAACAAAGGGAATCACTCCTCTCTAATACCCATGTAACCTTTGCTCTGAATTCAAAAATAAATAATGCTAACAAATTTGGCAAACTAGTATTTAATGGCCGTAATAACATTACTTGATTTCTATTATTTTGCATTTACCTTTGTTTTTATTAAATTTTCAAGTCTTTTCCCTAATTTTTTTCTTTTGAGTTTAAATTTCTGAGTCTCGTTTCCTATTTATAATTTCCTCCCTTAGTGAAACTTCTTTTCAATTTATACACCATGATGTTCTGTATAGGATAGGAGTGTACAACCAGAAGCCAATTGTATCTTTCAGTCATGAAATAGTATGCTTATCACCACACACACACACACACACACACACACCTTGATCACGTTATCCTTTGTTTTTTATGATCACACTACCTTTGACAAAACAAAGTGCATTAAAATGCAATCGCATTATGCTATACCATTAAAGACTTAATATTAGAAATGCATTCCAAAGAAGTAGGAATACCTTACTCAAGTGCCAACGCTTTTGAAATTCCCTTGACATTGAACATGTACTAGTAATATTTGTAGAGAAAATGTGTGCACGATATGGAACAGCATCACTTACTCAGAATGATTGAAATAAACTCCCCTGTGTCATTCTGTGCTCAGCGCCTAATGGTGCGTGCCTTGTACTACCTCCCACCTTATCCACATAGGGGAGCATAATATCTATATTTTCTAAATTCTCTTCAAATGAATAACTTAGTTATAGCTTAAAATTTTTATAGAAACCTAGTACTCATATAATGTGTAACATTAGATTTAAAGAACTGAGATGTAAATTTTCTATTTTTATTTTATACTTTACAGTACACCATGCAGAAAAAAGACTTCTGTATCACTTCTTTACACAAATGTCCTTATTCCTAGTGCTTACTCAAACCCATCCACAGTGCCCTAAACCCCAAAGCCTATTAATTTTGCCTTCATTTTTCTTAGAATGCTAAACTTAATTCTAAAGTATGAAGAAATAAGATGATGATGCTAGTGGATATAAAACAATAATAACAACAGTAAAAATAACATAGCAACTAACATTTAAATAGCCTTTGCTATGTGTCAGGCATTTATATAAGCCTTTGACATACATTAACTCACTTACTCCTATCAAGTTGGTACTATAGATCTTTATAGAGTCTTCCGTTCAAATTTCGTTCTTTGTGAAACAGTTGAAAGCTCACGACAACATAGTCTCTACTATTTCTTCCATGATCTCACTGCTTAAAGCAATGCCTACAACAGAGGCTTCGAAGGGCTCTGCAGTTCTAAGAAGGTATCACTCTATCTGTGGCCTCAATAGTGCTATTTCCTACCGGCTCACAGCTAATTGCACTGGAGCTGCTCTCACACCCTATGTGGTACTCTCCAGGCAAATATTGCTTCAAATGCATATGGTTACTTGGATTAGGACTACAGTCTCTGCCAGGTATCAGTGTCCCTGCAATGGCCTTGCTGGCTCCATTAGAACATTAGCAAGAGTATCTTACATGTGGCTACATGAGCTGCCGGAATTCATATGTTGAATGTGCCTAATTATATCTGCACATATATTATTCTGGACACCGTGTTTTATTACTTTTACCAAAGATTAAGGATAATTACAGAGTAATATGGTAAGGTGGGTAGAATTCTCTTCCCCTGTTCTGCATTATACTCCCTTAGCAGGAATCCAAAGCACTGTGGCCTGTGCCCTACTATTTTATAGGGCATTAATACAAAAAAAGCTTTTATTGATTTCTCTTTATACTTCTCCCTCCTTTAAACAAATCATAAATATGAGTTCAGGCAAAACAGAGATGACAGTCATATCTGAGGAGCAAACCCTCATTCTTCTGGAAGCTCCTCTTTTAGAATCAAAGATTTCTTTTTTTGGCCAACTTTGTAGACTTGTTCCCACTTCCCTTAGGATAAATTCTTTCTCACAAGACTCCCAGGTCCTTTAGAAAATATCATCCCAATGGACCTATCTCATTAGTTCAGACTATATGACTAGCCATCTTCATGCAAGTAACTATAACTTAGGTCTCAGGTTATTTCACTGCGTCAAGATAATCACTACTGATTATTGGCAAAATTGTTTTCTCAAAAGCAATACAATCTATGCCTAAGAATGAGGGGTTAGTTAATTCAACATTTAACAACCATCCATGGCATAAACTATGGTGCTCACCAAGCATGCCTTCTATTCATCACTCCCTTGCTCTCTTGCATTTAAGCTCAGACATTTAATTAATGCTGAACAAGGCCTATGAGTGGAAGCCAGCACATAAGAGTAACACACAACCTCCCAGCTGCCTTTTCTCTGCCATGACTGAGGAACCATGGTGCATATATAAGATGATAGAATTTCCATCAGTCTAGAATCTTGATTTGTACCATTTGCTGATTTTTATGATGTGAATACCTTCAATCAATTTCAAACTATTAACATGAAGTTACTTAATGGGGACTCAGGAAGACATGAACATAACTGACTCTCAACCAGTTTAACCATATCTAATACAGCTCCAAAAAAAAGAAGACATACCTATAACTTAGGGAGAGAAGCAGAAAACATTGCCCTGTGAGATAAACTAGTAAATAATATTCAACACAGGTTTGGTTGAGCCTAGACATCTATAGAGCTAATACCAAGGAACTGAGAATGTATGAAAGTGTGTTGCATTTGAGAGTCAATTTATCATGGAGAGAAGATTTCACAAATATATTAGAGAAATTGGGAAGTCTTCCACATCCTGTAAAGGTGGTCAGCGTGAACTCAAATTCAATCAATATTTTAGTAAATGCACATTATCTGCCAGGAGTAATGCTAGTGGTTTTTACATTATGTTATCCCATTTCACCACAAACCCCTTTACTTTATCTCTATTTTACAGATAAGAAAAAAAATGAAGCTGTTGGACAATCAGCAAGAAATACAAATGAAATTTGAATCCAAGCCCTCTCCCTCCAACCTCAACATGCTGCATCTGGAATCACAGTGTCTCTATGGTCTCAAACAAAAACAACAACAACAACAACAACAAAATGGTTACTCGAATATAACTGAGGATATAAAGTTTTATTCTGCTCGAGCATATCATAACATGCTTTGACAACTGGATTATCGCAGCCAAAGAAGTCAGACACCAAAAAAAGTACAGAAAAGATTTGGAGTTTTTCATTTCTCTCCCTAACTTCAGTACAACCAGTAAACATTTAAGAAGCTCCTACATGTTACTTTGTCCCTGTAAACAAGAGAGTTGATTCTGAAAAACCAATATTTGTTATTAATTATAAATGTCTCTAGCATAATGATTTTTTTTCAGTTACTGTAGGGTTTTTTCCCCCCAAATTTTTATTTAAATCCAGTTAGTCAACATACAGTTTAATATTAGTTTCAGATGTAGAATTTAGTGATTCATCACTTACATACAACACGTAGTGCCTCCTTAATGCCCATCACCCGTTTAGCCCATCCTCCACCCCACTCCCCTCCAGTAACCCTAAGTTTGTAGTTTGAAGCAACATCCTTTTATTTTAAGATTTTATTCATTTATTTGTCAGAGAGAGAGAGAGCATGCAGGCAAGCAGGGTGAGCAGCAGGCAGAGGGAGAAGCAGACTCCCTGCTGAGCAGGGAGACAGACAGGACCTACAGTCATGACCTGAGCCAAAGCCAGACATTTAATGGACTGAGTCACCCAGGCATCCCAGCAACATCCCTTTTATAAAATGTCCATTTGCTCTTTGTCCATGCTTTGCTCATGGGTTCGTAAGACAGAAGGGAGATTTCCTTAGCAAGCGTCAAATATTGGTAATCTTGTAAAATGTATTTCCCATTATAGTCTAATAACTTGACATTCTATAAACCAGTCTCTGTAGGATATTTTTACTGTGTAAACCCTTAAGAAATTGACACCATCTAGAATACTTAAATAGATTCTCTAATGCTGCAAATTTGGGAGCCAATTTCTAGAACCTAGTGACCCACCAAGGGTCTCTCTTTTTCAATACATCTTATTCTAGTTTAACCACATTTAACTATAAAGATGCTAAAAATTCATTTAAATTTGTTTTTTTTTAAGTTAGACATAGCTAAAGAATTAAAACCTGAATTAAAGTTTCTGAAAGAATTGTAGATCTTATTCTTGCATGGTATTAGAGACATTTTTTATAATGTCTACCAAGAGCATCATTTAACAATTTGCAGAAGTGCCCTGAATTAGTTTCATTTTCAAATGCAAACAGAGTAAATTTTCTTATTCCCAAAATTCTTTCCAACTTCAGCACACAAAATAGCAAATTAGTCTCACCTACGGGTAAAAAGACAAGATGAGTATTGGAAAGTTCATTAAACCATTCTTTTTGAAGTTCTTCAGGATGATGTTTACATAAGGCTGCCTAAAGATGGTATGACTTGGCATAAGGTTGAAAACACATTTAACAGATGAGTATAGAAATCTCTCTTCTGTCCCTTCAGAATTTATATCAGATGTTGTTGTTTCTCTGAATTCTCTGTCCCAAATTTTTTTTCAGGCTTTAAGCATGCCTATCTACAATGCCTTTCAGAAAGTTATTGTCCTAACTAAACATTTAATTTTGGGATAGTTACTTACCCTCTGTCTATACATTTCCTTCTGGGACTCCTCAGACCAATAAACAATGGGTCTAGAACAAGACTGACATTCAGCCTCTCAGATTCTTAGCCAAATACATCTTAACATCTCCTTATCTTGAACAGAACAGAATAGCTTTAATAGCTTTAAAATAGCTTAAATAGCTTTTAATAATGCCCAATGCCATCAGAACAGCAATCCTGCTATTGTCAAGCGGCCCTAGAAGATTATGCATAAATGAGAACACAATATACTTTCCAAATGGAGAAGTCTTGAGATTTTTGGAAATATTGGTGTTTACAATCAGCAGTTCTTTATATTTAGACTTAGTTTTTCACCATTGGTTCTCTGAGCTTATGTAATTCATTCATTGAGGACTCAGTTTCCTGACATGGAAAATAAGAAGGCTGAACTGAAATTTCTTTCATATTTGAAATGCTAGCAGTCAAAAAATGATAAAGCAGGAACAGACAATATGTCTACGAGTAAATGAGACCAAAGAATTTGACAACTGAGAAAGATCACCAGCTACCTATCTGCTCCTCACCCTTCAGAAAATCTGCCTATTGACATACTCCATTCACTCACACCAAGCTCACGGTCACCTCACATTCAGTGGAATGGTCCAATACAGAAACAAACCATTGATGCTGAATAGGAAAATCTCACACATACTAGTCAACCTAGTTCATCATCATCATAAATATAATGGACAAAAAAAAAAAAGGTCACTGGACATTTGAAGAAAATCGTATCACGTTAGTGAAAGACCAAGATGAACAAACAAAATTCATGACACTGAAGGAAACAATGCTATTTTAGGAAGAATTTTTACAAATTTTAGTTTAATGCCCTTAAAGAAATTAGAGATAATATCCTATTTACAAAAGCATAACATTTTTTAAATGTTATCATATCAAAGAAACAATTCATTTGAAGAAAGAATTACTTTCTCCCTTTCTTCCACCCCCTCTGCCTCCCTCAGAACACTTTTGAGTATTTGATAAATAGATCTTAAATCCTTACTGGATATCAATCTCTAGGAATGTTCCTAGACATCTTTTTCACATCAGCTTCAATCTCTAACCTTAGCAAATAGCAAAAATTGAATCTACAAAGGAAAATAAATATTCAAATAATGATAATTAAACCAGTTAAGAAAAATATTTAGAGTCAAAAAAGGCACATTCAGATTGATTAAGCCCACCTAGTACCAGACAGAATTGAGGAGAAAAAAAATAAAAACAAAAATGTCAAAATATTCTGGTAAAATTTCATAATTAAAAGTATAAAATTTTTATTAAATAATTAACTGACCTTACCAGATATCCCATTAACAACATGCAAACTGATAAGTAAAGTCGATTTTGTCACCAGAATTCTATACCAGGGAAACTATCAAGTATACATGGGAGCACATTTAGGTATGCAAAATAATCCTAAAATTTCCTGTAAAAATACTTTGCTCAAAGAGCTGTTTCAGAATAAAGAACAGAATAAAGAACAAGGAATCCAAGGCATGACATGAGACATAAGAATCAGTGGCAATAGGACACTGAATAAATGTAGAAAGTTTCATTTATTTGGAATTTTTTATCTGGTCAACAGATTCTGTTAGAACAATACTTAAAATATTATTTTGAAGAAAAAAATTAATAGGACAAGAATTCATTTTCTTATATTTATATCAAAGTGTTCTTTTAGAGTGAATAATATTTATATAATCATAACGTTATAAATTATGTGTTGGGGTTTTCTGTTTTTAGAATCTACCTATTGACAAAGGGCAGGGAAAAAGTAGAAAGAAAAAGAAATATGGTAATATTTCTTATGTTTCAGAACAGGAGTCAATAAAGACTGTCTAAATTTGATAAATCAAGAAACAGATTTATGAAAGGTCAGTTCAACCACCACAAAAACCCTAAAACTAAAAATATAATTATCAAAATCATGTAGTGAGGAGTACAGGATACAATATGAAGAGACCAAATTTTTCATACTTAATGATGAGTCAATAGATATGATAGAAGTTAATCAATCTAGGAGTAGGTATAACATCAAATTAATGATAATTCACTAGAAGAACCAAATTCAGAAATTCTTAGTAACTGCGTCTGGGAACTGAGGAAGAGGAATTACAAGAGAAGAGTGGGGAATGAGATCGTTTTAATTTATGCACTTTTATACCATTTGACATTTCTTTAATATACCTCATTTCATAGTATTTTTAAATGTTTAAATGAATACCTGTGATAGGCGAATAAGTCTAAAATGATACAAATAATATTTATTGCTTATATTGGTGAATTACTTAGTTATAAAAACATATTCACATGAACTGTCTTATGCCTAACAATTCTTAAGAAAGTAAGACTCTGATCCAGCATGTGGGAGTTATCTCGCACCACCAAGCAACTGTCTAACACCAGCTGGTTGTGCTAAAATTCAACTCAATTCTGACACTATCTACACAGTGGTAACATCAGATCCCTCAGGTTAAGGGCTCAGTCCTACAACACTGCCTCCCCCCAACCCATCTTCAATAGCCAATTACAAACTCAAGGTATCACTTCTGCTTCTGTCCAACCAACTATAGACTGGAGGTTCCAGCCCTCCTTGGGTGCAATTAATTTACCAGAGTGCCTCATAAAAATCAGGAAACCAGTTTATTCACCAGATTACCAGTTTACTACAAAGACTATTAAAAGATAAGAATCAACAGCCAGATGAAGAGATAACATAGGGTGAAGTCCAGAACAAGAGAGTTTCTGTCCTCACCCAAGGACATTTGGGGACCAGCATGCTGGCACCAGCATGCCACCTGTGTGTGGTTCAACAACCTGGAAGCTCTCTGAAATCCCTCCTTTTGGGTTCTTTATAAAGGCTTCATTACATAGGAATGCTTAAATCATTGACCTTTGGTGGCCAGTTCAACATCCAGTCCCTCTTCCCTTCCCAGAAATCAGGAAATGGGACTGAAAGTTCCAACCTTTGCTCCCTTAGTTCCCTTGGCAACCAGCTCCCACCCTTAGGTGCTTTCCTAGTCACTCGTTAACATAAGAAAAGACATCTTTATTGTTCTCATCAAAGGAAATTCCTTGGGTTTTTAGGACATCTGAGCCAGAAACAGGCACAAAGACAAATAGTGACAGTGACTATATATATGCATATATTTCTTATTATAAATCATAATATCATATAAAGATTCTATTATTCTTGTAAACAACTGAAGAAGAAAAAAAGAGATTAGAAATGTTAGTGAAAACATGAGAAATTCTAATACTTGTACACTGTTGGTAGGCATGTAAAATGATGCAGCTGCTATAAAAATAGAATTACCATATGATCCAGCAATCCCACTTCTGGATATATGTCCAAAGGAGCTGAAATCATGGGGTGCCTGGGTGGCTCAGTGGGTTAAAGCCTCTGCCTTCGGCTCAGGTCATGATCTCAGGGTCCTGGGATCGAGCCCCGCATCAGGCTCTCTGCTCGGCGGGGAGCCTGCTTCCCCCTCTCTCTCTGCCTGCCTCTCTGCCTACTTGTGATCTCTCTCTCTCTCTCTCTCTCTGTCAAATAAATAAATAAATAAAATCTTAAAAAAAAAAAAAAGAGCTGAAATCAGGATCTCAAAGAGATATCTGCACATTCATATTCACTGCAACTTTATCCACAACAGTCAAGGCATGGAAACAGCCCAAGTATCCATCAACAGATGAATGAATAAAGAAAATGTAATATATATGTACAATAGAATATTACTCTTAAAAAAGAAGGAAAACTTGCTATATACAACAACGTGGATGAATCTGCTAAGGACATTATGCTAAGCGAAATAAGTCAGATACAGAAGAACACATATTGCATGATTCCAGTTATATGAGGTATCTAAAATAATCAAATTCATAGAAACAGAGTAGAATGGTGGTTACCAGGGGCTGAGAGAAGAGGGAAGCAGGGAACTTGTTGCTGTTCAAACTATATAAAGTTTCAGATAAGTCAGAGGAATAAATTCTAGAGATGTGCGGTTCAACACGGTGCCTACAGTTAACATTACTATATTGTATGCTTAAAAATTTATCAAGAGGGTAAATTTCATCTTGTTACAACAGTTTCCAAAAAAAAAAAAAAAAAAGACATATGGAAACAAAAAAGTTTAGAGGGAAAAAACTGACTTGCCATTAAGTCACAGAGCTAATTAAATGACAATGTTGAAGCACAAACTCAGGTCTCCTGTTGTCAAATTTTGTTGTCGTTTGCAATAAAAAACAAAACAAACTAGCAAACAAACAAAAAAAAAAACTAAGCACCATTTATGTGAGTTGTTTTATTGTTTTTGTTGTTTTGTTTTTTTTTCCAAGTTCACAACATAATTTGTAATAACTTCATCTTAATTGATTCTCTCAGAACCAGATTTGGGGACATGATTCAAATAGTAGTTTCTTAGGGAGAAGATTAAAGAAAACAGCAGTATCGAGTAGCAATGCTGAGAAAGGGAAAAGCAGCAAGAAAATAGAAGTTGTGTTATTAAGCAAGTTACCACTGCAGAAAACTGGAGTGGATTCTTTGGCGGGGCCCAGGAAAGAGCACGAAATATACACCTCAGAGTTACTTCACCAACTGGTAAAGAAGCTTGGATATTTATCTACTAAATGCTCCTGATGAGGAGAGATTAGGTTGGGGATGTTTGTTACTTGCATTTCCTGCCAGCCCTGCAAACAGGACAGGCTTCAGTGGTTGGTTGCAAATGGAAACTGGGCCTAATATACACGTGTGTTGGTGCTAAGAACATATGGGCAGGAATCTGCTACAAACTCCCAACTAAAATGTATCACTCCTTGTGAGTGGAATCCAGATCTTGCTCTTTATTTCATTTTCCTAGCATAGGGCTAAGATTGAATAAATAGGTTATATAATTCATTGGATTAGAAAACCCAAGCATTCTGATCTCATCACTGGTTTAGCAGACAGTTTTATTTTTACTCTGTCACCAAATGCAAAGATTTTCCTTAGGACATTGATTCCCAAATGCTGTTTTACAACCAGTGCTGGTCCAGAAGTAAGTTTTTACCAATCTGTGGTAAAATAAGAAAAAAAAATTAATAATTTCATAATTTTGTGAAATTTACAAAAGTGGATTAAAGAATGTAATCAGAAATTAACTCTGTCCAGTATTTTTGGTATTAAGATATCCCTTTTCTTATGAAATTACACAGAGTAAATGATACTCTTTCAATATCTATATGTTCCTTTTTATTCTCCCTTTAGGTCCCTGGGCAAATTTTTTCAAAGTATGACCGTACATTGTGTAAATCAATTTTTAATTAAAATCACATTACTTTAGAATATAAAAAATCTGGAAACCACTGATATATAGGCTATTCCTTAATAAGATTTTGTGAACTCATATTATTACCCTATGAGTTATTTTCCAAACCCAAAATAGCTTTAAAATCACTGATGTGATCTTGTAAGGTAAATATGGTTATTAGCATCTTTAAAAATAATATAAGATTTGTTTACTCATAAACAAAAGTGAACATCTGTTTAGCTATTTTAAGATTATATATAGGTAAAAATTAATGCTGTGTTTATTTTGTGATTATTGTTACTTCTACAGTATATAAAGTGTTTCATTTTAAACATGATACATATGGATTTATTGAGCAGTTGATTTACAAAGTAAAATATACATTCCTTGGAGGAAAATAATCCTAGTCACACAGACTTCTTTAAAACCCTAGTGTAGGGACACCTGGGTGGCTCAGTCAGTTAAGCATCCAACTCTTTACTTCAGCTCAGGTCTTGTTCTCAGAGCTGTGAGTTCAACCCCATGCTGGGCTCCATGCTCAGCATGGGGCCCACTTAAAAAACAAAAAACGAAAACCCCTGGATGTGTACAAGATTAAAATGGTTGTATTTTCTAAGTATAAGAAGATAGTCAACAACGATGAATATGTTTCTGAGATCACATCGTTCTTGACTCTTTAAAACAATAACTCTTTATAGCCAAAAATGTAGTTTTGTCCAATTTATTGATCTTCCTGTATGTAAGGTTGAATTCCTACATAGTTTCTTTTTATGAATAGAATGTTGAATATGATGCAAATAATTTTTGAAAGATTTGGAAAAATGATTAACAACAATCCATGATATTTGGGAATCGGGCAGGGCTCTCTGTAAGTAATTGATGGAGTCAGGGCCACCTGGAGACATAGGTAGATCATACTGTGAGACTTTAGTTAAACATATGGAGGCAGAAACAGGTTAAAATGAACACATACACACAAACTTTGAAGGACTAAGAAAGTCACCGCAGGGCAATTTATAGCTTGGGAATAGTCTCCAAAGTCTCTTCCAACTTTGTGTTTTTAAAGGGACATACTCAAAACCTCCTTTCTATGTATGCATATTATTCTTGATTCAGTACTCAGCATATACCAGGTTTTCTTGCCTTTCAGCAGCTCTGTTTTAGAACTTACTGGATATACCTTTATTCGATTTCTTCTATGTCTCTATAAGTTAACTCATCCACGAAGCTATGAGCTGAGACTCTTTATCAGGCAGAGTGTTAAGAGCGTATCATCATGTGGCATTGCCTGTTTATATTTCTCAGATATATGGCACTCCTTTTTCCTCATAGCTAGTATTTCCTATGCACCCAGTGGAGTAAGTCAGAGGCTAAGAAAAAGGTCACTAAACCTTGTCTCTAAGCCAGTTCCACATAATAATTTAAGCTTGTAAATCCCTGTATGGTCTTGTTTGTGTGGGGGGGAGGGGTGTAGAGATCACTATTACTATTAATCCCATACTAATTGGCAAAGTCATCTAAAAGGTTTCCTTATCTTCCTAATATATACCTTAGCACCAAAGATTAAGAATTGAGAGTCCATTTAGTTTTGAAATAATGGATTTTTAAAGCCACAAAAGGTACTTGAATAAATAGATATTTCTTATGAATATTCTAATAAGAAATTATGCTAATAGCAATTGCTAAAGCTAAAAATGGTTGAGAAAGAGACTAATTACTTATAATATGCCACGAGCAACATGGGACAAAAATAGATGATTCTTCAATCTTTAATGCTCAAATATTTTGTTGATATATTCTTGATGAGAAAGGAAACAAAGATTAACCTACAGAGTTTAGAAAAATATTTCAAGAAGTAAAAAATTTTTCAGTCTGTGCATAAATGCTATTGTTTTTCTTTAACGAGTTTTCTACAACCTATGAGATGCTTTTATGAAAAATAATGACTTGTTTTTAAGCCACTAACATTAAGAAGAAATAGAGGATTTACTCCACCAGATACCAAGACTTATTATAAAGCTAAAGTAATATGTATGGTATTGTTGCAAAGATAGATAAACTAAACAAACAAACAAAAAAAAGAGTTGAGAAATAGACTCACACCTGTATGGATTCTTGATGACAAAGACAATTGAAAAAGCAATGGCAAAAAAATGACCTTTTCAAAATATGGTATTTGGTCAACTGTATATTCACATGTAAAAGAAAAAAATAAAATTGACCCTTCTTTCAAACATGCTCAAAGATTAATTCCACATAGACATTAATTCTAAATGTAGTATATAAACATTAAATGTATCAGGAGTTAGCATAAAAGAATATTCTCATGAACTTGGAGTAGGTAATAATCTCTTTCCTCATTATCACTAGCCACATTAGAAAAGATTACCAACTGGATTACATTGCCAGTACTTCTGTTTGTCTAAAAACACCATCAAGAAAGAGAAAATTCAAAACACAGAGTGACAGTAAACATTAACAATACATATAAATAACAAAGGGCTTGTATATATTATATATATGAGAAAATACATGTAAGTCAGTAAGGCAAATAATCCAATAAAATGAATAAAAGATTTAAACAGGCATTTAACAAAAGGAGATATTCAAATGGTCAATCATAAAAAATGTGACTAACATCACTACCATCAGGGATATGCAAATTAAAATCATAGCTAAATACCATTACATGTGTACCAAAATGGCTGAAATTTAAAACAGCAATAACACCTAAGTGTTGGAATAGTTGAAACCAGAACTGTGATACAATGCTTGTGAATGGAGGAGGAAGAACATGAATTCCTGAAACCACTATATAGGATTTTTTGGTAATACTGGCTAAAATTTAACAAAAACAAATCCTAGGGACCAAAGATTCTAATTCAAATTAAATATCCCAAATTGTGTGTGTGTGTGTGTGTGTGTGTGTGTATGCATGTGTAGCCAAAATTACCAAAAAAATGTTCACAGCATCATTATTTGTAATAGTCAAAAACTAGAAATAACCCAAATATACTTCGACTGAAAAACAAATTATAGCAATTTCATGCAATGAAATGCAATAAAACAGTAAAAACAAATGAAGTGCTATATGGAATGACATGGATTCGTGTAACAATAAAGTTAATTTTTTTTCTTAACTCAAGACTTTGACTTTTGCCTCCAGCAAAAATACAGCAACAGGAATGGTATTTACCCTTCCAACTGAAGCAAAAAAACAAAACAAAAACAAAAATGATTAAATAAGTGAAACAACATTTTTCAAAGCACTGCAATGAAGGACAATTATCTCTGAAAGACAGAAAACAAATGAGGTGGGCCCTGCCATTGCCGCGGGCTTGCTGACTAAAACAGGCTTCTAAGAAAAGGAGACACAGCAGATGCCCTGAGTTGAAGAGACAAAGCTGAGAGTATGGGGGAAGTAAGATGGCTAGAATTTGTATCCAGAATACCAGAGAGGAGAGAACATAGCAAAACAGAATCACAGAGATCTGCAGAATAGCTCCCACTAGAGTACACGACACAACATGGACTGGTGCAAGTTTGTAAAGAAACTATCTAAGACCAGGAAAGGAACTACTTCTAAAGATTAGAGTTTACAGTGTCTGGAGGTCACAAAGGTCCAGGGATAGTACTTGATCCAACCCAGTCAGAATGGAAAATCTCATAATTCATTAAGTATTACAGAATATTCAAAAAGGTCTTTCCTCAGTAGTGGGGAATAATTATCCCTACAGCAAATACTATTTCGATCCTGCCTAACACATCTTAAAAGTAAAATCCAAAAGGATCAAATTGTTTCCAAGTAACTTAATGATCCCAGAAAAAAATCTCAAGAAAATTTATAAAACTATAATAACAGTAGTAAGCCAAGCAAAATGTAAAAAGCCTGGCATTCAATCAAAGATTACGAGCCATACAAAGGAGCAGTAGTACAAGTCATTATGGGGAGAAGAAGTAATCAACTGAAACCAGAACTGAATCAGATGTCACAGTCAGCAGGCAAGGACATGAGAATAGTCATTGTATTCTATATATTCAAACAGGTAAGCACAGACATGGAAGACAAAGAATAGACCCAAGCTGAACTTCAGTATATGAAAGCTACAATGTCTGAGATGAAAAATACACTGGCCAGGACAGGATTAATAAAAGATTACACGGGAGAAAAAAGTATTAGTGAACCTGAGGACAGAACAACAGAAAGTATCCAAAATGAAACACAGAGATAAATTAATGATAAAAGAAAGAGGGGAATAGGGTGGGGAGAGGGACAAAATGGGTGAAGGAAAGTGAGAGATACAGGCTTCCAGTTGAGGGATAAGTCACAAGGGATAAAAGGCACAGTGTAGGGAATATAGTCCATGGTACTGTAAAAGCATTGTATGGAGACAGTGGTAGCTACAGTTGTGGTAAGAGTAGAATAATGTATAAATTTGTCAAATCACCATATTGCACACCTGAAACTAATGTAACATTGTGTGTCAACTATACTCAATTAAAAAAAAAGAAAGAAGGGGTGTCTGAGTGGCTCAGTCAGTTAAAAGTGTCTGCCTTCAGCACAGGTCATGATCCCAGGGTCCTGGGATCAAGTCCCTCATCGGGCTTCCTGCTCAGTGGGGAGTCTACTTCTCCCTCTCCCTCCTGCTCTGCCTACTTGCCCTCCCTCTCTCTGTCAAATAAATAAAATCCTAAAAAAAGAAAGAAAGGAAGGGAGGGAGGGAGGGAGAGAGGGAGGAACAAAGAAAGAAATCCTTATTAAAAAAATGTATAACTGGGAGTAGCCAAAGGAGGCAGTTACAGAAAAATGTACATATAGAAATAAACACCAACATTTCTCCAAATTTGATAAAATTATAAATCCATAGAGGCAAGAAGCTCAACAGTCCTCTCGAACAAGAAATACGAAGAAAACTGCAATAAACTCTATCACACTGAAATTGTTCAAAACTATGAATAAAGAGAATATCCTAAAAACAATCATAAAAAATAAGACATGTATATACAGAGGAACAAAGATAAGGATGACAACATATTTCTTGTCAGAAATAATGCAAGCAGAAAGATAGTGGAGCAACATCTTCAAAATACTTAGGGGAAAAAATGTTCAACTTAGAATTATATAACCGACAAAAATATTTTTCAGAAAAGAGGGCAAAATAAAGACATTCAGACCAACAAAATCTGAGAGAATTAATCATGAGCAGACATACACTACAAGAAATGTCAAAGAAAGAACTTCCAGCAGAAGGAAAATGGAATAAGAGGGAAATATGGATCTACACAAAGGAATTATAAAAAATGGAAATGCTAAGGAAAGACATGGGTAAATGTGTGGGTTTCTTTTCCTCATTAAAATATAAAATATGAGTTTTTTCTTACCATTTAAAACTCTTTAAAAGACCACTGATACCCCGGAGAACTGAAAGAATACATCCACACAAAACTTCCACAAAGGTGTTCCTGTAATAATGAAAAAGTGGAAGCCCAAATTTCCATCGAATGATGAATAAACAAAATGTAGTAGTTCCATACAATGGACTATTTTATAACCGTAAAAAAGGGATAAAAAACTGATTCATGCTACAACACTGATAAATCTTGAAAATATTATGCTAAGCAGAAGAAGATAAATGCAAAAAAGGTCACATATCATATGATCTGGCATATCCAGAATAGGCAAATCCATAGAGACAGTCAATAGGGCCTGTCAAGGGCCAGGTTTTGGAAGAATAATAAATGATTGCTAATGGATACAGGGTTTCTTTCTGAGGTTCTGAATTAGATGTTAATATTTGCACGCCTGGTGACTATTACAAAAGTCACTAAATTGCACACTTTAGAAGGGTGAATTTTATGGTCTATAAATTGCAGTGGGTTAATAGTGGCTCCCCAAAACTGTATTCAAGTCCCAACCTTAGTACCTGTGAATATGACTTTATGTGGAAATAGGGTCTTTGCAGATGTAATTCAGTTAAGGATCTCAAGATAAGATCACCCTGGATCTAGGGTGGGCCGTAAATCCAATGACGAGTGTCTTTACATGAAAAAGGAGAGGGGGATTGGAAACCCTTGTACACACAGGGGAGAAGGCCATGTGAAGATGCAGGCAGAGACTGGAGTTATGCCACCACAAGCCGAGGAATGCCAACAAATGTCACAGCCACTAGAAGCTAGAAGAGAAGCATGAAACACATTCTCCCTAAGAGCGTACAGAAGGAAACAACACTGTTGACAAATTATTATAAATTTCTGGCTTCCAGAACTATGAGAGAATACATTGCTATTGTTTTAAGCAGACAGCCTGTAATAAAATGTTACAGCAGTCGTAGAAAACTAAAGCTTAAACGATGTATCAAATTAAAATACTGTGTTTGGGAAAAAGATGGCTTATATTAAAACAATATAGTACATTTGGATAGCATATATGAAAGTAAATGTATGAAAACAATAGTACAAAGTTTTATAGGATACACAAAGGAGTGTGCTATTGCAAGTTTCTTTTTATGGGGTTGGATAGGGCTCCCCAAAATTTCATGTCCTTCCTAGAACCTCAGGATATGACCTTATTTGGAAATAAGTCTTTCACAGATTGAATTAATTAATATAAAATGAGATTATATTGAGGCAGGTTAGGTCCTTAATCCAGTAAGACTGCTGTCCTTCTAAGAAGGAAAGAAGAGACAAAGAGACAGACACATTGGGAAAATGCCATGTGACAACAGAGGCAGAAACTGGAATGATGCAAGATAAGCATGTAACATCAAGGACTGCCAGCCACAAGCAGAAGCTAAGCAGAGGCAAGGAAGTTTCTAACCAGAGCACCAGGGAACATGGCCCTACTAACACCTTGGTTTGGACTTCTGGCCTCCAGAACTGTGACAGAAGAAATTTCTATTGTTCTAAGTCACACAGTTTGTGGTATTCTACTACAACAGCCCTAGGAAACTAAATACAGTTTACACAAGATGAAATTCTGTACGACTTGCAGTAGATGTGATAAGTTGAAGATGCATTTTATAAATCCTGAAGATATCACTGGAAAAAGTACTTGACAAAATCCAATACCTGTTTTTGTTAAAAACCTTCATAAAACTAGGAATACAATGAAACTCCTTCAATCTAATAAAGGGCATCCATGATAAACGTACTGCTAACATCACACTTAATGGTAAAAGACTGAAAACATTTCCCCAATGAGTAGAGTGGGAACAAGATAGAAATACCTGCTATCGCTACTTCTAATCAACATCATACGAGGGGATTCGGCCAGCAAAATAGGGTACAAAATAGAAATAAAAGACCTTATTTATACAGTAAAGGGAGAATTAAAAATGTCTTTATTCACACACATTATTATGTGTGTGGAAAAATGGATAAAAACTACCCCAAAAAGTTACTCAAACTATTAAGTGAGTTAGCAGTATTTCTTTAGCATGGTTCATGGAGCTTCCTACTTCCAGATATAGGATCAATATACAAAAATCATCTGTATTTCTATGTAATAATAATAATGAACAATTGAAATTGAAGTTAAAAAATAATACCATTTAAAATAGCACCCAAAACATGAAATACTTAGGGACAAATTGAACAAAATATGTTAAAGATCTCTACACTGAAAACGATAAAATATTGCTGAGAAAAATTAAAAATGTAAGAAATTTAAAATGAAAGTAAAATGTAGAGAAATATACCTGTTCATGGGGTATATCCTAATATTAATTTCAATATTAATTCCACTAATATACTCAATATTAAAGGCAGTTCCTCCTAAATGGACTATAAATTATAATTCCAATCAAAGAAGTACTGTACTTGCATCAAGATAGGTGTGTTGATGCACATGAACAAACCTTTTTAGAATCTCTAAAAGTGGGACACCTGGGTGGCTCAGTTGGTTAAGCGTTTGCCTTAGGCTCAGGTCATGATCCTGGGATCAAGCCCCACATTGGGCTCCTTGCGCAGCGGGAAGCCTGCTTCTCCCTCTCTCCCTCTGCCTGCCATTCCCCCTGCTTGTGCTCTATCAAATAAATAAATAAAATCTAAAAATATTTTATATAATTCCTAAAAGTTAGGAAGGAGAGGTTTGTTGGAGTCCCAGTTAGGAAAGTTCCTGGGGAAACATGATCTTCACAGGGAAGAAAGTACTCTGGAGAATGAGTGGTTTTTATAGGGTTATATACTTTTCACATTGTGCAAAAGCTCCAAAGAGTATAAATTAGCGTATAGTCAAGAATCATGAGTATTCTCATAAAGGAATGCAGGGAGTAGGAGTACTGATGGATATCTCAAGGACAAGATGGTTTTCCTTTAGGCTACTCATTCACAAAATAGATACACAATGCATGTGTGATGGGCCATAAATCAGGCTTTTGGTTTGAACAAAGTTTATATATAGTCATGTTGACTTAGAAAGAAATCTAAAATGGCTTCCCAAGTATATCATGCCTTTGAAGAGCTTTTCTCTCACCATGTGTTTGGTGCCCAACAAATCAAGGAAACAAAAGAGACTGTCTAGAAGTAGAACCATGCATATATGGACAACAAATTTCTGACAAAAAGAAATACAATTCAGTGGAAAAAGAACATTTTTTTTTTGACAAAAGGTGCTGGAATAATTGATGTGCATATGGAAAAAAATTAACTTTGATCCCTACTTTACGCCATAGAAAAAATTTAACTCAAAATTGACTGTAGTCTTAAATAAAAAAATAAACCAAAAAGTTTCTAAAATATAAGAGAAAATTTTTGTGAGTTTGAGTTGGACACTATAAGCACAATCCATAAAGGAAAATAATTGATAAATAGTACTACACCACTTTTAAGAGACTGAAATGACAAACCACAGTGAGGAAACAAACATTTTAAAAGCATATACCTTAAAAAATGACTGGTTTCTAGAACCTATAAAGAAGTTTAGAGTATATAAAGAACTTTAAGACATCAATCCTAAGACAAGACAACCCATTTTTTTAAGAAGACAAAAAAATGTGAATGGATACTTGACCAAAGATATACTTAAGACTAATAAGCACATGGAAAGATTCTCAAAATCATTAGTCATTTTGGAAATGCAAATTAGAACCATAATGAGATTTCATCACCTACTTAATAGGTGATGAGCTATATATATCTATAATGTTAGAATGACTAACATTAAAAACACTAGCAAGCATGTAAAACAACTGAAACTACTCATGGGACTGAATGTACATGGACATAATTGCCTTGGAAAATGATTTGGCAGTTTCTTAAAAAGTCAAACATATACTACTTCATGACCCATCTTTTCTCTGTTAACATATTTCTTTACCCAAGAGAAATGAAATCATATGTCTATACAAAGACGTCTACATGAATGTCCACATAAACTTCATTAGTAAAAACGCAAAACTGGAAACAACCCAAATGACCACAAACCAGTGAATGAATAAACTGTGGTGTATCCTTGCATGAAATGCTCCTCAGTGAAAAAAAGTGAACTATTAATACATACTACAACGTAGAGGATGCTCAAATAATTACACAGATTTTTAAAAAGGCAAAAAAGAGTATATAGTCTCTTATTCCATTTATATGATCTTCTAGAAATGCAAACTACTTTTTAGTGAGAGAAAGTAGATCAGTAGTTACCTAGTCCAGGAGAGAAGAAGAGCAAGGAATGACAAAGATGCATGAGGATACTTTCGGTGGTGATCAGTATGTTTACTATCCTTATTGTGGTGATGTTTTTATGGGTGTACACGTAAGTCAAAACATATTAAACTGTGTAATCTAAACATGCATCATTTGGTGTCAATTCTGCCTCGATTTTAAAAAGCCTTTCTACCTCCCTGTGTCAGGTCTATGTAATATCTGCATATATAACCTCCAGGGTTAGTTTGTTTGCTAGGATCACATCTTCTGACTCTGTTCAGTTGCAGAAGACAATGTTCTTATTTGTAGTTGCATTCATCTTCAATTAGGAATGAGTAGCTTCTTCTCCAAACAGAGCTATTGCTCAAAATATGCTCCTATCAACGTATGTAACTTAAGTATCTGGATTGGGAATGTTATTATTGAGCCCGTCAGTCACTATTTTCAACATTCATACATGCTATCTACTCTTGCCTCTCAGTGGTAATAAATTATTCCCACTGAGAGGCAGTCCAGGTAACAGAATGGACATCACATCCGGCAGCCAAGACTCCCCATTTCCTCGCCATCATTCATTAGGTGACCATGGACAGTCCCTCAACCTCTCTGAGCCTTGGTCACCTACTAGAAATATTAAGACATGAATTCCTGTCAGAATTATTGCTAAAGCAGATGATTTGTTAGGAACACTTCCAGTTCAAACAGCCATGCCACTATGTTACCAAAATTTGAAACCAGACTTTTTAATAAGTCGAAGTCACACAAACAATGATTTGAAGAATGATGTACGATAGGCATCATAATTATGTAAAGATCCATAGGAAATACTTTCTATTTAGAAAAATCTCTTTCTTTGAAAGCCTACAGTTTCTACTAATGTCTATTTTTAGGCATCTTTCAATAATGTTATATGAGGAAAATATGCATTTTTAAAATACTGATTTAGAAATTCTCCTTGGTAATATTTCTAAAAATTATCATTCACCATTCTAGCCAGAAAATACACACACACACGCATACATGCACGCGTGCATTTAGCAAACACTTTCAGTGCATATTGACAGATTTTATAGCATTTGGGGCAGTAAAGAACTTTAGAGATCATGCTGTTTTAGCCTTATTTTAAAGCAGAAAAGGCTAAATTCCAGACAGGTTAAATGACAAATCAGAGACATTCTGGTGTACAGAAGAACTTGGTGTGATGTTCTAATCTACAAAGACTTCAAAGAGCAATGAAAAAAACATTATTTGTCATGAGGAAATGTTCAGATAAAGATGTTCAATTCTCACTGCCTCTAAAATAAAGAATTGTCCTACAGAAATTATCAAAATAGACTTTTTCCTTTGGCCATATTTTTCCATTCAAGAGAGATTCACATTTGAAATACATGATTTGGTGTTGTATCTGACCAAACATAGGTGTTTTTCTAAAAGGCACCTTTACACTTCTGTCATTGTGAATAGTATAAGTCCCACCCTTTGTTATCTATGAGAACAGAAAGCTAGCACCCATATCAATCCTTTAGAGGCCGATAATCTTTTAAACTAATATTCTACCTTTTTGTACAATACTATTTCATATGTTTCCTGGAAGCTGTTAGTAATTACAGTATTTTATTCTGTCATATTGGGAAAAGCATTTAGTACAAACACTAAATGTATTAGTGTGTAGTAAAAAATTAGGATTGATAACTTGTTCAATTTTTCCAAGAATATACTTGTATTTCTGATTAATGACTCTAACCTGACTAGTATTTAATGCCTTGGTGGGATGAATAGAGGTGAAGTAATCATGTATAACAATTCATTGTTCTGTTGTTTTCAAGAAATAGAAAAATCAACTTTCTTGAATCACTGCTTCTTGTAAATTTAAGTCAGCCAAAACAAAATCTAGTACAAATCCAGCAAATAATGCAAGATCAATTTTTTTAATATAAATGTTACTTATTTCCTAATTCCTTAGAAATATTTGTGTCTATCAAATGTTGGGTAATCTGAGAGACAGTCTTTTCATTATTGTATGCAAAATGTAAGTACTACAAAGATCTTAATATATGACTTTGTGAGGGCACCTGAGTGGCTCAATTGGTTAAGTGTCCAACTCTTGGTTTTGGCTCAGGCCTTGATCTCAGGGTGGGGAGTTCAAGCCCTGCGTTGGGCTCCATGCTGGGTGTGGAGCCTACATATATATGGATGTGTATATATGTGGATGTATATATAGATATATAGATATATATCTATATAGATATATATCTATACAGATATATATGTATATATTATAATCTGATCTATATATATAGATGTATATATAGAGACAGAGACAGAGACAGAGACAGAGAGAAAGACATATATGCCTTTCTGGTACCTATCTGTTTCTTTCTTTCCTAACTCAATAAGAGGAAAGCCTCTGATATTATAGGGAGGGGAAATGGTCTCTTCTTGGTCTCCTCTTGAGTGCCTTGAAAATCATCTGCTCCATCAGGCCTGATGTAATTTGATTTGCCTATGATTCACTTTAAAGTCTGCAAAGAAACAATGTGCATCAACAACTATGTGGCATTAGTAGGCAAACATCTCACATGACAACTATAATCTAAGCCTATGGAAAGCCTAGATTTCAAAATCAAATCGAACTTAAAGACAATGAACATAATAATGTGCACTGACATTTTCAGAAAGAGTAAATATATTTTATACTGGTATAGTTTTATCAATGTACAAAAGGGATTTCTGAGGCCAGCTGGGTAGTTGTTCTTAGTCTATTATTCTTTTCTGACAATGGTCTATCCCACTCTGAAGTAATATAAAAGCCAAACTGTTTATAATTTTTCTCTTCCCTTAGTTTATTTTTCAGTATTTATATGCCAAACTAAAACAGATTTCTCTAATGCAAGTTTTGTTTTTTTTTTAATTCTTCTATCTATTCAGAGATGGATGCACAAGTTCACAGTTTTTAAAATGCATATGCTCTTATTTCTAAGATCTAGCATTCCCTCTCAGGCTGAGAGGGAATCAAAGGCTCTATCACATCTTTGCTTCTGTTGTTTTGTACTTATGAGGTCTTTGGTAAATACATTCATATGTTTCCTACTCCCATATACTTTGCAAACAAACCAATATTAGTTTCCTTGGATTCTGTAAATGCCAAGGTCCCTATTGAGGGATGAGAAAGAAAGAGGAGGCTTAGAGGGAAGAAGGAGTGACCCCACCTAGATATGTTAATTTGGAAAGAGAAAGAAAAAACCTCCTGACATTTGGAGGAAGATAGGAAACTTTTAGGTCAAAAAAAAAAAAAAAATCTTTTGTGCCTCAAGTACTGGGATCATGAGTTACTGATAGCCCACAAGAGTTCCCAGTAAAAGACCTCTATCCACCTAGACAAAGATACATATTCTTACCCTGAGTGGAAATAACTCCTCTTAGAAAATTATAGATTCTGTGGAAGAAATCATATAGGAATGCTAGAGAGAAAGGGTAGGGGTGAAATTAAAAATAAACTATAAATTAGTAATATCACTCAGCTCTTAGCCAAGACTAGAGTATACAACAGTTCTTTAATGGACTAGAACCTCACTAGGTGCTGTTTCTAGTGTGTTTTATTTAAAATTTTCAAGGTATATATTTGTCTTTGATAAAATGTGTATCATGGGACTGTAGGTTCAGGCATGCTCAAATAATTCTTTTGTGTCTTGTACTCTCCAAACCCTTGATATACAACAATTGGTAGATATCAGGCCTGAATGTATATCTTCTAAAAATGTTAGAGTCTGGCACTAAGAGCAGGCAAAGACAGATAAAGGAAACCCCAAACCCCAAAGAAGCAAAGGAAAATGATATTTAAAGGTGTTTTTTATTTCATGAATTATACAAATTGGAAACTTAAAAGTTATTCACGCAAAGGTTCTAATCAGCTCTGCTATATCCTGTCTCAATTACTCAAAAGGTCACTGAGTTGCAGAAAGAAAGAACAAAAAATCACCGGCAGTAACGAACCGATGACAATTTCAAGCAAGTGTTTTTTTCAAACGATGGTCTATGAACCACTTGTATAAGAATCTGCAACTGCTTTATTTATTTCCTTTGAACAAAAAATGAAGAGTCCTAGGCCTCATTCCCAGATATCTGAAGTTTACTCAGGAAGATGTTCAGGAATATGTTATTTTAACCAGCTCATTAGATGATTTTTTCGGTACTTTAAAGCTTAAGGCTCTGTGCCCACCTAGTTCAAAGATCTCCCTATGAAAATATAGACACCATCTTCTATTTAAGACTGTACGTCAGTGACATTTCTTTCAAAAAACTATCTACCTCAATCTTCCAACTCTATGCCCACTCCCAGCTCTCTAACCTAGTATTCTGTTTTTCTTCTTTCACAGCAGTTTCTTATCAAATCTTTTCTAACTAAAAGCTAAGGTCCACAAGAGCAGAGACATGCCTGGTTTAGTCACCTATATCCCTGGTACCCAGTAGTGTAGGTACTCAAATTTAGTTCGTGACTGAAAAAATGAATACATTAACAAAAAAGACAAAAAGGATCCACTGAGCATAACTAAAATGACACCGTCATAACATGCCTTTTATTATGGTGTTAAACTAGACGAGTGTGCACACATGTGCATCCAATTATAAATGACGTCTTCACTTTGTAGATGAGGAAACTGAAATACAAAAGCCTCGTGTGATTAATTCTACCTCATTCTGTGAAGACAGTGGCCTTCTAGGTACCCTTTCCATTGAGGATCTAGTATGTAATCAACTCCCTCATCATTCAAAACCTCTGGAAGAAGGATGGCCTTGGCGCTCCCTTTCCCTAATTCAGAAACAGAAGAAAGTTTGGTAACTTAGAAGAGAAACAGAATCAGCAAACAACAAAGAAAGAAGGAACACACATTTCACATGGGATCAAATGGTACTCATTCCCAAACACTTGCATAGCTCCTCACTGATTCATGGAACCATTCCCCAGAGTTCCAGCACTGCTGTGAAATCCCATTACACTTTTGAAATTTCTGCCGCACCAATATGACAATAATACACTTTCTGCCACATAGCGTTTTTTAACATATAGTATTCTCCATAAATAAACTGCAAGCTGCTTCGGGGGTGAAACAGTGTATTTTACTCATCTGGAATGTTACTTTTCCTACCTCCCTGAGGTTAAAACAATGTTCAGTTAGTAGTTGGCTTTCAAGAAATATTTATTGAACAAAAGAATTAAGAACTGGACTGCACTGGGCTGAGTCAGCCAAAAAGAAACAGAGCAGATTGTCCAGAAAAAGAGTCATTAAAAATGAGAAAGAGCTATATTTCCTTGCTGTTAAATTATCCAACTAAATCAGACTAATTATAGACAGAAAAGACCATATCTACTCAAAACTATATTTTACTTTCTACTTAAATTTTTCCACATTAATGTTGTGTAAATAAAAGCTCTGCTTCTTGAATGCAACAATTTATGAGGACAAAACATAAGACGTCATATTCATAGGTCTTGGTAAAAATAATAATAATAAATTATCTCCACATTTCTATAATTCACATTGGCATGATTTCCCTAGAATTTCTTTATCACCCCCGGGGAGTTAATGTATTTTACTATAAGGCATTGAACTTTAATTTTTTGTAGTCATGAGTGCTCATAAGGATCCATTGAAAATTACAGATTTCTGTACCTCTACACACAAGTTCTTATAAAATCTGTGGACAGTTAAGACTCCCACTCTGCCTTAGAAAAACTGTACATTCATAAGTGACAAATAAAGGTGGTTCACCATGTTCCTTTGGAGGCCAAATGAGCCCCTGTTTTGAAGTTTCTCTTTTCCCTGGTACCCTGTTCCTAGCTGGACAGACTACTTTATCAGACTGCATGGCTGCCCACTCAACGTTGACCAGATCCTCATTCATTATATTTATAAGTATGTTTTGGTTCCCACTCACCAAAATTCTCTTTTTCTTCCATTATTGCCCATGATCCCACATGATCCAGATGCATGACATTTTTATTCACTATGACAAATTATTTGCCTTCAAAATTTCAATCTCTTAGTAACTTTCACTTTTAAAACTAAGATTGTGTGTCAGTGACTGGTAAATGGACATATGCCAACTACCAAGTTTCCCTGGGTGCAAAGTTCTAATATATTCATGTAGCACAGCCAGAATAGGAATTCATCTAAATTCTACTTCACCTAAAAACAATTGTCCCATTGACCAAGCATAACATTCTAAAGAGGATACACATTGAATAGCATGAGCATGAGAGGATATTGGCCTACCCACCACAGAAATTATTAAAGATGGAAGAAGTTATCAACAACAGTTTCTCTTCAGTCCAGAACTTTTTTGTTTTCAAAATGGCAGGGTTTTCTTTAAGTGACACCAAGAACAACATTCGTGCCTTTAAATTACTGGCTTTTTCCCTGCCAGCAAAATGAATCATCAAAGAAAATTAATTGCTGCACCATCAATGTCTTATCCCATCTGTTTTATTGAACTTATTTTACTATTGGAAAGTTCATATTAAAAGAAAAAAGCTCATATTAAAACATATGAATAACAATGAATTTCTGGTGTTAAAATATTGCTGCCTTGCTATTTGCTATCAAGTAGTTTGTGATTACTTGGATATAATTTTTATATATGTATATATATATATTCATTTATTTTACATATTTTAAATATATAAAATATATTTAATTTTATTAAATATTATATTTTATATTTTAATATATTTTATATATTTAAATATATATTTATATATTTTTCCCAAAACTGCCTCTCAGACTAAAGTAAAATGACATATTGAGCCTCAAAAATATTACATTTTAATTTTCTTCTGTCCATTTTAATGATGAATAAACATGGGAACATTCATAAAGAGGAAAGAATCTTAAATCTCTTATACAGTGAAGAATAAAAGAAACTGGTTCCACGCACAAGAAAGTTGGCATCCTCTATCTTTTCATGCAACCTGCACAGAAAACTGAGTATCTTTTTTTGCTTTGGAACACTTAAGTTCTAGGTTGATTTAGTAATAAACTGGAAAAAGGCATTTAGTACATTTATGCAGCACTCTAGACCTCAGCTTCTTCACCTGCATGGTAGAATGTTCTAGTCTTGCTACACAACATGTGGTCTGCAAAGCAGTACCACGGATGTTACATGAGAACTTGTTAGAAACCAGAACTGTCAGACCCCAAGCCTTCCTGAGAACTTCCAAATCAAATCCAAATCAGAATACACCTTATAACAAGATCTCCAAGGGACTGGTATATATATTCAAGTTTGACAAACATTGGTCAAGATGGTTTCACCAAGGTCAAAAGGAAATCATACCAAAAAAAGAAAAAGAAAAAGAAAAAAGGAAAAAGGGAACTCTTCTGTATTTAAGTCTTCTACTCATTTCTCAGAAGTAATTAGAGACTGGGGTTGTTTATTTATGGGACAGCACAGGTGACCACTTGTAAGTTCAGCTCAGAAATCAAAGACATGGTTTTACAAACAAAATTTTTATATAAAAATGGTAAACAACAAAAAAAGACTAGACCGAATAAGGTTTTTTGAAAATTTGTCATTTGTTTTCTGTGACAGGGGGAGATGAAAATAGATTGACTTCTCCAGAAAGATAGTAGGGAAAATTTGCCTAAGAGCATGCTATTGAAAATAAGATACAGAAGCAATGAAGTAGAGCATCGACAGGTAACAAGAAAACAAGCCCAGTACTGGAAGGGTGTTTATTGTAATGCCTAGGTATATGTAGCATTGTCATGAATCTCAAAATTGATTTTTCCTTCTTCTGAGGCAAACAGTGACTTGAATAAAACAAAGTAAAAAGGAAAAAAACACCCATAGCCTAAAGTTAGACTAAGATGCAGAAGCAGCACCACTTGGCAACTGTGTTGCAAGCATAATAATATTAGGACAATGTCATTTGAAGGGAGAAATATTTCCCCTCTACTTGCTGACTCTCTGAATTGTCTATAAGGGTATAAAAGATGTTAGTAATAATGGAGCAGATGCATCTGAATTGGTCAGAGAAAATTTCCCATCACATATAGCCCAGAAAATTATAGCTATATTTTTGTCAAATGTTTCAAATTGGAAAATCCAGTTGAATGCTGTGGTTTGCTTAGTAATTTTTCAATACAAGCGCTTTTTTCTTGATTCTTCGGCTATGCCCAGCCTATGGGTTTTTGAAAGAAATAATATTTCCAGAAGAAACCAAAGAAAGTGAGAGGGAAAAAAAAGCATCCTTGGCAGAGCAAAGAAAAAGCAGATGCTTTGTGTAGGCAGTACTGATTTTCTCCATCAACAAATAGGTCTATGGTAGATGGACACAAAATACCTTGTCCTGGGACTGCATGGCAGGCTTCTGCTTCCCTTGACTAAGCTGAGGACTTTGGCATACCATTTTCTGTTTTTTCACACCATCAACAATTTCAGCAAATCAAAAGTCCCGGAGAAAGTTCTAATAAAAGAAAACAGGGCGGGTGGGGGGAGGAGGATACTTGCTCTGTTACATTCAGGTCAGGCTTTTCCCAAGTAGAGATATAAGCAACTCAAAAATAGCAATGAAAATGTTTAAACTACACAAAGATGTTTGGGAAATATGGACTGCGAATGTCTAACAAGTCTCTAAAATCCCCAGGGCAACTTTATAAAAAAAAAAAAATCAATTCTTCATTTTTTTAATATGTTCAGTAGCTTTTCAGAAGTCTTAAGAACCAGCAGCACGGGCCATTTGCATGTGTAGAAAATTCTAAGGATGTGTATGAATTCTGTCTATAGAAAGAGCACCAGGGTTTGATGAGTTCATTCTGCAGGGCGTTTAAAGAGGACATAGTGAGGGACACATGCGTCAGTCTCTTTGAAGAGTAAATTTGGAACAACTTTAGCAAATCATGGTATAGACCCCAGAAATCAATTATTGAAAATATATAAACATGAAACAACAACGCTTCCTTGTAAGCAGCAAATCTTCATTAAGTCTTTTGGCATTGATTACATTCACATGATTCATTTTGAACTCTTCTTAGTAATGTGAATTTAATGCATAATTTCTGTGTAATGACTTTTTTTAATTACCACATAATCACGGTGAAAAAAAGTGTCTTCCATTTGGTCCATTTTATAAGGCTAAGCAAATAAATCTATAAAATAATTTATTCTGCTAGTTGCTTGGAAACCTTATTGTTGATATGACAACCCTGGCATAATAAATCAAATCACTGCTTTTTTTCATTTCCATGTAGAAGTCCTATATTTTCAAAAGAAAAGAAGTCCCCTTTCTTTTTGCTATGCTACAGTGACATCTACAGAAAGGAATGAAGAAAAATGGAAAGGAAAGAGCTTTCTTGCTTGCTTTTTTTTAACAAAATACTTTAACATAAAGTACACTTAAACTCTCAACTTTAAGAAATAAGTTTAATATTTCCAACTTGGAATCTTTTATAAGTACTCTAAAAATCTCAGAGGGCCTAATTTACAGAAGCTTATAACTTGTGCCTCCTGAAAATCTAGCTAATAGCAATTTTTCAAGCAAAGTTAATCATGATAATTCCAAAAAGAAGTCATTATTTCCTTCATGAAGATCAGTAATACTTGAATTTTTAGAAGATCAGCATTTGTAGTCAAGAATAATCACTTAATCTTTGCAGCTTCTTTTTAAAATGCTTCATGCATTTTGCAGCCTATTACTACAAATTACTATAGATTTTTTAAAAAGTCCTATCCATTTTAAAATAATTTGAACAAGTAAGACTTTGTGCTTAAAGGGATGGGGGAAGGAAGAACAATAGGAGTACCAATCTCTATATCAAATAAATTATAAATGAGACTTTCTTTTATTGCTAATTCACCAAATATCTATCTACTCCAACTACAAATCTGAGAGGAAAATGATCTTAATTCCTATGTTCTCGTGTCCATAAGTTATTCCACCTGCACCTCATTAAAAAGAATAAGAATAGAAATAACCCTCCTTTTCTGTCAGGATCACTACCACAACAGAGATGTTCAAGAGAAAAATGTCACTTTGAGTAGAAACCATTGAAACAGCTCTCTTTCTGACAATATGTCCCACATCGACAGATCTCAGTGTGACTTCTAAGAGGCAGTGAAGTTATGCAAAGCAGTATAGCAAAGACTTTTGTATGTGGAAAGGAATTTTTCAAAGGGTCTGTGTCATCAATACTTTCTCATTGACTGTATTTCCTTTACAAATTAAGGGGAAAGGATGATGATGATGACACTGTTGTTGTCATCATCGCATTGTTATGTATGGGAGAGAATATAAGTGCATGCGATGTTCTTGATTTACAGGGTAGTGAGAGGACGCTGGCAAGTGTGAGGAAGTCAGCTGAGGAAAGAATTTCAGTTCAAGAAAACAAACTAAATTAATTCAACTGACACTTAACAAAACACCTGCTATGTACCAGGCTCTATGTTCACTGGCAAAGGTACAAAGGAAAGTAGAAACGAGATGTTTAAAAACATGGAAATGATTCCCTGGAATGGTGATATCCTATAGGTTTCTGTACAGACCTGTATACATATGGTTAGATTAGATAGCTAAAGAGACATTTTTTTCCTCCACCAAGAAAGCATTATTTTTGTGTTTTATATTTTGTGTTTGGCTTTGCAGAAACAGATTTAATTCTTAGAAACAGGTATGATTCATACTGTCTTATTATTTTAAATGCACAGAATTGGTACTTATTAGGGAGAATACTGTCTGACCAAAAGCAACATTCTTGCTTTTCTGCCCCTGGCACCACACATTTCAAAAGCACATGATTAAAAATGTCAGAAGCTCTTTCTTTTGAAGAAAATCCCTTAATCCTGCCTTCATCTAAGAGGCAATGTCCTCATTCCAGTAAACCCTCTGGAGTACTCTGCACAATATAGAAAGAAGTCCCCCGTTCACGTGGCCTCTCCACTCATCTTTAGCACTGGTCATAATAAAGATCTCAATGCAATCCCAAAGAAAACGCTAATGAAAATATCAGATGAAGTCAGAATGATGGAATACTGATGAATGTTGAAGTCGGGGATGGATACAGGAAGGATCCATTATATTACAGAATACACAAAAATCTATTAAAAGTTTTTTTAAAGGAACATTAATGTCACAAAACGGAGATTCTAACTTTCTGTTAATCGATCTATTTCACTTTCACTACAAAATTTAAAACCTGTTCACTATGAATTTATACCATTTCTTTCTCACAGATCACTATATAATAAACCCAATCTGAGATTCTATGTTGGGTTTATACCTATGAGAGAGGAGCTGGTAAATCATGAAATAGTAAATAAGGGATTATCTCTGTTCTTGAGCTTCTTTCTTAAAGATTTTATTTATTCATTTGTCAGAGAGCGAGAAAGAGAGGGAGAGAAAGAGCACAAGCAGGGGGAGGGGCAGAGCGTGAAGCAGGCTCCCTGCTGAGCAAGGAGCCTGATGCAGGACTTGATCCCAAGACCCCGGGATCATGACCTGAGCCGAAGGCAGATGCTTAACTGACTGAGCCACCCAGGCGTCCCAAAGTTCTCTTTTCTTCAATGGCTATCTGACATAACCCACAAAACGGGCTCTAGCACATGGCTGAGATCCTTGGAGCCTGAGCTTGGCACAGGTATGTAGCAGGTTAAGACCTTGGATAACCCCAGGAAACAAACGAGATAAAAAATTTAAAAACCTTCCGAAACCTAACCATGCCTGCCTTTTCCCATTGACTGTATTTAGACCCCTAATTCCTTATTTCTTCACTTCTATCTCTTCTGGTACCCCAGCTGATCAGTTATTCTGACTCTTGAACCTTAAATTCCATTTCTGATTTATGGACTGGCGCTGTATTCTTGTTTCATGCTTGGATTTTTGCTATTCTTGAGAGGCTCTTGGGTGCCCCCTCTCTGAACTGCCTTCTCTTGCATTTCTCTGGAGTGAGGCCCTGTTTTCTGGGCTCTACTGCAACACTGGCTCAGGCCACAGTGGTAGGGCTTGACAAGCAGTATTCTCTATGCTGGGGGTTGCATAAATCAACAATGAACACTGGGGGATCTGAGTTGTCCTCTCATCTCTGCCCCTGTACATGTTGGCTTATCTGGCAAAGTCAACAAACCCCTCTGACTATGAGACCTACAGCTGTGATCCCAAATATCCATTTTACTGATGTTTCATAGATATTCGAGGCCTAAGAGAAGAGTTTGGAAAAAATCACAAAAGCAATTCCAACTTACCATAATAGACATTGCACAGAAAACCACGGCTGATCTCCTAAAGAGTTCCCATTTGGTTTGTGGGATGGTTATGGCCTCTGACTTCACTTAGTTATTCTTCAGCTTAAGGACTGAAAAACCCAAGTACTACATGATGGTGTGCAGTTATACAAAACACTAGTATATTAAGGTTTTCAGATACCATAGTTAATTTGGATTCTGGAATTCATTCATACAGTTCTTCAATAAATATGTATTCAGTGCCAATTACCTGTTGGGCCCTGTGTGCTAGGCATCTCTGGATAACAAGGTGAGCAAGACAGACAGGGCCCCTGCCTTAATGGAGCTTTCTGCCTTACACAGGAGAGTGGAAAATAGACGGTGATAAAAGGATCAGCTGGTATATACTTTAACAAAAGAGAATTACTATGAAGGAAAGTTATAAGGAGCCATAAGCCCAAGGTCAGGAGATCCTATGAGGTCCTATGAAAAGACTTTGTAGGGAACTTGACATTTTTGCTGAGATCTGAAAGGTGGGCTGTATTTAATGAGGGAGGGAGAACGATGGTGAGTAGGAGAGAGATTTTCCTGGCAGGGGAGATTAGGAGCAACATGCCTTTGAGGAACTTAAAGAAGACCACAGTGGCTAGAACACCAAAGACAAAGGGAATGTTCCATGAAGGATACAAATGCCCAGCAGAATGGCTGTAAAAATGACAGAATGTTCAAAGCCATGTTGGTTGCCTATAATTGGCGACAATGCATATGTAGTTACTAATTTTTTTTTAGAGCTCACTGGTTCTAACATTTACCTGTATACCAGGTTGAATTTTGTCAACTCATTTGTCTATGAGCAAAATAATTCTCTTTTGTTCATTTGGTTATTGGTTTTCAAAATCACCTTGAACTGACTGAAGAATATTTCACCCTATTTACTACTTGATAGTAGTCTACAAGTTCTCTAGTTAGCAGTACTCAGCACCATTTGTTTATCCTCCACAGGTTCCTTGATTTATTGGCAAGACTTAAGAACATTTTAGTCATGGAAGTAAAATTGGTCATTGTACAGGCAAATAAAGTGATACTCATATTAGCTAATAATAATCCATTTCTTACTTTTTGTCAGAAACTATAAGTACTTTATCTGAGAACTTCCCACGGCCAGAAATGGAACCTAGGTTTTCTGATGGTCAATTCAATGGCCTTACTACTACTCCATGCTCCTCTCTCCACCGTTAACTGTGGTGAGATAGAGTATCTCATAGAGAAGGAACAACTCCCAGACCTAGGAATTGGTTTGGAACCGACTTGTATAAATGCCTTGTATAAAGTAGAGGGTCACAGGTACAAACTTATTGATGAGGAACACTTCCCGGGGCAGCACACTAAGCTATTGTTCTATGGTTAGGACCACCAGAAAGAGAAATTCTAGAAGAAGAAAAGAAATGCATCCTCTGAAAAATAAAACTGAATTTCACCATGGCTCTCAGGATCCCAGGAGACTTCCCGAGAAATATATTCCTTCTTAAAAGGAAGGAAAATTAATTATTTAGGACTAATTACTTAGTAAATTTAAGCACTGATGCAGGCTTCAGACTAGGCTGACCAAAAGGGCTTACATGCACACAAGTCAAGGTAAAAGATTACTCCACATAACTGTTCTCTCTCCAAAGAGATCCAGTCACTGATTACCACTGGTGACACTTTTGCTTTGTGATATAAAGCAAGGGATGGTAAAGAAATCAATGCCATTTGGTCTCCTTTACAAAGGGACACCACATTCCATTTGCCTTAAAAATAGAGTGGTGTACTTATTCAAGCAACAAACTACATCTTCTAGTGAGGGAAGGTATTTTATATGTATTACACAGTTGGTATCTGAATTGTCATGTGTGTTTTATACAATCAGCAATACAGTTCCCATGAAAAAGAACGCCAAACATGAAGCATTTTCTGTTTTCACTACATGACACAGTCTGGAGAGAATACGAAAATGGGCTGTAATTGCATCATTACACCTACACGAAGCATTTGGAGAAAGAGCGGTTTTTTTCTAAAGCATTATCAAATCACTTGTATAATTACTGTTCTATGTTCCCACTTGCATTGTATTCAAACATACCATTTATACATGGTTCTATTCAGTTATTCATTTATTTTTCAACTAATATTTGAGTAACATTGAGTAGGCAGTGGAGACACAGCTATCATTGAGCTTAGAATCTACAGGAGGATTAAAGATATTAATTAAATTAAGTATTCATGCAAATAGATTTCAGTTCACAACCATGGCAAGTATTTCCAAGTGCTAAAATGAGAGATTTTGAGAAAGGAGATTTGACTTTCTCAAGGAGGCCAGAAGACTTCATCCTGTATTATGCGAGAGCAGAAAATGAAATGTGTCCAGTGGAAGAAAGAAGGCCAAGGGAAAATATGAAAGATTGAGAAGTCCAGGTGGGCGGAAAGGGAAGTGAAGGAGGCAGGAACAGCCTAATCAGAGATGAGATGGAGAAGAAGGCAGGATCATTCAGGGCTTTGTAAACCATGATAATAGGGTTTATTTTATCCCCATGGGAAGCAGGGGAATGACACAGATTTGCATTTTCAAAATTCAACTTATCTGTGTAAATTGAATGTAGGCCAGAGTACATATAAGGAGAATAACTGTGGCTTCAATCAGAATGGTTCTTCCCATGACAAGAGAATGGGAATCAACAAAAATTGTGTTTTGGTGATTTAGGAATTGACGTATCATGTTATAGAAACTAATATATTGGTATATCTCAGAAATTCTTGAAATATTCCTGAGCCACCACCAACTTCTCATTCCCATATCACCTTGCTTTGGAACTCTCAGCCCATAGAGGCAAAAATTCTCTCCTGCTTTTTTTTCCCACAGAGAATTTCTGGTTGGAATTATGTAATTCAAATGTAGGTGCTATCACTATTTTGTCCAACCTGGGATTTCAGTGTCAGTACTCCCCTAGGCCTGGAATGCATGTGATTCAAATTTCCAATGCCATCACTGATTTTTCTCTAATTCCATTTGCTACACATTACAGCATTCCCAGTGCAGGTATGAGAAAGATCAGAGCAGCTGGATTTTAATGTCACGTTTTTTGTTTTTGTTTTTGTTTTTGTTTTTAATGTCACGTTTTGATGACTTTTTTCTTTTACACTGGAATGTTATCTTTATCCTCTATGTGATATGCAAAATTCTCTTAAAGTTGTATTGTTGAAAATAATAGGTTTCTTTCTTTCTGTTTTTTTTTTTCCTTCCTAGGAAATACATTTCTTAATGATTAATATCACATAATTTGTTTTAAGCGCCTTGTTATTTTTTTCTACCTATGTTAACATGTGCTAAATACCTTCACGAAGGCAATTTCTAATAGTACAAACTTATTACCCCTTCCCAAAATTGTAAATGTTGTCTAAGGAACTTAGAAAAAAGTCATTTCATTTCTATGAGTTACAATTGCCATTATGTTCAAATTAACGCCATGTGGAACTCACAATCTTGCTTACATATGTATATTTTTTAATTTAAATTTGATTTTTTTTTAACATAGAACAAGACTGCATCTTGCCAGGATATTTCAAAAGCATACCCTCCTCAACAATGTTTTATAATTCATTTACTTAGGAAACCATAGCTCAGATGCAGCATCTGGTTTTCAGTGAGTTTTGGCTTTTTCCCCATTTTTCCATCTGGATTGACTGAGGTACAAGTCAATCAAGTATGGAGCCAAAGTTCTCACAGCAAGATAAAGTCTGGTCTAGCAATAAAGTCCAAGATTTCTCCTTATAAGCAGTGTAACACTAACCAATGATATTTACATATAGATCCCTCTTTATATATACAGATCTATAACAAATAGATATTGTTTTACTAATTCTATTTTTAAAGCATGGATTATCGCAGCCCTGCCACTGTTAAAACTGCACATTTGACTAAAGATTGCAGTCATAATAGCCATCATTTTAGAGCATCTGTCATATCACACATCCAAGTTAGCAGTTTTAATATTCTGCAGCATGACTTTCTTTGGTAAGCATACACTCTGTTTGCTTACCAATGAAGACCTTGTTGTCAAATCTACCACTAAAAAAAAAAAAAAGACCAGCAAATGTATCCACCATAAGGAAGAGAGTATAATATTTTGAGGAGGAGGGCCAAAGTTTAAAACCCAGTTCTGGCTCTGTGATCTAAGCAGAATCTTTAACCCCTCCAGGTTTGTTCAACATCTAGAAAATGGGTGAAAATAAAACTACACTATTCAAAGTAGAGTTATGAGGGAATAAAATTTAAATGATGGTTTTTTAATAGGCACAAGAATACTTTAAACTTCATATGTAGACAATGGCAATTGTTACAATGGATTAGCATTATGATTTTGCTGAAAATAGAAGATATAAAAGATCATTGGCTAGGGATTGTATCAAGTTCCTACTTAAGTGACTACATATTGAGTTTAGATTGGTACCAGAATATACCACTAAAAATTCAGTGCATGTGGGGTTTTCCTGTTTTCTGTGAAGGAGAGAGCATTTTATACCAGATGATCTATGGGCTCTCTCAACATTTCCTAACCTTCTTGCAGTTAGGTAGGTTTTTGTGACTATTTCTGGAAAAGAGCTCTAAGTAGACATGACCTTTGTCATTTCCAAGTGGAAACATTTAGGTCATAGAACACGACATTCAGTAATCTCTTCCCTTGTTGTGTTAGTTATCTAGGCTGCATAACCAAGCACCCCTAAAATTTGCAGCATTAAACAACACACATTTCTATATCTCCCAGTCCCTATGGGTCAGGAATCTCCCTGAAGCTAAGTCTTCTGCCTCAGGGTTTTTCACAAGGCTGCAACAAAGATGTCAGATGGGACTGGGATCTCCTCTTAGAGCTCAACTGGTGAGAGATCAGCTGCTAAATCCCACTTAAGTGGTTATTGGCAAGGCTCAGCTCCTTAAGTGTAGTTGAAATGAGGCTTCAGTTCATTGCTGGACACTGGCAGCAGGCCACCCTCAGGCCCCCTTTGCCACGTGGATTTCTCCACAAGGCTGCTTGCTTCATCGAAGGCAGTAAGAGAGGAAGTCTGCTAGCAAGACAGAAGCCACAACATTTTATAATCCAATAATAAGAGTGACATGCCTTCCACATTGTTACAGTTGTCTACTAGGGGGAGGCAAGTTAATCAAGGGGAGCGGATTACACAATGAATGTCATGAATATCAGGAAACAGGTATCCTCGTAAGCCATCTTAGAAGCTGCTTGCTACATCTACCGAAAGATGAGATAGATGATGTCCATGTGCTCCTGCAATGCTGGGAGCAGAGCCTCCACTCACCAGTGCTGGATATGGACCACTGAGATTTCAGGGGATTTTGATATCCTGACAAAGATAACATGTGCTTAATTTGCTTCTTACAGCAAGAATCCTTAAATTAGGCAAGACATTTCCCAAATACAGCTAAAAGAATAAACTCCTATAGTGTAGGTAATTTTTTTTTTCAAGATAATAAAGCAAGCTACAACAAAACTTAATTCACAACCAGGGCATTTGACCTCTGGTGTTCTTTTTCCTTACATTCCTTACATTTTTCTGTAATACTGTGTCCCTTAGAACTCATCCCACCCCCCATACTGTAACTCTGGTTATCCTAAATATTATAAATAAATGAATAAATAAATAGATAGATAAATAGCTAAATAAATAAATGTAAATAATATTTTTGTTACCCTTTTCTCTTCTTTTGGCTCTGACTGCCTAAAAAATGAAGTTCAAACTCACAGAATTGCACAAAGTAATTATTTTGTAATTCTGTTTCTGCTTGCCCAATTACTTGATCTATCTTCTAAAGGGTCCCAAAGTCCTTTGCACACACCTCTATTTTAGCACTCAGCACTCTGAAGTGGAATTTTTTTTTGTATCTGTCCCTCTTCCAGATGGTGAACCCCTTATGAGTAGTGGCCCTATTATTCTTATAGTAAAACATGTGATCAATTTGGAAAACACTGTTTATCTAATCAATATAGAAACTTCTACAACTTAGGTATTTGCAAATTCCATGTCAAGTTCAAACAACAGTATATTCCTTTTACTAAATTTGAAAATGGCAACACAGATTATTAGGTCAATCCACGTAGAAGATAATTCTACAAAGAAAAAAGAAAAAAAAGAGAGTGTCCGGCGTCTCATTAGTAGCTTACTTCCAAATGTATGTATTTGAGCTAGTAACATGTACCAGATCTAAACACCATCAACTTCCTCATTTGCCCACCAGGGATATATTTCCTACACCTTCTCTAAATCCACAAATTGAAATAACGGAATACTGATGCCTAATTTTCTTTACAACGCCAGATTTTAAAAATTTGGTCTCTATTTTTCAGATAGACTTATTCTCCCCTTCATCTTGCTTAGAAAACATAGTATTTGAATCTAAACCTTATTCCTCTCAAATGTTATCAGCTTGGCGGGAATCCTAAACTGTCATATGTTTAAGCCGAGTTAATACACACAAAAATATTTCCTGTCCAAGCATGCATTTTCACTCATGCATCCCCATCGTGGTCAGGCACAGAGGGCTAAATGAGTGAAATTGACATTCTGTGGCACTTGACTCAGGTTATTATCCACTCTCTCACAGAGAAGGTAAAATGGCTTTGTAGGGCTAATCTGCTATATTAGTCTGTTTTCAAGCAGAATCAGAGCTTTAAGAATGGAAATGGCTAAAAAAAAAAAAAAAAAAAATGGAAATGGCTGCCAACTGATAGATAAGAATCTATCCTGCTCTTGAAACTTACAGGCAAGGAGATTCCTTTGTGTACTTCAATACTCTTTAAGAGAAAAGTGAGTGCACTATTTACATAACTGACTGAAACCGAGGCCCATGACTTCCTCTTAATTAGCAAGTATGTAATATTATGTTCACAATCCCTATATAATATTCTTTCATAAATGATAATACAAAAACATAGTAATAAAAGTAACTAGCAATAATAATAACAAACATTTAATGGTGCTTATTATTTGCAGGCACTACACAAAGAACTTTACAGGTGTTATCTCATTCAATCTCCAAAATGTATGCTTAAAAGGAAATGTCACTGGAGGAATTCAGACGGAGAGAATTTAGACCATTTGCCCAAGGTCAAAAACATAGCATTTATACGGAATTATGATTCAATCATGAATTCCTAATTCCAAGTCCTTAGTACTAAGTTGCTCGGCTAGCTATACTTTCTTTTCAATAAAATATACATTCAAATTTCATGACATTTCCAAAAATATTAGAGCCAGACTAATTTTGTGAACTCAGAACAGATCACGTTAGAGCTTTCCCTGCTTTCACCCTTGCAAAGCTATAGCTACTGTCAATTCAGCAGCCAAAATGATCCTTTTAAATATAACTCAGGAAGCCACAGAGCAGCGGAGCACAAAATCGGAACTTTTAGAAATCGGCTCCACTGAGGGACATCGCTCCAGAGGCTAAGCGGGGGGTGGAGCCCTCGAGGGGACAGTGTTGTTTCAGCACCCGCAGGGTCACAGAAAGACCGGGGGTGTCTGAGAGTGGCAGAGCTCCCGGATATCAGAACGGGGAAGCCAATGGCAGAGACGGAGCTGAACAGTGAGCTACCAGCTCGGGCTTACCTTGAACCGTGATCCCGGCACAGTCAGGCCGCTGCTCTTCGAGCAGGGACCCCACAAGGGGCAGACCCGGAGAGACCCCCTCCTTCCTCCTCCGGGAGGAGCTGCGCGGTAGCTCGTGGCAGGAATCTGCTGGGTTTGGAGACTCCAAACGGCCGTGCGCCAGGGACAGAGACGCTCGGTCACAAGCCAGGTGAGCTCGGAGCGCGGCCGGAGACCAGGGAGACGGGA
>CM052898.1:105339069-105357166 GCA_028534135.1 Potos flavus
TCAGGAAGGAGACAAACCATAAGAGACTCCTAAACTCATGAAACAAACCGAGGGTGGCTGGGGGGTAGGGGCGGGTAGGGATAGGGTGGTTGGGTTATGGACACTGAGGAGGGTATGTGCTATGGTAAGTGCTGTGAAATGTGTAAACCTGAGGATCCACAGACATGTACCCTGGGGCAAATAATACATTATGCTTTAATTAAAAAAAAGAAAAAAAGAAAAAAATAAATATAACTCAGATCATGTCACCCCTCTGCTCACATTTCCAATATCTTCTCCTTCAGCCAATTATAAAAAGTGCCTACCATGTCTTACAAAGCTCTACCCAGTCTGCTCCCACCTTTTATCACTCTCTCCGATCTCATCGTCTACCTACTTCCTCCCTTCCTTCCCTCCACAGACCTGTGCTTGTCTCACTCTTCTCCATGTGAACATACTCTCCCTGCTCTTCTCCTCTTGAACATACTCTCCCTCCTTGGGGCCTCTCAACTTGCTCCTCCCTTGGACTGAAATGCTCGTAACTTGTGATTATGTGACTTGATCTTCCAACTCCTTGAGGCTTTGGCTGAAATACCCTTCTCAGTAAGACTTTCTCCGACCTCCTGTTTAAGAGGACAACCCTTGTCTGACTCTTCTTGGCATTTACAGCACCCACTTCACAACCATCTGACATAGATTTTACTTAATGTGTCTCTCCCCACAGAAATTAAGAATCCTGAGAGAAGGGACTATTTTTTGTCTATTTTGTTTGGTACTGAGTCCCTAGTACCCAGAATAGTGGCTGGTACATAGAAGGTGCCAAATGAACACCTGTAGAGTAAACAGAAGAGAACAAATGAGTGGATGTCATTCATAAGCCCATAATGCACATCATAATACAATTCTTGGCTATATTCTATCAGCAAACTGAGAAAAATATGTATTTGAACTATAAATCGGCAATATGATCTACAAACCTATGTAAAAATGAACAAATTACTTCAAGGTAATTTTAAATAAAAAAGGAAAGATCTCTCAAACCACAGTTTTAATTTTTAAATGGACAAATTGAGAGTTTAGAGAAGAATAGAGATGTAAGATAAACCACCTAGATACCTCGAATATGAAGTGCTCCAAATACAGCAACTAATAAAGTTACCAACACAAAATGTCATATGCAGAAAAATCAAGATTATAGTGTCATGACTTCATTGTTCCTGTCAACTGAGAAGTGTAGGAAATGAAGCAAAATTTAACCAGTGACACCAGTGAACAAAGTGACAAGAAGACAAGGGAATAATAGCTCCACAGTAATGACTCATGCACACTTCAATTCATGCTTGCTCTTTACCAATTTCACATTAAAACCTGATAAAGATAAGAGTGAAATATAGCCACACAAGACCTCTGTGAGCTTTTAATATGAACATCAGAGAGATCAGGAGTCAGAAAGAAGAGCGATCCTTAAATAATTTTTGAACAGTCATTCATTCCTCACACTGCCCAAAATGGAAAAGAAGGCAAACCAAAAAAAGTGAGCAGGGGCTGGGAAAACATTTTTGAAGTAGCATCATATTCCCAAACACTCATCGACCTGCTTTTTAACTACCTCTCCTTGGCACTCGAATCAGCCAAACTTTGTGAACTTGGCTATCTCACCAGATGGAGTGTTCTCAAGTTCCTCTCTACTACAATCTTCTCCAAGTAGAGTTGAAAAGGCAAAAAAAAAAAGAACTCCAAAAACTCAGCAGAGGGAACCATTCTTTTTATTTTGGCAGCGATGTGCAGCTCCTTGGCAAGCAGCACTGTTAGTTATCGTAGTTAGCACTCTGGAATTGTCTATGACTTTTGTCATGTGTTTAAGCTGATTAGCCCCCTGGGTGACTTTGGCTGTCAAGGCAGCATTTCTTTTGACAGCTTGCTGAGGGTACAGATGTCTGGACAGCCGATAAAGTTCTTAACCCTTATTTCTCATTTGGTTTCTGCTCAACTATTTTAATAGCGCCTGTGGACTTATAAACAGAAGGCAATGGTTTAAAATGTTTTAAGATGTTCACTTACGGGCTAACAACTATCAGCTACGGCAAATTTGCAACAGTAGAGGCATCGTAAAATGTGACTCTTCTTTCACACTTGAACTTCTTTCACATGCTGAACTCCATAGGTTCTACCTCTGCAATCTCAAATTGTCTCCAGCCTTTTTATCCCCATTACTATTACCCTTTCTCCAGCCCTATTACTTATGCCTGAGAACAGAACAAGCCTACCTCATTCTTCGTGATGTCTGTTCACAACCACATCAGAGAATACAGTTTATTGGAGTTGGCTAGGATGCTAATGTAATTTTATAGAACATAGGCAAAAATAGAAAGATACTCTTAAGCAGCATTTGTCAAATCCTATCTAGGGTATAATCTTTAATTTCAGGTACCATGTTTCATGAGGAAAATTCATAACCAGTATAAATCTGGAGTAATCAATGCAATGGTTAATCTAAGGGATGCCCAGATAGCTAGTAAGACCTTATTTCTGAGTATGTCTGTAAGGGTCTTTCTGGAAGAGATTAGCATTTGAACTGGTAGACTAAGTAAAGAAGATCCCCCTCACCAATGCCAGCTGGGCTTCATCTAATCCTTTGAGCTTCTGAATAGAACAAAAAGGCACAGGAAGGGCAAATTAGCTCTGCTTGAGCTAGGACATCACCACTCCTACTTCTCAGGCCTTTGGACTTAGAAAAGGAGTTACACTACTGGCTCCCTTGATTCTTAGGACTGAATTTGGACCGGAACTACAACACCAGCTTTCCTGGAGCTCCACCTTGCAGAGAGCAGATGGTGGGACTTCTCAGCCTCCATAATTGTGTGAGCCAATCCTCATAACAAATATCTTTCTGTACATCTCTCTCTATATATCTTACTGGTTCTATTTCTCCACAGAATGCTGACTAATACAGTCAGGAGCTAGAATCCATGTGATATTAAAAACTTTAAACATGGAGAATATTTACACTGCACAAAAGAAGGCTGTATCATTTAGGAAGATGGTACCTGGAAAGCTGGAAAGCACCATAAACAAACTTCTCATACAATAGGTATGCATTGCAGGCACTTTCAAGATGAGTTACTTCATCTATGATTATGTCACAATTTCCTTTTGTTGTTGCAAAATGACCCCAAGAATCATGTGCTCTCATGGAAATATTAAAGGTCAGGGAGAAGAGAGGGAGGGGTCATTTTTCCTGCATGACTGACTAAGTATCATCGAGCAGAACATCTGCCTCTCTCCAGTCAGCACCTGGAGAGAAGACACGTAGTGATGCTGTATGAACTAAAACCCTCTAGAACCTATTCAATTCCAAGGTTCCAGACTCTCCAGATAGCTCCACAAATTCACTAATCCACAAAAGAGAAGCAACCATCCACCACTGTTGGAGAAACAGAATAACCTTATTTTCAAAGAACCCAAATCCAAAGCTTGAAGTTAGGTTATCTAGCTAGTTAAAAAATAGCAGCTTTATGCAGTTATGGGATAAAAATATTATATCTATACACTAAACCACTTGTAATAGCAGTGATGTCATACTCAAGGTGCAGAAAAAATAATAATTTTGTACACTTACAAATGTCATTTGGAAACCAAAAAATTACTAAGTTCTTCCCACATAAATGTTTGGATAAACCAATCTAAATGTACTATTATTATATCCTAAGAAACAAAGGACATCCTCATGGGAACATTTTTTAATTATTAGATTCTCACCTTTACAATTCAGTACCATATTCCCCGATTCTGTTATTTCTCCATGTCCTCAGCCAATTCTTTTCTGTCACCATTATCTACTAGGCTTCCTCACTATGTGGAACTCATCATTATTTCCAATTCACATCCCCTGAGAAGATGGATTTAGGAGCTAGATAGTGATTATACCATAGTAATTTATAAAGGTCTTTTTAGAATAGGTCCATTTTACATGTGCTAATGACCAGCCCACTGAGTTTTACATTATCCCCTATTACTAAACCTGCAGAGATACTTCACAGGGTTTCAGCCTTAATAAGGATGAAAAGGCAGATGGAGGGACCTATTTATAAAACCTCAACATCTAGTTTATTTACTAAGCAGTAAGTACTAGCCATTACATTGATTCACTCCCCTTCACTTTACTAAACTCCCAAGGCTATTTAATAGGTTCTTTGGTATTTACTTATTAATTTTAAATCCGAGCATTAAATTTATGTGCACTATCACCACCTCTTAAATCTAAAATGCTTTTTTATATCTTTTTATCTTCTTTATTGACATTTGCCTCATCTATCAGCTGCAAATTGTCATTCAATTTCACATACATTCTCTATGAAGTTTGGCCAGATTTTTGCTTAAAAAAAAAAAAAAAGACTCATCTTTCCTTCAGACATCGACAATAATCAACAGCTAGCCAATGACTTAAATGAAGTTTTTGAATGATATATGGTGGAGAATATGTTAAGATGAAAACCATTCCTTTGATATCTAATTTAAGGCCTGCTAACAAAGTGTGATTCATATCATAATTTTAATTATATCTTTAAGAATTAAATGAATTTTATTCAGTTTCACAGACTTTTCCAGAAATCTGTATCATTGAATGCATCTTTGTTCTTAGGTTTTCATTATTAAGTCAAGATTGGGTTCAGGGCATGCAATAGATTCTGACACCAGCTACCCAGTATCAGGCCAAATTTCACAGGTCAGGGGCACAGTCCTCCGTAAGACTGCCCTTATTTCAGACACTGGCTGCAGGTATTGAAGTCCCTAGGCCATCCTCACTTCTGATGGGCTGGCTAAAAATTCAGGGTTCTCATTATTCCCTCGGATTTGATAATTCACTAGAAAGACTCACAGAACTGAACAAAGCACTATACTTACTATTACAGTTTTATTATTGCAAAAATATAGAAATCAGAACAAGACAAAGGGAAAGATGTATAGTGTAAGGTCTGAGAGGGCTCTCAAAATGAAGCTTTCATGGTCCCCAGAGTCGCACTGCCCACCTAGCACACTGATGTATGATAATATGCAGAGTGCTGCCAACCAAGAAAACTCACCCGACCCTCAGGGTCCAGGGTTTTTATTGAAGTTTCATTATGTAGACATAATCGATTGAATCACTGGCCACTTGGCAAAACTCAATCTCCAGCCCTCTATCCCTCCCCAGAGGTCAGGCTGATAGCACACGACTCAAAGCCTCAACTCTCTAAACATGTTTGGTCTTTCTTACATGGCCAGCTCTTATTCTGAGTCATCTTGTTACCAAGAAATATCTAGGGGTTCAACGTGAGTCATCTCATTAGCATAAACTACCAGGTGTAGTCCAAGAAGCACACCATGAAAAACAAAGACACCCCTAACACTTAGGAAATTCCAAGAATTTAGAAGCTACCCCTCAAGAACTGGGAACACAGTCCAGGAAAATTCTTTATTCCAAGGGGCTATAGGTTACTTCCCAGAAATAGGGACCAAGGCTAACCAAATTCTTTATCACAAAGGATAAAAAAAAAAGAGAGAGAGAGACTTTTATTATGCCCATAATTCTCTATTTCATATGAAATTCAAAATTTCTTAGATCCATAGAGAAAACTCAGCATAGTACACTGAGAACAATGAAATAGACTTGATGTTCAATACCGATCACTTTTTCCCCTTATATCCCCTCTCTTTTAATAGCCAATGCCTCAGTGAGGAGAAGGAATGTTAGGGTAAGGGAGGCTGTGTCCAACATGCATCTATTAGTTGAAAAACCAGCAGGGCACAAGATTAGCCCATCACATATCACCCTACAAAACATTTCTTTCTACTGACTTTGTCAAACCTGGCACTTTTCAGGATTTATGTTTGCTATTCCATGAAGGTTTTTCTTATTGTGACAATAGACTATGTTTTTATCCTGTTATAGAATAACTTCTACTTTTTTTTTTTTTTAGTTTTGGTTTTCATTTAATGTATTTTTAATTTATGTAAACATCTGAAGCATGCCTATTCCGAACAGAACAGCCCCTTTCTCCAGACAGAATAGACCCAAAGAAACACCATCAAAATAACTAGGAAAAAATAATACTCCAAATAAAGTATATAACTTCCTAAAATATACATACCTCACCATTTTTTTTTCAGGAATATGATTGAGCTATGATTTTGCATGCTGTTTTGTTCCCTAAAAGTACACCCTACATTTTGGAGAATGCCAACAACCAGATATTGAAAACCCTGGAGATGAGCTTATTTAGCAGAAGCTCTTGATAGCTGAGCTGGGTGAACCAGCAATTATTTCTACAATTTCAGGGATAAAGACAAAGCCAACAAATAATTTATGTGCTTTTTCAGTGGAATATCTGTATTTTGAAATCAACCAAAGAACTTGGAGGTTTATATAACTCCAATATTAAACCACCTATAAAAAGGATTGAGTGAAATTATGTTAAACTAACTTCTATTGAAATGTAATCACTTAATTAAGGGAGGTAATTAAAATATCTGCATGCTTTTTTTCCCTAAAAACTGAAATTCAAGTCTTGAGTCAGCAAACGAAGACTCTCATCTGAGTGACTGAGACACACACCACAGCACACCACCCGCTCCACATACACATATCTCTATCAAGCAAATGGAAATGCATTAACATGCTTCCTTAAGTTGCCATCTTATATTTATCATGAAGGACCCATCAGTTTTTAGAACTTACAATGTCATTTGAAAGATGTATAAGGTAATGTTGTTACTGAATTCTTTGAATAAAGTCAATTCTAAATAATGTCATATATGTTTGGGTGAAATATCAAGTTGGAATAATCCTCCAACCTTTCCTTTGAGGGCGATTACTCTCATTACCTACCACCAACAGATCTATAATCTAACTAGTATATTTTTAATTCAGAATGTTTTGCTTCATGGACACTCTATTTCACTTTTTTGTTTTTTCATCCTAAAGTCCAAAAGTATAATGAATGTTATGATGATCTATAAATGCAAATACACACAATACTACAGTTATATAATAAATCACAAAAATCAATGAAATATGGTCATTATTAAAATTATGGAACCAAATATCTTCCAGGAGGAGAAAACTCGTCATTCACAATGTACAGTGGGTAAAGTGATTTTGCCTTTCAAAGCAGACACATTTCATTCAGCATATGAAATTTAAGTTGGTGATTCTTATCTGAGTTAGGAGAATTTTAATTTGTATTCGAAAATGAATTGCACTTGCAAATAAGGTTGTATACTGAAGTCTTGTACATCATAACCATCTTTTAAATCGTCAGAAATGCACTTCTTGAGAATTACCCAAAGTAATGTGCAACAATTACCTTTATATTGGGTTTTGATCAATTGTACAGCATATTTTCTCAAAATTATCAGTCATAAAGAAAAGCCTTCAGCAAAGATAAAGCCTAAAAATAGTTTATTGCATTCACATTTACTCATTTATGTTTTTCATTCCTCTATATTCAGATGGTTTCTTTGACCTCATTTCCTATATTGTCTCTACAATAATATACCTGAACAATTCTTGATATTTTACTTAATTTTTTACAACGCAAAGCTTTCAATACTGAACACAGGTAGGTAATTATCTAAAAGATATCTTTGCATTTATTTGCCAAAAGTCATTTTTCAGAAGTGCTTTGTTGTTGCAAATGATAGTCTGTTAGAATACTATTTTCTCTTAATTAAAGAGCAGCCTAATTCCTGTGAGACTTTATGATAAGCAGAAGTAAAATAAGACTATATCTCAAACCTCTCAGCCAAACTGGTAGAAAAATACTTAAAACTATGAAAGATTAAAAAATGTGCCCAGGGATGAAGGTATCAGTTTTGTGGAGTTAAAATTTATACAATTGATGGGAGGGTAGGGCAAGAGGCAGGGGAAGCTCTAAAAACATACATTACAAATACAAAATTAGGCCAAGGAGGAAGTTAGTGAGGGACCCTAGAGCTTAGTATTCATTAGCTTCATGGCAAACTCATTCTGACTATTCACTAAAAACATATCTCTATACTTATTTTTAAACTGGTAAAAATTGCTAAATCTACATTAAATCTTCTATCACATTTCAACAGAGTGAAAATTAAGAATTAAAATCAATTCCAATATGGAAAATAGGCCAAGTGCTGCCAGAGGTAAATATTATGCTGATAAATAAAGCTTTATTATGAAAAAAAATTGCTAAGCATTGAGATAAAACCTGATCATTATAAAATTCTAGCCATCACCTCCCCCTATTTGGAAGACCAAATAGCAATTTTTCTTCATTTTGTTGCTGTTTCTGTTTTGTTTTAAATCTAGCCAAAAAAATTAAAATCCACTGGCTCTCCCAAGTGTCAATAAATCTATGACCATAGAAATGTGAAATCTGAGGTTACACAAACCTTGAAGCTGAAAGAAAAGCAAGGACTTTTTTTGTCAAAAAGTCAAATTATAATTTTGCCTCTGTTACCTGAGGATATAATTTAATCTCCCTCAAAATGAGTTTGCTTATCTGTAGAAGGTAGAACCATAACCCCTACCTGAAAGTGATGTTGTAACAATGACAGTTGATAATATGCGAAATTTTTAACATGTAGGCGATTAAGTAAATAGTAGTTTGTAATGCTAAACTGTCAGCAGTAGCATCCTCGAACACCGTCTATAGGGAATTTTACTTCAAAAATATATTTATGCACAACTGACCAAAGCAATTGAAACCACTACATATGACTCGCTCTTCCCCTCAGTGTCTCAGTGCAATGGATAAAGTGTTTGTGGCTACGATTTTGTTCATGATTCCAAGCTGCCAATTTGACTGGACAGGTTAATCCAAAAATCATATTCAAGTGAAAGTTGGAATTCCGCTCAAATATTTTGCCATATCCTAGAAGAAACTAGAGAGACTTGTGATTTCTGTTTAAAATGCAGAAAGCTGGAAAGGACATTGCTTCCACTGTTCCAACAAAAACAACCACAAATGCCAGACAATCAACAAATTCAAAACTTTCTTGAACCCATCAGAGACATAAGGTCTCAGAGCAAACTACTGGCCTGAAATGTAAGGAGAAAACCTGCTTCCAAGAAGAAAAATGATATGAGCACTTGCATGCCCCAGGGAGAAACTGCCTGTTGCCAAAGAAGACAGGACAAATTCAGGTAAAAATTCTAACCCATTTCTAAAAGCCAAGTGTGGGCAGGAATGAGAATATAGAATCCTTGGGAGCCACAGACACAAGCTGCATTCACACCTCCTCACGGATTCTTCAAAAACTTCACATGAGTGCCACACACACACACACACACACACACACACACACACAAATTTGGTAAGGACGTGAGTTCTGAGAAACCTCCAACCCGAACAAGTGTTAGAGAGGTAAACAGCTGTGGAAAAAGCAGAAATTCCTGCCCACACTCTTCTCATCTACCCCTCCCACAACAAAAAGACTTAAGTATTTGGGCTTAATGCAGCAAAAGCCTACAGCTGGGGGAAGGGAATGGAAAAATAATCCTCTCTTCTTGGAGTTGTGTGCTTGGACCATACCATTAGATAATCTCAGCAGTGTTGTTATTTTTTGTTATTTTTTTGTATGTTTGTTTTTGTAGAAATTGACAAGACAATCTTAAGTTTTTATGAAAAGATAAACTGAATTAGCCAAAAGAATTTTGAAAAAGCAGAACAAAGCTTGAAGTGCACAGTAACTGATTTCTAGACATACAGCAGCAGTCAAGATAGTTCTGTGCTGGAGAAAGGATAGACCTGTGGGCCCATGGAACTGGATGGAGAGTTCAGAAACTGAAATAGACCTACACATATATAGCTAATCCTTGCACAATGTGGGGAGAGGGAGGGTGTTAAGGGTGATTACATGTAACTTTTGACTCCCCCAAAACTACAAATAGCCTATTGTTGACCCAGGATCCTTACCAATAACATAAACACTCTATTGGCACATATTTTGTATGTTATATGTATTATAGGTCGTATTCTTACAATAAAGCTAGAGAAAAATGTTAAGATAATCATAAGAGAAAATACATTTACAGTGCTATAAAAAAATCCTCATATAGTCAGGGTGCCTGGGGATCACCAAGATCTGTCTCTTGTTTCAACAGTGTCAGATGATATTACTCAGTCATCAGAAAGGATGAAATCTTACCATTTACATTGACATGCATGGAACTAGAGGGTATTATGCTAAGTGAAATAAGTCAGTCAGGGAAAGACAATTGTCATATGGCTTCACTCATATGAGGAACATAAGAAACAGCACTGAGGATCATAGGGGAAGGGAAGGAAAAACGGAATGGGAAGAAATCAGAGAGGGAGAGAAACCATAAGAGACTCTTAACTATGGAAAACAAACAGGGCTGCTGAAGGGGAGGTGGGTGGGGGAATGGGGTAACTGGATAATGGACATTAAGGAAGGCACGTGATGTAATGAGCACTGGGTGTTATATGCAACTGATGAATTACTAAAGATGTTCTATGTGTTGGCTGATTGAATTAAAAACAAACGCAGTGCTAGATGGAGGAATGTCCCTTCTTCAACCATTTTTCTAGTTGCAAACTTAGAAACTATTATCTCAGCCAACCTCAGACTCCAGGACCAATCAACACTGTTTTTGTTTTGTTTTGTAGCTTAGCTCCTTATTACCAAACAACCATGAGCTCCCAGATTCCTCAGGATTATTCATTTCAGGTGGAGGCTGCCCTCAACCACTTGATAAACATATATCCGCAGGCATCTACACTTACATCTACACTTACCTTTCTCTGGTCTGCTTCTATTCCTACCACAACGATATGGCTCTGGAGGGCATGGGACAATTCTGTGAGTTGGCCGAGGAGAAGCGCAAAGGTTCCCAGCGTTGAGCTAAGGCTCCCAGCGTTTCTCAAAGATACAAAACCAGCGTGGCAGCAGCACCGTTTTCCAGGATGTGCAGAGGCCAGCCAAGGATAAGTGGGGTAAAACCCTGGACACCACAAAAGCTGCCATAGTCCTGGGTAAGAACCTCAAGCAGACGCTTTTGGATCTGTACGCCTTAGGCTCTGCCCACGCAGACTCTGTAACTTCCTAGAGAACCACTTCCTTAATGAAGAGGTGAAACTCATCAAGAAGATAGTGACCACCTGACTAATTCTTCAGGCTGGCCCCCAGGGTGGGCTGGGCAAGTACGACTCACTCTCAAGCATGACTAGGAGCCTCCAGAACCCAATGACCTTTGACAGGTCCCTCTGGCATTCCCCTAGTGTCAGTACCTCCGCCTAAACCCCTCCCTGCAGCTAGTAGGCTGCTTTTTAACCATCCTGGAGTCCACTTACAAGCTGTGGACCAACTGGAAATAATAAAGCTTTTTGGAGGGCTGGGAGTGTGGGGTGGAAAATGAGATCCACCTATAATGGGACTCGAGCAGTTCAAACCTACATTGTTCAAAGGTCAACTGTATGTTCAATTGATTTTTAATTAGCATGCAAGGAAATTCAATGGATAAAAGATAGTCTTTTCAACAAAAGGTGCTGGAAAAGTTGGATATCCATAAGCAAAGCAATAAAGAAACTTCATTCTTACATCTTGACTTATATAAAAATTAAATATAAATTGATCATAGAAATGATCCATTAAAGAACAGATAGATTGAACTTCATCAAAACTTAAAACATCAGCTTTCCAAAAGACAAGATTAAACAATAAAAAAACGAGCCATAGGGGCACCTGGGTGGCTCAGTTGGTTGAGCACCAACTCTTGATTTCAGCTGGGGTAGTGATCTGGGGTGATGGAACTGAGATGACCCCCACCTGCTCCATGCTCACTGTGGAAGATTCTCTCCCTCCTCCTCTGTCCCTCTCCCCACTCACGGGCTCGCTCTCTAAATAAATTTTTTTTTTAAGTTTAAGAAAAGACAAGCCATAAAATAGAGAAAATATTTGCAAACGATTACTAAAGGGCTTGTATCCAAATTATATTAAGAACTCTCAAAAGTAAATAATCATAGAATAATAAGAAATGGGTAAAAGATTTGAAAAGGAATTTCACCAAAGAAGATATAAGGATGTGAGACAAGCATTTTAAATATTTAATATCATTAGTAAATAGGGAAGTACAAATTAAAAACAAAATGAGATACCACTATATTTGCATTGTAATGGCTAAGTTAAATGAATACAAAATGCTGGTGAGGATGTAGAGCCACTAGAACTCTCATAGATTTCTGGTAGGAATGCAAAAATAGACCACTTTGGAAAACATTTTGGTAGTTTCTTATAAAAAACATATACTTACCATATGACTGAGCAATCTTTCTCCTTGGTATTTATTTACCCAAGTGAAATGAAAGTGTGTTTTCACACAAAACCTTATAATGTGGTAGGCAGGTAGAATAGTCAGAAGAGTACCAGTGACATTCAAACAACCTGGTCCAGGAGGCCTCTTAATTCCCAGGGCCCTAAGATCCCTCTGTCCATCCAGAGATACCCAGTGACCTGGTCTGGGGAAAGCTCTTCCACCTCCAGAAGCAGCGCCAGCAGGAGCCCCTGGCAACATGTAAGTCAAGAAACCATAACAATGTGGCAAAGAATCTACAAATGACGCTGCCTTTGGAAACAGCCCACAGTAGACCAGGACCTGCATGGTAAACTTACCAGGGCAACTGCTTGCTAAAACAAAAGATTTAAATAGGACCCAGAACCATTGTCAATATACTGGCTGTCCCTGCTATAATATAGTTTTGCAAAACATTACCATTAGGGAAAAAAAAAAAGATCTCTCTGTATTATTTCATACATGTGCATGTGAATTTAATATTATCTCAATTAAGATACAAAAAAGAAAAAAGAAAACGTAAATGTTTATGTGCTTATATAACAACTTTGCTTGTAATTGTCCCAAACTAAAACCAACCCAAATAAATATCCCTCCACTGGGGAACAGATTAAAATAATGGTGGTACATTTATAAACCGGAAGCCAATCAGCAATAAGAAATAAAAAACTACTGATACACACAGCAGCATATTTAAATCTCAAATGCATTAGGCTGAACGAAATAAGCCAGAGTCAAAAAAACTACATATTCTGGACACCTGGGTGGCTCAGTTAAGCATCTGCCTTTAGCTCAGGTCATGATCCCCGACCCCTGGGATCGAGTCCCACATCAGGCTCCCTGCTGAGTAGGGAGTCTGCTTCTCCCTCTAACCTTCCCCCCTGCTCAGGATCTCTCTCTCTCTAATAAATAAAAATCTTTAAATTTTATTTATTTATTTGACAGAGAGAGATCACAAGTAGGCAGAGAGGCAGGCAGAGAGAGGGCGAAGCAGGCTACCTGCTGAGCAGAGATCCCGATGCGGGGCTCGATCCCAGGACCCTGAGACCATGACCAGAGCCAAAGGCAGAGGCTTTAACCCACTGAGCCACCCAGGTGCCCCAAATAAATAAAAATCTTAAAAAAAAAAAAAAAACCTACATATTCTATAATTCCACTTATGTCACATCCCTCTCAGAGGCAAAACTATGGAGGAATAAAACCAAGTCTGGGGATAGGGAAGTTAGTCATTGACTACCAGGAGCATAGTTGAATTCTGGAGGATGGAAATTTTTCTATATTTTGCTCTGTATCTGGATTATGATTGTGGTTTCATGACTGCATGCTTTTTACAAAACTTTCAGAACTATACAATAAAAGGGCAAATCCTGCTATATGTAAATTTTACCTTGATTAAAGAAAATGAAAAAAGACACATTAGTTTGACCCCTGAATATTCTAGACTGATTGTGATTATAAGAAGTGAGTCCATTACATGGCCCATAAAAGCATTAAAACTGCAATTAAAGCAATTTTTAAAATCACCCACAGTCCTGCCATCCCAAGATGTCACATTCTTCTATTTTTTATGCACTATGTATACATTTTAAATAGAAACATATTCATAACCATTTTTCATTTGTACACTATTTCATCTAATTAAAGTATAATTGACTTAACCTTTCCTCATTAATGGACATTTGGACTACATTATAATGTTTAAGTATGATAAGCAAAACTCCATTCAACATCTTGATACACATAATCATTTTTTCTTTTGATTGCTTTCACTTGGGGTAAATTTCAATGCATGAAATGACAGCAAAGAACACTTAATTTTTCTTCACCAGTTTGACCATTTTTCCTAAAAAGATTTTCTTATTTTTCCACCCCATAACAGAAATTAGAACAATTTTATAACCTCTCATATTCACTAATATATATATTAAATATGTAATATTTTCAACTTAATATGTATGAAATGGGGTATTTTGCTTTAATTTCCATTTTTCTTTTGTATTACCGATTACATAATCTCAAGGGTTTGCTTAAAGTTTCAAATCCATTTGAGGTATAGTCTATCCATGTCCTTTGTCCATATATATTTTTCATATGTTTGAACATAGCAGTCTTGCATGGATAACTAGTATTTTCCTAAATGTTCTCTTCCAGATTTATGACAAATTATACTAGGAATCTCTACTAAGTAAAATGAAGCTAAGGACCATGTGTTGCACAGTGGTCAAATGCTCAAAAAATATTTGTTGGAAGACGAGGAAGGAAGGGAGAAAAACTTATTCCCCAGGTGAAGAGCAATTATAAGCAAGGAGTAATCATCTTAACAGGGAGGTCTGGGAGAAGTCTCTCTTTTTCTACAGGAATTCAGAAGCTTGCCATGTTTTTCCCTTTTAAAACCTTTACCCATTCAACTTTAAAATATACTTGTCAATCTAAGGTGAGGATGAAGTATCATCTGTAACTGGAATACTATATTTCTACCTGGAAGATGTGACAACTCTCAAAGCATTTGGTTTTGAAGGTTTTGATTGTTTATTTTGCAGAAAGGAAAAAGTGCTAGAATAGGGGAGGTTTTGCTACTATAGACCCAAACTGCTCAGTTTTGTTTTGATTTGTTTTTTAACTTCTCCTCTCCTGTCATTTTATTGTATATGACACCAATTTTATTCAAATGAGGTATTTTTGTTTGTCAGGTGAAATGGCAAATATAACAAGTACATTTCTGGCAGAATAGTGGGAATAGTGAGAAACTATCTTTGACAAAGAGTAGGAGCATCACAGATTGGTGGTTCCATATGAGAACTGTACTACAGAAAGTCATCTCACCCCACCCACCGCAGAATAGCTTGGGCTTACCTTGGACCGTGATCCGAGGCACAGTCAGGCCACTGCTCTTCGAGCAGGGACCCCACAAGGGGCAGATCCAGAGAGTCCCCTTCCTTCTTCCTTCAGGAGGAGCGGCGCGGGAGGGCAATGCAGGAATCTGCTGGGTTTCGAGACTCCAACCGGGGCTGTGTGCCAGAGATAGACACACTCTGTCGCAGGCCGGGTGAGCTCGGAGTGCGACCGGAGACCAGGGAGACGGGAGTGACTGACTGCTTTTCTCTGAGGGCGCACTGAGGAGTGGGGCTCCGAGATCTTGACTCCTGCGGGCCGGTGACTTGGAGGCCGCCATCTTCATTCCTCTCCTCCAAAGCTGTACGGAAAGCGTTCAGGGAACAAAAGCTCCCAAGAGCGAACCCAAGTAGATTACTTAGCCCGGCCCCGGGCAAAGGCGGTGTAATTCCCTCTCCAGCGAAGACATTTGAGAATCACTGCAACAGGCCCCTCCCCCAGAAGATCAGCAAGAATATCCAGCCAAGACCAAGTTCACCGATCAATGAAAACTGCAGAACTCCAGAGTTAGGAAAAAGCAACACATAGAATTCATGGCTTTTTTTCCCCCATGATCCTTTATTCTTTCAGAGTTAAATTTTTTAAATTTTATTTTTTTCTTATTTTCTTATTTTATTTTTCCTCCTTCCTATTTTAACTTTTTTTTAACTAGTATCTTATCAATACCTTTTAAAAAAATCTTTTCTAATTTCCACTGTTACATTCATATTTCACCCCCTCATTGTATTTAACCTTATTTTTTGTATACATATAGGATTTTTTTTTCTTTAAAATTTTGGGATACAATTTCTTCTAATAGATCAAAATATACCCTAAATCTAGTACATGGCTTGGTTCTAGTCTCCAGCCTGATCACATTCTTTCCTTTTATTCTTTTTTTTTCTTTTCTCTTTTTTCAACCAACTCTCTTTTATCAATCCCTTTTTTAGAATCTTTTTTCAATTTTCATCTTTACACTCATATTCCATCCCTTCGTAGTGTTAATCCTTATTTTTGTATATTTATAAGTTTTTGTTTCTTTAAAATTTTGGGAGGTAGTTTCTTCTAACAGACCAAAACATCCAAAATCAGGTGTGGGGCTCTGTTCTAATCATAAGTCTAATATATATATTTTTTTTCTTTTTCTCTTTTTTAGTTTATTTCTTTTTTCATTTTTTTTCTTCCCCTCCTCCCTTCTTTCTTCAATCCCTGGTTTCGGCCCTTTTCTGATTTTTCTGGGGTTGTTGCTACCCTTTTAGTATTTTGTTCTCTCATTCATCTATTCTTATCTCAATAAAAGGAAAAGGCGGAAAAACTCACCACAAAAAAAAGAACAAGAGGCGGTACCCACGGCTAGGGACCTAATCAATACGGAAACTAGTAATGTCAGAAATAGAATTCAAAATGCCAAATATCAAGGTGCTAGCTGGGCTCAAAAAAAGCATGGAAGATATTGGAGAATCCTTGTCTGGAGAAATAAAATCCCTTTCTGGAGAAATAAAAGAACTAAAATCTAACCAAGTTGAAATCAAAAAAGCTATTAATGAGGTACAATCAAAAATGGAGGCTCTTACTGCTAGGATAAATGAGAGAGAATTAGTGATATAGAAGACCAAATGATGGAGAAAAAAGAAGCTGAGAAAAAGAGAGACAAACAATTACTGGACCACAAGGGGAGAATTCGAGAGATAAGTGATACCATAATATTAGAAACAATATTAGAATAATTGGGATCCCAGAAGAAGAAGAAAGAGAGAGAAGGGCGGAAGATATATTGGAACAAATTATTGTAGAGAATTTCCCCAATTTCGTGAAGGGAACAAGAATCAAAATCCAGGAGGCACAGAGAACATCCCTCAAAATCAATAAAAATAAGTCTACACCTTGTCATCTAATAGTAAAAATTACAAGTCTTAGTGACAAAGAGAAAATCCTGAAAGCAGCTCGGGACAAGAAGTCTGTAACATACAAAGGCAGAAATATTAGATTGGCAGCAGACCTATCCACAGAGACCTGGCAGGCCAGAAAGGACTGGCATGGTACATTCAGAGCACTAAACGAGAAAAATATGCAGCCAAGAATACTATATCCAGCTAGGCTATCATTGAAAATAGATGGAGAGATAAAAACTTTCCAGGAAAACAAAAACTAAAAGAATTTGCAAACACCAAACCAGCCCTACAGGAAATATTGAAGGGGGTACTCTAAGGAAAGAGAGAGCCTAAAAGGAACAAAGACCAGAAAGGAACAGAAACAATATACAGTAACAGTCACCTTACAGGCAATACAATGGCACTAAATTCATATCTGTCAATAGTTACCCTGAATGTAAATGGGTGAAATGCCCCAATCAAAAGACATGGGATAACAGAATGGATAAAAAAACAAGACCCATCGATATGCTGTCTACAAGAAACCCATTTTAGACTCAAAGACACCTCCAGATTTAAAGTGAGGGGGTGGAAAACAATTTATCATGCTAATGGACATCCAAAGAAAGCTGGGGTGGCAATCCTTATATCAGATAAATTAGATTTTAAGCCAAAGACTATAATAAGAGATGAGGAAGGATACTATATCATACTTAAAGGGACCGTCCAACAAGAAGATCTAACGATTGTAAGTATCTATGCCCCTAACATGGGAGCAGTCAATTATATAAACCAATTAATAAAAAAATCAAAGAAACACATCAACAATAATACAACAATAGTAGGAGACTTTAATACTCCCTTTACCGAAATGGACAGATCATCTAAGCAAAAGATCAACAACGAAATAAAGGCCCTAAATGACACACAGATGGACATCACAGATATATTCAGAACATTCCATCCCAAAGCAAGAGAATACACATTCTTCTTTAGTGCACGTGGAACATTCTCCAGAACATCCTGGGTCACAAATCAGGTCTCA
>CM052898.1:105357666-105419657 GCA_028534135.1 Potos flavus
AAAGACAATTATCATATGATCTCTCTGATATGAAGAATTTGAGAGGCAGGGCGGGGGGTCGTGAGGGGTGGGGGGGGGGAAATGAAACAAGATGGGATCGGGAAGGAGAAAAACCATAAGAGACTCCTAAACTCACAAAACAAACTGAGGGTGGCTGGGGGAAGGGGGGTGTGGGGATGGGGTGGCCGGTTATGAACATTGGGGAGGGTATGTGCTATGATAAGTGCTGTGAAATGTGTAAGCCTGATGATTCACAGACATGTACCCTGGGGCAAATAATACATTATATGTCAAATAAATAAATAAATAAACAAACAACAGACATTTAACAATAAAAAAAATGTGATCAGTTTGTTATCAGCATAAGAAAAAAATCCATAGTGTAATTATAAATATTCTTTATTTTGACACTGAAAGTCAGTCATACATCATATTTGTTGACAAAAATTCTTAAGAACACAAACATTTTCTCTTCCTTTTGGCTGGCTCTGAAGACCTGAGCTTTGATTGACCTTTCAACAACACAATAGATTTATTCATTTACTGCCCAGCTGTTTTAATTAGAAGACCTGAAGGAACAAGTCTGATTCTTGACCCTGGACCAGGTTAGAGCTGCCAGGTAAACAAGGCCCTAGTGGGAAAGGCAAAGCATGTATGCTTCTCGCATTCAGGAATGTAAGGTCAGGGCAGCTGATTTTTGGTAAAAGTCCTCAAAGAAGTGTGTTGGGGAACGTTTTGAAATTATAAACACCAAAATAAGAATTTTCTGGACTAGGGCTATCGATGATTTTCACATTTTATTCTCTCAGCCTTACAAAGATGATTGGAACATTTTGGGGGTTGAGAGATGTATTAAAGAAATGGTAGTAAACTTGGAAAATTACTAAAATTTGAGAAATCATAAGATATTTGAGAATGCCTCTTTTTTAGTTATGTTTGGTATAGGATATCATGTGATATGCAAGTGTCATGTTGTGACTCCAATTAAATTGCCAAAAGTTCTGGCAGGACAAAGTCCCTATTCCCTATAGCTCAGATTCCATAATTCTAGAAGACTGAAAGTCATAGAAAAGCCTCAAGTTTTAGAAGGGAAAACAGATTCCCATGTTCCAAACACAGCATAGCCACTTGAGAAAATTTCTCTCTCCATGTTAGCACCTAGACTTGGTCGCCCTAGTTAATATGAAAATATGTGCCTTTCAAACTAAAGTATGTCAATGAGGAGTGCGTCCTACTCTTCAAAAGTTTCAAAAATAAAACATTTTAAAAAACAAAAAATCACCCACTACTCATCACAACTTCAAAGTAAACTAAAAAGTGAATTCTAAACACACACACATACTGAATCCTCCTCAGTTCTGTATCTCAGAGTAACAACTATAAATAGGTGCATATATTTCTATAATATTGTCCATTTTATACAGGTATGGACTTTTTAAAAAAGGCACTTTATAGAGCATAGGTCTAAATATGTCCAGATTGACCTACCTTACTTTCTGGTTGTGAATTTTAATTTATTTTGAAATCCTTTATTGATAGACATTTGGTTTTTTGTCTATTTTTTTAATCCCAAACAAAGGTATAATAAATATTCTTGCTCACATATATTGCTATTTCATGTACAAAATTCTGGAGATCACATGCACAATGTCAAGGTAGTACAGAGAAAAGATCATAGTCTTTGGAACCATAAAACATTTTCTTTCAATTATGGTTATATTATTTGCAAGTTTAACAATTTTGGCCAAGTAGAACCATAGTTTCATCATCAATAAATTGGTGGTAATAATAATCCCTTTATAGGACTGTGAAGATGGAGTGAGATAAAATACATAAAATTTATTTTTAAAACTGAAACTAATGTACATGCTTTTATTGTTAGAGGTTATATGCAATTACAAGATTATCAGTTTGGTCAGTTGTTACCATTTCTCTGAAGCAGGGCCATCAACTGAAATTTACACCAAGAATGGTTGGGGTGGGTCCACAGAATGAGGGAAACAGGGTGGAAAGGAAGATGCCAGGAAATGGAACAGCCTTTGAAGTGAACTTCAGAACATCTTGTGCAAAAAAGTCTACTGGGGGTTCCTAAATTAGTTGTAGAAATTAGAGTCTGTGCTTCTCTTCATGAAGGCTTGGCTCAGCCTGAAAACACAGTAGACAATAGGAGGAACCAGAGGCCTTCAATACTGTCCTGGAAGCAGCAGTTGCCAAAGTGGATATAGCGGCTCCATTGTGACAAACCCTGAAGGAGCAGGAGTATTGCAGAGCCTATAAACTTTTTCCTATCTCGACTAAATTATTAAAGAAAAAATCTATCCTAGAGGTCTAGGACTGTCTCTCCTAAAAGTCAGAATCAGAGAAATCTCATACAGGTTTGGTCACATCCATTCTCCAAAGAATCAAGAGAAATAGTCTACCTTTGCTGACAAGGGTACACACATACTAGTTCAGGTAATGTGTGTGGTTCATTGAAGATGAGACAGAAAATTCAAAAATTGGGACACTTCATGGGCTCTGCCACTCTAGAAGGAACCTTTCCCTCTTCATCATCACACTCAACTATTTTTTTTCATTTCAGGAATATTAGGAAAAGATCTTGTGATCTTGTTGTGAAGCCCCAATTTTCTCCCCAAGAAAGAAGGAGCAATTTTCTCTTTGGTAAAACTGGCTCATGGAGCACAGAGTTATCAAAGCCCAGTCCATATGCACCTGCTTTTGGGATCCAGCCTTCCCACAGCCCACATATATTGCTCACTCTTCTATACTATACATAGCCTGTGCAGGGGTTGAAGGGAGACCTGAATTCTCTGGCTTCTCTGCCTATGACTGGGTGAATGAATCAAGTCATGGAAAAGGAAATAGGATTCAATTTGATCTCAAGTCCGTGGTTGATTTCCCAAACTATTTGGCAGAATAAAAGTGGTGTTTGGGGTGTCTTGGACTCCTGTGTGTATTTTACAACTGGTTCAGAATTTGTGAGTGAGAGATGTGTGAAACAGAACAAATTCAAAGGATGTGGCAAAGAGCAGCCAGAGAACTGACAATAGCCAAAAACTTGCTTAGTAACCAAGAACTTGCTTAGGCTAAAGCAGAAAAAAGTGGCTTCGTCATCAGACTTGACTGGCTTCCACTCTAGGCTCTAGCCCTCCTTTCCTTCAGGTGGACATTTTTTTACTCTCCCAACTGCTGGCATGGGCTCTGCAAGGCCACCAGGACTTATCCTTACCTTGGGTTGGAAGGATTTAAGAGAACCTGAGCCTAACCCTTAGGATTAGAGGCAGTTTTACCAGGGGCTGAAGGTCAAGCTGCAAGCCCTTCCCTTGCACAAGTACTTCCCAAGGCCCAATGCATTCTCTTTCCGAAACACTGGGAGGAAGCAATGACCCTGGCCCAGCACCAGAAGTATTAGATACTCCTGCCTTCCTGGGGATTACCCTTTAAGGTCCTGGGCAACATGAAGGGTCAGCCTGCTTTGAGACTTATCTTTAAACAGTCCCAGCAACAAGCTACCATTGCCAATCTCTTGGAGAAACCAGACTCCATCTTTGACTGTAAGGGGAAAAATGTGAATTAGATGCTACTTGCTTTATGGCAACCTCCTCCCTAAAGAATGGCCCAAGATGGGGAGGTGGTGGTGCCAATAGACTTACCAGTGATAATGAAGACATAACTGAACGGGACCAGCTATAGCATCAGAGATCCTTCCAAGGAAGACTGAAGGCCTGGAATTCTCTGAGGGCTTGCCCTGCACAAGGACCCTGAAAGCACCAACCACAGAAGTGACAGATTTGGGATTACCAATAATGAGCCATGAAAATGACAATAAACACATTTTGATGAGCCAAGCTGTTGGGTTGGTGGACCCAGGACTGCGGGAGACTCCACAAACTGTCTGCCACGCTAGACAACATGGCTCCTCAGGACTCTCCACTTGAGCTGCGCTGAAACCCTGCCATATAAGGAAATGACCCTGGAATCCTAAAGCTGCACTGAAACCCTGCCATATAAGGAAATAACCCTGTCCTACCCACCCTATCCCAAATAAAAACCCCACTTCCCTATCCCCACGTGCAACTTCCTCGGCCCTCCATTTGCTGGTGCACCGGGGAACCTTGCCCGAGAGCGCCTCCATTAAAGCCTACTCGAACCACTTGCCGCCTCTGAGTCTCTCCTTTATCCTTTTCCCTGCTGCTGAAACCTTACACAAGCTATCATAAATTTCCTTTCTATTTGCAATATTGAAAACAATATTCATTGTCAATGTCATATGAAGAGACAATCACAGAGTATGCCAAATAGTGTAAAAAATAACGAGCATTGTGGATAGAATTGTCAAATCACTATGTCGTATACCTGAAACTAATAACTAATATAACATTGCAGGCCAACTATACCTCAATAATAAGTTACATATAATAAACATACAATAACATACAATAAATTGAGATGTACCAAGCAGTTAATAAATAAGTTAATAAGTATTTCAATTTCGTGGATTTGACAGTCGTGTTATTTGTCAGCTTTTCAAAATTTGTAGTGTGCTTTGATTTCTCTTTTTCATTCTTATTTCATTTTCCAATCGAATTCTAAATTCACAAATTTGCATTGTTAAGGAAAGCTCCAAAAATTGAATAAACTTTTGACCCTCATAAAATCTGCATCTACCTTTGCTCAGAATTAATTATAAAGTTAACTTCTGATACCAGATGATTCATGGCTTGTTAATCTACTCTTATTATTTATTTCCCTACATCATGATTAAAAGCTGACAACTTTCTTTGGATATGAACCTGTGACCCTTGGCGTACAACTGTCTCTGGATAGCATGTTAGATAAATGTAAATGCCAACCATTTGAAGCACCTATTATTTTATGTTAACCATTCTTATATTGCTATAGCATGTGCTTCAGATGCTAGGCGTTGGCCAGTCCAACTGGACTTGTTTTTAGCTCTTGCTGAGCTTGTCACCTGGTACTCATCTTAGGACTAAATCTAATTTCAGGTCTCATTCCCTGCACTTTTGTTCAGACACAAACATCAGGACTTTCTTTTCAGGCATGAAAGAGTGTTTTGGTTCTCTATTGCTGTGTAATATAGGTACTCAGTGATTAGTAGGTTAAAACAGTAACAATTTTATCTTTAACATTTCTGTGGGTTTACTGTGCTCAGCCGGGGGATTGCTTCTGTGTCATGAAACATGGGTTGGGCCACAGTCATCTGAGGGCTTGGTTAGGCTGGACCATCTGAGATGGCTCATTGCATGGCTGGCAGTTGATGCTGGAGCCCAGCACAAACAAGTAGCCCACATGGCCTATCAACCAGGCCACCCACATGGGCTCTCCATGGGTTCTGGGTTCTCACAGTGTAGTGTCCAGACTGTAAGAAATGTTTCAAGAGTGTCATTTCAGGATAAAGAAAGCAGAAACTTCAAGTCCTCATAAATTCTAGGCCTATAACTGGCACAGCATCAATTCTGCCATATTCTATTAATTAAAGCACTCACAGGCCAGCTTGGAAGGGAAAATCAAGTCAACCTTTCCATGGAAAGAGTGACGAAGGATTTGTAGCCATTTTTAACCTATCATGCAAGGATATATAGCAGCTAGATCTCAAAAATATATCATTAAAGCCCCAGATAGTAGTTGTTATGTAAAGTCAGAGACTTTTAGGCAGATATTTTTCCTCCTTTGTACTTTTGTCTTTGAATTCTGCCTGAAATGGTGTAATCTTAGGATGGACTAAGTCAGAGTAGATTTCCTTGTGCTACAGAACAATTTGATGACTCTTTATCCTCTTAGGTCTATTTCTCCTAAAACAGCATTATTTTCCTAATGAGAAAAGAAAACTGTTAAGAATAAAGTTGATCAATATCATTGAATGTAAATTCATTATTAACTCTTAGATTAAGCATTCAAATTGACTTGGACCCTGTCAATAAGAGATTGATGTTGGTCAGTCTGCTTTTGAATAACTATGAACTGAGGCTCCCTTCTTATCTAGAAGAAAACAATATGAAGAATCCCCAAACCCCGATATTCTTCCTAACTTGGAAACATATGCCAAACTTACTCTTTCCCAAATAATATTTTATATAGAAATTCAAGACGTGTGGCTCTGTCAAAAGTATACATTTAATCAGCATCAGTTCTAATCAGACCGAAATTTGATAAAATAAATTTTCTTCCTGGCAGATGTAGTAATTCTTACATTGCAGAGTCACACCATCTGTTGTAACAACATCATTGTGGGGATTTCTTAGAGAACATATATATGAAATCACCAGATATGCTGTTAAAATTGATGCCACAATGGTAGCCTTTAAATGCATCAAACTTAATGTTTATCATTGCCTAAAGAAAGCCCCAAGCCATCTCTATACGCCAAAAAGTCTAAAGCAGCCGTTCCCAATATAAACTAATCAAGAGCTGTCACAGGAGTGTGTATACCGTCTGGCATCACATACCCCAAGTCTTCACTTAACACCAAAGTTCAGGAGTTTCGCTCTCTCTAGATTAACTAATTTTGGGATTTCATAGTGTATGCAATCAGTAAAAACTGATACATGAACACTGAAACAGTTATGGTATGTCTGATATCAATGAAGCCATTCCCAAATATTATCTCATCCCAGTAGTTGTTAAAGTTACCATGGTTGCTATACATTCTTCTGTTTGATACTGATCACATAGTGATGTCACTAAAATCGTCATGATGAGTGTTGTCTTCCTGTAGGCAGTTTCTTCAGCCGTTGCAAATACCTTTTTTATCTGTGGTATGACCAAGAGAATAGCTCATAAGAGCAAATGGGAAAACTGTTCACTAAAGTTCTAGATAAGAATCTGGGAACTAACACAGTGACTCAATTATATTTCATCAAGATTCAGGTATTACAGTGATGGTGGAAGCCATGAATGCAATTTTTGGAGCAAGAAGAAAATTTAAAATAAGTCTAAGCATTTTGTAAAAACTCCTTTTACTGTGTAAATAGTTCAACATACCACATCAGTTTACTAGTATTAGAGACACTACTCAGATAGGATTTTATCCTGGCTGTATTTAAAATCACCTGTAAAACTTTTAATGAAATAAGTGCTTGGGATTTATATCCCCTATGTTTCCGATTTAAGCAGGAGACTCAAAAGTAAATACATATAACTTAAGTGGACCCTTAGCTACAGCCCAAGTTTATCAACAATTGATAATTACTAAGGTGGCTATGTCATGATAGTAAAACAACTCTCATTCATTCAATAATAATTCAATTTTAGCATCACCTATGTGCTGATACTGTTGGCAGTATTGACAGTAGAAGCTCTTAGGGTATTAGGATTCCAGCTTATGCTACAATATTTTATTTTATTATTTTACTTTATTTTCTGAGAGATAGAAAGAGAGAGAAAGAGAGCACGCCCGAGTTGGGGGGGGGGGGGTAGATAGGGACGGAAGGAGAGGTAGAGAGAGAATCCCAAGCAGACTCCATGCACAGAGGGGGGCCCGGCTCAGGCTTGGATCTCACAACCCTGATATCGTGACCTGAGCAGAAACCAAGAGTCAGACGTGCTTAATAGACTGAGCCACCCAGGCACCCCTGGAATAGTTTAATCAACAGCTTATCAGAAGGTAAACTGACTTCAAACTTATTTAAAACTTAAAGAAGTTGTGCTTGGGTACCTACATTTTATTTTTTAATAGGAAATTTAACTTTTGTATCACTTTCTGAGGCTAACAAATCAATACTACTGGATTCACACAGTGAAAAGAATCTCCGGCAAAACAGCTCCAGAATAAGAATGGCCAACCCAAACCTTCCTAAGTTTTACACAATTTCTATCACTACTTTGTTCCTTTGAAGACAATTACAGCAAAGCTGTTTCATTGGCTATTGACAGTATAAGAAAATGCCAAAACATTAAGCAGGTATCGACATATAGTATAAGAGCAAAAACAGCTGTCATACTGTTTGTCTGACATACAGCTGTTATACGCAATGTGCTATTTTTTACTGTGATGCTTTTCTTGTGGGGCAAAGCAGTCAGCCGAAGATTGCCTGATGGCACTAGTTGTACACCACTCAAGAAAAATTATATCTACAGTATATAAAAATATAAAAATGGACAGGAGCGCTCCTTGTTAAGGAGTTAAGAATGTCCACAGTCAGAGCCACAATTCAGACATTCAAATCAGTATAGAATGCAAAGCTTTTTGTGATTTATTTTCCAATATTTTTTATTATTGTTGAAGCATAATTGATCTACAGGAACCTATTAGTTTCAGATGTACATCTCAGCAATTCAGTATTTTTATATTTGACAAAATGACTCCCATGATAAGCCTAATTACCATAATTATGTCACCACCTATACACTGCCAGAGTTTCCTGCCCCATGTTTATGACCACCTGCTCCTCCTCATACTTGGAAGAACAGTTTCTAATGTTGGATCCCGACTCTTCTATCATCTGGCTATTTCTAGATTATTATGTGGCAAATTTCTTGAAAGTTCTAATTCATCACTTTCAGCCTATTAAATTATGTAGTTAGCTGCACAGAACCCTAGATTGACAGGTATCTATGAGAGTACGTGTAAATTCCAAAGAATTTTGTGCTATTGATAAGCTGTCAAAATGAATCATATTCCCCCAAAAAAGATTATTTTATTTTAAAATTAAGTTGTTGGGGTACCTGGGTAGCTCAGTTGGTTAAGCATCTGACTCCTGGTTTTGGCTCAGGGTCATGATCTCAGGATCAGGAGATTAAGTTCCACGTTGGGCTCCATGCTCAGCGCAGAATCTGCTTGTCCCTCTCCCTCTGCTCCTCCCCCTGCTTGCTCTCTCTTTGCAATAAATAAATAAAATCTTTGGGGAAAAATTAAGTTGTTATTAAAGATAATGGTCATCAAATCATGCTATCCTATGAGCATTATATTCTAATATTATTTGCATGAAAATCATAGAAAATAATATTGACATGTAAGGACTACAGTAAGTGTCCAGATATGTGATATAACAAGTTACATAGTTCCTGCCTCTAATAGAAAACAGAAGGTAAAAAGCCTTGGTTATTTACCTACATTAATTTTGGAGGAACTTATCAAAGAAAAACTTTTTTATGCTATTATTTTCTTTGACAGACACATGTTGAACAAGGGAGTCAAGTAATATCAGTAGAATTTTTATATATTTTAGTAAAAATTATCATTTCCAGAATTCTCTCAGCCTTACCTATGAAATCATTAATTTTTTTAATGTACGTATAGAAAAATATATATATATATATATTTTTTTTAAATAACTTATTTATTTATTTGACAGAGGGAGAGATCACAAGTAGGCAGAGAGGCAGGCAGACAGAGAGGGGAGAAACAGGCTCCCTGCTGAGCAGAGAGCCCGATGCGGGGCTCGATCCCAGGACCCTGAGATCATGACCTGGGCCGAAGGCAGAGGCTTTAACCCACTGAGCCACCCAGGCGCCCCCGTATAGAAAAATATATTATAATTAATTTTATTTGCTTGGTCATGGACCATTATTTCACTATCACCATCAACACTCATTTATCTAAAGCAGCCTAAGAAGACAAGGCACATTGTTGGATGAAATAAGTAATAAGAATTATCATTTCTCCATCTCTCAACATGTCATTCTTTGACCAATTATCCTAATCAGTACTACTGAGTTACTAATCCAGTGATACCTCAATATTTTCCTCAATTATCTTTACTCAGACTGACTGGACTTAGAAGATATGTATAAACATGTATGTACATGCATGTATACACACACATGAACACATACACAAGCACAAACACATAATCTAGATGTTTCTGTCTCTACTTCCTATCATAATCATTTTTACCAAAAAAGTAAATCTTTTCTGGTTCTCTAGGACTGTTGGATCTGGACAAGGTAAATGTCTGTGTCTATGGTACAAGTCTTGTAGCACGATCTGTAAGAACCATATAAGTACCAGTGTACTTATGGGCTATTTTAGAAAAATCTTGTTAATCTACCATGAAGGAATTATTCCCAGGATTCATTGCTTAATTAAAACAAACCCAGTTGAAGGATCTCTTCTAGAAGATTGACACTGATTTTTCTATAATATTATTTGAGAATTAACCAAGACCCAAAAGGGAAGGAAAACATAATAACCCTTTTCCAAGCATCTTAGTTACTTGAAGAGGAGTGTCCTGATAATGTATCTAGCATGACAAAAACGAATTCTCAGAATCGTCCCTGTGCTTTCCCTTTTGGTTTGCTCAGTTTTTTTTTTACATGCTTCAATGAATGTGAGTAGAGTTGGTAGAGGTCTTTATTAATCCTAAAGAGACCTCCTTTTCCTTGTCTATATTATTGTTACAGACACATGAATATCCTAATATGATAATGTAAAACTTTAGCTTATAATATTCTTGAAACACTTAGTGGGGGTGGAGACAAAATCAACAGCAATTTTACTTACTAGATTTGAAGCTGGAAAAAAAAAAGATTTGAAGGTGATTTCTCTTTTAAAGGTCAATTAAAAATTTGTTCACATAGATCCTAGGCCTATGAGGAATGTTAAGAAAATGAAAGTCATAAAATAGCAGAGGTTATGTTTTAGGAATTAGAAGATTAAATGAAAAGAGTTTTGTCTAAATGGTCCCATTTAAAATTATGTCAGGTTTCCAGGCAAATCATAGAAATAAAAATACTTATCAGATCTGAATAGAAACACAAAGCTTTAACAACCACTGGGCAAAAGCACTACTGGATTTTGAGTTAGGTATTTCGAACAATTCATTAAAACTACAGCTGCTGGAATTATTAATGACAAAATGTACCTTCAAAAGAGCTCTACACCTATCAGGCTGCAAGGGGTTATCTCCGTCACACAGGATTCAGAGTTTGGGCAAGTCTTTAACTTGGTTAAAAAAATGAAAGTAAAGATCGTTTAGTAGGAGTGCATGCAGATTCAATCTTTCTGGAAAGCAATTTAATGGAATTTATTTCAAAACATAAAGCTTTTTAAATGTGTGTTCACTCTGTTTTTGTTTGGGTTTTCTCAAATGAAGAGAGAGAAGGAAAAAAAAATATTGAGATAAAGTTTCAGACACAAACTGTTCGGTATGCAATTTCAAGAGGCACACAAGAGAATGAGGAAGTGAGACAGGGAAGCAAGGGAAGCCAACGAAGGGTGTGTTGATGAGCAGGTTACCTCTATGGGCAATTGCGGCCCAAACTCATTGGGGCCCATCTGAGAGACTGTGGAATGTATGTCACAGTGGTACCGCTGAGAATTCATGAAGTTGGCAGATCTACTGCACCATCTCTCATTCTTTGTGGATTGAGGGTCACTCCAAGGACATGAACTCTCTGGTTCATGTGGCCCTATGATGCCAATAGGCTAGTTACCACATCAAGAGACAACTACCAGGCCATCAAGAGTCAGGATACCATCACATTGTATGGGAATTTTGAGCAGATGGCCTCCTGGGTAGGCAAAGAAGACATGAGCAGTGCACTGATGCTGTCTGCTATGCCCTTTGACCCAGGAAATCACATGCAGAAATCTGTTCTTCCGTTACGTCTCTCACAGTGAGTAGATGAATGCTAGTAGAATTTCTAAACGGTTTTTTTATGTTCACATGCACATTATGTAAGAAGTCAGTAAATTTTTGTTTAATGTTAGATTCTATCAAAAAGCCATTTCTTCCTACAATCAATTCAAATTTCTATTGAAATTGTGGTCTATTAAATAATCTGTTTCATAAACATACAGTTATAATCACAACATATCCTGCTATCATGTGATGCCTGATAATATGATCAAATGAATATTCCTAGGAAACTGAAGAGAATATCCACAAGGTTGCCAAATTTGGGAAATAAAAACTAAAGGACAGGGATACTTGGGTGGCCTGGTGTGTTGAATGGCCGACTCTTGGTTTCAGCTTGGATCATGATCTCAGGGCTGTGGGATCGAGCCTTGTATAAGCTCCATGCTCAGCACAGGGTCTGCTTCGGATTCTCTATCCCTAGCCCTCCCCCTCAGCCCTCCCTCTCTCAAATAAAAAAAATAATAAAATCTTAAAAAACAAAACCAAAAAACTACAGAACACTCAGTATATTCATTTCCTGGGCCACTATATCAAAGCGGCACAAAGTAGGTGCCTTAAAACAAAAATGTATTCTCTCACAGTTCTGAAGACTGAAAGTTTGAAATTAAGGTGTCTCTCTCTGCAGGCTCTAGGGAAGGATCCTTCCTTGATTCTTCTAGCTTCTACCGGTTGCTGCCAATCTTTGGTGTTCCTAGCTGTAGATGCATCATTTCAATCTCTGCCTCCACCTTATGATCTTCTCCCCTCTGTATCTCTGTGTCCGTGTTCTTCTTTTTTTTTTTTTCTGTGTTCTTCTTATAAGGACATCAGTGATTGGATTTAAATCCCACCATCATACAAGATGACCTCATCTTAACTTGATTACATCTGCAAAGAGCCTATTTCCAAATAAGGTCACATTCACAGGTTCCAGGTGGCATGAAATTTGAAGAGACATAATTCAACCCAGTATACCCAGTTACATTTGAATTCAGATAAACAATGAAAATTGCCCCCAAATATTGCATGGGGCATATTTATACTGAAAAAAAATTATTGTTTACTTAAATTTAAATTTTAATTTGATGTTTTGCATTTTTATCTGGAAAACTTACTCCTAAAGAGTATTCAGACTTTTCAGCATTACCTCATTTCTACATGACTTTTGAACAGCTGTTTCTGAAACTGGAGCTTGAAATTAAGAAAAAGTAGCAAAGATTCTCAGGTTTCCCTGAGGCCTGAAGTCTAATCCACTTTCTCTAAATAATTACAGAAGTATATGGATTAGTGTTCTTTGTTTTTTGCCCCGTTTTTGCTTGGAATCAGAAGTCTTGATGAATTCTATTTTATAAGCATTTATTAAGTTATTCACAATATATAAGAATATGTGTGGGACACTTGGGTGGCTCAGTTGGTTAAGCGTCTGCCTTCGGCTCAGGTCATGATCCTCAGGTCCTGGGACCAAGTCCCACATCAGGCTCCTTGCTAAGTGGGGAGTCTGCTTCTCCTTCTGCTTGCTGCTCCCCCTGGTTGTGCTCTCTGTTTTTCTCTCTGACAAATAAATAAATTAAATATTTTTAAAAATATGTGTGAATAATGAGTATGGGCACACAGACAGTAGAAAGAGAACATGCACCTCCTGCCCTCTGAACTTACAAATTAATTCTAGTGATGAGAAAGTCATCTCCCAAACTGCAGCAAGACAGACTATGTGCTACCAAAGGAGTATAAGCAAAGTGGAAGGAACCTCAATTAATTGCTATCCCACCCACTCTAGAAAGTTCAGGTCAGATTTCATGGAGAGATAACTTTGGAATCAAACCTTAGAAGAGCAAAAGGCCATAAATGTGAAGTTGGATGGGAGAGAATATCCTATGTAGGCAGAGACCAAACATAGGAATCTGTTTAAGGATTAATGAATTATTTAATTCAGTGGTTCCTAAAGTTTATTGTCTGTCAGTGTCTCCAGTATTCTGAATTCCTATAGTTTTATTCCAAAGGGTACTGATTCAGTAGGTCCAGGATGGTTCATTTAAAAAAAAATTCCCCAGGAATTGCAAAGTATAATAAAGACCCAAATGGGCAATATCTCAAATGCAACCTAAGTTTGTATTTGGTTCACATTATAGTCCAAGGTCAATGTGGTAGGTTAGGGTCAGGTTTGGTAGGAGTAGATTGAGAGAGGAAATCTATTTTGTATTTCTATAACACAAGTTATTTTTAGATCTACTCAGTGACCTGAGAATTTTATTGCCAAGAAGATTTTTCACTAATACAAGTCCCTTCTTTCCTTCTTTTCACAAATATTAAAAAAAAAAATTCCTGTTACTCCTTCCCCATTAAACAGTTAAAAAGTCAGAGAATAATTCTCATTCCAAACTAATTTGTAAATGCCCCATTACTGATGGTTTCTAATTAGTAACATAAAATGAAGAAGACTGAATGTTCTCAGTTCTAAAACATGAACAAAACTGTGCTAATTGGTTATTTATTTTAGCTTACTGATATAAACGAGTCAGGAGCACATGAGGTAAATTACACCAAAATAGAGGAACTGGCTAATTTTTCATGTAGACTACCAAAAAAAAAGTATCTAAAAATAAGTGTAAATAGCTAAAAATAATGGTGTGAGTCAAACTCCAGAATATGCAGACTGTTGCTTGTTGTGTCTCTGCATTTCAAATAATGTTTAGGATGAAAAAAACCTTCCTCCTCAAAAAAGACAAAATATGCAACTCTACACATAGGAATGTGAACTTTCAGAGCAATGTTCCCTGACAACATGGAAAATGTTGAAGGTCTGTAACTAGAAAATTTCTTGTTCTCTTGATTTTAGGAAGGCCTCATAACATTTTCATGCCATGCATCATCTTGTAAGCAGAACACCAAGAATGTATTAGCTGTTTGAAAAGGTCAATGTACTTCTCATCTACACACCAGGTGATGATAACTAATATTTGTCATTTATGAAGCACAGGGGCCTTCCCTGTTGCCTTTGGTCCCTAGTAGTTGTGATGGATGGAGAGGGATGGGGGCTACTGTTAACGTTACTCTACCATACAGGTAACCAGTCTGAGGTTTAAGAATGTCACTGGAGGTATCTAATGTCACAAGACTTCTTAGTGAGAGAAGCATGGCTTGAATCTGATTTGCAATCCTGATTAACAGCCTGTTGGTCTTCCTATCACTCTATGAAGTTCCAAATTATCTCAGGGAAAGCTTATCCTCATGGAAATAATGTGCCAAACAGAGAATGGGCAATTGTTCTATTTGCTTCAGTTTTTGAGAAGTATTATTGGGTTTTCTTATTTATGAGAAGGAGTATTGGCTGTGGGTTAAATAGCTGAGAAGCAGTTATGGAAGATATGCAGCCATTATTAGGATTTAATATCACTGTGGTTTTGTTTTAAAATAACTTAGTAAGCTGAACTAATCAATATGACCAAGTAATGGTCTACGAAATTCTAGTTTGAAGCAAAGCTGTTAAAGAATCCAAAGATAAAATCTGAAACTAGCAAGACCCTACTACTAATCCCCTTTATCGTTTTAATGAAATTCAAGCCAAATCACGACGAACATTCAGAAATGAAGGGTTTAAAAAGGAAAATATGAAACTTGATTCTGCAGAGTTTCATTTCAAATCAAGTCTTAATAGCTATGTTTTACGATCATGAAAATGGAGGGTCATAGGACAGGCTTTTAACCATCATAGCAATAACAAGGTACCACTGCCATCAAGTAACAGTGTTTGCAGTGAAAAGTGTGGTGCATATTTTACCATTCTTACTTGAAATAAACTGTCCGTGTTATTATACTCCAGATGATCAATCCAGTAGCTTCCTATTCAGACCATCTTAAGGGACCCATAGCTTCATTAATTCTCACCTTTGAAAGTGCTTTAGCAAACAGGAACAAAAGCTGAATTTCTAACAATAAGGAACAGTTAATTAAATTATGATGTTTCCTTATATTGGCATATTATCTCATGAAGAATTTTTATTGACAAGGGAAAATGCTCATGATCTAATATTAACTGTGAAAAAAAAAAATGATACCAATTAAATTAGTTTGCCAAGGCTGCCATAGCAAAACACTACAGACTGGGTGGCTTAAACAACAGAAATTAATTTTCTCACAGTTCTGGAGGCTAGAAGTCAAGATCCAGATGTCCGTAGGTTTGGCTTCTTTAAGGCCTTTTTTCCAGGCCTGCAGATTACTATCTTCTTGCTGCATCTTCACATGGCTTTTCCTCTGTGCATGCTCAAACCTGGCATCTCTTTCTCTGCTTACAAGGATACCAGTCATATTGGATTAGGGCCCCATTCTAACAGCCTCATTTTAACTCAATCACATCTTTAAAGACTTTTTCTCCAAATAAGATCACATTCTGAGGAGCTAGGGGTTGAGACTTCACCATATCAATTTTGAGGAGACACAATTTAGTCCATAACACCTGTTACGTATAGAAAGATTTTTCTCTGGCTATATGTCTGTGTATTTTATGATAAAAACTAAAAGGAAATATGGCAAAAAGTTAACATAATTAATTGAGTAGGGTGAGATTAATTTTATTTTCATCTTTATAGTCCTCTGAATTGTAAAACAACACAAGTTTATTTAAAGAGGAATAAATCAATTTACTATTTGAATCAATTATAAATGAATCATTAAAAATAACAGGACATCTGATTAAAGAAGAATTGTAATGGTAAACCAAAGGACTTCTACACTAACCTATCTATATTAATGACTATCTTTCTTTTTTCTTTCATTTCCTTTTTTTTTTAAACTATAAACTATTTCTTCAACAAAAGTCTTAGGCAGAAGCTCAAGATATTATATTGGCAAAAGCAGAACTACTCTAGTTGATGCAAGATCATTTTCTTTGTGAACTATAAAGAAGTCTGTTGCACACAATAAATTTTTAAGTACTTTAAGGGCATAGACTAAATCTTATTCATCTTTGAAAATTTAGTCCCCAGACTAGTGCCTTCAACTGAATCCATACTCAATAAATATGTCAAACAACAAGACACTCAAGTATCTCATAGCTATTCTTTAAATAAGAAGACAACAGAAAGTATACTAGATTTGAGTCAAAGCAATTTTGTTCAAGCACTTGTTCTGCTGAATATCAGCAATCCATACAAGGTCTCTGTGCTTTGGTTTCCTTATGTGTTGGTAATGAAGGAGAAAAATCAATTTTCTTAGCTGTTTTAGGCCCAGTGAGAGAATTTCCTTTGTTTAGAAAAAGTCTGTGATAAGACACTTGGGATAAAAGATAAGATCCTGAGAACAGGAGCTAAGACAGGAAAAAAAAAAAAAAAAAGAAAAAGAAAAGCTTGTTTTCTTTGCACAAGAAAATGAGATAAATTTCGTTCTTTGGTTCTTACTATTGAAGGGGCACTGAAAAGAGAAAGAAAGTCAAAGAAGAAATAGAAGGGAAGTGAGAGAGTAACAGCAAGATGGTGAGAGTGTGGGGGAAATGTGAGATATCACAAGCATTAGAAATCCCTGCAAGCAGGAGAAAGCTTTAATATCCAATTTTAAGTGGTTTGCTCTATAAAGTGTAATTATATTACACTGTAGAGGTTTCTATTGTTGATGGTAAACAGTAGGGGATATGGAGGGAGAATGGATGACTCAAGAGAAAGGGCAAATCCATCTCTGGAGTAGAGTGAAAGAACTAAGGCACCCATGAGAATATAACCCATGAAAAACTTGCAAAAAATCTAAGAAGGATTTTGGACTTCCATGACCCTGGATCAATTTTATAAAGTCTTAAGTGGTTTTGAGATCTTACGTGATGTATAGGTCATATGTTAAATGGAATCATTAGGTACTACTGTTGACTTTATAGATTTACTATATTAGTTGAATGAGATAGTAACAGCTAGTATTTATACAGGACTTACTATACGTTAACCACTTTTGGAAGCACTCTAGATATTTTTATTCTTTTGCCCCTCACGATGTCATAAGATTCCTACTGCATGTTTTGTCAGCATTTTATAGGACAGGAGAAACAACTTGCCCTCATTCACATAGCTAATAAGTAATTGGTAGAGTCAGAATTCAAAACCTGTAATAACTACACTATTAGAGACCAGAGTAATATAATGATTTATGTAAATTAAACTATATTGTAAGCAATATAAGGTGTCTGTCCAGCATTTAGACAGATTGGGCAGTCCCAATTAGGAAGAAAAAGAGTGGGAGAAGTATATAGGAATTGTTCCACCTCCCTTAGTAATGACCTCACAGGTGTAACGTCAAATAGGTTTTCCTAGGATGGCCTCTCAGTTTGAAACATCCTTCTGCTTATGCTATGGAGATTGAGCTTCACATCAGAATTTGGGCACAGGGAGTGACTGGAATTGAAATCCATTATCCACATCATGTGCCCATTGGGCTATAACTACCAAAGGGGACACATTTGTAAATCTCACACAAAGGTTCTTATAGCCAATGGCGGGCCCTGCTTCCTCTCTCTCTTGACCTAACCAGCATCTATTCATCATTAGAGAGTCCTTCTCTACCCCTCAGCTCTCTCTACTTTCCCTTCAGGCTTCTTACCCCATGGCCATAACTGACATTCTGGTTTTCACCTCTATCATATGCTATCTCTGCCTTCTCCACTGTGTGTAAGTCCCTTGAAGCCAAGAGCTTTTTGGTTCCCAAGTCCAAAATGCCCAGCAAACTGCAAGGAATGCAGTAGGTCCTGAAGAAAAAAAAAATCATTTCAATAAGGGAATAAAGAACCAAATAGATTTTCCTTGTGAATGACATGCTAGGAAAACAAGTCATACAACCTGGAAGTGATTTTGTGTGAAAATTCTGAACTGAAATTTAGTTTTAGTCCTGACTATAACTAACTCAATAACTTTGGGCAAGTCACTTAACATTTCTGGCCCTCAAGTTTCCCCTATAAAATCATTGGTTTGGGTTAAACAGATCTTTCAGGTCAATTCTAGCTCTTAATCTTCTATTAACACTGTTTCTCTTCTGCCATAAGTTTGATTAATGAACAGACAATCCTTATAACCCATTGGTCTACTTGGAAACTCAGTCAAAATTCAGTCTGCCTTAAAATCATTATTTTATGTTTTTCTTGGTCCAAGTTCAAATATTTACAATCCTTGGGCATTAATAACTTCTTTTCTATTATATTATTACTGCATGTGTTCTTAGTCCTGTGATTCAACTTATATGTCCTTATTACTAATGGACCCACATATAAACTATGTGACATTAAAAGAGAATGATTTCTCTATGATGGCTAATTGTTCCAACATTTCTGAAATACTAAAAAAAAAAAAAAAAATAGCAGTGGATGAGAGTGAAATGGCTGGAGATTTTAATGCCTTAAGCACTTTAACCTTTTCCAACAGCTCAGGTCGATCTGCTTGGCAGACATGCCAACAGGAGGGAACGAAGTGGGTGGGAAACAAGATATTAACAGGCTCAAATGCATAGCAATTAACAGTCCATTATCTCCACATCAGGGCTAGATTGGTTTCTCAATAAGCCTCTGAATTAACCAGCCATCACATTCTAATGCAAATCAATTAAATATATTTTACTGTATTATTTTCAGATTTCTCATAAGTAAATTGGTCTATATTTGCTTAATTCCATGTATTTTTGATAAATCAGCATACTTAAAGGTCTTGTACAGATATGATATACATCATTTCTGAATGATACCAAACCACAGAAGAAAACAGTATGAATTTTAGTTTCACCTAATTTCATAGTTAATAAAAGTTAAAAATCACTGTTGATGGAGGTAGTATGTAATTTGAACCCTTGCAAAAATATATTTGGGAAATATCATGGCATTAATTAAATACATAATCATATAAAGTGTTCCTTGTGTTCCTTTTAAAGCCTGCCACTTGTTATAACATTCTGTCCACCACCAGAGATATGATATCCTCCACAAAACTTACATCCTCTTTTCCTCCCCCAAAAAGTCTTCAGCAAAATGGTAACATTCAAGATATGTCTGGATGCTCCCCTTGTGGGAAGCATTGTGGTTCTTCCGCCCTTACAACTGAGCACATAGAACTGAAACCACATGTGCTAACATAGAATAGACACAAAGAGAAGGAGAAGACAAAGCAGTACACTCCAGAAAACTCAAGAAACTATGGACTCTCACAGAGAGCGGGGATTGGGATTTAGATGAAGTTAAAGCAAATCTCAGAGGACCAGAGGGTCCCAGCTGAACATTGAGTTTCATGATGTGATTATTGCTGCTGCCATTACTGCTCTTGGCCTCTGCATTGCTAGTACCACCCTCGCTTCATTTTTTTAATGCCTGCCACATATTAAACACGTTGCAAAACACTATGCAATTACCGTCACCATCCTCACAAACGATTGGAATAACTGTCCCTATATTGCATATGGGATAAAAAAGAGGAAGAGAGAATAAGATGGTTCCAACATATTCCCTGCCTCCAGCTCTAATAATGATGTTGAAGCCCCTTGCTAATGGGCTTTCACTTGTTTTGTAACTGCTGAGTAACACAGAAACTAAGTCCCGACTATGTAATTAATAAATGGAGATTAATCTGGCTTGGCCCATAACACACCACTGGTCATCAAGACTGATTTGACTATCAGGGGGGCTCGAAATATCTTTCGTCTCTTTCTGCACCATGCATCTTCCTACTCAACCAATAGCCTCAGACAAGATCACTTTCATCAATGCATCAGGCACTCTTTTCAGTTTGGTAACCCATGTGAACAGAACCCTCTGTGTCACCACGGCACCTCATCACTGGGATCATCTTCCAAGAATTGAGAATCCAGAAAACACATAGGGGATTTGGACACCAGAGTTTTTTGGGTGCTTTGTTATAAAGACCCCGCGGTAATGTTGCGTGAGTTAGAACAGAGTCCTAGTTACCTACAGGACACCTTTCAATTTAAAAAGATATCCAGGTTGATGCAGATACCTCAAAGGGCATATGACTTGTCAAGCAGAGTGGAAGGTGGATTTTATTCCATATTCATCCCCTTGATGTGGCATAAACTGCACAACCATCCATAACAACCCTGCCAGTGAATTTGGTGAAAAACCCACTGGAGGGGCCAAGAATTGCTAAATAATAATCATAATCATCATCATAAAAATTGGAGCCAGATTTTCAAAGGCTTCCTGAGTTTTCAATATGAGATGCCCTTCTGCAACAGCAGTATGACCAAGCCCAGATCTGGATATATATGTCATTAGAGATTTGCAATCTTCACATATATATCTTTTTTTTTTTTTTTTACAAGCTAGTAAAACGCCATCATAGCATTCTTCTGAACTCTTGTGAATAATCAAGTGATGACATAATGTGTCTCCCATGATTAGTAGGCAAAGGGTAATCTGTGAAGTCATAACAAAGTTCATCTTCTGAGACCCACGTGTACCAAGGAAAGCTGAACCATTGTTACACCTTTCTGGGGAAGACCATCAGGCAGACCTAACATTTACCACCCATAATCTCTTGTCAAATTATTAGAAAACAAGTTGAGAACAATGGATCTAATCTTGCATTATATGTCATCTATTTCCTTTTTCTCTCTCTCTTTCTCTCTGTCTCTCACATACACACACACATACATACACACATATACCAGACTCTAGGATCCTTGAGGAAAACAAAATGGTTTTATCTTTGATTATCTGTTCCAACATAGTGCCTCAGACATCTTAGGCATTCAGAATATCATGGGTAAATGAGCAAATGAATAATAAATTAATAAAAGCCATGGTGTAATTTAAAGTAAACAACAACAATAACAAAAACAACAACAAAATAGAGGCTATAGGATTATCTTAGCCTACCCACCCCACATTCCATAGAAAGAACCCCCTTACTTCTAGTTCTTCTTGTTTATTGGCAATTAACTTACAAAAACAGTTAACCCCAAGAACAACTCCTCTGGAAGTTACTCTGAGTAGAAGTATCTGAGAAAGTCAGATTAAAGATAGGTTTTGTCTGAGAACTGGGAAACCAGGCCTGCCAGGATTTAGAAATGGTTATCTAGACAGATCATTGCAACCATCTTGGATTTAACTAAAGGCCATAAAGTCTTAAATACACAGAGCATCCCAACTCTTTTTTAGTAGAGATCTGGTAAAGCCCCTAGTGCCTTTTCCCTAGACTAGCACAGACATACAGACTTGAAACCAGTCTTCCCACTTACAGTCTTGCTCCATAATAACACATTCTCCACAGAGAAGCAAGAATGAACTTTTTGAACCATAAATTCAGTCATGTCACTTGAATCCTTAAAACCCTTCAATGGTCAACTATTGCACTGAAAATGCAAATACTAGCCTATCTTTTTGGTCTCATTTTCAACCAATATCCTCTACTTTCCATTATTTTCAGGTGACACAAATGTTCTGTATGTTTCTAGAAAATTCCAAGTTCACTCTTATTCATGTATGTTATTCTGACTAGAAGCTTCTTCCCCTCCTCATCTCATTACCTTATTCACATGGCTTGCCTTTTTTTTTTAACCTTTAGATCTCAACTTAGATATCATCTCTTCATAAAGGACTTTCTTGACTACCTAAAGTAGCTGCTCAGTCATTCTTTATCTTTCTTTAACCAAAGAAATATGAATGGAAGTGCATGCATCACTTCTGGTCAGAAGTTTAAAGAGGGAGTATATGATTATTTCATTCTCTTTCCTTATGCCACAGTAACTGACAATGTTCCAGATGGGAGATATTTTATCAGATACATATTTGAATGACAGTGATGTGAAACAAAGCCTCAGTGAACCAGCTATGGTTATATGGTTCATATATGGTGTGACTTGTATTAACCTACTAATTTTAGTGGAATGTTTGCTACTGAAGCCTAACACAGTCTGTCCTAATACAATCTCAGAACCCTACTTATTTCTTTTGTATCTCTAAGTACAATTTATAGTTACTTATTATGTTCTTTACAGTTGGACCACCCTACTAGAATGTAAGTTTCATGAGAGTTAGAATCCATTACATGCCTACACAAGGTCAAATACATTGTAGGTGCTAATAAGCATTTGATGAATATAGGAGGGGATCCAGGTCCTGTACACTGTATATGCTCCTCACTGGAAGGGAAGCTCACAGATATCCACTGATGAATCTGGGAGTTGTACTTTTTGTTAATTGTCCAAACTCTAGCTCTAGAGAGAATCCTTCAGGAAGGACAAAGTTACACTTTTTGTAATTTCCTCTAACTCTCCTCAAAGTAGAGGCCAGCTAATTCTTCTGGTAGGCTGACTCCTGCACACATTCTGGCATTCCTTCCTATACTTCTTTGGGAAGTAGTTTGTTATTCCCATACCTCAGCACTGAGTCCACTTGGTCTTAGTCCAATCTAACCTCTAACAATCCTGAACCTTTTTTATATGTGGACACTAAAAATTCTGAAGCAAGGCATGGATTCTTTCCACAGTACAAAATCATGCAAGATTACAATTTCATAGGATTCAAAAATTCCCTGGAGTTTCTTTAGGGACCCATTCCCCCATATTCTAGAGACCTCAGGTTAAGAAATAGACTTGAAAAAAAAAAAAAAAAGAAATAGACTTGAACTTAATTCTCTGACCAAGCCTCCATGTATCCCATTGTTTCTGAGCCCTGCTTTGACAATCTTGACTCTTGATCCTCTCTTGCTGGGGTCCTGCCTTGATATTACTCTCATTATCTTTTCTAAATACCAGGAAGGGGCTCAGCTAACTGCTACTTCCCTTTATTTCCAGTATATCCTCTGTTAAGCTTGCCTATTGCTGGATGGTGGCCCTTCCCTCAGCTACAGTGCTTGTGCCATCAAGGAAATATGTTTTCTATCTAGGTCCTACTCTCCTGCTTTCTATAGTTTCACCCCAAAAACATCTCACACACTCTAAAAGTAGAAAAAAAAAGTCTCTGATATTGAGTATTTCTTAAATTATTCTTACAACTATGAATGACTGAAAACAGGTTGTAGAGTCACTTCACACATTAAGAGGTTTCCTCAAACTCTTTTCAGCAGAGCTAGGTCTACAGATTTAAAGTGCTTCTTAAACTGATAAAATAAAAGTGCACCAATAGAACAATGACTCAGCTTCTGAGTCAAGCTGAGTTAAAACAAAGTGCTCTGCAGTCTATCTTATAGATTTGTGCATTATGCTACACTAAGCATGTACACAGTACTATTCCACTCAATTAAAATAGTCATAAGAAGGACTCATTTCTCATTATAGAGCACTTAGAATTAGAACAGTACTATTTAAACATTTTAGATGAGAAGTCTTTGGTGGAGAAAAATCTTACACAAAAGGGATGTTGCTGCAACTAGGGTAGGGGTCACAACAATCCTGTCCCCTGATGCCCTCCACTCTCAGGGGTCTTCTTGAAACCACCAATGCTCCATGTAGCAAAGATTGAAGCACATTGACATAAAAATGTCTCTCTCTAAGCTGCATATGACAAAGCAGGAGAAAAATACCTCAACAAACTGCAGATAATGCTTCCCATCTTCCACTAAATCAAAAGAAGACAGCTCATGACCCCATCATTCATTTTGTTAGAGGTCCATGGTGATGACAATTTTTCCAGGAATTTGAGAAGGCAAATAAGTGTATTACTGTTGTGCTGAATAACATAACTCCTACAATGTATGACTGGCTTCAGCTTATCCCCATGTATTAGTGAGAATCCCCCTTGCTCTTTTTCCATCCTGTCATCATTACTTAATATATGACTTGAAAAATAGCCTCTATTGCTTTCTGTCCCTTTGGGACAGAAAATCAAGTCTTTAGAGCTCAGAAAAATATACTGTTTTGTAATGTAAAACCTTAAGATAACTTTGGCATGTGGTGATTCAGAATCTTCCATCTTCAGGCTATTAATTGCCTGAATAGAGAACTGAATAATAACTAATGAACTTATTAATGAGAAACCTCAAAAGACAATTGCTTCTCTCTATATGTTGGCTATTTCTGCCACATAAGTTTTACTAGGAATACTTTTCATCCCCCACCCAACTATCGTGCTTGAGATGACAAATTCTAACTCATTTTCAACATCCAAATTAAATATCACTTCTGTGAAGTCTTCCTTAATGCAAATCTCACAGAGGTGAGGTCAATCTACATTCATTAGTGCAGTTACTTATGTGTCTATCCTCCCTATCAGACCATAAATTCCTTTAGGCAGGATTCATACTTTATTCATTTATGGCCCAAAGCCTACTTCAGGGCCTAGCACATAATGGATTGTCAAAAATGTTTATTAGGCTGATAATACTGACTGTTGATATAAATGAGGTACCTCACAGAATTGTTTTGTGGGCAGGCATACTTAGAAAATACTATGATCCAAGGGGTACCTAACTCTACAGCCAAGGACATAAAGGACACACACTAAATTTAGCCTCCCTACCACCACCCCCTGTTTATTAACAAACTACAACTATGGAAGAAAAATGAGCCCTGTAATTCTAAGACTATAACTTTATCACACATGTCTAGATTTTACCTTTGATATTTTATTCAACCAAGATTGATTGAATGTCTACTAAGTTCAATATAGAAGATTTTTTAAAAAATTTTTTTCAAGAAAACACATTTTTAAGAATTAAATTATGACTGTGGTGCCAGGGTGGTTCAGTCAGTTAAGTGTCTGCCTTCGGCTCAGGTCATGATCCTGGAGTTTCCAGATCAAGCCCCAGAGTCTGGTATCTAGGCTCCTTGCTCAGCTGGGAGTCTGCTTCCCTCTCTCCCCACCCCCCCCCCACCACCCCGTGCACGCACTCTCTCTCAAATAAATGAAATCTTCAAAAAAAGGAATTAAATATGATTTACTTATAATAAAGCTATATCCAGCTATTTTACTAAGGAAACCTTAGATCCAATCCTAGCACCTAAAGTTAAAATTTGTTCCATAAATCAATAGCAAACTTTTTAAAATTTCACTGGAAGGAAAGAAGTAGAAAGGAAGTACTGTACATGTTGGTAAATTTAGACTCTGGAATTGGAAGCCTCTATTTGTAATCCAGCACCCATACTTACTAGCCCAGTAACCTTAGGCACATTATTTAACCATTTTGTGCCTTTGTTTCTTCATATGTAAAATGGGGACTAATACTAGTACTTACAACATGGGGTTACTGTGAGGTGATGAGAAATGCTTACAATGCATGAAAGATGCTCAGTATATGTTAGGAAGTTACTATAGAAAGTTTCTTCCATCAACTGCCTACCTCACACCTTGCAAAAACAAAACAACATTTTCACTCAATCAATACACACAAATGAATAATGATGTTCACTAATGAATGCTCTCTGTGCCATGCACAGGCTGGTAACATAGGAATGGGACAGCCTATGCTTTCAGGAAGCTTATATTCTAATGGAGGATACTAGTAAGAAAAGATGAATAAATGCTTTCTGTAGTATCAATGAGGAAGAAATTAATGAACAAGAGGATATATTGAAGAAGTACGTGGTTCCTTCAGGTACAGTGGCCAATGAAACTGCTCTGAGAGATATTTGAGGTGAGACTGAACCCCTAGAAGGGAGATCATGCAAGGATCTAGGAGGGGAGTATTTTAAAAGGGAAGAGTCCTAAAGCTGGAAGCTTCTTGAGTTTAAACAGCAGCAAGCAGGCCAGCGTGTGCAGAGAAGGATGATTTTAAGGAAAAGCCGCAGGTTATGAGGCCCTAGAGATAAGTAGGAGCCTAATCACAAAGGCCTTGATGGCCACTGGGAAACGTTGGCTTTGGTTTTCTAACTATAATGCAAGGCCAGTGGGGAAATGAATTTGCACTGTGGAGGCCTGTGATCTGATCTTCATTTTTAAAAGATAATTCTGGCTGTTTTGTGAAGTAGAGATATTGGGTGAGAGGGATGAACTGGGTAAGGTGGGAGTGGTGGAGGCAACTAAGAGAGGCAATGTTCAGGGTATATTTTAAGATAGAGCTAACAGCACTTACTGCAGAATGGGGATGAGCCTGTGAATAAAGGGAAGTTTCAAAGGTGACTCCCAGTGTCCTTGGCCCAAGCAGTTAGGTGAACGGTGCTGCCATTTACAAAATAGGGAAAACCAAAGAAACCAGTTTGCAAAGACAAATCCACAATCCTGTTTTGGCCATGTCAGTGTCCTAATTTGGAGTTAAGGGGTCATTTTTAAGGTGAAATTATATTTTTCAGGTCAGATAGTGTAACCGTCCCTCAGAAAAATGCACTGCTTAAAATATATAACCTATGAGAAGTTATACTAGTTACTAAGCATGCTTAGATACAGCCTTAAGAAAAACATGTACTGGCGATAGGCCTCTGGGGGAGAGGACGATATACGTCCTTGAAGCCGAGCAGCTGAGGATGCCTGGCTCACTCAGGGCAGAAGCCGCCTGCTTCATTTTTCCGTTATCTCGCCTTCCCCATAGAGCACCTGCAGCTAGTCAGACAATCCTTCTGTTTGGCCGTGCTCACTATACGTCATGTACTACGTGACCAGACATATCTTGCCTTTCCTCTTACGTATCTATAAGACTCATGGTCAATATGTAACCTACTCCAGTTTCTTTGTTGATTGTTACCCACTTTCTAATAAATATGAGACTGAGGAGTTGTTCAGGGCGACAGTCTTTTCTACTGTTGTCCCCTGCTCCCTTTCTCTTGCAGCTGACTTGTTTATGCCTCATTCTTCTCCCACGCGCTGTCGGGTGGCGGCAAGATAGGATCACTTAGAGAGAGTGTAGATATGTAAGAGTTCAGAATATTGTGCCTTGAACACACTGACATTTCAGAAGCTGGGAAAAGAAGGAATTCCAAACAATACTATGAAGTCGCAGGAAGACAAAAAGGAAATCATGAGTGTGAGGTATCCCTAAACATGTGAACAACAGTTTCAAGGATGGTGGAGTAGTCAACCACATCAAATGAAGCTGAGAGGCAATGATGAGCTCTGAGAAATATGGAGGTCACTATTGACAAGAACATTATGATCAAATGGTGAGAACAAGAGCCTAACTTCATGGGTCAAAGAGGACACAGGAAAGGAAAGTGGTGTATAGCAATCTCTTTTGAGGAATTTACTACAGATGGAGCAAAAATTATTGTGAGGGGAATGGCTAAAGAGGATACAGGTTCAGATAAATCTACTTTTCAATGGGCGATACAATAACATGCTGTCCCTTCTCTATGAGGACCTTTTTAGATTGAGCAAAGAATGGGAATTTTCTCTCCTTTATAAACAAATCTTCCACCAAATTTGTTTTGGGTATTCCAAAGTTTATTCATTCCAAGAAATTAGATGCTTAACCTGAATTTGAACTTTGTACAGTTGGGATTCCATAAAGAAAATGCAAAACACTTTTCTTCTTCTGAGGTAGCATTTATGCTGACTAGTGTTGTAGAATCAAGTAGAATAATTTCTCTAAATCTAATCTTAAAAACTGAAGCACTTCTATTTCTCTATTTTAGAATAGGAAATACCACAAAATGAAAACTTGACCATTTTGTATGACTGTAGTCTATGATTTTTGTTTATAGAAAGAGAAAATAAAATTTCATCTATTTAAAGAAGTGTCAATAAATCAGATACTTAATTCATGAAAAGATAAATAATATTTTTTAGAAATATGGAAAATTAAATTGAGACTATTTTTGACCAGCTTTATGTCAAAATTGTCTTTTATATATAACAGTGCTGTGAACTGTGTTTCACTAATACCAACTAAATGTGTTTTTAATGATGTTATAATAAACCTAAAATCTGGAGAGGAGAGTGATGCTGTCAAAGTATAATTGTTTCAAACTTGGAAAATAAACCACTTACCCCCAGGGCAAGGTTTATTCGCAGATAAATGGCTTGTTTTCACCTTGGCATGTATCTGATAGCAGGAGGAGACATATCCTTGGTAAAAGTTCTATTATCATTATCCCTTATTTTAATCACAAGCATCTGGTTGAGGTTTAGTTCCTCCTCCATAAAGAAGAAAATGGGACCATTTCAAGAATCAATAAAGGAGAATCTGTGAGAAAGCCTTGAGCTCTCGTCAGAATCATCTGGCCCTGGATGCCAGACAAGCCAAGGGAAGGCACCTGCCACATTTGTAATATTGCTTTTGAAAGTCTGCTGAGACCTCCAGAGAACAGTCTGCCCCAAGGGGAATTCGGTGTGAAATTTCACTTCATAGTTGTCAAGTAGATCAGTCCCGGAAATGAAAAAGTGTCTATGATGAGGACATTAGAGAACAAAATTAGAATGAAGCTCCAGGTTACTCATTTCCAGCACTGGCCTTTTGAGAATAGAGTAATATTGACACTCGATTCACAGGTGAGAGGATGGCCTTGAGGAGGTCTAGTAAGAGCACCTACACTTCAGGTTGGTGCTGTTTGAAACTAAAGGTACACCAGCATGGTTCCCATACAGTTAGGGTGATCCTGAGGTAGCATCAGCCCTTAATACCCTTTCCTTTTCTGTCCCCTTCCTCACACCTACCCTAACATTCACAACTCTGTCCTACAAATCTCTCTTTGACACTCAGTTCCTCCCCTGAGGGTTTTTCTGAGAAGTCCATGCCATAGGAGACCCACTTCACTTTTGAAATCACAGCCCCTGGCCTGCTGAAATGCAGGGGCCATTTTTAAAACAAATTGTCCTTTCTTCTCTCCACTTTCTCTCACCATGGCCTGGCAACACTTGTTTGCCTCTGACCCAGCCTTGAACCCTCCTTAGGCAACCATGTTGCCTGTCTTGAAAATATAAACTGAAAAAAAAAAAAAAAAAAAAGAAAAGAAAATATAAACTGAACCAATCCAACATCTCTCTCTGGATTTAGACTTGAAAAACCAATTCAAGGGACTGAAATAATGATGTGAGGAAAGCGGAGAGAGAGAAGCCATGAGGCAGAGGCCTGAATGAATCATAACAAGTTACATCCTTGGGCATAAGCACGAAGTATGAATGAGCATAAGAAGCCAGTCAGTAGTGAACATAGAGCCAATATGCTCCCCAAAAGCAGAAACCCATGAGTGGTCAAGACCATCCAGAGAAAGAATTGTCTCAGGTCCAGGAATTGTAAAATCCTGTGATGCCAACTTTCTACAGCTCCTGTTCGTGGATTTTCATACCATTTCACTTCTCACTAAAATAAACCCACTTTACTTTTAATATCTTGACTGGGTTTCTGTACTTGAAGAAAAAGATATCTAACTAGAAGTCGGTTAGTAATGAAGATATCTGCCTAAAGTTGGATAATTTTTTAAGAGTTTTCAATGAATTGAGGAGGAGAAACTATCTTTCTTCATTGTTCTCTGGAGTCTGGTCTTACAGCAATGAGATGTAAATCCAGTAAAACATCCTAACAATATATCACATTCTGTGACAATATAAATCCCAGAAAACCAGCCTGACAGGGGCCCAGAGATCTAGGACTCTAGGCTACAGATTTCTAGTGTTTTGTTTGTTTTTTTAAGATTTTATTTATTTATTTGACAGAGAGAGACATAGCGAGAGAGAGAGAACAAAGCAGAGGCAGAGAGAGAGGGAGAAGCAGGCTTCCCCCCAAGCAGGGAGCCCGATATGGGGCTTGATCCCAGGACCCTGGGATCATGACCTGAGCCAAAAGCAGACAACTCAATGACAGAGCCACCCAGGTGCCCCCCCCCCCTTTTTTAAGATCTCTAGCTTTTGTGGTAAAATTCTTCAATCTCACAAAGAATCCCTTTATATAAAAAAAATACCCACGCAGAGATGCTTTTGTTGAACAACTCAGTCCTCCTTCATACTCCTCCCTGAAATCAAGAAATCCTGTGGGTTCTCAGAACTTGGTTTGAAAGCATTTAATCTCTCATTTGATATGTGAACTACAAAGGATTAAAGCACTGCTAAATGAGCACATAACCATGAGACTTTATCTCCGAGAAAATCTGTAATCCATGGCTTTCCTATACTAATATCCAATATTCCTAATAGAAGAAACTATTTTATATTTGTTCTTGTGTATGCTTGTGAAAATTTCTATCATAGGTTTCAAAATATCTTAAGATTGGAACATTCATTTGAGACAAATATTTCATATCACAGTATTTTTAACAGAGTGCATTGAAAGTCCTTGCCAAAGCAGATTGGATTTGGGCATCAGCCCAAAGACCGAACTTTAAAGAGATGTGGAATGTGTTTCAAAAAGTCCTAAGGTGAAAACCTGAAGCTGAATAATGATGAAGTCTCTGTTTGTCTAACAAAAGCATGTCTTTCAGACTAAAATAGAGGTATGGCTTATATATGAAATTGAGTGATCTAAGTATAGGAGTATCTCTCAAATTTAACTTATTTAAATCTCAAAAGGTTGGTTTCTTCCACTTATTTCGAACCACATTAATTGCAAAATGCCTATATTCTAAAAGCAAGCTGTGGTAGATCATTAATGAAGGTAACATTAGAGGCTGTGACAGACATGCCAGGTGCCTTCGATATCCACTCTCCCTAATCTTCCCCAGTGACACAACCCCACTTTTATTCTGAGCAGCAATGTGCCCACTTCAGAGACTACATTTCCAAATTCCCTTGCATCTAGATATGACTAAGTTCCGGCCAATAATACATAGGCAGAAATGTTGTGTGAGATATCCAAGAACACTGGTTAAATGAAGTTACCTCAGTTAGGAGGTGTCTACTTTGCTCTCTCCACCGTCCCCCTTCTTGACACCTCGAACTCAGATTCCGATGGCTGGAGATCTATCCCCATCTTGAATGACAACATCACCTTGAGGAGAGAAACAACATAGTAATATGTAGTTGCTGCACCAACTCCACACTGCCTACTCCCAGACTCAACTTACAAGATAATTTTCAGTGTTAGTCTGATGTTATTTGGTGTTTCCTGTGATATAAAATTAAACCAAATCCTGATTGGTTCAATGGTCTAACTTACAAGTATTCTTCCAGGGCTGTGGTGTGGTGTAGGTCAGAAAAGAAAGTAAATGTGGGGTGATTACTTTTGAAAAATCAAATGTGCATCTGTTCATCTTCTGCCTGCACTTGCAGCTTTCATTTTTTTAAGTGCAGAAGCTGTTTACAAATTCTACCATCGTTTGAATAAACAACAAAATGTTATACTATAAAAATAAGACAATTACCTAAAAAATGTGAAATATCAAAATTTACCCTAAAACATCTCTTTCATACTTAACTTATGTTGAATATATAAGGTTTAATTATAAAATAGGAATGAAGTACGTTTCCCCTCTTGGAATTCCGTCTTCCTAAGCATTTGTATCTAGAATAATGTGTATTTGTTTTCTGGATAGAAAGCGATACATATAGTGCTTCCTTCTGGCAGAAATAAGAGCACAGAGATGCTTAGAACTATTTCCATAACTGTTATTGCATATTACATGTAGTTGAAAAAAAAGAAACACAAGCTAACCCCATCAATCAATTAATTCTTTTCATTTTAAACATAACTGTCACCTCATGGAGAACATTAAAAATATCCTCTCCTTTTCCTTAACTATGGAAGACATTTGCATTAAAAATGGAGGATTTTATTTCCTCAGAGTTCATCTATGCCTGCTGGTTATTCCCCAGCTAAAGTCATAATCCTGTTTGCAACATCATAATCATTTACCCAGCAAACAATCAGGGTGTCACTAACAAAGAATTATGACTTTAGGTGGGGGATAAACTACAGGCACAGATGAACTCTGAGGAAATATTGTTTTCATGAAAATGTGGCTAGTAATAAATAACCAGCGATGAAAATTATGATGAAACAAAATATCCCATAAAAACAGATTTGGGGAGGTATAAATAGTATGTTTTTAAAATTTCTCTTCTCTGAAAGTATGACGCACAGAGTGTTTATAAAAGTACCAGTGCAAACTTAATATTTAAAAATTCTGAATTTACACATGATAGAAGAAACCTAAACATAGGAAATAATGTTTCAAAAATAATTTTAATAAATTTAGATATTTAGCTTTCAATATAAACAACTTTATATATCATTCAGTCTGTCTAACTCACTGAAAGTATTCTCCACTTTAGATACTGAGTGACTTTTATTCTTTATTAACTTGATCCTGAATTCACTAATTGATCCATCCATTAATTTGTCTGTATATTCAATGACTGTAGCATAAACTCTTGAAAAGTGATGATAATAAGCATGGCAGAGAGCTTTTCAATTCCCAAAGTGTTTCCACATTCACTACTGCATTGGATTCCTACAACATTCCTCTGAGCTAAATAAAGTTGGTGCCTTTTTTTTCCCATTTCATGATGAAGAAACATTCAAATAAGTTATCTGCCAGCTAGTAAATAGTGTAACGTGATATCCTGTGTTTCTCTCAGTTTATATATCTTACTGTCTCCCCTGGGGAAAAATTAGGGACTGAGATGGCTTATCATCGTATCCTGTACACTTCATTCATTCATTCATTCATTCATTCATCCATCCATTCCTGATGACCAGCAGTGTGAGCTAGGCATATGCTAGGGGCTAAGTGTATAGCAGTGAACAAAATGGATATAATCCATATTCAGTTGAAATGTATAGTCTGACATCTATTCAAAAATCACGCCAATAAATTAATAGGCCATGAGGTACTACGAAGGGAAAAGTAGGATTCCATGAGAAAGAAAAAAGAAAAAGGAACATAGGGAATTGATTTAGACAGAAAGTTTCATTCAGAAGGTACATTTTGAGACCTTAGAGATGAGAAATATCCTGTAGCCAAAACCAAGATGAGGTAAGCATTGCTCAAGATTTTTCCAACCACTGAATCATAGGGACATAGAGAACTGTTTTTTTCTGAATCAAGGCATTATTTAAAATATCTGAGGCCCTATTACAGAGATGGAGCCATTTTATAACATTCTTTTGTTCAAGAAAGGTTTTCTGTGCACTTCAGATATAAGGCACAGCATTAAGTGGCCTGTGCTGTGTGACATAATCAGAGTGCATTGGATGTGAATGACTTCAATAAATATCAAACAACATATTCAAGCTATCAGATATAATTTAATATCAATTTGTTTCCATTATGTGTATGTCCAGAGCTGTAAAATTATAGAATTTCATATGACTATTACACCACTAAGCAAGTCAGTATAAACTACTAAATCCCAACATGCATATAAAACCATGTGATCATTTGTCCAGTGGTGGCTAGAGGCACACTGTGGTAACTGTGGCACTGGGAACATGGTTGTGATTCTTCTGGAATGTCTGTAACTCTCAATTCCACAGTCAGAACTAGGTGCATGCCTTTAACAGTGATTTTAAGCTTGTGCTTCAAAATGAGAGAACACATTGAAACTCCTTCAGGCAAAGGCTCTAATCTTAGTTTTTATTTCCTCATTAGACTAATGGCAAAGGAATTAAGGAACTTTTCTAAATGTGTGGTTATGGGAAGCAAATAAAGGCAGAAGCGGGTCTGCTCTGCCACAGAGGACCCTCATGTTTAATTTCAATGTCATATTGGGAATCAAATGGCAAAGTCAGTGGTATATGCCTCATCTCAGGTCCTGGTCAGAAATGCACTGACAACTAATTCTCAGATTTATTTTTATTTTAAAATTCTTATATTGTAAAAGGTAATAGCATTCTTATAAAATCTCTTTCTGAGCTAGTTCATAAAAGACTCCAGCTATGCCTGGATACACAGAAGGAATAGTAGTGGTCCTTCTTCCTTAATGAGGATAGGACACCTCCTTCCACTTGGAGAAAAACACTGGAGTTGTATAAATTGCCACTAGGGAGCAATTTTCTTCTTCGTCAGAAGGAAAAAGGAAGATATTGTCTTACAGCAAAGGAGGGTAGAGAGAGTCAAAGAACTTTAAATCTGAGAAGACATGCTAAAAACAAAAATAATGTATTTTCTTTCTGTTTTAACCGATGAAAAGGCAATCCCCATCTTAACTATAAATACTAAAATTCAGAAAGCTATCAGCCTCAGGACAAGATGCCAGAAGGGCCTTTGACATAAAGGATGAGAATTTGAGGGTGACTCACTGTTATCTCTCTGAGATGGTGACAGAGGAAGTGCTAAGAGGACAGTGAAAACTTCGGAAGAGTCACACTCTTAACTTTAAGATGTTTCTTTTCAGAAATTTTATTTTGATAGTATGGATTTCCTTATTGCTTATTGATCATATATGTTACTCACTTTTAATGAAGGGCATTTTTAGACCTATTAAAAATTATTCGTTTATGTTACTTTTAATGAAAGGCATTTTTAGACACAATTAAAGGGAATTTCTAGACCTATAGACCTATCTATTTTTAGAAAGAGAAATAGGTGTATTCATTATTTTTTTATCCTGACAGTAGGTGACCTGTGTGAACACCAGTACAATGTACTGATCCCATGGAAAAAATATCAAAGATAAATTATACTAAACAATCGTCAGTCTTATACAAGGGGTTATTACCCAGAATCATAGGGAAGAAAAAAAGTTTGATCCTTGAGCTATGGCTATGCTCTGATGATGGCATAGCCAACCTGCAGGTATGTTTTCCTGATTCAATAAACTCCTTAAGAGGAAACTGTCCTAAAATGTCACAAAGTGACAACTATAAAGCTATCCTTGGGCATGTCTTTTTCTGCTCTTTTGTTAAACCCTTGAATTATAAGATCATGTAAAGAACTGAACACCCACCAAACCCAAATCTCCTACTACTCGAGACCAGCAGAATACCTCTATATGTGCTCATTTCTTTCACTGTCACAACAATCCAGCAACTGTATTTGTATTAGTCAGTGTTCTCCAGGGAAACAGAACCATTGTGACAGCTAGCAAATCCAAAATCTATAGGGCAGGCCAGAAGGCTGGAGATCCAAGGAAGAGCAGATGCTGCAATTTGAGCCCAAAGGGAATCTGAAGGCAGCAGTCCCTCCTTTTTGGAGGACCTGGGTCTTTTTTCTCTAAAGACTTTCAAACTGATCAGATGAGACCCACACATACCATTTAGGGTGATCAGCTTTACTCAAAGTCTATTGATTTAAATGTTAATCTCATCTAAAAAATACCTTCATAGAAACATCTAGAATACAGTTTCACCAAATATCTGGGTACTGTAGCCTAGCGAAGTTGACATAAAATTAACCATCACATGACCCTCCCAAAGTAAGGTGCTTGAGGAGGGGTTTCTGTGTTTTCTAGTTTATGTCTTTGTGTCATATTAGAATGACAAGTGTTATGTCTGCCTTATTTTGGGTTCTCTTTTTCTCTTCTGGCAGCAATGTTTGAAGTTACCAGAACTTTTCTAAATGTCAAAAACCCTAACGGAATCAAAACAAAACAAAACAGTAGTTACCAAAGTAAAATAGGGATTCTAGGCTCAATTAACGCTACTGCCAAGTATGAGTTGGCCATTGAATATATACTCTTATGATGACATCATTATTTAAATATAATTCAACAATATTACTTTAAATACAATCATGTTCTAACTTATAATAGGTTCTAGACACACAATTTTAAATGTTATTTTTACAAATTCACCCAATTTTCCTAATATGATCTGCAGTATAGATTAGTGTTTGACATACAATAAATCATTTGGAAGAAAAAGCCCTTAAACTTATAATTTCACTGACTTTTATTAGTTTGCAAACCTTGAAATATCAGAAACATTAATAATCAAAATCTCCAGCACCTGGACAGGTAATCACTTGGTCACTTTTTTCAGCTGTTTGCTTTACTTTGGGTACAAAATGGAAAAAGTAATGAACAAATGATCATTATCATGAGGCACTCTATGACCACGGTAGCATGATGACATGTTGCTTGTCAAGAAAATCCTCTTGCTCCTCATCTGTGCTGCTTTCAGAAAGTGTCAGCAAAGACTGAGTTTCAGTATCTCTTTCAGAAGAGCTGGAAATACATTAAAAGATCAATACACAATATACAGAACCAGGTTTCAACTCTTCATTTATCTTCTGATCAATACTACATGCAATGAAGTCATTGGAGGCAGGCAGATGTGAGGAGGCTGTCTCAGACCCTGGCTATAATTTTCAATGTGCCCAATATACCAAGCGTCCTTTTAATGAGAAATTCTCATCATTCTCCCTCTCCCAAGAAATAAAGCCACAGTGGAACCAAGGGGAGAAGATTTTATGGTCTCTGGTTGTGTCTTTCATTGATGATTCAGAAGGCACTTCAGAAACTCGCAGAGCCTCAGGGTCATCATTAAGAACATTCATCATTACATTGGCTGTTTAATAGAATCCCAATGAATAGACTGCCAGATAAATCACCTCTTTTGTGTACAGTAAATTAGGACCATGTGGATAGCCAGTCAAGATATGCCAAAATCAAAATTAATGACAGCAATTATTAAGTTATTTTATTTTGTTACATTTTATTGTGGAAAGGAACTGGTAGAAACTCTAGCATATAGGTGTCAGGTTTAGGAAAGGAGGTAGTGTGGGGGAACAGAAAGGAATTTGTACAATTCAGATTTTTTTGTCCAACTTATCTAGAATTTCAGCCCATGTATGCCAGTAAATAATATAAATATTTCATCCTGTGATGGATATTTTTTTAGATCCTTTTTTATGCCCAACAGAGGCTAAGTCAGCAGTTCCTAAACTCTGATCTGTGGACCAGGGCAGATCTGACTGAGATAAAAATTTCCACTGGCCTAAGAAGAGAAAATAAGGACAAGGTAATGACATTTTTAATTTTAAAGAACTTTGCTTTATTCTGTTTATTCCCCTTATATTTTTAGTATGAAATGTCCTTTCTTTCATGAAATGATGCCTAGAGTACATGGTAAGTTTAGTTACTTTGTTTTAAAAGAGCTTTTTAGGGAAAAAAAATAGCAGCTTTATATTGATTCCTCTTTTTAAAAATGTAAGTGGTGTTAGAAACGCAAAAATCCAAGGACCACAGCTAAATGATTTTCCTCTTTAGAAAGACAGAGTAATAGACTCTTGATTCCCTTTCCCTGCAATATTAGACTCCAAACCAATCAAAGGAATTTACAATTCAAGGGACTTTTATTTTACATTTATCTTAATCCTTCTAGAAAAATCCCTCCTCTTTTTTCAAGAAATTCCAGCATGTCTATAATAGACCAACATGATAAACTACTTTTTGAAGCATTTATTAATATAACTTGTATTTTTTACAGACCGATCATCCCTAAATGTTTTTCATGTGCAGAATGAAATGATACAATTTAAAATATGCTATCATTAATAACCTTGACTTACTTTCAAGAAAGAATCTTCTCAATACTCTAAAAACCTTATTCACATTGAGTAAGATCCTATTAGTGCAAAGTACTGAAATTTATTAAGTTGATTAATGCAAGTAAAGCAACTGTTTTTCAACATAAGAAGAAAGGCTGAAGGATTATAAAATTCCAAGTATCTTTTCATTTTGCTGACACATATTGTGCAGCGGAGAATTATCTCTTCACATTAAAGTAACCACTTCATAAGACTTTTACTAAATCCTGATAATAGGTCAACAAAGGAACCAAACATTTTATAGAGAATGGCCATATAAAGTACACACATGAGGACAATCTTTCTTTATATAGTAAAGATAACTATTTGGGGCTTGTCAAAAATTTCACTATGCACTATCTTTACATGTGGGCTGCAGGCTTAACCTACCTCCATTCCTCAACTGCAGAGAGGCCTCTTGCACTTGAGGTCTTACAGAAATCTAGGGTAGTCTGACTTATGTTCAGCGAATGGTCGTTGAAGGCTGGTAACTCTTCTGAGGTTAGGCTGTAAAGCTTTTCTGAAGGATCTGAAACATTTTATTTCATGCACTGTCAACACATAAATTCAAGACACAAACGCGCAGCATATGGTACTGAAAGTTTACCCAGCATAAACTATAGGCAGTACAAAGAAGGTCAGTACAGATTTTTAATCACCTCAGTTTTCTAGTATTTGTGGCGTGGGCAGAATATGAAGTTTGATCTGACCTTCTAAATTAGGGCATCGGTACCAAGTCACTTCAATTATACAGATTTTGTTTTTAGCAAATTCCCCAATTTTTTTCAGCTTTATGGAAATATAATGGACATGTAAGATTGTGTGAGTTTAAGGTGTACAATATGTTGATTGGAACACTTATATATTGCAAAATGATTACCACTATAGTGTTAGCTAACACCTCCATCATGCCATATAAGTAGCTTTTTTTTGTTTGTGGTGAGAACATTTAAGATCTACTTTCTTAGCAACCTTCAAGTATATAATATTATTAACTATAATCACCATACTGTACATTACATCCCAGAAGTTATTCATCTTCTAATGGAAAGTTTATATTCTTTGGCCAATATTTCCCCATTTCCCCCACCCCCTAGTCCATGGTAACCACAGTCTCAGTCTCTATGAGTTTGGCTTTTTAGATTCCATACATAAGTGATATTATACAGTACTTATCTTTCTCTATGTCACTTATTTCACCTAATCATATTGATTTTTAAATATATATTATACTTAAAGTGTCAATTGTCCTGAAAATTTACAATATCATAAAGAATATCATGGGATCCTCTTTAAAGCTAGAATATTAGGCAACTCCTCAATTTGCCTGAATGTTAACCACTTTGTTTATTTTTGTCTTCTAAGAAATAAAAGTTTTGGGATGCCTGGGTGGCTCAGTTAAGCATCTGCCTTCAGCTCAGGTCATGATCTCAGGGTCCTGGGATCGAGTCCCATGTCAGGCTCCTTGCTCAGTGGGGAGCCTGCTTCTCCCTCTGCCTGTTCTGCCTGATGCTCCCCCTGCTTGTGCTCTCTCTCTGACAAATGGATAAATAAAATCTTAAAAAAAAAAAAAAAAAGAAAGAAAGAAAGAAAAGTTTTACCCCCACACAGTCTGAGGCAAAGATTAGTTTTGGCAAAGCTACCTTTTCTTTTTCTGCTTCCATGCTTTGTTTGGGTAGATAATAACTGTTTGTATGTGAAAGGGGAGAAGCCTTAAATCTCCTTTTACATGAAGCTGCCCTATGATTTAGCTCAGGTAAGGACAAACGGTGCAAGTTAAATAAGCAAATGGACAAGCAAACATATTTTATATAAACTACCAAAAAGTCAAGTACAGAAATAAATATGATTACTATATTAGAAAGACCATAATGCCTTCTTTTCATCTTTGATAAAGTTGTAAGGGCCAATTTAGCTTATACCTAAGATTATGCTAGGATGACTTTTAAAACTATTAAAAGTACTGGATCTTATTCTTCCCTTCCTACTCCTATGAAAGTGTCAAGCAAATATCCTCCAGATCAGAAGGACCACACGCCAAACTACGTGTATTATGCACTTGACTGAGAGAATTACTTTATTATTATTATTATTTCTTGGTAGATAGCACTTACTAGAAATTTTTGAGCAAGCACAGATTCCCCTGCTGCAAGAAACTTCAGATTATTCCTGCTGCAAGATAGACCTCAATATATTTACAACTGAAAGTGTCCTTAAAATTGTTTAGGCCAGTGACTTTCAAATTACAATACTTGGTGAAGTTCAGTAGGCTTGGGGATGACGCTCCTGCTCCCACCACCCCAAAGCAATCAAGACAGCTTTCACTGGGTCTCATTTAAATTTGGGGCTCTGTATAAGACTAATTTTGAGAAAAACAAAAGATTCCTCAGCTAGAATTTTTGTCGCATCCCCAGCTGTTGGAGATTAGAAATTGTGGGTCCCCAAGGGACTGGTAACTTGGAAGTCACACAACCAGAGTAGAAGAACTGGAACTAGCTATAAGCTCTTCTAGCTCACCAATATCATCAATCACTACGTTCTAGAATCTAATTCTTTAGCTGAGGCTTTTATTTTCTCTCCTCTTTTTGCACAAGGCATAAAAGACAGGTATGCAAGACACCTTTACTTGCCCCAGTGATAGGGAGTGTTACCGGTGAGAAAGCAATCAATTCAGGATTTGGAATTGGTAACACTATAGTACTGAAACCTAATAGGGACTCTTAGATCTAAAGAACACCACAAGGAGAGGTATTCAACCTCTGTTATGTATTTGAATCCCACATGAATGAGCAGAGCTAATTGAGACGGTACAAACAGAATGGGCCTATTTTTGTATAATTGTACATTCTCAAAATTATATTTCCAAATACCTTTTGAAGTTAATAGGGACAAAGATGACATCTTGATTTTCAAAGAATAGGAAAATAAAACTGCTTATGAAAAACCCTATCGTGGGTTAGTGTTAAACCTAAAAGATCAATTGTACAAAAACCTAAGTTTTTCTAATATAAGACCAGGGAAGACTGGATTGACATTTATATTGGAAATTCACCTGTTATAAATTTACTTTATACCTGTCAAGAAAGTGGACTTTTGAGGAATGGACTGAAATTAAACCTTTTCTATCCCTGGAGTAATAGTGTATGTTCTCTGATCATTGAAGAATCTCTTAAATGCAATAATAAAGAATGGCAAAGGGGGAAATTGACTAAATTGGAAGTTTTAAGATGTATTTCTAAAACTCGAGTCATTTAAAACATATACATAAAGCTTTATTCTACAGGGAAATGAACATTTAGATGCATAAAAGAAATGAAGGATAGAAGAAAGGTAGAAACAAAGAGACGGGTTAAAACTTCAAAGAATGGACACAAAGCAGATAGGCTACTTTCCTATAAGGAACCCAAGCCATCAACACCAACAACATCTAAAGAACTATCTAACAGAGCTACAAATGACATCCCAATGTTTAGTAGGGTGTGACAACCAGAACACTTGCCCTGTACCCTGTGAGGCCCGCCCCTAACCGTTCAGACTTTTGTTTTCCTCCCCGTCCATCTCTTCCCTTCTGCCATTGTGTCTTGCCTTGTTTATCCCTCCATACCTTCTTCCCTTTACCTTCACTCTGCCCAAAACCCCCTGCTTAAGTGGTCACAATATTGATTATAAGCAAGGATTTCACACTAAGTGGCACTGTGGTAAGACAAAAGACTGTGGGGGCAGACTTGCCTGGGTTCCCTAGGAGCACCTAGGGAAGAGCCTGGGCAGTTACTATGTCACCTAGAGCCTCTGCTACTACATCCACAAAGGGGAGATCAAAAATCGTACCTGCTTCATTTACCTCACAGGTCAAATGGAGCAACATTACATATAGAAACAAGGAGTGATTATTATTACTCATTGAATGGCTTCATATTCCTTCTATCAGAATTTTTAAAAATACATGACTTTCACTTATATGTGGCACTCAATTTTTTTCTGAAATTGAAAGATGACCTAAAGCAAAAAGATTGCCATTCCAGCCCATCTTAACCGGACTGTCTTTGCAAGGGTTACTTACTTAATTTGCTAACTATGAATCCTAATTAGCCCTCTTAGAGTTTTAATATCTTACCTGATGGTCAACTTATGAACAGAGGCCCCAGTTACTATCTGCCTTACTATTTCATTTCCCTAACAATATAGCTACATCTGCTAGTATCAGATAGATTTTTATTCTTTCTTGTTTAAGAAAAAGCACTTTCTTCTCTTTAATTACTTGGCTCAGCTAACTAGCTGTGTACTTTTACAAATGTAGGATTGTCATGGGAATTTAAGTCTTAAACCACAAGTCAGAGTGAATTTGAACAAATGAGTCGTTTTTTACTAAAGAAAACATGAATGCTTTAACATGATTATTGATACTTTCTCATAATGCATATCTTCTGATAGTTCCCAAATTTCTTCAGGCTATAACAATATTCAAAAGTTGACAAAGTGACTTGGTAAATAAGTTACACTGGCATGTTGAGCCCATTAAGGAAGTGACTATAGCATAATTTACAGAGATATTTGTGGAGGAAATAATTATATAGCATGAACTATAGCTGACTACACCCTCAAAGTGGCCCAGAAGAAAACATGGTTTTAGAATGAAAACAGCTTTTAGATGTTTTTGACTAGAAATTAGACTTACCAAGAGAACCTTATCTGACTGTATGTGGAAGGTAGCACTCACTGGATCCTTACATAATTTAACAGGCTTTTTCAGGATTTACTATGTGCTAGGCAATTAACTCTTGAGAGAGAGCACATATGTGTGTGTGGAGAGAGCGAGAAAGAAATTTTCATAAATATAATATTTAATATATAATTTAATTCAATCTTTGAACAACTTTATGATAGGGCCTATTACTACCCATCTTTCATACACAGAAACTGATGCAAAATCAGATTAAGAAAGTAATTTGCCTAAGGTTATAAAGCTAGTAAAGAGTGGTGTCAAATTTCAAAACCAGGCTTCTGGCCCCCTGGTTCGCAACTACCCTGTTTTGCTTCCCCCTGTCTCAGCAGAAAGTTGCGTCTACAACCTGAACACACATCCCCTACCCCAGCCCACCTACCTGCCCTGCCTGCCTGCCTCTGAAAAGGCTCTCATATCAGCCACAGCAATTTGAATGAAAGGGGAAAACACTTCACTTAATATAGTTATTTTCTGTCTTTTCTTCTAGCTCCTTGGCACAGTTGTTTTCCACAGAACTTAGAGGAAGTGGATGTACCCTAGAGCTAATAGAAAACAAGTCAGGTTTGCTGCTCTCAAAAATTTGGCTTTCACAGGGATGTGAACACATTTACATTTGTATAAGAGTCAAATTGTGTAGCTGTGCTTCTGTGGAACCAAACCTCATGTGGAGTTTTTCTAGGCTGTGCCATGAGTAGTGAAATGTGGGTGGAATTTTTCTGCCCATTGATGCTAAACAGAATACAAAGTCTTGTAAAGAAACAGTGAGTTTTCTGGAATAGTGGCTGATTATACCACAGCATCTGTCACCTCACTGATTGTTGGGTTGATTCAGCTGATGGGCCACCCTCTTCCTTCCTCAGCTCCAGGTGAATGTCTCTAAAGCTGTGCACTCATCCAGAGCCAATCTTCCCAAATAGAAAGAGAGCTGTTTGTGAGTCAAGTGTGTAAGTGATTTCATTCTGCTCCTGGACCATCAGAAAAGCCCCCTGGTGGTTCATAGGCTACACAGTGTGTGCTTGCTTTCATATACAAAAAATTATGTATTCTAGTGAAAATATATATGAGAAAATGAGTAGCCCAGGGAAAAAGTGAAGTATGTGAGAACAAAAGTGACAAAGGAAATAGGAAATCTAAGTGGTTAGAAACAACCACAAGAGACTACTGCTTGTTAAGTGCTGTGTTTCATTTGTAAATAGAATTTACCAATTTATCGAAAGAAGAAACCCTTCATTTTCTGATTAAAAACTGTATGATTATCCTTTTTAGATCTGGTTCAGACCTGTCAGGCTTCATTTTAGAATTGATCTTTAATGTGAGAATTACCTCCAAGGAGATTTGCATTTGATTTTTAGTATTTTAGAGTAAGGCAAATGGACAATGGGTACAGATGGATCATAGACTCTCATCCTCATCCCATAATGAAATGAATAGAAAAAGCAGAAAAAAACTAAAATCAAATCAAATCACAAAAGGAGTCAAACAAAGAAAGGGATACAAGTCCACATAATAAATGAGGACAAGGGGCAACCAAAGAAATAAACAGAAGATTCATTGAGGTACAACTGGGTGCTACCACTGTCCACGCATTTTCCTCCCCACCCAATATGCACACCAAAACAGTAACAGGAAAAGGAGAGTCATCTAAAGTATAGGTCTCACCCCACCACACCAATTTGGAGAAAAGTAGATGAATGGGAAGTAAGAAGAAATTATTCGAAATATTTTTAAAGCCCCTAAGTCCTCACTGTAAGATCTTGGCAGAGCCAAGCAAATTACAAACCTGCAGGTGTCCCCATAGGGACAGAACATACTTGAAACCAGGTGCAATGAAGTTTAATGTAATCAAGAAGGAGACTAGAGAGCCCAGGTCCTCCAACAAAGGAGGATGAGCTCACCATTCCTTCATCTATCCTCCCATGCTTCTGAGTGGCAAGACATGAAAACAATGCAATAACCAACCCACAAATAGTAGCTCCAAAGATAAAACTGATGCATCTCAGGTAGACAGCACTTTAGGGAAAATGTCATCTCACTATATCAGAAAAGACAGAGCATGTGAGCAAAGCTGCCCACAGTAAATATGAACAAGGAAGATACAAAGAATAGACAGTAACTAGCTATGCAGACAAACAAACTAGAATCTAAGAATTCATAGCATGCAGATAATGATTAAATTAAACCCAAGATGCCCTTCAACAGATGAATGGATCAAGAAGATATGGTCCATATATACAATGGAATATTATGCCTCCATCAGAAAGGATGAATACCCAACTTTTGTTTCAACATGGACTGGACTGGAAGAGATTATGCTGAATGAAATAAGTCAAGCGGAGAGAGGCAATTATCAATATGGTCTCACTTACGTGTGGAGCATAAGGAAAAACATGGAGGACATTGTGAGAGGGAAGGGAGGGGTGAACTGGAGGAAATCAGAGGGGTGATGAACCATGAGAGACTGTGAACTCTGAGCAACAGACTGAGAGTTTTGGAAGGGAGGGGGTAGGGGGTTGGGCAAACCTGGTGGTGGGTATTGAGGAGGGCATGTATTGCATGGAGCACTGGGTGTGGTACATGAACGATGAATCTTGTAACACTGAAAAAATAAAATAAAAGTATTTGGGGGAAAAAAAAAAAGATCAAGCTGGTAGAAAACGGATCAAGATCAGAAAATTCCCCCCCAGTCCTTTGGCTACAAAAGAAGTAATGAAAATGACATTTTGAAAAAGTGTAACACTGTGAGGAGTCAGTCCAACATGGTGGTATAGAAGACCTTGACTCACTCCTCCCACAGATACACTGACTCTACACCTACATACAGAGCAATTCCTCCTGCAGAAGAACTCAAGGCTGAATGAATGACTCTTGCACAACAAATAAGAGAGGGACCACACAGGGAAGGGTAGGAGATGGAGACACGGTAATGAAGTTACACGGTAATGAATGTCCCCAGTTTACAACCTGAAGTGGAGAAGCATATATCACTGAGGGGCCCCTTTAGTTTCATTTCAATTTTTCTTTTGTGAAACAGGGTAAATACATAATTATTTAAAAATCTGTAGAGGATACATATATTTTTATAAAATTGTTACTGTCTTTCCTTCAATCTATTCATCCTTCTATGTATTTTTATATGTATATTCATGATTTAAACAGATGTTTAAAATGATGCTCATAAAAAAAAATAAAAAAAAATAAAATGATGCTCATCAAATACTATGGTTGTTTTTAGAGGAGTAAGATTTTGTGGGGATTTTGGTTTCCTTTTTAGTATTTTTTTGTATTTCTTTCAAGGATATGGTTATGGTTTGCTAGACTGCAACCACTGAGGTTTAGGAAAGAGAATGTACAAGCATAGTTTCTCCTAAAACTGGTCTGCCAGCCAGCATTGACATCAACTGGGTACTTGTCAGGTGTGTAGAATCCTGGGCCCCAACCCAGAATCTGCACTGTAACAAGATCTCCAGGGCATTTGTATACGTTTTGAAATTTGACAATACTGCTTTAAAAGATCTAACAGCTCAATTCTCTAAGGGTGTTGGGCAGTGGCTTTCATAAAGCTAGAGATTAGCCACTCATTGGGTTTGTAGAAAGGAGAAAAAAATTATTTTGTTGTTCACATGAAGTTCCTTATGCTATATTTTAACTGTGTATTACGTATACGAAGGGGACCATTTCTGGTGTGGGCATCCATACGTTTTACAACAGTCTCAGGGTGATGTCAGGGGACATCCAAGGAACCAAATACAAAGGCTGGTGGTTAAAAATAAGGGAGAGGGAAAGTCTTGTTTTCTTGGAGCATAATAGGAAGAATCAAGCAGAAGGCAGAGTTAATATTGTCTATAGTAAAAAAAATAACATTACCTGCAAGATTTCTCAGCACATTTAATTCTTTTTCCAAACTGTCTAAGGTTTGCTGATCAGCAGTACCATCTAAGAAAGGCTCAGTGTGGTCAGTAATATCAATATATTCAATTTCTGAAATTTCAGAAGCGGCTCTAGATAATGGTCGAGCAGCCGCACTTCTTGATCGAGGATGGGAGGAGACAAGGCAGCTGGAGCTTTTTTTAACAGAGTTGGAAAGGGGTAAATTTGCTGTTGAAGGTCTCTGTGATATCTGGCCTAAAATGAAAAATAAAAAATTTTTATATCCACTTTAAAAAAAAATTCTGAATGAATGCTTAAAGATATAAAATATCAGCCCCCTAAATCTAGAGCAGTTAAGGTCATGCAATAGAGTTTAAGAGAAAGTGTACTTTAAATTATCATGCATTCTGGTTTACCACAATGTTTTAATCCCAAGTTACTTTCCCTATGTCATAAAGAACACTTCTGGGTTATTTTTCCCTTTCTTTTCTACATTCAGAAAAAGAAAAGCTAATTTTAATATTAACTAAAGCAAGAAATCTGTGAACCAAGTTAATTCCAGAACAATTCAGTATCTAATCTTTTTTTTCCCAATGTCCAATCTTATAACCTATTCCCTAAATATCCCAAACTGTGTTATGTTTCTTAAATTCTACGATGATACCACACTGTGCCTTGTAAGAGAAAAAAAACCCATAGAATAGACATGGTACCACTTCCTAGTGAATTTTATTTGATGGTGGGTTACACTCTTCTATTAAGACAGATATGGAGACAAAATACTAGTATGCAAAATCTTCTAGAAAAACACAGGCTTTAAAGAAATTGAGATCATATTTCTAATTTTCCTAAATATGAGTTCACTTTCTGCTGCTTTAGAGGGCACTTTAGTGGAAAAGTTCCAGAAACACAGATCTAACTCAGGTTATTACTTTGTTCTACTAAAGCAGTCACAACTTTGTTTTGACCTATTTCAAAGGTTTAGTTGGTTTCTTCAACATGTGTGTTTCTTTCATAGCAGGAAAAAAAAAAAATCCCTTCAAATCCTACACTAACACAAAATAACTATCTCTCTATCTCCCTCTATCTACATATATCCATCTATCTACTGATAGATACATATATCTACCTATCTACTGATAGATAGATACATATATCTATCTTTTGGTACTGCTCACAAGATTCTTTAATGAAGGCCAAGGGAATATTCGAAGTACAAATTTAGAAATTCATAGTGTAGGTATATCACTGTTCTAATTTAGATTAATATGTTTATATTAAATATAAATAATGTATAAGATAACCTTGTATTCCCTTAACAAAAATTGGCTTTGTGTAAAATATTGGATTATTTAAAGAAGAGCTATTATCAATATCATGAAAATCATGATTTGAATGGACATATGTCATTATAACATATGCCCACTCAATTCGAAGGAAAATGTAAGATTCAGAAGAGTAACTACAGGTAGTTGTCATGTATTAAACATTTAACAACTACTGAGTTTGTCTTTTTTTTTAAACTTAAAAATCTACTTTGAACGTAGCTAGTACCCTAAGAAGCATCCTAATGCAGTATGTAATTATTTAAGCAATTAAAACTGACTAAGGTAAGTCCCAAAGGGCACCAATTTTAATGAACATTTCAGAAATCAATTTTGAAAACATTTTTTGCTGGAATGAAATTATGAATAAATTAAAATAAGATTCTGACCTTTTTGTCTATGTGCACAGAGACAATTATGAAGAAAAATTATTGACAAAAATGTATCTATGTTTGAGGACATACAAATGTAAATATCCTTATGGATTACTTTAATGGCTAGAATTTGGAAATAATTTCCCCTTTTACCTGTAATACACAAGAGTATATCATATATAAAATACACAAATACATAAAAATACGTGATACACAAAAAAGCAACTTTGTCATTCCTACATAATAAAGCAGTAGTAAGAACAGTCATCGTGGAAGCATGTGAGCATAACAATAATTCGACTATATGAATTGAAACTTCTGCATCTACGGAGAAAATGATACCCTTCTATTTGTATTGTGCTCTGTCCCAGTCAAGTAAAATTCAGAGGAATGCAGAACTCTGATTAAAATAAAGCAAGTGGAAGACCTCATGAGGAAGAACTGGACTTCTGCCAACACAGGCAAATATGAGTCGAGAAAAATTTAGCATAATATAGATGTCCTTCAGAAGATTCAGAAGAGCACAAACACTTACTGAACTCTTTTGACAACATCTGGTTGCCACAGTATTAGAGGTTAATTGATCCCAGTTGAGAAAAAAAAAGTACAGTGGGGATGGGGCAGACTTATGCTTAGCATGCAGCAAACAGACTATCTTTTTTATGGAAAATATGTTTAAAGGGTAATTTAAAGCCCCCAAAACATAGAAAGAGACAGAAGAAGCTTCAATCTGGTCCTTTATTTTATTTATTTATTTTGTTTATTTAGGTGAGCATATTGTTCTCTCTACAAGCTTATTAATGTAGAAGCTTACTGATGTTACCACTGGGGTTAAAATGAGAAACACCATTAAGACTGACACTAATGAAAAATGCCATGATTGAAGGGAGCACTCCATAATTTTTTTAAAAGTCCAGCTTGTAAATTACAAACATAAGAGGCTCCTTTTGGAGTAACTTGTGCCATTGCTGGCAATGTAATCTTACAAAATTATAGATTACCACTGACCACAGTTATACTCTAAAAGTAACTAAAACAACTGTCCTTGGTATTAGCTAAAGAAAATATGGTCTATGACTACTAATGAGACTATGCCAGATATAGGTAAGATAAAAGAGAAGGGAGTTTTGTGCTATATTAATGGGCATAAGAATGCTGACAAGAATATGAAAGTACGAATCACTCACTGAATGGTATTTAGTACAATAATTGTTATTGCCAGTCTAAATAAAAACATTAGAACTGGATGAAACATCAATAGAGCAACATGCTTTTTGTGCAGTATTTCAATAACAAATAACATCTGATCAAAGGAGCCACTATTTTATTTCTGAATAAAGGTTGCAAAACATCATTGCCTTTTGACATTCTTGTTCTACCGTGTAAATTACTAAGCATTTATACATAAAACATAAAAATGTATTTCCTAAGAGTTCTTAACGCATATATGGACGTTTTATTTAGCAGTATTGGTTAGTAGAAAGAAGGCTAAAGTGGGAAGCAGTTGCCCAGTCTCACTGAATTAGAAATCACCTTGTGACTTGAGACATGCAAATTCATATTTCAACCTGCAAAAGTTAGCAGTAACTTAGGAGTTGGATAGAATATCTTATCCCCTCCAACTCTGAGAGCCTATGAATTAATACCCAATCCAATTAAATTATAAAATCATTTGTCAAATCCTAAAATTGCCACGCACTGTGTCAGGATCAGGGTACTCAAAAGTGAGTAAGACATTGCCTCTACCCTCAAGTTGTACTCCAAATTAACACACAGTCTTGCTCTCCTGCTTGACTCCTTTAGACATGTTTGCTAAGTGCTGACGATATGCCAGGCTGTGTTCTGTCACTGAGAATGCAACAAAGAGAAGGACAGGCTGGGTCCTCGCTTCCTTTCCAACCAAGCTTAGGATGAGCAGAAAATAAACAAGTAAAATAATTTCATCTAGTAATAGTTTCTAGGAGAAGGACAAAAGAAGGTAAATGTGATTGAGGGGCAGTCTCAAGAGGCTAGCATTAGGTAGGGTGGTTTCAGAAGGCCTCTCTAAGGAGGCAGCATCTGGGCTGAGATGGAAAAATGGAAAAGAATCGATCATATGAAAAAGGGTGTGAAGAAGGAGAAAGAGGTTACAGACCATTCCAGGTTAGATGAAAGAGCAAATTCTAAAGCTAAGGAGCAAGACAGAGTGGCCTATGTGAGAACAAAAAGAAGCCAGCCAGTGTAGCTGCTCTGTAGGAGAGGACACTGTGGCAGAGTTGGGCAAGGCCAACTCAGTACTGCTGTGTAATGTCTGGTAAGAAACGCTGGGGTTTTTTTGTTTTGTTTTGTTTTGTTTTGTTTTCTGTCTTCTATAAGAAGCTATAAAATGTTTTTAAGCAGGAGATTGACAAGATGCAATTTATACTTCAAGTTTACAGAAAAAGTGATTAGCTCCCTATAAACTATAAACAATTTTATGACTATAAACAATTCACTCACTTACTCTAAACAGTAGAATTTGATGGAAATTACTTATTGAAACTTGTTTTCAAGAAAGGCAAAAAGTGAAATTGAGAGACAAATGAGAGATAATGGACAACTGGCTTGGGCTCATCTTGGGCAATAAAGGTCGAAGTGGTCAGATTTGGGATCAGTATTAGAGCTGAAATCAACAGGGTCTAGGCATGATTAGGCTGTAGAAGGTAAGAGAGAGACAAGATGGCTCCTGATTTGGAGACTTACTGATGTTCATATGGTTTTGCAGAGATAGGAAGATGGGGTGGGTGAGTAGGAGGTTTTGGCAGGGGTTGGGGAGGATCAATGCGCTTGCTGCTAAACACAGCTGTATTTCATAGCTATTGTGTTTCTACATTCACAGACTTAAAAATCTTACAGAAGAATTCCTTTATGCGCTAGCATCAGTTCAGAATATAAGATTTCGATAACTTGCGACTTAGCCAGAAAAATTTTATTTTTATTTCAGGCTACTGCTTCTGTTCAGAAAGTTCTTTCCCCCTGCCCCTAACTAGTACATCTTATTAATTCTTTAAGACTCTGCTGAAATGTCATCTGGTCTCTAACACCTTGGTGATCTATACCTTTTAACGGCAAAGCAATCATTTTACCATCTCCATTCCTAAAAAGACTGCACATGTACCTACCTCTACTATAACTGATCACATGTACTATTATTATCAATTACCTGTCAGTCTCCAAAAGTATGTTACTCACAGTCCCCTTATAAAATGTGTATTTTATATGGTGTAATTTATGTGTTTATGTATCTATATACAGTTTTCGCTAAGTATCATTTTTGTCTACAGCATCATAACATGGAATTGTTGATAAAAAAAGTGTGAATTCCTAGACCCCATTTCAGCTTTAATAAATCAGAATCTTAAGAGTGAGGTGCTGAAATCCACACTACAACAGGTTTCCCAGGTGGTTATGTTCACACTAACATTCGAGAACTTCTGCCTTAGACAAAGATCAGGGACGAGGGTTGATTTTGTATCACCAGTGTCTGGCAATGCCTGGCTTACAGTAAGTGCTCCCACAAATGTTTCTTATAGTAAATTATTGATTTCAACTGATCACTCCAAATTGAGACTTAAAGGCTTTTGGCTACTTATCTATAAAGATTTGTCTTGGTAACAAATTTCTCATAACACGCATGTGAATTTGTTTTCAGCAATATGTGGTAACTTAAAACAGTTCCTTTGACCACCTCTGAAGGAAGCTACCAGAGTTTTGAAGCTGCTTGAGACTTTGATGTGAGAACAGGTACCTAATTATAGAGCCAAAAAACATTTATCATAAATGGATGGTTTTTCCACTAAAAAAAAGCCCACTTTAAATCTGACAGATTCTCAACATAAATGCATATGAAAGGGATCTAAGCTAGCCAAAGAGCTTGAATCATAGGATTTAAGGCAAGAGAGACATATAAATTTTGCATATTTGGACAAATCATATGTAATTAAATCTCTGACTCGAACATGGCCCCCAGATGAAGGCAAATAACGCCTTTTGTCAAGTGTTCCTCCTAAACCTATGAGTTCCCGGAGATCAGGGAACATGACTTCTGCATCCCTTTTCCCTCAGAGCCCAGCATCAGGCCAACATACTCAACACATATTTGTTGAATTGCCTTAATTCATCAGTCATCTACAGCAACTTCACATGAAATTCAGCGTAAAGCAAATTTACTGCAGCAGGTGTTCCTGGATAATAATAATGACCTAATAAAACTACTGATTTTAATGATGTCAAAATTCTCTGTGTACATTCTCTAGCAAAATATTACAATGAGATTCAACATGCAAAAGAGTTATCCTATAGACAATCTTAAAACTATTTTGGTTAGAGAATGGAGCTAATGAACTTAAATCGAGATTCCAGAGTTAACACATTCAGCACGAGATGTAGAACAGAGGTGTCTCAACCACAGCTACAGAAAGCAATCTTAACTTAAACTATTCCTTTCACAAATGGCTATGTCTGATCATAATGTGAACCAAGTGGATGATATGCAAATTCTAGAACAAATACGCTGTTTTCCGAGAGTATAATAAAACTGAGTATGTATTTTATAAGGATTGTTTAAAATACACACCATACCCTGAGCTACATTTAAAAAATATTATTCACTAATACATTGTAGCAAAAATAACTAAGACTTAACTCATGTTGTTGAGAAGAACATGACAAGTCTTGCTTTTTTGGTTTTGGAAGAAAAATGTAAAGCAGCCAGTTAAAATGAATAAGTTCACATTATGAAACTGCAAAAACTAATTTTCAGGTACCTAGTAAACTGCTCAGAGACAAACTAAAAACAGTAAGTCATCAGTATGGCACTGTGGCCTTCCAGCTGATCTTACCCATTTTTTGTTGTGTTCTACTCGTTGACGGGTTCTGGGCACTCTGCAGAACACCCAAGGTGACTGCATTATCAGCATATGCACTTATGCTACAGTCTGGGATCCACTCTCTGTCTCCTGAAATGGAAAAATGATAAACTAATTTAAATCTCAAAAAGCAGAGAAGTCCATGTTATTGCTTTGTTTTATTTATCATCTTACTGGATAATACTTGGCTAAATAAGGAACATTGATAACAGCGAGGTATATATTATAAAAGACAGAAATCTCATAATTATACAATAAAAACATTAGATTTGCATAGCATAAAAAGAAACTGAATTGCAAAGATATCACACACACACGCACATTTGAATAAAAACAAATAATTTTTCAAGTATATAACAATATAACATAAAGTATAATAGTACATGAATAAACACATCTGAATACATGGGAAACCTAAGAATATAGGTGACACCATGACCTAACTTTCAGAAGGAAATTCCAGCTATATTTCAAAAATTCCACAGATCCTGAGATTTTGAGATTTGCTTTTAAGATGGTATTTAAGAATCATCATACAATTCTTAGCAGCTAATGAACTGATTCAAAAAATTTCTATTTCACAACTTAGTAAAGGCTACATTTCTAAATTCTAAAAATAATCTCTCCTCAGTCTCATTATACTTATGTTCTCTCACATTCTGAGAGTAGCCTCAAATATAAATATGTGGCAACTCACAGAGGGTTAATAATTTCAGCTGGAGAAGAAGAAAATGACTTTATTCATTGAACAGAATTGCCCAGTATTTCCTAAAATGAGAATGAGCTGTTTAAAAAAAAGTGTCAGAAAATTGTTAGGTTGGTCCACAGGCCGTCTGATATCATGTCTGAATTTACCTGCAATTGTAATCCTAGTACTGGAATAGCTGCATTCTAAGCTATGAGAAGGAAGTAAGTTGAGTCTTTCATTTTTATCAAAAACAAAGAATCTTTCAAGTCCTTGATATTGTTCAGTTATAGGCTTACTTCTGAGGGCTATTTCTTGTAACAACTAGGAAACAAAATATTCAACAAAATTAAGTTGATCTCCTCCACACAAAGCAGCACATTCATTCATTGAGCACCTACTATGTTCTTGGCACAGATTCTGCCCTCATCAGAATTAGGTTCTCCTAGTAAAGACATAAACAACAACACAACATTTATATATAGTAAGTTCTGAAAAATATATAAACCGCAATTATCGTAATTATCCAAAAATTGTCATCGATCCAAGAAGGACAGAAGTTCACAAAAGAAAAAGTTCTTCTTTCTCTCTTCTTTTATTTTCTTCCCTTAGTGTCTTTGCACATGAGTTACTCTGGAAAACAGACTCCATCGTAGCTGTGCTTTTGAATTAGTATCTTTGTCGATACATAAACTAATTTCGAAGGTGAAAGTAGAATACCAAGGGGAATAAATCTTGTCATGGACAAAATCCAAGTTAACGAAATACTCATTATGAAGCAAACATCTATGTAGTAAACTGAGGCAAGAGCAAACTAAGTAATTTGAGAAGTTCATAAAATTAGAAACTAGCAGACCCAGGTCTGGCTGATGTGAAGCCTAGGCTTATTTTCCCACCCTATGAATTCATTTTGTGATATGCTTTCATCCTAGGGAAGAATATTAATGGGATTAAAACATTCATGAGTCTAGTAAGAAACAGATTAGAGATCCAGACATGAAAGCTCTAGATGGGCTTAAAACATAATCAGAGTGCTTTCAGTATTTAACAGTTCCCTAATGGATCTAATTAATGCCCAAATGCAGTCTGTTTGAGGGTAGTAAACAACACGAAAAATTATGATAACTCAATTCAAATTTATAAGTCATATAAATGATAAAACGTTACAAAACAAAGCTAGTGACCAATAAAGCACCTCCTTCAAAGACAAATTCAAGTTGGCTCTAATCATGACATCTTTTCCGGTTGTCCCAGACACTGATTATCAATTTACAGCACCCCTTCAGCTCTAGTGCAGCTCTTATTTGTATTAGACAACTGAAAATACGGAACGTTTTTATAAAGCATCAGTTGAGAGATAAGAACAAAGAAAGTGGGTTGGTTTGTTTCCCAAACTCACAAAGTTAACTACTGGTGGTGTCAAAACCAGAACCAAGAGCCCCTAACTAGTCCATGTTCTTCCTGGCACCCGACCCTACCCCACTGTTGCTGCTCTACGACTTGGTACTGAATTCCATAGTTTCCACCTTCATGAAGGACTCAGTTTCTGAAAACTGAAGAGCAAAATGAACTATTGTGCACTCAAGTGCAAGTCAAGTAATTCTACTGCTAAAAATTGCCCTTACTGCTCACTCTTAAATTTTCTACTGCAGCAACATAGATTTTTAAGTAGTCTCTGCTCAAGAAATAGCTTCTACTAGAGCAGGAGGAGAATAAAAACAGTTCATGTCTAGTCATCACGGATGAAAACAAAGTAGATTCTACTGCTATATATAAAGCACTGTCTCTATGACATAATCATTTACTACTTTTTTAATTTACAATAGTAGTGTAAGTAATCAAAATATGGTTAGTAGCTGTGTAATGTTTCAATTCTAATTATGAAATACTTTTAAGTATGTAGATATGTATTACATATAATATGACTCGATCCACAATTTAATATCAGTAAATTAAAATATTTGTTTCACGGGCGCCTGGGAGGCTCAGTCAGTTGAATGTCTGACTCTTGGTTTTGGCTCAGGTCATGATCTTGCAGTAGTGGGATCAAGCCCTGTGTCGGGCTCTACGCTCAGCATGGAGTCTTCTTCAGGTTCTTTCTCTGCCTCTCCTCCACCCTCTCAAATACATATAAAGATTTTAAATCTTAAAAAAAAATTTGCTTCAGATATCCATACCGAAAAATTAGTCTTTGGAGCTAATTGTATAATAGCATTGAAGTAGACATACTTAATTCCAATGCATGTTTTTGACTATTACTACATCTGAACGTATCCATAAAAAGTTATCATTGTTTTAAATATTTCCAAAAATACTTATCTCTATGTGTCATTTTACATTTAAATTTTAATGTTATATTTTTGAGATGGATCCATATAAATAAAAATAGTCCTATGTCATTCACTTTAACTGCTAGATTGCTTTCCATTATACAAATTACCACAGATTACATATCTGTGAGTTTTGGCCAAATGCCTTTTATTAGGTTACAGCAGAGAATGTCTCCTCCTAGGGCACAGGTCAGGCAGGCTTGCACCCAGTTATAAAAGAATTGGGGTCCTTATGCTCGAGGATTCCTCTCTTGCAACACAGGATAATGCATGTGTAGGTTGTCACTTAGCTCTCTTCATGAGGCCATGTGGAAATTGGAAAATTAGAGTTCTGTTAGCAGAAATTCAGTCTGATTGCTTTCTTCACTTTCTGCAATGAGGCTTGCTTTGTTTTTGAGATCTATTATCGGCTAAATTGTGAGAACATCTTCTAGAAGGGACTAGATTTCTTTTGGCAGACACATTAAGGTATCATTAGACATGGATTAAAATTAATGTGAATTTGTTGGCTTGGAGCTCCTGAGCAAGAAATGTATATTTAAACTGTAAACCTATGTTAAATGAAAGCCCAAGATTTCCATTTTTCAGGTAAGGTATTTTATTGATCTGTCCCAGATCCTCTGCAGAAATCAGTTTCTCTTCATCTTGTTACATCTGTGAGTATGTCTCCCAGGGTATTCCTCCAGTGACTGAGAAGACTTCTAGGGATCAAAAGTTTTTGCAAAGGTCTCAGTTCCAATTTTGCATTTCAAAAAGGAAGAAGACCCATTACAAAGTGGGCCCCAAAATCCAATCCCCCAAGCAGGTAATCATGATTACCTAAGATTTTTAATATATAGAACAGAGATTCAAATATAGTTTCAAAACTTGGCATTAATGCAATGATGAGCTACTTTACTTTTTCCTCTAAGATGAAATGAAAACTATACCCCTATTTCTTTATTAGCCATGTTTCTGAAAGAACTGCCTTTAAAACCTTATACTTACATTAAGTCACAAAAACTGGTTCTATCTACATATCTGCATTTATTTCATTTTAACAGTGACTATACAGTAAAAAGCTAGAAAGGATTTATTATGCTAAATTATTCATAATAATAAATTTCATTTAGCTCTCTTACTATGGTGCATGAGGTGGGCCTTAAAGTGTTGTCACATAAAACCGTTTGTTATAATGGCAGTTACCGTATTAGAATTTGCCCTGTAGGTCATTAACATTCTTTCCCATATGAGTCATTCTTCAACTATCTCATGATAATATAAGGTAGCTTCAATAGGTAGTAATGTTTAAGAATATATGGTGTCAATATAAAATTTTCTTATGACATTTTATATAAAATTTTTAATATAATAAACATAATAGAGATTTACCAGTGGTGACTCGGTAGTTTTAGAAACTTCTTCAAAGTTTGGCCTCTCATGCCGATTGCTAAATTCCAAGGATTCTTTGCTGTCCTGAGATAACTGCTCCTTAATGGAAGGTTTTTTTAAATCTATGCTTGGCAAAGAATCCTTGCTCTCAAGTGATATGCAGGAATCACCAGACTTTTGATTACTTTCCATATCTATCATTTTCTCCTTGAAATTTCCTTCAGAAAAGCTGCTTTCCCCTAATTTCTCAATGGCAGGAGAATAAACATCAGGATCCACAATGATGTCAAATTCTGCATTTGAAGTTCCTGCTGTTGAAAACAATTATTTACGAAAATTAAATAAATTGATTAAACTGTTAATAAACCAAAACTTCTGTGGCATAAACCTTTATCAATAAGCACTATTTTATCAGCATTTCTTTACTGAGATCTCAGTGTTAAAGTACGTTTACTCTGTTTATGTTTATAAATTATAATCATAATTTACTGATAAATTCAAACCTATTTAATGGACCAGACTAAAGGAAGGAGACAAGATTTTATTTTGTAATGAAATCTCAAAATTGATGCACATTTTTATTTCAGCCTGTGGTTCAATTCCCACTTTCCTACATCTTCTCCCACTGAAGTTTTACAATGGCAATTTATGAAAAATAATGCAGAGAGAACCATATTTCCACATTTTGCCTCTTTTCCTTAGCATGCCTAGTGATGAGGTGAGGGCAAGGGGAAATCTGCAGATGAAAGAGCAGTACCAGTTAGGGACACAGAAAATGTTTCAGCTGGGACACCTGCCTCTGGAAAGCTACAAAATGAGCAAGATTATATTAGTCACCACCTCATTATGTCTGCTTTAAATAAATGAGTTGCTTTAGATCATTGGTTTTCAACCTGGGTGCACAATGGAATCATCTGAAAGTACTGTTTAAAATTGTCAGTGTATGAGCCTGACCCCAAACCAATTAAATCAGACACTGGGAGTGGGATTCGAGCACTGTTTTTTCCACCTCCCTCCACAAAGTTCTCCAGGTGATTATAATGTGCAGCCAGGGTTGTGAAACATTGGTCTAAATTTTAAGAAGATTAAAAATTCTTTAACAATTTTTGCACCATACTGCAGGCATTTTAAATAAAACTATATTTATCATTATCCAGATTGAATATAACTTCATCTGATTATCTATTTCTAATATAAATAACTTATCTCTATAAATAGATGGTATAAAATAGTAAAGGCTATGACTAAAATACTCTCCAGTGATGTAAATTCTTCCTTGCTGCCCAAAGGACTTACTCGTTGCAATCAAATGTTTGTATAGCTTAGCAATTACACATAGTATTTAGAACCTCCATTTCCAACAACTATCACCTCTTAAATCACAGAAATACTACAAGAAATACAGTAACTTGTATATCAGAGAAATACTTTTACAAGCAAAACTTTTTAAAAACTATTCAATTTAAGGAAACTTCCATAATAATGCTGCATTTTCCTCCTAAACTTCAATAGAAATTAGTCGATTTTTTGGTACAAAGAGATGCTATTTCCTATATGTAAATGTCTACAACTAACCTCTGCAATATTTTTGCAAGATTGCAAAATTCTATTATTAGGATCAATTGCTGCCGAAGAGGTGTCAAAGCCACCTTTTAATGATCTTTAAAAATGTGATGGAGAAAGTATAGGTATGATTTAATTTAGTCTATTCATTGGAAGTCCCATTAAGCCATAAAAATCAGATCTCTTGGTTCAACATGTGAAAATCAATTAATCGAATCTGTCACATCAAGAGGCGAAAGAAGAAAAATCACAAGATCATATCAATAGATGCAAACCAGAAATAAAAAGGAACTTCCTCAATTTGATAAAGACTATCTATAGAAAGACCTAGAGTTAACATCATACTTAATGATAAACTAGATGCTTTAACCCTAAGATCAGGAAAATGTCAAGGATGTCCCCTCTTACAACTCCTTTCCAACATCATACTACAAGTCCTAGCTAATGCAATAAAATAAGAAAAGGAAATAAGTATAGGGATTGGGAAGGAAAAAATAAATCTAATTTTGTTCACAGATGACATGATCGTTTATGTACAAAATGTGAAAGAATCAGCCAAAAAACCCCTGGAACTAATAAGTGATTATTGCAAGGTTGCAATAATTTATTGCAATAATTTTGCAATAATTTTTCGATCAAGATAGAAAAGTCAATCACTTTCCTATACAACAACATAAATAAGCAGAATTTGAAATTAATAACACAATGCCATTAGTATTCAAAATGTGAAACACTTAAGAATGAACCTAACAAAATATGTAAAAAATCCATATGAGGAAAACTAAAAATCTCTGATGAAAGAAATCAAAGAACTAAATAAATGGAGAGAGAGTCCATGTTCACAGATAGGAAGACTCAATATTGCCAAAATGTCACTTCTTCCCAACTTAATCTATAGATTCAATGCAATCCTAATGAAAATCCCAGCAAGTTATTTTGCGGATATTGATAAACTGATTCTAAAGTTTATACAGAGAGGCAAAGGACCCAGAAAAGCCAACACAATATGGAAGAAGAACAATGTCACAGGACTGACACTACACAACTTCAAGAATTACTAAACAATTATAGTAACCAAGACAATATGGTATTAGTAAAAGTATAGAAAAATAGACCAATGGAACATAACAGAAAATCTAGAGATAGTCCCACATAAATATAGTCAATTGATCTTTGGGAAACAACAAAGGCAAAATGATGGAGAAAAGACACTCTTTTTTTTTTTTTTTTTTTTTAGAAAAGACACTCTTTACAACAAGTGGTGCTAGAGCTGGACATCCGCATGCCTCCAAAATAATCTGGACACAGACCTTCCACCCTTCACGAAAATTAACTCAAAAAAATGATAGACCTAAATGTGAAAGGCAAAACTACAAAACCCTTAGAACGTAAAAATCTAGATGATCTTGGGTATGGTGATGACATTTTAAGACATACACCAAGAACAGGATCCATGAAAGAAATAATTGATAAGTTGAGCCTCATTAAAATTAAAAATCTGTTCCGTAAAAGACACTGTCAAGAGAATGAGAAGACAAGCTATAGACTTAGCGAAAATATCTGCAAAACACATATCTGATAAAGTACTGTTATCCAAAATATTAAAAAATCTAAAATCTCAACAGTAAGAAAATGGAGAGCTCAATTTAAATATGGGCCAAACACCTTAATAGACACTTCATCAAAGAAGATATATAGATGGGAAATAAGCATATGAAAAGGTGTTCAACATCATATGCTATTAGGGAATTGCAAGTTAAAACAACAGTGAAATCCACTCCACAATTTTCGGAATGACAAAAATCCAAAACACTGACAATACCAAATGCTGGCAAGAATGTGGAGAATGGGAAGTCTCATTCATTGCTGTGGGAATGCAAAATGGTACAGCTACTTGGAAGACAGTTTGGTGATTTTTTACAAAACTAAACATATTATTACTATGTGATTTAACATTTGCAATCCTTGGTATTTACCCAAGTGGGATGAAAAGTTATGTTCAAATATACATGGATGTTTATAACAGCTTTATTCATAATTGCCAAAACTCAGAATCAACCAAGTTGTCCTTCAATAAGTGAATGTATAAATAAATTGTGTACATCCAGATAATGAAATATTATTCAGTACTAAAAAAAAGAGCTATCAAGCCATGAAAAGACACGGAGGCGCCTTTAAGTACATATTACTAGGTGAAAAAAAGCCAATATGAAAAGATTAAATACTGTATCATTCCAGCTACATGACATTCTGGAAAAGGCTAAACTATAAAGTAAAAAGATCAGTGGTTGCCAGGAGTTAGGAGGCAGGGAGGTAACATAAAAAGGCAGGACACAGAGTATTTTTAGGACACTATAACGATTTTTTATGATACTATAATGGTGGCTACATGTCATTATAAATTTGTCCAAACCTACAGAATGTACAATACCAAGAGTGAACCCTAATGTGAACTATGGACTTTGGGTGATAACAAGTGTGTCAATATATGTTTGTTGATTGTAACAAATGTATTATTCTGGTTTGGGATGTTGATGGTAGCAGAAGCTATGAGTTTGTGAAGGCAGAGTGTATAAGGGAACAATCTGTATTTCCTGCCCAATTTTGCTGTGAACCTAAAACGGCTCTAAAAAATCAAGTCTATTTACATAAATCAAGTATCTTTAAAGTAACACTTAATGGATATTTATATTCAGCATTTTCTCAAAGGCAACTGAAACACCATGCTCCAGGTAGGTAAGAAAATATCTTTTTGGATCCCTGTAAAGTCCTAAATTCCCATGTGGATATAGTTCATAGTTGGTCATAATAATTTAGAGACTTATTAGTTGAAGATGTCAAGACTAGCAGGATTATCACAAATCATGGTTCTCTACCATCTATTACCCAATCAGAAAGTAATCATCAGTTTTATAACTAGTTATTTTAAATAATGCTCTTAAGTATCTCTCAAATCTTTCATATAAGACATATTTATTGTTTTTCTGAAAATCCTAAATAGAATAAAATTATATTTGAAAGGCAGATTAGAAACAATCTAGTTCCTA
>CM052898.1:105420157-105503778 GCA_028534135.1 Potos flavus
AATCTGCTGGCACCTTTTTCTTGGACTTCCCATCATTAAAAACATGAATATTTGCGTTCATAAGCTACCTGTTACTCTGTGTAACAGCCCAAGACATTATTTACAAAGGGAAGAGAGTGAGTGTGCAGTGAAAAAACTCGGGAGCACCACATTAACCACAGGCTCAAGGTTAACATGCTGGTGATAAGATATACTGACAGTATGATCCTGTGATACTGCACCCTGAAAAGGGCACATCCTCTCTGTGTTATCCTTCCACAAAATGCACAGCCTCAATCTAATTATGAAAAAAAAACATCAGATAGATCCAAATTGAGTATATTCTATAAAACACCTGGCAAGTACTCTTGAAAAATGTCAGGGTCTGGAAAAACAAGGAAGGACTGAGGAAGCATAATGGATAAGGAGCTATGATTAGGAAAGGAAAAAAAAAAAGGCAATGTGGGATCCTGATTGGATCCTGAAGTGGAATAAGGATGACAATGGAAAACTGGTGAAATCCAAATAAAGTCTGTAGTTTAATTAATAATATTGTATCAATGTTAATTACTTGGTTTTGATACATGCACTATGGTTATGTAAGATGTTGCCATTATGGAAAGCTGAAGGAATGATATGTGGGAAATCTTAATACTGTTTTACAACTCCTTGGTATGCCTTATTTCAAAATTTAAAAAAAATTTTTAAATATGTCACATGAAAAACAGTTAGAGGGGCATGGAAGTAGATAGTAACCTGTCAAACAGAAGTTTCAAGGAAGATATGAGGGCTGACTTCAAAAATCCAAAGGAATTCCATGGAGAGGAAGAATTCAATTTGCTCTATATTGGCTTAATTGGTAGAGTTGAGACCATGTTTAGAAACCAGTCAGACACAAATTACAGCTCACTAGGAGATATTACAGCAGGCAGAAAGTTCCAAAGATGGAATGTGCCCTCTCAGGGGAGAGTTTTATATGATTGAAGGTGAAGCAAGGGCTTGATGACCATTCCTCAGGTACATTCTAGACAGGCCCTCCAACACACTGCTCCTCAAAATGCAGTTCAGAGACCAGAATTACCCACACTAGTATCAGCTGGAAGCTGTTAGAAATTCGGAAATTCAGAGTGTCAGGTCCCAGCCAGACCTACTGAAGAAGAATCTGTGTTTTACCAGTCTGCAGGTGATTCGCAGGGACAATGAAGTGTGAGCAGTACTGCTATAGGGCAAAGTGAGCCTTTAAATACGGATCCCAATATGGATCTTATTTGATTATAAAAATGTGAATGACTCTAACATGTACTCAGTCATAATTCTGGTCTGAGATTTAACAGTTTAACTTTTAAACAATTGATAAAATGGCATATCAATGACATAGTCTTTGAATAAAATAATTGAATACTATTAATAAAACAATAATATTAAAGGTCTAATTAACTTAAAAGTAGATTCTGAAAAGTAGAACCTTAAAAGTTTATGCTAATGTAAAAAAATGAGAGCAATACCTTTTCAAAATAATCTTTCATTTATCGCATTACTTTTGCTATTATTCTTAAATTCTATACCGTATTTGCACCTTTTTCTCACATACACATTTGAATTTCTCCCAGCAAACTCTAAATTAATGGTGCATCACATACATAAATAAAATTTAAATTCTTATTAGAATAGTAGAAGCTTCACAGGGATTTAATATTGCTTTAAAATTATTTATGCAAATGTGAAGCACACATATAAAATTGCTACAAAAAAGCAAGTCACACAAGCCAGGAACATAAATAGCTTTTATATTTCTTATTAATAATGCAAAGCTTCAGAAAATACCTTCTGTGTTTTTTAAGCCATAACTTTTCCATATAGGATAGACTGTCTTCTTTAAATTCAATATTGAGTGGTTCTCTCCAAATTTTCAGATTAGTTTGTACTTCACATTCTTCCAATGAGTCTATAAAAATAAGCATAATGTGCAAAATTAATGTAAACTAATCTATAAATTACATCTCTCAAGATACAAAACTCACCATTTTTGAAGCAAATATGCTTTGATATTTATCTATGCAATCAATAGTTCTAGGCTTAATTAATGCAAAATGTTAAACATTAGTGATTTATTCAGTGACTGTATAGACAGTTTTCTTCAATAATCCCTTCGAATGAAAGAATCTTATGATTCATAAGGTTCTTAAGAGCAACCAATTCTTTTCAATGATAAATACGAACAGATTCACTATATATTCTATAAATGCACATACACATAAAGGTATGTATCATAGCCACTGACAATAATATTTACACATTATGGGAAACAGAAAATAATAACTCAGAATGGAACCTGAAGGAGACAACTGTCCTCATGAATTTATATCTACATGGCAATTCACTTCCAGATGCTTAAGATGTTTCTGAAGTACTACTAAATTAAAACCACTATTCAGAGATATTTAAAACTGATGGAGATTTCTCGGAAAGAAAGCAGTGTAAATCCAGGATTACCAATCTCTCCACCTTCCTGGATACTATCCCTCTCTCCAAACTGACCATAAGAGGAGGAGAAAAATTGCTGAAGGAGAAGAAAGGGAAGTAGTAAGGAAGAGAAAAATTATTTTCGAAGACTGAAACTAGAGAATAGTTCCAACTTCATACCACGTAGTCTTTAATGAATAGCTTCCAGAACAGCCAAATGCCAGCAATAGAAAGAAACCAAAAGAATTCAAGTCACACGACCCCTAATCTTCCCCAAAAGTGGAGCTATGTCGAAGAAAGCAATTGGAGGAAGTTCTGAGAAACACCTCCAGAATGCAGTAACCTCAAAGAACAGGACTTAAACACGTGAGCAAACGGAGATTCCCTTCACTATGGGTCCTCCTTTTCAGTGCAAAACAAAATATAGTCTTGATAGGAAATCTGAAACTAAAAATGAGGACTCACTTTTTTCTCTGACTAGTCATAAGGAGGAACCACTCTGCTTGAGAGATAACTCCCAGATCTATCAGGCGATGAGGAGGAAGGAGCTAAAGCATCTGGCCTATGATTCACTCTTCTCCCACTACCAAGGGTATATCCCCGGGAAATAAAGATGGCAGGTGACCTGGGTTAATTTCCTTGTGAATATGTTAATAACTGGACCTTCTGGCAAATAGATTAATGATATTAATGGAAACAGACTCACCTGTTTAATGCATTTAACAGGATAGCCCTTGTTTAGAATTGCTTATAGAAAGCAATTCCAGGACACATGGTTCTGTGAAACATGTCTCTCTGAAAAGTGCCACATAAGCTACATAACTTGGGTTTTGGTTTGCTTGCTTTTTTTTCATGGGTCTCTGGCTACCTTTTGTGAGAGAATTTGTGTGAAATGCCCCAGTATTCGTACTGATGGGATAATGGGTGTTTTTCTCAAGAGACAGTTCCAAAGTCTTAAGATAAACATATGTTTTGATGTGTTTGAGGAGGAGTTGGGAGGAACAGCCAGACAGCCAGTGCAGCTGAAACAGAACAAGCCAGAAGGAGAATAACAGGAGGTGAGATCACAGAGATAACAGACTTAAGATTACATTGAAACTTCTAGGCCGTTGTAAGTACGTGCCTTTCACACTGAAGGAGATGAGCCTTTGGAGTTCACTTAAAATGAAATGAAGTTAGAAATCAATAACAGAGGGGTGCCTGGGTGGCTCAGTTGGTTAAGCATCTGCCTTCAGCTTAGGTCATGATTCCAGATCCCGGCATTGAGCCCCATGCGGCAGGCTCCCTGCTCAGTGGGGAGTCTGCTTCTCCCTCTCCCTCTCCCTTTGCCCCATCCCCTGCTCATGTTCTCTGTCAAATAAAAAATAAATAAAATATTTGAAAAGAAAAAAATCAGTAACAAGTAACTAGAAAACTCGAAAATTCAAAGCATGTTACTAAGTTAAATGGCCAAGAAGCATATAAAAAGATACTCAATATCATTTGTAATGAGTTACACAAAGTAAATATGCCATTTCATCTCTATCAGAGCAGCAAAAATTTTAAAATCTGACAAAACATTGATGATAATGGGGAGGCAACCAAACCGCTTATCTGCTGCAGGTGGGAGTACAAACTCATACAAATACTTCGGTAAATAATTCAGTTTTATCTAGTATAGTCAGAGACATACGCAGCCTATGACCCATCTATTCCACTCCCAGGAAAAGACATCCTAGAAATGTGTGCACATGCATACCAGGAGACCTTCATAAAGATCTTCAAACCAGCATTGTTTATAATGGCAAAATAGGAATCAACCCTCAAACCCATCAACGTTTAAAAAGGTAAATGGTGGTAATTTCATATTACAGAAGACTATTAAGCAGTAAAAATGAATAAAATACAACTATGCACATTTTCATGGGTAAAGCTCAGTAAATAATAGTGAAATGGTTGCAAAAGAATATATACACTAGCTTTCCACATACGTAATGTTCAAATACATGCGAATTTAACAACATATTATTTAGAGATACACAAATGCAGTCAACTAAAAGGAAATTTTTTTAAAAATGAAAAAATACAGAATTGAGGTTAGTGACACTCTCTTAGGAGGAAAGAAGAAAGAGACAGGTGCTTACTGCTTTGTTTTTTTCCAGAATCTTCACAAATTTTGTAAATGTTCTTTTCTATCTACTTACTATGTCAGGAAAAGAAAAATATTGACAAACATATACATATGGTACACACAGTCATAAATATAATACTCTGGGGCAAAAAAAATCACATATCATATCAACGGAAGTCCTCATCTTAATGATTTCTCTTCAGTAATTGCTGACACAGTATTTTTACATTTAAAAATGTATTTTAAGGTAATTGTAGAAGTACACAAAGAGCTAAGATGGTCATTATAACTTATTTTTACCATAGTGAGCATTAGAAAAAAATATCCATCAATAAAATTCTGACTCAATCTTGGCATACAGAGTATTATGCAACAGTTACAAACGATGATATATAACTGTATTTATATGAAATGTTGTCCATGACAGAATCTAAGCAAAAAAATTACAAATAGCATGTATAGTGTCACCCCATTTATGCTTGTGTGTGATAGTGCAACTGTGTCTATTGAAAAACGTACCAACATGTTAACATTGATTATCTCTAGATGGTTGAAGTAGGTTATTCTCATCTTCTTCTTGGTTAACTTTTTGTTATAACAAAATCATATAAAATAATCATTATATTATTCTTATAATATAGTTATCACCACTATGAAAAACAAAATTTTTTCTTCTCTGATCTTGTCTGATTTATCAAATCAGTCCCTTTACTATTTTAAATCTTATGTCTTTCAAAGTAGACAATCAAAAGGTATTTTTATAAAAGACTTTTCCCTTTCAGAGTAGAAAAGTAAAAAATACATCAAAATTTGAAAGTTCAAATAAAAAGCACATAAAATAACATAGTCAATGAGAATTATATTAAGATACATGCTACAAAGAGTGTATAAATAAAATCTTGGAAATATTAATGAACCTGATGTAGCATGAACAAGGGTAGGGAAAAATATCTCAAAGGGAAAATTATTTAGTAAAAAATCCAGTTCTAACTGGAAGATGCTATGTGATACCTTGACGTTAAGAATTATACTGTTATAAAAAATGAATAATCAGGAGAGTTTCTGAGCTGGAAAAAAATGAAGTAAAATAATAAATTGGATGCTGTCAATAAAGATACATGATTGAAACTTATTATTTCACATTTTATTTTCAGTGAAAAGCAACTGGAAGTCTCTATAAGATACTGGGTAATAAAATTAATAAATCAAACAGTTTGAAAAGTATGATATTCCTCAAGAGATTCTGGGAAATGTAAAACAGAGACAGTATGCGCCTCAGTCATCCAATCTTCAATGTCTAGAATATGGGTGCAGAAATCATCAAGGAAAAATAAAAACAAAAAATATCCCTTTGGACAGGAGGGAGAAAAAAGATAAAATCAATTCTCCCCCCTAAGTTCATAGCGGTCCTTGAACTATATTTTTTCAAGACACATACAAAAAAGTTCTTTACTTCTCTATCTCACAGATCCTCTTGTTTTATGTATAAATACAGTTCAATAAAGGAAAAGTCATCCTGACCAAAACTTTCTGCCAGGAGTGGGGGAACTGAAAGCATCCAATTCTGCATTCATTTGACAGTCTGAATTTACATAGGAAACAAACACAAATCTCCCCAGTGCTCAAGTCAGGGTTCTATAAATATTAAACAACTTACCCCTGGTTGTACGGTGAATGCTCCTTTGAGGAGTTATATTAAACTGTTATCCTAATGCTAACAGTTTTTAAACACTGCATTTATATTCACAGAGAATGGAGATAAATAAAATTCTGTTTCATTTTATAACATTCATTTTATAAAAATAGCTGTACCTGCTTTTGCCGCAGGTGAGTTCCGTTTCTCGTTGTCATCTTGATGTCCAGTTCTCCGTTGATTTAAAGTTTCCTGAAAGGACTGGGCAAAAGTTTCTTCATCAAATGACCCTTCACAGAGGAGCCTATCTTTTGAATTTGAACACTCTGCTCTTTTTGTGGTTGGAACTTCTACCTAAACCAATTAAAAGTGCATCTAAGTGTGTTTTATTAAATTTTCCATATCTTAAAATACAGGCAGCATTAATTATTAGGCATTTTGAATCATACACTACTTTTTAACTTAAAAATAGAATGTTTTTAAGTTGTATTTATGCATATGCTTTACTGATTTCTTTAAAACCATATGAACAATTAGAAATGGTCTCTTCAAAAATTATTAAAACTAGAGCCTGCATGACTGAGGATTTACCATCATGTTATTCACCAGTGTTCCCCATGGGAAGTGCCAATAGCCGTGAATCTAATCCCCCTACATCTCCAATCTGCTCCCCGCAAACTTCCCACAGCAGAGAGCAGATTTTTTTTTTAATATATGAATCTGGTCATGTCGTTCCTCTATTCAAAACCTTCCAATGACTCCATGAAACCCCCAGTTCCTAATAGGACCTACAAGGCTCTGCAGCCCTTGTACTTCCCTGCCTTTTTACTACACTTCCTTCAATTCTTCTCTTCATCACTGAAGAATGTTAACATTCTTATAGTGCTGGGAGCCCATGGAACACATTCTCATTCGAGGGCTCTGCGCTAGCCATATCCAATACCTGGAGTGACCCTCCTCCATATTTTCACATAGCCATTCCACTCATTTCAGTTGGTCTGTGTTCAAATGTCACTTACTCAGAGAGTAGGTGATGACCCTACAAATATAGCCCCTTTACCCCCACCCTTCATTCCCTTACCTGCTATATTTTTCTCCGAATAACATCTCTGTGTGAATTTACTCTACATGTTTGTTTGTTTATTGCCTGTCTCTTCCCATTAGAATGTAATGAGATCAGGGATTTTTTCTTTTTCCTCATTGCCAAGAGCAGTGCCTGGCACAAAGTAGGTGCTCATTAAAAGTTAGCTGAATGAATGAACAAATTAATTAATGCATATGAAGCATCACATGCTTCTTGGCATAACGATAAGAGGAAAGAAGAATTCAGTACAAAATATAGATCCACTGTGAACACACAGAAGAAAATAAAGGTAAGATTTGGCAGTTATCCACTGGATCAGAGAAAATGGCCAAATTAGGAAAATAAAGCAAAATAAAGTCCACACCAATGCTGAATTAACAATGTGGATTTATCTACACTGATCAAATTGCTAAATCTCCATTGTGTATCTTCTAGATACAAAAGTAGAATCCTCTATGTTCACCCCTTGATTGCAAAATAAACAGGCAGACTATTAGAGTATAATTGAGAAAACAGCATTAAATATGTGTCCAAAATTTTGAATATAAACAAAAGGCATTTGGGAACCTGAAGTCACTGTGCCAGCTGCTGGCCACAGAAACACAGGTTTAAAAGTCCACAATAGAAACAGGTGCAAGAAACAGGTTATTTAACTCAGATAAGCAAGAATTCTATGAGCAAAAAGTGACAGGGACAGTATTCCAGAGAGAGGGAACAGTATATATGCTAAAACATGGAGTCAAACAGCACAGTGGCATGGAGCCATTAGTAGTTTATATTGCAATGGTAAAAAGTAGGATAAGAGAAAATATAATCTGTGCCCAGAGGAAATTAAACTTATACATAATGGAAACTCAAAGTCACTGAAAACTTCTACACAGTAGTGTGGGAGAAAGAGAAATTAAGGAATAGTGAGTTTGGATGCATAGAAACCAGTTAAAATATTACAGCTAATTGGTAATATTTATCAACATTACAAACGCATGATATGTATATATACACAAACATGTATATATATACACACACATGGTTATATTGCATATATATATACAAAACAATATTTTTCAAAATTACTCTTTATTCTCTAGTTCGTATTGGCAAAAGATTGAAATAATGTAAATGCTAGTCAGTGGAAATTTTAAAATTTAAATTTTTAAATTTTATTTTATTTTATTTTAAGATTTTATTTATTTATTTGACAGAGAGAAAGAGATTACAAGTAGGCAGAGAGGCAGGCAGAGGGGGAGGGGGAAACAGGCTCCCCACTGAGCAGAGAACCTGACTCGGGGCTCCATCCCAGGACCCTGAGATCATGACCTGAGCTGAAGGCAGAGGCTTAACCCACTGAGCCACCCAGGCGCCCCATAAATTTTTAAATTTTAAAGTCATTTTGTATCTAATAAATAGGGTGTTTTATAACCACTATATAGAATGAGAAGGCTATAGAATGTACTTATGTGAATATCAAAACTATTGTTAAGTATAAAAAGCATATTTGCAGAACAGCATTGAACATATTAACAGTTGTGTAAAGAAATATATACATACAAAACTGGAATTATTATTGACTTCTAGAAAGGGAGAGAATGAAATCCACATTCCGTGTTATGAACCTTTTGTACTTCAAGAAAAAGCTAACTTCCATATTTGGAAGAGCAATAAGGATAGAAGGGTCCAAATACTCAAGTGAGTTTTTAGAACTGCATGAGACATGGTAACCAACTGGATGTGCAGAGGAAGAAGAGAAAGGACTACAGAAAATGATGGTTCTTGGCTCATCTGAAAAGCAAGAAGATAGGCTGTCATCAACAGTGACATCTATAGGTTTTGGAGGAGAGATAAGTTTGGTTTGAAAATACTGAGTTTTAGGGGCGCCTGGGTGGCTCAGTTGGTAAGTGGCCAACTCTTAATTTTGGGTCAGGTCATGATCTCAGGGTCATGGAATCAAACCCCATGTTGGGCTTTGCACTGGGCATGAAGCCTGCTTAAGATTTTCTCTCTTCCTTTCCCTTTGTCTTTCCCCCCTCCATTCACACTCTCTCTCTAAAAAAAGGAAGGAAGGAAGAGAGGATGGAAGGAAGGAAAAGAAAAGAGAAAAGAAATGCTGAGTTTGTGGGAGGTATTTATAGGTATCCAGTAAACAACATGAGTGTGCATATGTATATATGTTGCACTAAGGAAGAAGCACTGGAAACTCAGTGCTTAATAGAAAATGGTTTAAGTATGCAGTGATTCCAGCAGATCTCCAGAGCAGCTCCTTTCCAACCAATGCGTCAGAGATACAAGACATCTGTCTTTTATAGAATATAAAATGCTTTTAGAATACTTGGCTTCCTCACAGCAATGGCAGGATAGGAAAAGTCAGAGGACTAGACATTGGCTTTTAAATGTTTGAGCCCAGAACTCTCATATGCCACTTCCAACTCAAAACCTAACATGACTCTACCCTGTTCTGAAGGGAATAGGAAATTTGAAAGAGGATATGGAATCCAGTGGATAATATTCATTATCCTTCTAAGCCACATGGTATCCCTGCAAGATATGGTTTAATATCCCCACTTTCTAGAAGGTGGAAGGTCTTTCTAGAAGTTCTTTCTAGAAGAAAGGACACATTTTAACAAACCCACCCAGTGCTTCTGATGCTTACGTATTACAGCTGGAGAGCCACTGCTCTTTGGCACTGAGTACAGGTGCTCACCTAAGGGTTGATCGCAGTGACGCCCAACCAGAATACTCACACCACAGTGACTGAGCAGTTGTTAAAACCACACCTGTGGACCCACCCAAAGAGAGGCTGAATTTGATCATGTGTGTTTCTTTAACAGTCTTCCGGTTGGTTCTGATGTGCACTCCTGGATGAAACCACTGAATTAACAGTTTTTAAGTTAGGACAAGAAGTAGAGAGCATCTATATGGCATATACAGTCACGTATGGGGACAAGAGGCAACATTTATTGTAGGGATTAAAAGCACAGGCAAAGGCATAAGCTTTCTAGTAGGGCTAGTTACTAAGTTCCTCTCTGCTTTTGTCATCTGTTAAACAGAGTAATAATAATGCAAAACTTATATGGTTATTGTGATTATTGGCTAAGATAAGGCAATTAAAGGATTAAGCACAATGCCTAGTGTTAGGTGTTTAACAAATCTTAGCTGTTGATTTATCATTATTTTGAATGATAAGATAAATTACATAAAATGGCAGGCAGGAAGGAGAAACCCTTAAAACCACAGCCTCTGTGTAGTGGCTAAAAGCATATAATTTGGAGTCATAAAGTCTGGGTTCAAATCTAAGTTTCATTTATACCTTGGGCAATTTATAAAAACTGATCTTTGTCACTAACTTTCTCATCTGGAAAAAGTAGGGGAAAATTAAGAGAGGACAGAAAGAGATAATACATGTAAAATATGTAGGATCGTATCTGGCACAGTTTTCAACACATCACTATTATAATAACGAGGCCATAACTCATTCAGGAATTCTTCACAATCACCCTTAACAGGTCTATTAGAAAGTGAAATCCATGTAAAAACACTGACTTTCCTGGACAATTCAAGCACAGTTTCTCTGCTGGAAAGAGGTCCTATAAGTATAAGGCATGTTTCTTTCTTTGTTCCGTGAGCATGGTTAGGAACTCAAGAGACTGAAGTTCAAGCTTGACCCTGTCACCAAGTAACAAGTTGTGTGACTGGCCAAGTTTGTTACTATTTCTGAACTACAGTGGAAAGGTGAGTGGCATCTAAAAGAATGAGGATTATTACAGAGATCAAAATTCAAGGAAACTTGTTTCTTGCTAAAGAATCAATACATGTCCACTACAAAATATAGACGTGAGCTGATGCAAGCTTATCTAGAACATCATGGGATCAGAAGTCAATCTGAATAATGACCAGAATTTGGTGTAAATCCAATTTTAAATAACTGTAAAACTGCCTGTCACCTAAAAAGACAAAAACAAAAACAAAAAAATAAAACAATAAAAAAACTTGGTAAGCTTTTGTATTTTTAGCTTCTCTGAAATCCTGACTAAAATAAAATTGTTATATTGCGTTGTGTTATTTTTTTTTCATGTTTCTCCCAAGTACTCATTCATTTCCTGAAATGGTACCAATGCCCAGAAAGCAACAAGGTCAATCATTCACAAAAAAAAAAAAAAAAAAAAACAGTCTTCAGTGGAATCAAAGAAGTCTCTTTAAAAGGATTTTTACAGTCAAGATATTTTTGAGTCATAAAAAAAAAATTCAAATATTAAACAACAATGTGTTAGAATAATCTACAAAACTCTATAGCTCTAGTTAAGTCTATGAATGACAGTGTCCATGATCATGTATGACAGAAAATGTCTACTCTATTTTCCTTAGCTTACCCCAGAGTTGCTCCCCTGTAGAAGAAGAGATTTGGGTTTATTCTCACTTTTACTAATCTCTTTTGTAGAATCATTATCCCCTTTGGGTTCATCTGGATTAACTTCCTTGATAAATCGATGGGCAACATCCAATACATTGGATAATATTTGAGATTTTGCCTGTTAAAAAAGAAACAAAATAGGACTAAAAAGTCAGTCTAAGTAACTTAGATACATTAAATCATATTTTTATTATTCTATGATTATACTAAAATCCAATACATCTTATTTAATATTTCAAAATACAAATTGACATTTATATCAACCAATATAATAGTGAAATCTGCCATCTACAGAGGAGCTAGTTTGGTCTGATACTATCCCAAGTATCTTAAAAACATACCATTTAATCTTCCAGTCAACTCTAAAGCATTACTATTTTTGTCTCTGTTTTAAGGATAAAGAAATGAAAGCTCTGATGGTTTAGTTTAAATAACTTAGGGCAGGTCACATGGTGAGTGGGTGGCAGAGCTAGGAAATGACCCCAGGTGTGTTTAATTCTAATGCTCATAGGCTTTTGACTATGTCAACCCCAAATAGATAGATGTGTTATTTTTGTACGACATAGCTAAAGAACTAAATATAGCTAATCTAGTAGGAGCCTGAATAAGCAGTAATGAGTATCCCTTAGTGATAAAACATCTTTGGAAAGTATTAACTATTCAAAAGTGCACATCAGGAAGTGCCTCTACCTATAGGTTCCTAGTTAACTCCAAGTTGTTCCTCATTTAATATCTTTGCTCATGAGTTCCACTTACCAGAAAGGATTTCCCTCCTCTACCAACTTCTTTGCCTGGCAGACTCCTACTTCTCCCCCTAGATTCTCCCCAAATTACTCCCACAGGTCTGGGAACCTTTCTTTGTCCTCCTCACGCTGGCTGGGTGAGGTGCCCATCCTCTGTACCCTCTTCAGACCCAAAGTAGATCTCTAGTAACCTATACCATATTGACTGTACATTCCCTTTTGGTGTCTATCTATTCCATCATACCATATAAGTTCAAAGAAGGAAAAAAAAATCTTGTCTTCTTAAATCTTTCTATGGCTACCACAGTGCCTGGCATATAACATATGGTAAAAATAAGTGGGGGGAGGGAGGAAGAACTGGAGAATTAAAATAAACGACTGAGAAAAAGACTTCGAAAACTTCTTTCTGTGCCTTCAGAGTAGCTAAAGAGGAATAAGCAACTCTTGGAAAGGCCCTGTTCTCTGAAAGGTATCCTATCAGCAACTACTCTGATCTGCCCTAGGACTCTGCAGGATTCTGGGTCCCATGTGAGCTTGAACCAAACAACCTACAGGGTGAAACTCTCTGAAAACCTGGTATTAGAAAGACAGGCAATACGTCGCACTCCTTTAGCAAATGTCCTCAAGACAGAGAATAACTTCAGCAGCAATTAATTATTTTGTACTTTCTCATGGAAATATTCCTATTTTTAAATTTTCATCTAGTTACCTATTTAAATAACTAAGATTAGGGGTGCCTGGGTGGCTCAGTGGGTTAAAGCCTCTGCCTGCGGCTCAGGTCATGATCTAAGGGTCCTGGGATTGAGCCCCGCATCCGGCTCTCTGCTCAGCAGGGAGCCTGCCTCCCCCTCTCTCTGCCTGCCTCTCTCCCTACTTGTGATCTCTCCCTTTCTGTCAAATAAATAAATAAAATCTTTAAAAAATAAGTAAATAAATAAATAAGATTATACTGAATCTTTCCAGTTATGACCTTTTACAGATCTGTTAAGATTCACTACAATCTCATTCTGGAAAAAACCAGTGAAGATTAAATTAATTAGTGTTATTTCATGTTGAATTAATAAATTATCTATGAAAAATGACTAGTGTGATCTATCACATTTATATATACACATTATATGCACAGATATCAGTGATATCTACTCTAAATTTTCCCAGTGATCATCAAAAAGCCTATACAGACTTATATAACCCTTATTTTTAAAAGAAATTCAAGCCAATGGTAATGCTTTACCAAAACAAGTATTTTTTAAACAGAGTAATCCAATATAAGCCTGATTTTAAATTCCCTAGAGTAGAGATCTATTGATTTCAAAGGTGATTTTAGAAGGTCTAGTTTTCATTTTACACATTCTTTAAAGTAGTAAAAACAACAGTATTAACTTTACATAAAATTATCAAGATAGAATTATTTTTCAAATATATGTTTATTTATATAACACAAAACAAAGATTTTTCCTGTCCTAAAATGAATCCTGCTATTAATGTTCCAATTAATTGTTATAACATTTTTAGGAAGCATATTAAGAGACTCTGAAATGACACACGCACACACAAAATGATTTCATTTTTAAATTTACAGCTAAAATATAAGATAAACATCATGGATAATTAATAAAATGAAATGCTATAACTGAATATCTTAAAGTTCTATTAATTTGGTATAAACAAAATGCCAATAAAAGGGAATTTTCTTTCCTAGAACATCTTATATTTAAATATTACTTTTCTTAAAATTTTTTTAATTTAAAAAAAATAAATATTACTTTTTTCAGTCAGAGTGCATATACATTTTTCTTACTCTTAAAATAAGCATGGAAGGGAAGGGACAGATACTATGATCTCCATTACAAAGACAAGGAAACTCAAGCTCATAAAGCTTACATCAAAGCCAAATGAATACAAAATATTGCAGCTTGAGTTAGAACCAAGACCTTCCTTCTCTCAACCTAATTCCTTTACCCTACTGAATTACACTAATACAGATAATGTGTTTTACTTTTGATTTCCTGAGACTTAAATATATTAAATTTTATTTCCATAGATACGAACATTTTTCCTTCCTTTACAAAAAAAATTATAATTATGTATATAATTGCTTATGCAAGGATTACATTGTTTAGTTTTTGATTCTAACTTATTCTGCTTATTTTCATGTTTGACTAAGCACTAACAAATTGAAGGGAGAAACAGATTCTTTTACTTGTCTCATCTACTATCTACAATGTTGGGCTGGGGAGGCATGTGAAGTTTGCAAAAACAAAACTTCTGAAAAACAAAATTAAAAGTATCCTCTAACAGTAGAATTACAGAACACACTTAATATATCTATCTATTAAGAGGTATAAAATTTAACAAAATTATTAAGATTAGAAATTTACCACACTACTATAGCATACTATTTTACAATACTTATAAGTTCCTAGGTATGTGAAAAATATATCATTTATGTGTTAATGATTTGCAACTTCCTGTTCTCCAAATCCAATCTCTCATACTTATTCCAGAGAAGAATTTATAATCTGGGTGGAGTTTATGATAGTTTAACAGAATGTGAGAAGTAGTAATGAATTTTACTTCTCCTGGCAAGGTGGTAAGAAACTACCCCTTTTCCTGTTCAGCAAGCCAGCTAGAGGAATGTACGGTGACCTTGGAAGTAACACATCTCAGATAGTGGTGCTACACATTAAAGCCCCCAAATCAAGAGGGAGAGAGAGATGTTTAAAATGAGATGTCTTAGGAACATCCATGTTGAAATTTAGGTGAGCAAAAGTTAAACTTTTACTGTTTTAAGCCACTGAGATTTGGGGGTTCTTCTACTTCAGCAAGCATTCCCCTAATATATAGCCTCATATTTGGAACTACTAACTGGGTATGCTTTTTTACCTAGGGGGGAAAAAAAAGATGTTTTAAATGTGTTTCCTATTAAAAACACACATAAACATATTACTTCTATGTCTTGCCAAAGTTTTCCTCTCTACTTGGAAAGGCTAGCTTTCCTGTTATAATTCTATTTATCATTTTAGGCCCAGATCACGTGTTATCCAGTTCCAATGTATCTCAATGGCATTATAAAAAAACAGTTCAGAAGGGCAAATTATTTAATCTCTCTGAAATGAGTTTTCTTCTTCAACTAACTGCAGCAAAATTTACATATTTTCTAAGTGCCCTTATAACTCCTTGCTTACATCATTTCAATAAAAATAGGAAAAAAGAAGCAAGAAATACAAAGAGACTTTCTCATGGTAAAAGCACCTATGAAAAACCTATAGCAAACATCACAACTATTGGTAAAAAAGACTAAATGTTTTGCCCTTAATCAGGAGCAAGGTCAGGATGTAAACACTTGCCACTTCTATGTAACATTTTACTGGTAGCTCTAGTTAACACAAAAGACAAGAAAAAAAAATTTAAACCAACTAGATTGAAAAGGAAGAAGTAAAACTATTTTTGACTTGTAGAGGATACAATCCTGCATGTAGAAAATCCTAAGGTATCTAAAACAAACAAACAAACAAACAAACAAACAAACAACCCAGCCACTATAATAAGTGAATTTATCAAGCTCACAAGACTCAAGATCAATACTCAAAAATCAATTATATATATATATATACATATATATATACACACTAGCAATGAACAACCCAAAAATAAAGAAGTATCCACAGTAACATCAAAAAGAATAAAATACTTACGAAACATTTAACAAAAAAGTATATGAATTTAACACTAAAAAGTATAAAATATTGATGAAAGAAATTAAATAAGATCTAAATAAATGGAACGAAATCGTGTTATAGACTGAAAGACTCAATACTGTTAAGAAAGCAATTTTCCCCAAATCAATCTGTGTACTACACAAAATCTTTATCAAAACCCCATCAGGATATTGCTTTGTAACAATTGACAAGGTTAAACTATTATGTGTATGGAACAATGAGATATTATCTCACACCCATTAGGATGGCTACTATCAAGGAAACAAAGGATAACAAGTGTTGGTGAGCAGGGGGAGAAATTAGAACCCTTGTGCACTATTTTTTTTTTTTTTAAGATTTATTTATTTGAGAGAGAGAGAGCTAGACAGAGCACAAGATGGGTGAAGGGGAGAGTGAGAAGCAGACTCTCCGCTGAACAGGGAGCCCTATGCGGGATTCTATCCTGGAACTCTGGGATCATGACCTGAGCCTAAGGTAGACATTTAACTGACTGAGCCACCCAGGTGCCCGACTCTTGTGCCCTATTAATGGGATTGTAAAATAGTTTGGCTGCAGTAAAAAAAAAAAAAAAAGAAAAGGAATTTCCTCAAAAAATTAAAAATGGACTTAATGTATGATCTACCAATTCCATTTCTACATACATATTCAAAATAATTGAAAGTGGGGTCTCAAAGAAGTGTCTACATACCCATGCTCATAGAAGAACTATTTACAAAGCCAAGAGGTAGAAGTAACCCAAACATCCATCAATGTATGAATACATAAACAAAATGATCATAACATGATCCATAAAAGAATCAATTGATAAATTAAGGCTTTATAAAACCAAACTTGATCTGCAGATGCCATATGTTCTATACCAAAATTCCATCAGGTTTTGCATTTGTTTGGGGTTCTTATAGTAATTGACAATCTTATCCTAAAATGTACAGCCTTATTCTAAAATGCATATGGAAATGCAAAAAATCTAGAATTAATATTTTTTGAACTTTCATTTTAAAAGTCAAGCTATCTAGATTAGGAGAAAATATCTGAAAATCATATATCTAATAAGGACTACATCCAGAATGTATAAAGAACCCTTAAACCTCACTAACACAAAGACAAACCATGCAATTTTAAAATGGCCAAAAAAATTGAATCAACATTTCACTAAAGACATACGGATGGCTAATAAGTAAATGAAAAGATGTTCAACATCATTAGTCATTAAAGAAATGCAATTAGAACTACAATGAGATATCATCACACATATAGAATAGTTCTAATGCGAAACGCATTTGACGATATTAAGTTTTGGCAAGGATATGGAGAAAAATGAAATCCTCATATATTGTTGGTGGGAAATGTAAAAATGTTACAGATATTTTAGAAAACAGTTTGGTACCTCCTTGAAAAGCTAACAAATACTTACCTTGGGAGTCAACAATTCCATTCCCAGATATTCACCTAAAAGCCAAGAAAACAGTCTACACAAAGATCTGTACATAGATATTCGTAACAGCACTATTCTATGGTGATGCAGGAAGCTACTTACCTATTATTTTTTAGTCCAAATTCCTTTTATGTCTTAGTTCAAACTTCAAAACACCAAAAGCCTAAATAATCTACATACCCATCAGTTGATGACTGGGTAAACAAAATATGATATATCCACACAAGGTAATATTATTTAGCATTAATAAGGAATGAACTCTTATGATGAATATGCAATAATGTGGGAGAATGTTATGGTAAGTGAAAGAAGTCAGACACAAAGGATCGCATAGGAATGATTCCATTTATAAGCAATTTCTAGAAAAGATAAATCTATACCAACAGAAGCAGACCAGTAGTTGCTTGGGGCAACTAGAACTAGGAGCAAGGGTTGATTGCAAAAATGTACCAGGAAGTTTGTTCTAAAACTCAACTGTGGTGACTGTTGCACAGGTTTGTAAATTTACCTTAAAAAAATCATTGAAGTGTACACTTACAATGTGAATTTCAGAGTGTATAAATTAAAACTCAATAAAAAGAGTTTGGACTAAAAAATAAATTAATAGACAAGTAGCTTCCTAAATCACTGGGTCTAACTGTAGCGGAGACTTGTATTAAGGTGAATACTCAGCTTCTGGTAATGTTATTTCTCCCTGATCCACAGGAGTGCTCCTCTCCACCAACCCCACAATGTGAGATACAATCACTCAACATATTTCTGTCCTCTGGGCCATGGCTCATTGGACAAGAAGTAAGCACCTAGTCTTCACTGAATTCATGAGAACTTAGATTTGGAAACAAGAAAGCAACATATGTTATCTCTATCACTGATGTTCTATAATCTAATTCATAATTTATTAATTAAAAGAAAAGAATAAAGTAGATACACAGGGGAAAAAATAACATTGAAAGTAGAAGAAGTCTGACATGGCTCTCCATAGCTTTCCAATTTCCAGTCCTGGTTCTGAATATGACTCAGCTGCATCATTCTTACTTCTATACAATGAGAGATATCTGTGAGGCCTTTAGCAATGAGAAACAAGTCTTTGTCCCAAGAGACCTAATTAATATAAGGATCAGTACTTCCTAACTGGGGCAAGGAAATTGCAAAGTGTGGGAAGGTGTTTTGGGTTTTCACAGTCATTGTAGAGCATTACTGATATTTAATGGGTGATAACCAGGTTTAATGAGTATTCTGAAATCTGAGGAATGGTGTAGCTCAAGAAAAAAGTCCCTTCCCAAAATACTCAAGAGCATCCTCATCCAGAAACACTTAACATAGACCTAGCCTTCAATTAGCAACATTTTTTTTTAATTACAGAAACCCAGTAAAAATAAATCATAACGCCACCATGTTAAAAAGTAACGAACAGACATTCCTCCCAATTAATGAGTGGTACTTCACAGGGGTAACCACTATTAATAGTTTGGTGTATACCCCTGCAGTTTTTGTCTCTGCTTAGATGGACACACCTAGATTTGCAATACAAAACACAGTATGTTTCACTTAATAGTATACCAACTATCATCTTAATAAGTAACCAATGAACAAGAATGTTGAGGTTGTTACAAAACACTTAAAATAGTTAACTATGCATCAAACACTGTACCTTATCTATTAATAAGATATCATCAAAATTTAAAACTCAAAAATAATTATGTTTCCAACTGCTAAATATGAAAATTTATATATAACAGTACTAATAGGTACAAACAGAAAAGGGGGGTAAACTGAAAATGAATAAAATTACTTGTACAACTTTTCTGCATGCTAAAAATGTTTAAAAATCAAACCAAAACAGCCTTCAGGGCAGATAGTAAATCATATATCTCACTGTAGCATAGAAGCTTAAACTAAAGCCAAAGAATGTGATTTACTGCCAGCATTTCCAGATTCCCCCCCATCCTTCACTACACTGTGTGATGGTAGGATTTCATCTGGTAACTGTTCTAAATTCTTACCTGAACTTTTTTCTCCCTAGAATGATATTATCTTTCAAATTACACTCTAGAAGAATTCATCACCCTGACAATGTATCATTAATCAAAAGTAAAAAGGGTTGATATTTTATAGCATTTTGGAGTGGATGGCACCTTGTAGAAGTTTAGGTCCAAGAGTAAAAGTTTTAGTTTAGTTAGAAAAACGATATACTTTATGGTAGCGTCAGTGCTTCAAAACTCTAAGTACCATCATTATCCCAAACCCTGGCTATCCAACAATAAATATTAATAATCATGTTGACATAGCCATGCCTCCTTAGGTGATCCAGAAGTTTCAGCTCAAAGAAAATCACACATAATTTAAACCTATGTTATTTCCTAAATTCAAAAAAAAAAAAAAAAAAATGCTGAAATGTCTCTTTTCATGGTGTTAATTTCCATTGATTTTCCAGTTGCAAAATTTTAGAAGAGATTTATTGCAACCACAGGCTTTTATTAAAACCTGTTATTTCATTTGTATCAGTAGGCAAATAGATACAGAGATACACACATATAAACACAAGAAAAACTGTGCTAAGCAGAACTTAAGAACCATTATGAATTCATAGGTTGCAGTGACTGTTGAATATAGGTAGAAACTGGATAGCTGTTAACTATAAAATTATTTCAGAAAGACCAAATTATACACTAAGGGGAATTTAAAAATTATATGTTATATGTTATATTATATATATATAATTTTTTTGCCCTGGCTTTTGAGAAAACATTTTCCTCCCATATTGGAAATATTTTCCTGCATATAGCTTGTTCTGGTTTCTTTTTTTTTTTTTTTTTTTAAGATTTTATTTATTTACTTGACAGAGAGGAGAGAGATCACAAGTAGGCAGAGAGGCAGGCAGAGAGAGAGGGGGAAGCAGGCTCCCTGCTGAGCAGAGACCCCAATGCGGGGCTCGATCCCAGGACCCTTAGATCATGACCTGAGCAGAAGGCAGAGGCTTTAACCCACTGAGCCACTCAGGCGCCCCCTTGTTCTGGTTTCTTTGATGTGAATTACCTCATGTGCAAATGGTAAATAGGGGAATGATGTCAGTAGAACTGTGGAGTTTTACTAAGTTTCTCTTTTCCAACACATTACTGTTTTGAAACAGTCGTGGCCAAGCTGTCTCGCCATTAAAACTCAAACGTTAGCAATACAGGAAGACCTTAAGTAAAAAGCCGAAAATCTATATTAAAGTCTCCCCTTTGTGCAGAACTATTTTAATGGCTTCAACAACCTTGCATTCCACTAAGTGAAGTTATCTGGAAAAAATGTGAGTGCAGATAAAGAAGCTGATTTAAAACAATGGATTCATAAAGGAAGCAACAGTTTGATTCCGATTTTTCATTTTGATGAAAATGATCTCTGTTAGAAGTTAATTCTACCCAGGATCTACATCACAGAAGAAAGCACAAGTCCTCAAGGTATGTACCTTAATGGTATTGCAGGATTGTTAACTGTTTTTGTTAGGGCTCTGGTTACAAAGTGCCATAAGATTTGAGTGGCCTTCCCCTAACTCTAATTTTTCCTGAAGTTATTAGGAGGGCAATTTTCCAGACTGGGAAGTTTTTCGGAAATCATATATCACATTATGGCAGAAACACATATATACTAAATAACTATAATTTACAGTAAAATAAACTTTTTCATTAAATATCATTAAAACATTGGCTTAAGATTTATTTATCCAGGGGTGCCTGGGTGGCTCAGTGGGTTAAGCCTCTGCCTTCGGCTCAGGTCATGATCTCAGGGTCCTGGGATTGAGCCCTACATCAGGCTCTCTGCTCAGTGGGGAGCCTGCTTCCCCTTCTATCTCTGCCTGCCTCTCTGGCTACTTGTGATCTCTCTCTCTCTGTCAAATAAATAAATAAAATCTTTTTAAAAAAATTTATTTATCCAAAGAAACTTCCACAAATTATTTTGCCAGCATATTTTCTCTTTATACATTGCATTGAACATATTCATGATGACAGTGTAAAGATCCCGCTAACTAAAGTCAACAATTAGCAAATCAGATTAAATCTGAGTTGGGAGATACATAGAAAAGGACTAGTAACTACAACAAGCAGATAAACTCAAATTATCATAGATCTAGGATAAGATGCAATAAGCACATTGGGGCATCTGGGTCGCTCAGGGGGTTATATATATACACGTCTTCTATTTCTACAGAAAATTGTTATTTTGCTTGTCTAATGAATCCATCTTTACAGATTGTCTTAGTGCAAATTTGTTCCCTAAAAATAAGTTTTACCATAGAGTCAATTCTGTGTTTTCTATGAAAGGTGAAGAAGGAAATATCCATAAATGATTTGATCGAAAGTTTCATCTAGTGTTGGAATCAAAAGAGAGAAAAAAAAGTTAACTTTTGAGCAACTAGAAAGGCAGAGAAGCAAAGATGGGAATTTCCATATAGTAGAAACTGAAAAAGAAAAACAATTTGGGTAAAAGTTCCCATATAAATACATGAAGAAACAAGAGAAAACTAAATATTTACAGGGTGAAAGAACATTGCAACTAGGGAACTCACAACAGAATCATGTTTAAATACAGTTCTGCTCATCATCTTTCTAAAAGCAGATATGGTATTTGCATGAGGGGTACAAAAATATCAATGGTATAAAAAAACCTGCTTATTGCAAGCTAGATAAAAATCAAATTCTGGAAGTGCAAAATTCATGCTAAAATTTATTGCTTATTCTAGCATCATTTAAGTACAACTTTAAGTAGAACTTAAAGCACCCTTGGATTTACCTTTCCTCTAAAAGTTTAATGAAAACCATAGGTTTTATTAATAAAAGATTTATGTATTAGTATTCCCCCTTTACACATAAAGAGATAATAAAAATAAATGAGGACCTGGACACATGCTCCCGATTATAAATGCAGTTTACTGAGAGAGCAATTCAAGACAGTGCAGGAAGATCCTGACCTAACCTCCCCCCATGGACACACCAAATCTACAGCTACATATAGATCAATTCTCTTTAAAAAAGTCCTGAGGACCTGGAAACTAGCTGAACAAATGATAAAAGGACCACATTAAGACAGGTAGGAGAGACAGAGATGCAGTATTGCCAAAATCCTCATCTCTGGCATGCTGACCCACAATTGGAAGGGATCTCACAACTATGGGGTTTTTCCCTGAGGAGTAAGGCATTCATACCCACATCAGGCATCTCAACCCTTGGGATCTACACCAGAAAGATGAGCCCACCAAAATGTTTGGCTCCGAAAACCAATGGGGTTTATACCCAGGAGATCCAAAAGATTATAGGAACAGAAATTCCACTCTTAAAGGGCTTGCATGCAGACACACCCTGAGACTGGTGTAAAAGCAACAGTTTGAAAAGCACCTAGAGCAAATGTGAAGATTCATTAGCTAATCTTCAAGTATCTCTTAAAGACACAGGACTCTGGTAGGACTTTCTGTGGGGAAGGAAGCAATGGCAGGCACCATTCTTGGGCTCTACCTGCTTCTACCTTGTTGGCACTGGTGGGCTTGCTCCACCCCCTCACCCACAGCCCTGCTGAAACCAGCAGGCTTTTTCCTTTCTTGCACACTGCCCTGAAGCTGGCAGGCTTTCCCTGCCCCCCTACACTCCTGTGGTCTCTCTACAACCTGTAGGCTGGCCCCGCCCACAAGCTTTCCCACCTACAGTTGTGGGGCTTCCCCTAGCCCCATGCTCCCTATGGCCCCAGTGAAGTCAGTGAGCTTGCCCTAGTGCTAGGTTCTCCTAGCTGAAGCCAGTGGGTGGGTATGCACAGTCCACACAGGGGCTGCCCCTTGAACTCCTGGCTCTGGTGGGTTGAATCTATGCTACAGGGCCTCATAGGACTAAAACAATCAAAGAGAAAGTTCTTGGCAGGCTATCAACCCTATGGCATGGCACAGAAAGCAGCCTGAAACATGGCCTTTTTGTGAAAAAAAGGCCTATTTACTTGTCTTGGAGCTTTAACCTAAAGGCTAGGGTCCAGTTTACCACACATAGAAACTATGGAGGAGCTCTCAGGGAATGTACCTGGGGGATGACAGCTTTGCACTCTCCCTGGACCTTGCTACGGCTCACTAGTATCTCCCAGAAAGAAGCTTATATACTCATCTAAAGCCTTGATTTTTACAAATGCCATGAAGGGGATAGCTCTAAATTGCCTGGTCTGGAGGCCAGCAGGGTTGCAACTGTGGTTCCAAAGGACTGTACATATTTGCATACTTAAAAACTTCTGCTTGAGGGCATGGGTTCATGTAGGCTTGAAACTAGGTGCTGGCTGAGACCCCTCACTTTGGAACACTGGCAGGGCTGGGAACAACCTTAACAACTGGGATTTATCCGGAACAAATCAGATTGCTTAGATAATCATGATGGTTCAAAAGAGCCAAGAACTAAAGCAAGAATGAACAATAATGTTCCTCGTCTATACAAGGTCACGCAAGACCGGGAGAGGTAGCTGTTTTTTCACCTAATACACAGAAACAAACACAGAGAAAAAAGCAAGTAAAGGCAATAGAGGAATATGTTCCAAACAAAAAGAACAAGATAAAGCCACAGTAGAACACCCAATGGAACATAAATAAGTAATTATCTGATAAAGAGTTCAAAGTAATAGTCATAAGGATGCTCACTAAATTCAGAAGAATGGATGAACACAGTGAAAAGTCAATAAAAATTAAAAAAAAAAAAAGAAAGTACCAAACAGAATTAAAGAACTGAAGAACACAATAACTGAAATGAAAAATACAATAGAAGGGTTCAATAGCAGGCTAGAAAAAGAAGAATTGATCAGAAATCTGAAAGCGCAGTGGAAATCTCCCAAACAGAGCAGCAACAACAACAAATTAGAAAAGTAAAGATAACTTATGGGACATATACAACAACATCAAGCAGAATAACACTCACATGATGGAGTCTCAGAAGGAGAAGAGAAAGAAAACAAAATGGCAGAAAACTTATTTGAAGAAAGAATATCTCAAAACTTCCCTAACCTATGAAGGAAACAGACATCTAGGTCCAGGAAGTACAGAGAGTTCCAAAAAAGATAAATCAAAAAAACCTACACCAGACATACTATAATTAAAATGTCAAAAGTTAAGGATAAAGAGAAAATCTTAAAAGCAGCAAGAGAAAAACAACTTGTTAACTACAAGGGAACCCCCAAAAGACTATCGACTACATTTTATCAGAAATTTTATAGGCCAGAAGACAGTGTCATGATATATTCCAAGTGCTCGAAGGAAAAACTTCCAATCAAGAATACTCTAACTGGCAAGGCTATCATTAAGAATTGAAGGAGAGATAAAGTTTCCCAGGCAAGCAAAAGCCAAAGGAGTCCATCGCTACTAAACTGACCTTACGAAAAATGCTAAAGAGACTTCTTTAAGCTGAAAATAAAAACACTAACTAAATAATAATAAGAAAACATATGAAAGCAAAAATCTCACAGGAGAAAGCAAATATATAATAAAGTTAGCAGACTAGCTACTCATAAAGTTAGCATAGAGGTTAAAAGACAAAAGTAGTAAAGTTAACTATAACTACAATAATTAGTTAGAGATATAGAAAATAAAAAGATGGGAGCACTTGAGTGGCTCAGTGGCTTAAAGCCTCTGCCTTCGGCTCAGGTCATGATCTCAGGGTCCTGGGATCAATCCCCGCATCGGGTTCTCTGCTCAGCGGAGAGCCTGCTTCCCCCTCTCTCTCTGCCTACTTGTGATCTCTCTCCCTGTCAAATAAATAAATAAAATCTTTAAAATAAATAAATAAATAAATAAAATAAAAAGATGTAAAATATAGCATCAAAAACATAAAGTGTTATGGGAGGAGAATAAAAATTTAGAGTTTTTAGAATGCTTTTAAACTTAAGTTGCTATCAACTTAAAAAATACTATGAAATATATGTGTGCCTATATGTAGATATACATGCACATATATATACACATATAATCTGTTATATGTGAACCTCATGGTAAGCACAAAGCAAAAACCTATAGTAGAGATACAAAAGATAATGAGAAAGGAATCCAAACATAATACATAGTCAAAACACAAGAGAACAAGAGAAGAAGAAAGGAACAGAGGAAAACTACAAAAACAGCCAAAGAACTACCAAATGTCAATAAGCACACACTTATCAATAATCACTTTAAGGTAAATGGACTAACTCCTTCAACCAAATGACATAGAATGATTGAATGATTAAGACAAGATCCATCTATATGTTGCCTACAAGAGACTCACTTTAGAAGTAACCACATAAACAGACTAAAAGTGAAAGGATGGAAAAAGATATTCCATGCAATTGGAAGTGAAAAAAAAAAAAAATGCTGGTGTAGCTATACTTACATGAGACAAAATAGACTTTAAAACAAAAACTGTAATAAAATACAAAGAAAGGCATTACATAATAATAAAGAGGAAAATCCAACAAGATAATATTTGTAAATATTTACAAACCCAACATAGAAGCACCTAAATATATAAAGTAGGTATTAATAGACCTAAAGGAAGAAATTGACAGTGATAAAGTAATCATAGGGGACTCTAATGCCCCACTTACACCAGTGGATAGGTCATCCAGATAGAAAATCAATAAGAAAACATAGGTCTTACATGAAACATTAGACTAGATATACTAAATAGATATACACAGAACATTCCATCCAACAGCAACAGAATAAATATTTTTCTCAAGTACACATGGAACTTTCTCTAGGATAGATCACATGTTAGGCTACAAAATAAGTTTCAATAAATTTAAGAAGATTGAAACCATAACAAGCATTTTTTTTCCCAACCAAGTGGTATAAAACTAGAAATCAACTACAAGAAAAAAAGCAAAAAAAATCACAAATATATCCTAAGAAGGAAGTTCACAGTAATGCAGGTGTACCTCAAGAAAAACAAAACTATCAAATAAACAATCTTTTATACCCAAAGGAACTAGAAAAAGAACAAAAGAAGCCCAAAATTAGTAGAATAGAGAAAATAATAAAGATCAGAACAGAAACAAATGAATAGAGAAAAAAATTGAAAAGATCAATGAAACTAAAAGCTGGTTCTTTCAAAGATAAGCAAAATTGGCAAACCTTTAGCTAGACTCATCAAGGGAAAAAAAGGACTCAAATGAAATCAAAAATGAAAAAGAAGATACAAATGATCCACAGAAATATAAAGGATCATAAAAGAACCCTATGAACAATTTACACTAACAAATTGGACAACCTAGAAGAAATGGATAAATTCCTAGAAACATATAATCTTCTTTTTTTTTTTTTAAGATTTTATTTATTTATTTGACAAGAGAGAGAGATCACAAGTAGGCAGAGAGGCAGGCAGAGAGAGAGGGGGAAGCAGGCTCTCCACCGAGCAGAGAGCCCAATTCGGGGCTCGATCCCAGGACCCTGAGATCATGACCTGAGCCGAAGGCAGAGGCTTTAACCCACTGAGCCACCCAGGCGCCCAAAACATATAATCTTCTAAGATTAATCATGAAGAAATAGAAGACCTAAATAGACAGATTACTAGAATAAGGAGATTGAATCATAATCAAAAAACTCCCAACAAACGAAAATCTATGACCAGATGGATTCACTGATAAACTCTACCAAATATTAAAAAAAAAGAAAAAAAAAGATTTAATACTTCTCAAACTCTTCTAAGTTACTGAAAAGGAAGGAATACTCCAGACTCATTTTATGAGGTCAGCATCACCCTGATACCAAAACCAGACAAGGATACCACAAAAAAAAGAAAATTACAGTCTAATATCCCTAATGAACATAGATTAAAAATTCTCAATGAAATATTAACAAACCAAATTCAACAACACATTAAAAGGATCATATGCTATGATCAAGTGAGATTTACACCAAGGATGCAAGAATGGCTCAACATCTGCAAATCAATCAACATGATTCACTGCATTAACAAAATGAAGGATAAAAATCAGTCTTCTTAACAGATGCCAAAAAAAGCACTTGACCAAATTCAGCATCCACTTATAATAAAAACTATCAACAAGGAAGACAAGTAAGAAAACTTTATAATAAAAACTATCAACAAGAAAGAAAGGAAGAATCTCAACACAATAAAGGTCATATATGACAAACCCAAAACTAACATACTTAATGATGAAAAGCTGAAAGCTTTTCTTCTAAGATTGGGAACAAGACAAACCTGCCCATTCTCATCACTTTTGTTCCACAGATCATTGGAAATCCTAGCCACAGCATAGAAAAAGAAACAATAGGCAATCAAATTGGAAAGGAAGAAGTAAAATGGTCATTATTTGTAGATGACATAATACTATATACAGAAAACCCTAATGACTCCTATCAGAATTAATAAATGAAATTAGTAAAGTAGTAAGATACAAAATCAATATACAGAAATCTGTTTTCTATACACTCATAGTAAACTATCAGAAAGAGAAATTAAGAAAGCAATCCCTTTTAGAATTGCATGAAAATGAATAGAAAACTTAGGAATAAATTTAGCCAAGGAAGTGAAAGAACTGTACACTGAAAACTATAAAACACTGATGAAAGAATTTGAAGACACAAATAAATGGAAAGATAATATGTGCTCATGTATTAAAAGAATTAATATTGTCAAAATGTCCATACAACCCAAAGCAATCTACAGATTCAATGCAATCCCCATCAAAATACCAATGATATTTTTCACAGAATTATAACAAATAATTCTAAACTTCATATGGAACAACAAAAGACCCTGAATAACAAATATTTGAGATTTATCAAAGCAATCTTAAGAAAGAAGAACAAAGTTGGAGATATCATGCTCTCTGACTTCAAACTATACTACAAAGCTACTGTAATCAAAATGATACAGTACTGGCATAAAACCAGACCTGTAGATCAAATAAAACAGAAGAGAGAGCCCAGAAATAAACCCACACATATATGGTCAATAATTTATAACACAGAGTCAAGAATATACAACAGAGTAAGGACAGTCTCTTTAATAAATGGTGTTAGGAAAACTGGACAGACATATGCAAAAGAATGAAACTAGACCATTATCTTACATCATACACAAAAATTAACTCAACAAAGATTAAAAACTTGAATGTCAGACCTGAAAACATAAAATGTCTACTAGAAAAATAGAAACTCCCAGACACCAGTCTCGGTTTTCAATTTTTGGATATGACTCCAAAAGCAAAGGCAACAAAAGCAAAAATATCTAAGTGGGACTACATCCAACTAAAAACCTTCTGCATAGCAAAGGAGACTATCAGCGAAATAAAACACAACCTTCTCAATGGGAGAAAATATTTGCAAATCATATATCCAATAAGGGATTAATATTTAAAATATATGAAGAATTTAAACAACTCAATAGCAAAAAATAAAGCCAAACAAAAAAAAAACAAAAACCTAAAGAATCTGATTAAGAAATGGGCAGAAGATCTAAATAGATATTTTTCCAAAGACATACAGATGGCTAACAGGCACATGAAAAGATATTCAAATTCACTACCAGGAAAATGCAAACCAAAACCACAATGAGGTATTACCTCACACCTGTTACAGTGCAAGAAACAAGTGTTCGTGAGGGTGTAGAAGAAAGGGAACCCTCATACACATTTGGTGGAAATGTAAATTGGTATAGCCAGTATGGAAGACAGTATGGAGGTTCCTTTAAAAACTACAAAGAGAACTATCATAGGATCCAGCTATTCCACTTCTTGGTAGTTACCCAAAGAAAATGAAAACACTAATTTGTAAAGATATACACACTCTTTTATTCACCATAGCATTATATACAATAGCCAAAATATGGAAACCTAAGTGTCTACTGATAGACGAATGGATAAAGAAGAAGTGGTATATATATACATATATGTATATGTGTATGTATGTATATATAATATTATATGCACACACAATGGAATATTACTCGGCCACAAAGAAGGAGGGAATCTTGCCACTTGTGAAAATATGGATGGACCTTGAGGGTTTTATAGTAAGCAAAATAAGTCAGACAGACAAATACTGCATGATTTTACTCACATGCAGAATCTAAAAAAACAAAACAAATGAACAAACAAAACTCATAAATACAGAGAAGAGATTCATGGTTATCAGAGGGAAGGGGGTTGGATAAAATGGATGAAGGTGGTTAATTGCATGGTAACAGATGATAACTTATTGAGGTTATCACTTTGTAGTGCATACAAAAATGGAATTATTTTGTACACCTGAAACTAATATGATGTTACATACCAATTTTATTTCAATTAAAAAAATTAAAAATGTGGTTTACTATTCAAGAGATAGTAAATGTCAAATAAAACTAATCTGGACTCAATATTTAATACTGTCATAAAGTGATGTAAAAAACATGAAATAAAACACACAATACAGGAAAATATTTTAAAATAAGGCAATAAAGCATATGTATATAAAAGAAAACATATTGTCGAAAACTTTTAAATCACTTGATATCCAGAAAAATAATAAAATGGGATCTTGGTCTAAATAACTGTGCCTTTCAAGTTTTATTAACATTTAAAAATTCTACTTAGAGAGCAATCTTAAAAGTGAGCCAGAATAGCAACAAAAAATAACACAGGAAATTCACACCTGCAATCTTTCTATTTGCAGTTTTGATGCCATATAATTATGCACTATATTAATTATCTTGGCAAGTACTTACTATTGTTTTCAACTAATATTACATGTATAATGCATCCAGATGAGTTAGTTGCTTTCAGGAATTACTCATATTTGAGCTACATGAGAAAGAAATGATTTTATTTGCAATGCTCTGAATAACAGATTTTTTAGCACAGCAGAATAAGCTCCCTAACAAGTAACAATCAATAATTTGTCATATTTGGTTTTTACATATAGCAGTGAAATTACATCACAATTGAACATTTTTATCCTACAAAGACCAATGAACATAAAATACTATAAAACTTGTCAGATTCCATGAAAAAAAGCTTTAAGAACATTATTAGCACCTGCAAATTATAAAGGCTCCTCAAATATCCAATAACAATGTGATTGATTAAAGGTTCAGACATGTGGTTAGAATAATAATCGTCATGGTCCCCTCCAAAATTGAGATTCTATTATTCTCTATTTGGATAAAGAGAAAGTCTATATTTCTCTAAAACTTTACTTTACTGGTTGTTCACAAGCCTCCTGAAATATATATTACTATAATGATTTTAAAAATAGCCCTAAAACAAAAGGTAACCTTTTCATTAATTCTTTAGATCATTATCATGAAAATACTTTGTTTTCTAGGTTCTAAATTTAGGTGTAGGAATTGTATTGAATTTCTCCAAGTACTATATCCTGACTAATAAAACCTAATATATGGAGTACCTGCTATAAGCAGAATACGTTTATATTTGTTGTCATTTAATCTGTTCCTTACAACAACCCTGCAAGTTTCTGAGCTTGCATATATGTCTTATCTTAAAGAGTCCCTTAGTATAAATATTACAGAAACACCCTTCTTTCTCTTTGATATTGATTTGAACCACATCTGCACTAAACCCTCGCACTGTACCCACCTTCTCTACCATAACTGTTACTCCATCTGTCATTTGATATTGTAACATACTCCCTAAACCACTTATGTTCTTCCCACTCCTCCCTGATGGTAATAGAAGCCCTACTCTCCCTTTTCCATACCCCTTTCAAATATCATCTTTTCCTTTTCTTTAGCTTTTCTTAATACTAGCATTGAACAAGTCATCACAGGTGTGGTTTCACTGAAGTGTTGTCTATTAATTGTCCCATACCTAGGTCTTCTCAAAACTTGCAGGGGCACCTGGGTGACACAGTTGGTTAAGCTTCCAACTCTTGGTTTTGGCTCAGGGGTGATCTCAGGGTGGTGATCTCAGCGTTGTGAGATCAAGCCCCGCACGAGCCCCACACAGGGCTCTGCGCTGAGCACAAAGTCTCCATAAAACTCTCCCCTCCTGCCCCTCCAGCCCCGTGTGTGCTCTCTCTCTCTCTAAAATAAATAGATAAATCTTTAAGAAATGAAGAAAAAACTTCTTGTCAATATTTCTCCAAAGAACAAAAGTTAAAAATAGAACTACCTTATGATCCAGCAATTGCATTGCTGGCTATTTATACACAGAATATAAGAACACTAATTCAAAGGGATACATGTGTCCCTTGCTTACAGCAGCATTATTTACAATAGCCAAGATAAGGAAAGGGCCCAAGTGTCCACTGACTGATGAATAGATAAAGATGTGGTATACATATATATGTATATATATATGTGTATATATATATATATATATATATATATATATATAGTGGAATATTACTCAGCCATAAAAAGAATGAGACCTTGCCATTTGCAACAACATGGGTGGAGCTAGAGAGTATGATGCTAAGTAAAATCAGTCAGAGAAAAACAAATACCATATGATCTCATTCATATGTGGAATTTAAGAAATAAAACAAAAAAACATAAGGGGTAAAAAAGAGAGAGGAAAACCCAGAAACAGACTCTTAAGTATAGAGAACAAACTGATGATTACTAGAAGAGAAGCAGGTGGAGGGATGGGTGAAATAGGTGATGGGCATTAAGGAGCGCACACGTCCTGATGAGCACCGGGTGTTGTATGGAAGTGGTGAATCACTAAATTCGACACCTAAACTAACATTACACTGAATTAACTTACTGGAATTTATATAAGAACTTGAAAAAAAAAAGGATGAAATATTGCCATTTGCAAACACAAGGATGGAGCTAGAAAGTATAAGTCAGAGAAAGACAAATACGTTATTTCACTCATATGTAGAATTTAAGAAACAAAACGAGCAAAGGGAAAACATAAGAGAGAAAAAAAGAGACAAAGCAAGAAACAGACTCTTAATTATAGAGAACAATCTGATGGTTACCATAGGGGAGAGAGATGGGGGAATGGGGGAAATAAGTGATAGGGACTAAGGAGTGCACTTGTCGTGATGAGCCCAGGGTGATGTATGGAACTGTTGAAGTACTAGATTGTATACCTGCAACTAATATAACTCTGTATGCTAAAAAAAAAAAAAAAAAAGAAAGTGAGACAGAAGCGAGTGTTGGCCAGGACACAGAGAAATCAGAACTCTTAAATTCTATCGACTGGAGTGTTGAGTTGTTCGAACAATTAAAGAAAGAGTTGTCCTATGACCTAAAAATTTCACAATAGAGAAATAGCTAAGAGAAATAAAAACATGTCCATATAAAAACCTGTACATAAATGTTCATAACAGCATTATTCATAATAGCCAAAAGTTGTAAACAACCAAATGTCCATCAATGAATAAACAAAATGTGGTATATCAATGTATACAATGGAATGTTATTTAGTCTTAAACATGAAGTACTGATATATGCTACAACGTGGCTGCATCTTGAAAACTTTTTATTTTTACTGAGTAAAAGGAGCCAGTCATTAAAGACCACATATTATACGACTCAATTTATATGAAATATAGGCTAATCTACAGAGACAGAAAATAGATTAGTGGTTGCCAGGAGATTGGAGGAAGGAGGGTGTTGGGAGATGGGAGTAGTAGCAAAAGGGTATCACTTCACTTTTTGAAGTGATGAAAATGTCCTACAATTAACTGTGTGATGGTTACACATAATCTGTGAATATACTAAAATCTACTGAATTGAGTTAATGAATTGATAGTATGTAAGTTGTATCTCAAGGAAGATGTTTTTAAAATATTCTTGTCGGGTGCTTGGGTGGCTCAGTGGGTTAAAGCCTCTGTTTTCAGCTCAGGTCATGATCTCAGGGTCCTGGGATAGAGCCCCGCATCAGGCTCTCTGCTCAGCAGGGAGCCTGCTTCCCTCTTACTCTCTGCCTGCCTCTCTGCCTACTTGTGATCTCTGTGTGTCAAATAAATAAATAAAATCTTTAAAAAAAAAATATTCCTGTCAACGATGCTGCACGAGAGTTCTTCATTTATCTTTTGGGTATTCCACCATTTTGTTTTTTGAAACCATAATGCCCACCAAGGAGTCTGCCTGGGTTAACTAAACGTTCAGTCTCACTAGGCTGTCATATAACCAGTTTTGGCATCACTTTGCTGAGAAGGATACAGGGACTACAGTTTACTAATAGGACAGCATCGGTTGTTCTTGGGTGGGAGTCTTACAGAACTTTATGCACAAGTACAGCTTGAATAGATGAGGATAATACCTGCTTAGAAGCTTTATTTTCCACCAGAGTCAGTCCCCATCTGCATGGCTTCCAGATCCCCCCAGCAGAAGGGACAGATACAAAGCTCACCACGCTCAGGGAGCTGTGGCTTACTTGAAGTATTTATATTTCTCCCATTTGGAGGCAATCTGCCAATCAGGGGTCATGTTTACCGCAAATATGTTGTCTAGGAACACAGTTGACATCACTACCTTTATCTTTTTCCCAAGGAAAGAGCTAGGAAATTAAAGTTCAAACTCTCAGACTTAAAAGGCTTTTACTGGCCCTTCACCCACAGAACACATTAATATACCATAAATTCCTTTAATTACCCAATCTTTGGTTTTCAAAATTCAGAGAATAATAAAACTTTGCTACTTAAAATACAGTTTCAAATTATTTCAGGAGCTTGATCAGATCATTGGGGACTCATTCATGTTCCCATTCATTCAAAAATTTGATTTATGTGGGCCAGGTACAATGTTAAGCACTGAGAGTACAGTGATGAACAAAATATAAATAGTCCCTTTCCTCACAGGATTTGAAATTTATCAGAGGATATAAAAGAGTGAATAGTTGATAAGAATATAATTTAAAAAAACCCTTTGATAGGAGGAAGTACAAAGTGATAATCATGTAGAATGGTAATAAATGCAAACTTGTAGCATAAGGAATATTTGTTAATAACATTATTCATATTTAAGAAATAGGAGAAAAACATGCCATGACTCAGTTGTTTATATATATTTTAGGTATTTTGTTTTTTCTTAAGTGTAATATTAACTAATATTTATAAATAGTAAATTTATACAAGATATTTACATTACCTAAACTTTAAAATCATGAGAATTTATGATAATTATTTTTTAAGGGAATATTTACTCCTCATCCTTACATATCTATTTTATTGCTGAAACTTTGGAGAAGGAAGGGAGCACGCTCACCGCTGCCCCTTCTGGGTTTTCTCTCTGAGCGCTCCCTGCCCAGAGAAGGATACATTGTAATCTACATATCCATTAAGAAGTTTTACTGGGTAGACCCTGCCCTGGCAAAGGGAAATGTCTACCATTTGGGGATGGGGGTAAAAAAATGTTCAATTCCAGGAAGAATCGGGAAGCTGACTGTGGCAATCAGTAGTTCTAATTGTAGCAATAATAAAATTGATATTTTGATTTCTATATTTTCACTCTAATATCTGTTTCTCACTTGGTTCAGAATCTGAAAAATGAAAAAAGAGATGTTATACATTGACCTCCAAAAATTGCAGTGCACTCTAAAATTAGGCTAAAAACTCTATAATTCCACTCTGAATTAGATATTGTCATGGGTCAGGTTCCCAGGAAACAAATTCTGAGATTTACCTGCCTAACTTTTAGTGGGAAGTACTCTGAAAAGAACAAGTTTGATTGAAAAAAGAGGCAAATTTAGGCAAAGAGGAAAACTGAATTTGATGCAATTGCCAGTTAAAGCTGTGATGGCCCATCAGCTATTCTCAGTTGAGGCAAAGATCTGCTGCTGGGAATTTGTACCCTCACACAGACCAGAAATTGGACCAGAAAATGGCTGCCTCAAGGAATAGAGGGTAAGCTTGGAAGTGGCACTTCTCTTTGGGCAAGAGCAGTTCCCAAGGAGAGACCCAAATATGATCTATCTATAGGCAAATACTCCAGGTAGCTAAGGAAGTGAGTATCTCAATCCTGAAGATCTCAGTGGCACACCATAGCATATATAATATGGTTACGCACAGCATTTAAAATGGGTTCATTAAGATCATCCTAGTAACAATGATATTGTCCAAGTGACTAGCTATGATCTAAAAATACTGTATTATTCTTAACATTAACAGAACAACGACAGTGTGAACCTATAAGCTGATATTGGTCATTGTCAACTAAAAGAAAAAACTACCATAAAGTCAGTAAGCATAAATAGTATTCTGATGATAACTGAAGTTCTGCCTGGTGATTATTTTCCTACAAGTATGTTCAAGCAAACATATATCCCTATTATATCTACATAGATATACCTTTCTTTGGAGATTAAAAAAAGTAAAGAGGCTGCATATGAATGCTTTATACCAGAAAACATGGAAATTCTACCTCAATTATCTCTTCTCTCATTAATAACCACCCCCATTCCCAAGATCTCTCCCTTCCAGCTAAGAAAAATCTCCATTCCAATTAAGAAAATACACATACCAGAATCTTTTAATGATTTACCTAATCCAACCTCCCTTTGTGCATGTCATATTTCATAATGGAATACCTTTTGTTTGCTTTCCCCCCTATCTTCTATTATCTCTGATTAACCTTGTCTCTTATGTTTGATCATATGTTGGTAAAAGGAAATAGAAATGCCTGACAGATTAAGACCTTATTTTTCATCAATGTGAGGCTTACCCTTGAAAAAAAACTTTTGTTTCAATCCTTAAACTGTTGCAAATCATTCTAAATGTAGAAATAGGATTTTCATCCTTAGTAATTCCCCTCATGCATTTATACTTTATTTTGCAGATAATTAACTATTTAACAGAGATTGGAGAGGTGAAAAAAAAAAACAAAAAAAAAAACTTGTGTTAGAATCACTGCCAAGGATAAATCAATCATAAATTAAAAGAAAGACCCTTTGAAATTATGATGTCAGTCAACATGGAAATGGTAATAGTTTGCCTTCAATTTTTTCAAGGATTTATCTCTTAAATAAAAGAAGATATGCAGTACAAAATGGTCCCTGTTGACTGTGAACTATCTAAAGACTCACTGGGCTGTAGGACGGGGCTGAAACAGTTTACAGCAATCAAATTTGGTTGTGCTTTAAAATAACCAGAAATGTCAGCATAGGTTAAAGAATATAAAAGTAGAGTAGCCCTTAGCCTAGAATGCTTGCTTTTTATATAGTAATGCTTAAAAGTCAAATATCAAATATCTGCTCTAACTTCTCAAATTTGGCATGAATTCAGCAGTCAACAAAAAAATCTCGTAGCTTTGACACTTGCCAAAATAGTGGGAAGGTAAAATACTATATGACTGATTAATGAGAGCTAAACAGAGAGAGACACCATTCACTGCTGACCAATGGTCCTCAGGCCAGAGAACAGCATCAGCAAGAACCTTTACTGATAGGGAAAGACCAGGGAGAATGATGGAAACAAGGAGAAAAAAAACCAAGATGACTGCAAAAAAAAATTAAAGGGCTAAACAGAGAACAGAAATAGGAAGAAAAATGGCAGATAGCTAACGGGACAATTGATTCAAATCAAGAAGTGACGGCAGAGACTAAGTGAGACCATGATAAAGAAGAAAAATGAAATACTAAACAGAACAGCAAATCTCTTAGGAGGAAGGTGTAGCTCCACCTACTACATCAGCTAGTCGAGGCCTCTTATTAACTGTTGTAACAGCTAGTGGGCAAAACAATGAGCAGGAGTCACCAAAATATAGTGAGACTGTATTCACTGTAATCTTTACTAAGATGGGAGGGAGCATGTTATACATTCTAAAAGTTTCCTTAAAACAAAAACACCTTTTTTAATTTAAATTTTTGTTGAATGAATAAATGGTCAAATTTACCTGATTTATTTGGAAAAAATCTTCAAGGTATTTCACTACATAGCAATCTGGGTAAATGAAATGATGTCATATAAAAAGAGTACCAATATATGTTCAGCTCCCAACATGGGCATAGTTGGGAGTCTCCCCATACTTTTCTCTAAGTGTAGCCTCCTAATTTGATTTCCCCAGTAGGCAATGAACTTCCCAGAACTATCCTCAAAATAGCATCAAGTAGCAACTTTTGCCTTCACGCACTGGAGGGCAACACAGAGGACTAACATGAATATAGAAAATACATAGTTCTCTATTGGTATTTAACTTTAAAATATATACATAAAGCAACCCCTGTGTTTAAAGAGACCTCTCAAGGATTTGTTGTCACTGCTATGCTCTTTGATTCACACCTGTTATAAAATTCACTTCTGTTAACTTTTGGAGATAAATGTGTCTTCCACAACTTGAGATTCACTAGGAACTTAAATACCATTTTACTATTTCTGGCTTACCAACCTTTCCTCCCCGTAATCAAAGCTAAAAAATGTGATGCTGGTAGGATATAACAACAGTGTATGATACAAAGTATATATTCGTAAGTATTAATTCTCTCTTCCCTATCAATTCTACACTTAGAATTACATGAGAATCCCATCTAGAAAGATGACATTCTTCTTTTTAAGATATAAAAGACATAGATTTTAATGACATAATGTTTATAAAGCATACACTATGTTGCATTGCTTTTAGCAAGCATGATTTGACCCATATCATATCTGTCTCTGGATAACAATAAGCCATATCACAGCACAATCTTTCTTTTGAAATTGTGTATATGTGTGTGTGTGATGTGTATGAGAGAGAGAGAGAGAGGGAGAGAGACACAAAGGAGAGGAAAAGAGATGGGGACGGAGGGAGGGAGAGGAGAGAATCAGACCTCCGAACCATGTCTCATTCTTCTTTGTATCTTCCAGACCAGCTAATATTACTAATATGAGCTTACGGAGGGGAGGGGAGGGAATAAGACTCCTTACTTTTAAAGTGGAGTGTCTTTAAATTCTACATTACTTCTATATTAACAATTACATTCACTTTTATAGACATTAATTTTCACTTCTATGTCTGGTTGTACAAACCTTCCTGAGACGGGAGAGTAATAGGTGGTTGGGTTTTTGTTTTGTTTTGTTTTCCCTCATGATTTCTGCTAGGAAGTTCTAAATATTGAGTAGTCACTCTAAGTAACTTTGATAAATACTGATATGAATAAGGTCTAATTTATGTTTTGTGGTTATTATGACTTGGGTCATCAGTATCTTTGAGAGTTATCAATATTTATGTTGAGGTAACATGTAAAAATTGAAATATACCAGTATCTTTCTAAATATTGATCTGATCATCTCCTTTTGCCTACAAGTTATTAAAATCTTTAACCCATTACATAAGGTCCTTGGTTCTCACTTTTATCCTCAGGTCCTTAAGAGCAGGATCCTAGTGTTATTCATCTGTGTAAGGTACTGCCTAGCACAGACCCTGCTTTCTAAAAGGTAGTCAATAAATATTCGTTGAATAAATTGCTGCATAATGAATGAAATCTATGACAAATCAGTGCACTATGAAATGTAACCAGTATAATATGTTCTATCTATATTTAACCATATCTCTTGTTTAAGTATTAGAACTTTTAAACCATCTGACAGCGTTTGAGCTTGAGCATTTCACAGAACAATGACTATATGAGGAAAAAATAAAAGCTTCTATTATGTAGGAGGAAAAGTAGCAACCTGAGAGATAAGCTTATTTAAATGATAATGGGTGAGGACAAATACAAGACTAATTAAAAAAAAAACATGAAAAGAAAACAGTAGAGATTTCTATTTATAAACTATATAGAAATAATACTTAAAACAAATCATGTGTTCATTTGAAACCACAATAGATAAAAATACTGTCTAATTTTTAAATGTCAAGTTCACAGATAAAATGCATGATCTAAAAACTCTGATCAAGTTCATGTCTCAGGAACTATATTAAAACACAGTTTAAAAAAAAAAAAGTTTAAATAGCAAAATTGCACCCAGATTAGCACTCAGTAAAATAATTTTGATATAAGTAAAAGCTGTACATAATAGAATTTTAGAAATTAATATAAATCATCCTAGATTCTAGATAATTAAACACGTTTTAAATGTCTTTGGGTTGAAACATTTTATAAATACAAGTAAAGCATTTTAAAAAGTCATACCTGCAAAAGAGTTGTTCTATGGAGCTTCAGTGCCCCCTTCTGGTGAATTTTAGCAAAGCAACCCAAACAATAATCTTCTCCACATTCAAGGCATACCTTAAAAGACATTAAAATATCACACGATCTTATAATAATATGACTTTGAGAAAACATTTGCATAAAGAAGTCATTGTTCTCATCTTTATTTCTCCAATTACATGCCTATATGTCATCAAAATCGAGAAGCCCAAGGAAACTGGAACAACAATTTAACCCGAAAAACTAACTTGTAAACTCTAATTACTGTCGTATCAAAATAAACATAATAGCTGCAAGTAACTTTTAGATACATGTGTTAGATGCATATATGTATCTACAATTCCAAATAAATCATAAAAAACTAGCAACCTCAGACCGAACTTCTTGACCTGGTAAAAACTAAGCAGGCATTCTCTCTGAGTCAAAACTACTTCATTTTTGAGTTCTTTAATTTTTCTCTATTGATTTACATGGCACAATGCATATACTATTTGTCTCCAAAAATCCACACACACTTCTTTCAAAGGTACTAATTCACTGGTGATTCTCAAAATATGGTTTGAGAAGTATGCTTAGAAGATTCCTCTAAGAAAAGTAAGTATAAGAAAAAGAACTGGATGGAACCACATCAACATGTCAGCAATTCTTATGACTGGCGAAATGATTATGGACAAGTTTGTATTTATCTTTCAAATTCTCTGTGGTGTTAAAATGTAATTTTTTTAATTTATGAATAAATTGATGGGATATACCTGTACCTATGATGGTGCCGAGCAAGACTAAAGTAAAAAGAAAAAAAAATGGAATTTTTACTGAAAGTGAAAGTACTACATGCAATTGTATAGCCACCTCAACACCCTTTACAACATGAGAAAAAGCACCCCAAATGGCTAAGACCTCTAATTTTCTCAAGTTTGGGCTAGGTTAAGAACACCAGCAGCACAAATAAGTAAGAAAGTGCAGGGTCTGAGAGATGACATCAGAAAGTCTATGTCACAGAGCCCACATTCCCTTTGATCCTTTTTCATTTCTTCTCCCTCCACTTCGCATGCCCACCACCATTCTTCCCCTCCTTCCTCTCTTCTCCTGTTAAGGGATCCTACGCAGAAAGCAGCAGGGGCAGACTGAGGAGAGGTTGACCAAGCTCTTCTACCCTAGACTAGGGAGTGGCTGACTGAAATGTGCAATACAGTGACGCCTCCTGTGCATATGAATCACCTGGGATTTTGTTACAGCGAAGACTAATTCAGAAGTCCAAATTGGGACCTAGATCCTGCATTCTAACAAGATCCCAGGTAATGTCCATGCAGCTGCTGGTGTGCAGACCACACACCAAGTAACAGGCACCAGAATGTATAGGGTGTAGAAAAGTAGAGTAAACACTTATTTAAAACCTAACAGGAGTCCATTAATTTTTAAAAATTGTATTACAAGTCTCCATATAGGGGGTGGGGGGTTGGATGAGCCTGATGGTGGGTATTGAGGAGGGCACGTATTGCATGTAGCACTGAGTGTGGTGCATGAACAATGAATCTTGGAACACTGAAAAAATAAAATTAAATTTAAAAAAAAAAGGACGTCTCCATATGATGGCAGTTGCCTACAATAATGTGACCAGGTTTATTAAATATAAGATGATTAGGACAACACCGACAACAATCGCCAAAGGTAAAAAGAGTAAGACATTTTATAAAACTAAGGAAACTGAAAAGGAAGGCTAGAATCACTTAACAATAACAATATCCACACATTTACCGAACACTAACTTACTGTTCTAACAGCTTCATATGTCTCATCAGTGAATCCTCCCAACAACCCTAGAAGATTAACATGATCATTGTATCTCCATTGTGAAGAGGAAGTAACAAAGGAACATAATGATTGGGAATATGCCCAGTCACACAGCTAATGGAGCCAGGATTTTAATCCCACAGTCTGGCTCAAAACTCAAACTCTTGCCCATAACCCAAATTACTAAAAATCACATTGACCATTAATCATAGCACTAATCATTTATTGAAAAACCTTGATAAAATCTGCAATAAAATAAAACCCAATGTGACAAATGACTGCTTGGGAGGTATTTATCATAATCCAAATGTATCTTTTTCAAATATGATTAGCTATACAGAACTGGATTTTTTATTTAAGTGAAAGAAAAATAAACACTGTCCCTAACAGCAGAACTAGTGCTACCCTTTCAACTCATGCTTCAAGAACAACAGTCTCTTACAGAAATGATGATTAAAACATTATCTAGATCCATAATTTTTAAGTGCACAACCAAATATAAAGCTATAATTTCACATATATACATGCAGTACTATTGTATTGATGTATATTTCAAACTGTATTCTGCATAATTTTTATTTAACATATCTGCTAATATTTTAATAAATTTTTCAAACATTTTTGGAACTGTCTTTACAATGTAATAGAGAAGACTGAAAATCAGTTAGAACATTGAATTCTAAGCCAAGTATTTGTTAACAACAGATTTTTAATGAAAGTAGCCAAACGGATGTTGTAGACTAGAAGATCAAAGCTGGAATTGCAGAGTAAGCTTATATATTTTGTTATACAAGCATATTTGGATTTAAATTGGGTTAAAATGACCGCCAACTGGAAAATCTTTTTAGACAGTTTGTATAACTGGCAGAAACGTACTAAAAATGTAGATAAGGACTCCATTCCACCACAGATGCTTCTTCAATGATGGAATACCCAAGTGCGGTTTTAGCAAATATCTTTTTAATTTGATCAAGCCTAGATGAGTTGTGCTAAGCCTTTAGAATCCCTTTGAGTTTAATTAAATTATCTACATTTGCCAAATTAATATGTAATTTTTAACGATCCATTTCACTTTTGCCATGTACAAACAGCCTAAAGCTACTGGAATTTCTTTTAAAAGTAAGAAATTTGGAGGTTTGGGGTTTTATTTTTACCATCAATGTACATGAATGCATCAGGAGATACGAAAATGTGCCAACAACAAAACACACAATTTACTGTCTCCTCTCAATGTGCCAGGCACAATGCTAACTCCTTCATATGCATTAACCATTATTCTCAGTAACTCTGAGGTATAGACTATATTATCTATATTATCCCATTGTAACAAACGAGAAAACAGAAATAGAGAGGAATTAGGCCATTTTCTAAAGATCACATAGCTAATAAAAGGTAAAGTCAAGATTCAAACCATCAAAAATGCAAGCTCTTAACGTCTACCTCCCATATACGGTTTACCCTGATGAAGGCCCACGCTGATGAACGCCCTATCACATAACATATAAGAAGCTTTAATCTCACTACACAACCAGCATTACCATCTAGAATGGATGCTGAGAATACAAGATAACCTTAAGTTCACCATCCCCATGGTCTATTTCATTAGAGGTGCCTAACTTGAATTTTTAAATAACTTATTGTGGTGCTTGACAAATATCACGGGACATTACTTTCATTTCAAATCGAACGACATTCTTAAAATCTTAGCAAAATTCTTTAAGACTGTGTAAGGTCTAAATCCTGGCTTCTATTTCTAACAGTTTTCAGGCAAATCAGCCTTTTAATCACTGCACACGTCATCACTGCTTTCCAGACAAGGCATGTGTCATTTATCTTGCCTGGGATGTCCTCTTCTCATTTTTCCTACTCTTTGGAAAAACAGATCCTTTATTTCCAGGTCAAATTTACCTATCTACATATGCCATGTTGTTCAAACTTGATGGCCTTTAAACAGTGCTCAACACAGAACAGGATTCACAAGAAATATTGACAGCTCCTACATAAATACTTTGTTCAGATCATGAACAATGTACCTTAACAATTCAGTTCAGCCAGTAAGTCCCTTTCAGCTTTCATTCTTCTAACTTTAGGAATATTAACATTGTTTGTATTTTTTAAACATTTCTGGATAGGTATAATTTGTGAAGATTTCTTAAATTATTGTCCATCATTACATCAAATAAGAAAACAGCATGAAGTAATAGTAAGAGCATTGTACCTTGGGTTTTATATTTAATATTGCTATTAGCTCTTTATCAGACTTACAGCATTCTAACTCTCTTAGACCAGCTAAAACTGCCATGAAATAAGGATAGTAACAGAGTCTCAAATCAGAAATGATGATGGCCAAATTCTCCGAAACCTATAACAAATATCATTATAGCAATCTACGAATATTAGTTATAATCATTAAATTATTTGGGGGAAAACTTCTTCTCAAGGGCATATAATATTTTAAATTACACCAGATATTGGAGTACTTTTAATAATAAATGAAAGGAAGATACAGCTGAAGTCTTTATTATAGGAAAAAAATAGATTCATTGAACAAATATTTGTTGAGTACCTACTAAATTGCAGGCATAATTCTAGGTGGTAGGCATACAACAGTGAACAAAACTAAATTCCAACTCTCATGAACTTGACATAGGTAGGTGGAAAATAAACACATAAATACATATTAAGGGGTAATAAATGCAATGTGGTTGCATGGAGAAGCTCCAAAAAACTCAGGGCTACTCAGCTGTTCCTCCTTTACAAAGGGCTGTTGGGGCAGGGAACATTTGAATTGACCATTATTCTGAGGAGACTGTGGGGGAGAAAATATGTTGGAGAGATACTAAAGGTTCAATTTTGAACATGCTAAGTTAGTGACTGCTGTTAGACATCCAAGTAGAGGTGTTGAATAGGCAGTCTGAGTTGGAAAAGTGCAGGGGAAGGAGATGAATAAGAGATGTAAATTTGGGAACCATCCACGTAGAGATAGATGGTCTTTAAAGCCAAGAAAGTAGAGAAAATCACCTACCAAGAGTAAATAGATGGACTAGAGAAGGGGGTTAAGGACTAAGCCCTGGGGCACTCCAACATTCAGGAGTCTGGAATACAGAAAACCAACAAAAGACTGAGAAGGGACACCTAGCAAAGTAAAATGAAACCAAGAGAGAATCATGTCCTAGAGGAAGCCAAGTGAAGAGTCACAAGAGAAATGAGGAATACTGTATCAAATATTACTGATAAAGATAAGAATTGAGAATTGGCCACTGTATTTAAGAATATAGATGTCACTGGTGACCTTGATAGCAGCAGTTGCTGGACATAGACCCAATTCTGAATAGAGAGGGCTCAAGAAAGAATGGGAATTTAGCAATTCCACTTTTGGGCTATACTCAAAAGAACTGAAAGTAGAAATATGGACAGATATTTATACCCATGTTCAATGCAGCATTATTCACAATAGTCATAAAGTGGCAACAACCCAAGTGTCCACTGATGGATGAATGGATGAACAAAATGTAGAATATACATGCAATGGAATGTTATTTGGCCTTGAAAAGGAAGGAAAATCTGACATATGCTACCATATGGATGAACCTCGAAGACATTAAGTGAAATAAGCCAGACACAAAAGGACAAATATAGTAGCTTCCACTTATATGAGGCATCTAGAATAGTCAAATTCATAGAGACAGAAGTAGAATGAGAAAGGAGAAGGATGGTTGCCAGGGGCTGACAGGAGTGGGGAATGCAAATTATTGTTCAATTAGTACAAAGTTTCAGTTCTGTAAGATGGAAAGAGTTTTGTGGATGAATAGTGGTGATGACATCACAACAACGTGAATGTACTTAACACCATTGAACTGTACTCTTAAAATGGCTAAAATGGTAACTTTTAAATTATGGTATATTTTGCCATAATTTTTTTTTAAGTTCATGAAATCAGCAACAATGAGAAGTTAGAGAACTGTCAGAACCCATTTTTGGGCTTTTTTTTTTTTCTTCAATTTCACTTCATAACTTTTAAGGAAAAAAATAAACATCATTTGAGGAAAAAAAAAAAAGAAGACTTGCACATAAATATCCAAGGCAGCCTTAAACACAGTAGTAAAAAACTGGAAACAACCCAACTGTCATTCAATATGTCAATGAATAAACAGATTGTGGTGTATTATACAATGGAGTACTACTCAGTAATTCAAATGAACAAACTACTAATAAATGTAATAATATGGGTGAATATGTGGAACAAAAGAAGCCTTACACAGAAAAATATATACTCTATCATTCCGTTTACATAAAGTTCAAGAATAGGCGCCACTAAACATGTGGTGCTAAAAATCAGAAGAGTAGTTGGCTTTGTAGTGGAAATTAATTGGAACAGGCACAAGAGAACTCTCAGGAATATTCTCTTATATTGATGGGGGTGTAAACATTTGTCAAAAGGTATCTAATTGTACTTTTAAGATCTCTCTATTTCACAGTAAGTACATTATACCTCAGTAAAAAAGAGAGAGAGAGAATAGGAAGAGAGAATAAGATGAGAGCAAGTGTAGACAACTCCTTAGAAGTTTTACTAACAAGGGTGCAGAGGGAGAAGCGCTGGTCATAGAAGAACTTTTGGTGTAGTTTTGGTTTGGAAAGTACTGCAGTATGTTTGTGCGCTGATAGGCATGATCCGAGAGAGAGAGGACAGGAGGTAGCTGATATCCTTAAACTGGAATGAGAGGGTGAGATGCAGTGCATTGAACGGGGCAGCATGCACACTTCACCTTTAGCAATGGCAGCGAAGGAAAAGTATCTGGCTCCCAAAGCAGGTCAGGCTGGGAGAGGTGAGTGAGGCCATGTGAAAGTTATGTTCTAGTATCTTTTTATAGTTCACATACCAGCAGAGCAGCTTTGTTCTCACACTGTCCACAAACCTTCCCTTTTATCTTGGATTTTTCATTTTCAGAAGGATTGGCCATCTTATAATTAAGTGGTGGTTTCACTGGATCTGGAAGAAAAAAAAATGTCAGGCCAACCACATTAAAATATGATATTCGGTTTTCTGATAAAGTAATGAACGTAAGCACATTTCCAAATTCTCAAAGAGTATTTAAATATTAATTGTCCTGTAAGAATGGTGTGCAGCCAAGTCTACTCTTCCCAGTAAATTGTGGAGAACACAGTCCCCCCTCACAGCCCGCTGTGACCTCAGGGCCCACATACGTGCCCACAGCCATTCTGCTTAAAACTCACTTGAATTGGACAAGTGAAATGACAGAATGTCTAAAACTATGCTCTTGATAGAATCCCTATGGCATTCTGTCCCATCTCTGGATCAAACTAAATGAAGCTCACAGAAAACAGCCTTCTATAATAAATGTTACATGTATTTCTAGAATTTGTTCTACCAAATTATCTTATCCATTAAAACTAAATGTACTTATCCTCTATAAAAAATTTTGGAATTACTGTGAATTCAAAATTGATTTTTGGGTTTTGCTATTGTGAAATAATTTATTAAAATATAAAGCCATTTTCAATATTCTTTTAGATTCCTAGAATGGGATTTCAATATATAATTTTATACTGCTCAATTATCTTCCTGGTTAAAAGATTATAAGTTACAGAATAGTACTATCAAAGTCCTCACTTTTGAAAATGCTATTATTATATTCATATCTTAAGTTGACATTTTTGACATAAAATAAGGCTGCCCTCCCCCAGAAAATAAATAAAATGAATTTGAGTATCAAAACCTCACATCAGAGTCATCATTTTGGGTTTTAGAATGTTTATACTGCACAAACCATTCTAGCACTTTAATTTTCTATGTAATTCAAATGAAAAAGAAAACAAGGTATATCTTTAGCATCTAATAACACAGCGGTAAACTGTTTACCTTGAAGTTGCTCCTTCAGTAATTTTAATTTCACTTTTCCAGCAGAAAGCTATATTAATGAAATGGATATTATTTGTCAGGTATATATTCTCTTATTCAAAGAAAGTTTACATTACTAACAAAAATGGTAAAGAGCCATAAAATTTCAATGCATCTTAAGCAAAACAAACATTTTGAGAGAATAATATAAAATTAATAGAAAATCATGATGAAAGCATATATAGAACTTTTAAGGAAGAGCAAGCACAAAAAAAAAGAACTTTTGGAAATATCTAAACCACTTTTAAAAACATGCCATAAATTATGTTTTGAACAAAAATAATTATACATCCTCATGAAACTATTTTAGGAAAGCACTAGTATTCAAACACTGTAAAGGCTCAGTAAGCCTCTTCTATCTCTGATCTTTCTGAAACACACAAAGTCTAATATTTGTGTAGACTAAATCTAAACTGAATTCTGACCGAGCCACTCTGCTTACATAACTGTAGAAGCCAATATTATTTTATTTGTCTAATTTGGAGAACCACATGTTTAAGCATCATAGATTTAACCTTCAATATATTAGCTGTGATCCCTGACTTTCCAAAGTTGTAGACAAAATATTGAGTAAATAAGCCTCGCTGTTAGGTGTTTCAAATAGTCACTTAAAATCCTTGGATCTTAAGATTTTAAGACATAAAACACTCACTAACTGTAAATACTTGCCTTGGTCTTATTAAAACTAACATTCAAAGTACACAAACGAGCATGGAGGAATGGTGCACATTTATACGGACCCTGTCAATTCATGCCTAGTTTTCAATTTGCAATTTGCATGCTCAATTGCCCAATTTGTACATGAGAATATGAGAACAACAGTTGCCTCTATGTCGACGGCTGTACCAACGGCAGTCATCTTTGAAAATTTAGGCATAATTATTCTCAGTGAATCTAGTGGTTTTGCTTCAAAAGGGCATTTTTTGTTCACATTCTTTAAGTAGCTGCTCAGATGCTATGTACCAAACACAGCAGAAAAGAAAATGGGATTGAAATAATCAATTGTTATGTGACTCACACTTTTATTTTTAAACTGAAAATGTTATACAAGTTACAGATAATTTAATCTCATTTTTTCATAACAAAATTATCCAATATTATTACCTTAATGATACATCTGAATTGCAACATGATCAAGGTAGTTATAGGCTACCTGGGCAGGATGGCTATGCCAAAGCAAATTGAACCCATTATTAGGGAAATTTTATAATTTGTTTTTATTATCGTAAATATTTTTCAGCTCTATAAATATGGCCCCATTTACTTCAAATGATTCAAACTGCATAAAAATATTTCAGTGAACAAACTGCTAGCTACTATTTTTAAGCAGCTAGAATTTCCTCCTAAGTCTGATTTTCATCTGTTTGGAAAAGAGTCAAGGGTCAAGTAGGGTTGGACCAGGGATACACACATCACACACATACATCCATATGTATATCCACATACATACATGTATATATGTATATGTACATAGATGTAGACCCGAAACATCAGGAATTTTGATATCCTGAAGCCTATGCCTTATTAACCCACTTATGCCTCCACCAGAGGATGCTGAAGGGGTGCACTGGGGGCCAGGGAAGCTTAGTGGTTGTACTATACAGACATATCACCTGGGCCATCAGAGTAAAACTATGCTGTCATCATCAGCCTCACTGGCATTGACAAATGCCTCCAAATTCCCACCAATGCCCTAATCTGCCATGCTGGGCCCACACTCCTCCCATGAGCCACCTTTTCAAATATTCTTATTCTTAATACAATTAGCTATATAACTTTTGCCATTTTCTACTGCTGGTCCTTATATCCTGGTTCCCTGCTAGTCCATAGAACCCTTATTAAATAGTCATTTATCCTATGCCTTAAACATTTCCTAAAAATACCTCTTGCAAAAGTTCCCATTAATGGGACCCACCTTTCCTCAGACACAACCTTTTCCAAAGAACTCTCCAGAGGCACTAGCTCCATTTCTACTCCCTGGCACTCACCAGGAGAGAAGAAAAATTTTCTCCCTGTTTGCTCCTCAGTGCTGCTTCCAGAATATCGCTCTGATCTCATCGTTCAGCAAAGATGCCTCTACTGAAGGTCCTCACCATCCACAGACTGCTTTCATCAATATCCAGGATCCTCTTCCACCTGACCTTTAGCAATCTGCTCAGTATTTCTCTCCATCACAGTTCTGAGTGATGATCATGGAGACTTCAACGTCCATGTTCACCTGACACCCTGATGCTGAAAATCCTCCAACATGCTGACTACTGTGAACATCTAAGTGCCTCTTCAGCCACCTGACCATTATGACCAAACCTTAAACCTAAGCAGCAATCTGAATGGCCACACCTTCAAAAGCCCAGACTCAGAGCTTCTCAGTGCTAACCATGATCACCCTACCTCCTTCCTCTTAGACCTCTACCTCTATCTACCTACCATTGTGATGAAATAATCCTGACTGGGTCCCCTACAAATCCACGCTCTTAGGGCTCTCCAGCAGTCTACTTACACATTTTGTGCTAAACCTCAATCATGACTCCCACAGTGGGTACTTCAAATTTTTTCCATTCTGAAAGACTCACATTCACCCCATTTTCTCTCCTTATTGTGAGGAGATGATCCTGCCTTCAAATTTACTACAAATGTTGAGGTCTTCCCATTAAAATCTTTCCACGGCTTCCTGCCTCACTTCCTATCAAATGCAACCTCTAAAATTTTACCTTTACTGCCACCTGTTTTCTCTTCCATCTTTCTTGTCAGATGCAGTGTGTCCTTCCATTGGTCAAGGCCTTCTTAAGGAGCCATCATTTCAAAGACTACACCCCAGCAAATGGCACCTCTCATTTGCATCTTCTATATTTCCTCCACTAGTGAGTCCCATCCCTCAGCTACAAACTGGCTTACATGTTTCTGATTATAATAAACAACATACGGTTGACTCTTGAACAATATGGGGGTTGGGGCACCAAATTTTGACCCCCCAAAACTTAACTACTACTGTTGACTAGAAATCTTACAGAGAACATAAACAGTTGATTAACACATATTTTGTATGTTATATGTTTATACGCTGTATTCTTACAATAAAGTAAGTTAGAGAAAAGAAAATGGTATTAAGAAGGTCATAAGGAAGAAAAAAATACTTACAGTACTATACATACATTTATTGAAAAAAATCTGCATATTAAGTGAACCTGAACAGTTCAAATCTGTGTTGTTCAAGGGTCAACTGTAATAAAGTCTTTCCTTGATCCTGTTATCCTTGAGATGTCACCCACTGTTCTCATGCTCACTGCAACATTAGACTTTACTCACTGCCACCCATCTTTCTTCCTGTAACCAACTACTTTTCCATCCAACATCAAATCAAATTCAGTGTTTTTTAAAAATTCTAATTCTCCGCAAACATTTTAATGCAATTTTCAGCCAATGTTAGAAAATTTCTATGGTTTCACACATATAATCTTAGCATTGCTTAAAACTCTGTGAAATAGTTATCAAATATTGTATGTTTACAAATATGTTTACAAATATGTTATCAAATATTGTATGTTTACAAATGATAACAGAAGCTCGGAAACGTTAAGTGACTTGCCTAAAATCACAGAGCTAATGAAATGAGTCAGGCTTTTAGTCAATATGGATGAACACAGGGTTTCTTGACCTTGACACCATTGACACTTTAGGCCAAATAATCCTTTGTTGGCGAGGCTGTCCAGTATGTTGTAGGATGCATACCCGCACTCCTGGCCTGTAGCCACTAACATTCATTAACCAAAAACCTGAAACACTCTTGGTGGTGATAACTAAAAATGTCTCCAGACATTGCCAAATGTCTCTTGGGGGGCAAAACTAACCCCTGTTGAGAAACACTGGTCTAAAATCACAGTCAAAATACCCTCCTTTACTTTCATTTTCTATGAAATTACATTACTTTGATTCTACCATTCTTCCTCTTCTCAGGCTCCCTTACTGGAGAGCTGGCAAATCACCTTAGAACCAGTTTGAAAGCCTGCATTCCAAATCTTGGCCCTGACACTTGACCTTGAGCAAATGAACTTCTTTGATGTTAAATTACTTCATCTGTGGAATTGGAAAAATAACAACTGCCTCTTTAAGAGTGATATAAGCACTTAATGAGATAAAATAGGAAAAGTAGCTAAACTGTAGACTGGTATAAAATAGATAGTGATTATCAATATTAAAGTTCTCTTCTACCTCCATATTCCTTGAGCTTTATCCTTCACACCTGCCCTTTCTGAGCTTTATCCTTTATACCCTTCTTCCTTTTTATAAATTCTTAGGAAGCATATTTACTCTCTTGGCTTCAACTAACACATAAGAAGTCAAACAAAATTCTAAATCTTCAAAATTCGCTAGGTAGAACTTAAATGTCCCCAAAGAAAGAAAGAAAGAGGTAAATATGTGACGTGGGGATGTGTTAATTAACCCTATGGGTGAAATCTTTTCACAATGTATACATATATCAAATCATCATGCTGTTACATTTTAAAATATATATCTTAAAATACCTCAATAGAGCTGGGAAAAGAAGGAGAGGAAGGAAGAAAGAAAGGAAGGAAAGGAGGAAGGGCAGGAGGAAAGGAGGAAGGAAAGAAGTTGGGAGGAGGGGGATTTCTAAATCCAATTTTTTTTCAGCTTCGTTCTTTATTCTACCTCATTGTCAATCAGCCTGATATCAGTTATACATTTGACTTCCTCCTTTCCTTTGTCACTGCTCTTTTGGTTCCGTAGTTTTCTTCATATTTCTTCTCCTACATTCTAATTCAAACTCTTCTCATTTGATCTCTAGATTCTTTTACTAGTCTTCTAAATAGTCTCTCTACCTATTTATACTTCGGAGGCCAGTGGCCTCCAAAGTAGCATGTATGCATGCCTGAGGGAGCTCAGAAAAAGACCAGAAAGTAGAAATGAAGTTTGTGTCTTCCTTCAATAATGACCACAATTTGTTTTACAACACACATGATATATTAGTAAGCTATCATGTATATAAATAAATTCTATTTGTAAATAAATAAAAAGCTCATGTATAGAAAAGTCCATGATCAAAATACATTCTTTATTGATGTGGGACATGATGAAAATAGTTTCAAAATCATTTATTCTATCCTCTATTTATAAACTCCTAATGCACTGGATATTTAAACAAGATCAGCCATTATAAATCATCGCCTTACTCTTGCTATCTTCCTATTCAAAAGCTGTCAGGGAATTCCATTCCCACAGTGAAAGAGTCAAGACTCTGAACTCCGGTATTCCCTCCTGCCCTAGCTCACTTTCTAAGTCCACCTTCCAGAGCTCCCTAAACTCCATGCTTTCACATCTGACTCAATTATGAGGTTCATGGGGCCTGGCATTATGATTTATTCATCATTTTTTCCTTACAAAGACATCTAGAAGACTCTCAACTATTTGTAGAACTAAAGTATTTTTTCCCAAACACAGATGGTTCATACACTAAATGGTTATGAAAAAAATAACATACTGACTTTTCCTATTCTCATATGTGCATCATCTTTCACATTAGATGAGGATCTCCTTGAGAACAAGGATAATACACTATGTGACAAAGGAGGCACTTAATAATTGTTATTGAATAAATAAGTCAATAATCACAGAGTCAGCATTTTTATTATATTTCAATAACATCTGAAACATGGAACACTATCTCATAAAGACCATGAGAAATGGGAAGTGGATTATAAGACATTTAATCCAAAAGTTAAAGAAACATATCTCAGGAAGAGAATGACACTAAAGAATAAAAGGCTTTTTTGAAGCCAGAAAGGTTAGAGGCATCAAGTAAGATGTTTATAGATGCCAACTGGCCCAAAGAAAGTTTAATGATAGTTATATAAAAGAGAAAAAGCTATATAAGTTAAAACTTACAAAGTCCCGGATCTTGTACTAAACAATCCAGAAACAAAACAGCTTTCCTTACATAAAGTCACTCATCTTGTTTTAATCTTAAACATAATGTCATGTTATATTTTATAATACACAGTAAAGCTAAAGCAATTCTACAACTGGGAAACCTGAAAGCATTTTTTCCTTGGGTATCTTCACACATGGAATCAATAGTATATGAATAATAATCATTCAAGCAAAACATAAACACTATTAAACAAATGTGATTATAGGAAAGCAGAAAAAAGTCTGTCCTTTGTTACATCAAATAACTTAGTTTTCACCTTAATATAAAACTACATAGTTGTATTTCACATACTTGAAACCAGAACTGACTGAACTGTATGAAAAAAAAATCAGTCTAGAAAAATTCTACCCGTGATTTTTTAAAAATCATCTTACAGATGAAAAACAAAATATATCTGAATAATGAAAGCTACAAATTAACCCATAAAAATTAATCAAAATCCAATAATATGCAGTTGTTAAAATAAGAATAAAACGTTCTTAAGTATAGAAGAGAATACAAGATCTGAAAAATTAATTTATATCTCTTCACTGAGTAAATTCCCTGAGAGCCAAATGGTATTTTCTTACCTTAATAATATTTCCTTTATTTTGTGACATCATGTGTGATTGATTACCCAATTTTCCCACTTGTCCAGATTTCCAGTGATATCCACCTGACCTTCAATATATATAAAGAGAAGACAAAATGTAATTACTAAATACATTTCTCCTTTTAATGAAAACAAATATATTTTCCCTGTTTCAAGAAATGAAATTCAATCATTAACATGTAACAGACCACCACAAAATGAAAATGAAATATCAGTAATGCCATGATATCCTCAGCAATTCCAAAATATAGCTCTACCATATTTGGAACTGTTGAGAAGAAATGAATAAGAGTAAAATGTCCAAACACAGATGAAGAATTTCATTTTTTAGACATTTATGATGATTAAAGATAGCTTTACTGATTTATAGGAAACTTTACAGATTGTCGTGCAGTTTTAAAACCTAAGTGTCTACAAATGTAAAGAGGAAAAGGAAGCAAAATAATGCCCAAAGTATTTGGCAGATCTACTAGTGATGAATTTCATGTATAAGACTACAAATGAGTTCCCACATTGAAAGGCAACAGAGATGACAAAGAAGGCAGTGTTTAATTTCTAGTTTTCAAAGCACTTTTGAATCTCACAAAATTTTCTGAAGTCAACAGGGCAGAAGTCCAATTCTCACTTAAAAAATAATGACACAAAAATTTCCCCAAGGTCACACAGACAATAAATAATAAAGTCAAGGTCAGAACATCGGACTTCTACCTTCCTGACCAGTGAGTGGCTGGTTCTCATTCTGGCTGTGACATTTACTATCTATGTGACCTTAGAAGAACACTTACCTCTTCTGAAAACTCAGTCAAGCTTTAGAACATTTTAAAAAACATCTAGAAAAGGTTCCTCAGCTAATGAAAACCCACTTGTGGGCCTGATTTCAGGAACTCTGATTCACAAATATTTCATGAGCCATTGAGAAGTGCAAACTAAGTTCATTGGATCATTAAAAGAAGAGCAGCGAAATATACAATATACTTTATCACCTGGGATAACATATGACATTGAGATCCCTGATTAAATCAATGCTCTGTTATTAGAAAAGGTGTGTGTATATGTCGTGAATATTTTTCAAAGAATCAGATTCTAAAGATAAATACTACTGGGGCTATAGTAACCATTTGAATTTTATTTAATGGTTCAGAAGGTATTGCATGGATATTTGATGATATCACTTGGATATTTGATAAGACCAAACAAAAGCAAATTTAATATACAAAAAGCCTGGCAATATTTAGTACCAGTCAAAGCACATGAGACATGCACTGTTATCCTCACAGGAGAAAGTTATACATTTTTGAAGCCTATCTGAAAGACAATATTTCCAATATCTACCAAAATGTAAACTGCACATACACTTTGACCTAAAATTTAACCCCTTGATACTCTTGCATATGTAAGCAAAAATATACGTAGAAGCATGCTCACGGCAGCACTTATAACTACAAAATTGAGAAAATTTAATAAAGATCTGAAAAATACACAAAGAAGTATTATGCAGCCTTTAAAAGAATAAGATCAACTGCATGCTGATGTGGCAAGAGTGCTAAAATCTATTAAGTAAAAAAAATAGGGTATGAATCATTTTATAGATAACCTCACTTGTAAAAATGTAAAAGACATGTGAGATATACACAAACACACATTCATACACATATATATATCTATATATACGTACATAGGCTTACATAAATATAAGATATTTGTGGGGGCGGGGAAACTTAATTATTAAAAGCAAAGCTACAAATGGGCTGGGACTCAGCCTACAGCTAAGAAGAAATAATTTCCATTACATAACCATCAGTTCTGTTTGACTTTTACCATCTACACTTACTATTTTTATAATAAAGGAAAATGCCCAGTAAAATTAGTATAGATACAAAGCACAATATTAGAAAGTGCTCATTAATAAAATTTTGGCTAAAACACATTTGTCTAAAAACATACTTGAGCGTTTTTTAAACATACTTGAGCGTTTTTTAAACATACTTGAGCGTTTGAATGGTTCTTATATATGGACATGTAAACTGCTGCCCCCGCAAAGTCTTTTCTTAAGTAAAAATGACCTTAAACACAAATGTAATCTCCTATGGAGAGCAGCTTTTTGAGAGCAAAGGCCAACTTCTGCATTGCCGTGCTAAACATCCCAGACTTTAATGGTTCAGAAGAGTCATGTAAAAAGAGAAATAAGAAAGTGTAAGACCAAATAAGGTTCAAAGGAAACAGAAGTAATGGTAATTTTCCAAAGCAACATGCCTTACATCATAAAAGACACAAACAGAAAAAATAGGAGAAATTTAATATTATTTGTTCATCAGGAAAAGCTGGCAATTATTCATTCAGGGCAGATCTTTTTTGGAAAGATATATTAATATATGAAATAATTCTTTACCCAAGTCAGTTTATTCCTCTCAAATTCCCTAAAAATGTCACCTACTCTCTTTCTTTCTTTTCTTTGCTCCGGGCTGATTGGAATTCCTGTAGCTTCTTTTCCATCTGTTGATTCTCCAGTTCTAACTGGACCTTCTCCATCCTCAGTTCCTGAGCATTTCTGAGTAAGAGTTAAACACAGAATGTTCACTTGTGGTAAACAAACAAAAAGGCAAAATAATTTTATATCATCTTTTGCCCTTAATTAAAATTACGAATAGTAAGTAAGTGATGAAGTATTCTAACTACTTCCTTTGTATTCTGTGAAATATGGTTTATCAAGTTAACATTACCTTCCATCAATATTCTCCTTAATGTATGTATCTCTTCAAATCTCAAATTTTTGTTTTTCTTATTACAGTGTTAGAGGTTTCAAATCATAATTCACTTTCCATATGAACTTTGCCTTTACATATGCACAAATATCTATGCTATAGAAAGCAAAAGAAAAAAATATGTTCTAGTTTTCATACTGTCTTTCCTCTAAAGAATTCAAGTGGTTTGAGGCATACTGTTTAAAATAACTATTTTTTTCTCCATAGACAGAATACACATTTTTGCTGACCCGATCATCTTAGAAACCTTCAATAAATTTCTATCTCTATGTTGTACAGTACAATACAAAAAAAAAAAAAAAAGAGCAGAGCCTGTTTGGGGCCTATTAGGAAGAAGGCATCTATTGAGGGTCTCAGTATAGGAGCCATCAAAAGGATTGAATGGGAACTGGGTCAACACCACCTATCGTTTCCTCTGAAGGAAGGCAATAAGAAAAGAACTTTTTTGAGGAAAGAGAGGAGCCCTCTTATAGATTCTTGTGCAAGAGATTTTGATAATAATATCTGAAGCTCATCAAACTTTTGACACAAGCCATTTTCTTCATTTTACAGTTCTAGTCTTTTGTCATATTAGTCACTGACTCCGTCTTCCATGGGTCTATGCCAACCTAGTTCTCTAGCTTTTATTATCTATCACGAGTTTAAATCTCTTCCTTTATTAGTACATTAGTGTTTGTTCATACTTAAGTAGCGTGCATACCCAAGTATTTAATGGCAAGGAGTTGAAAAATATAAATAATGGAGATCAGAAAAGGGAACTAATTTATAGAAGCAGTCACCAAAGCGCAAGGGGGCCAAAGATCCATGCCCAAGTAGACATTACCCAGGGAGATAAACGGAAAGTGAAAGGAGGCAAAGACTGCCAGAGGGTTCAGAGAAGCTGGCAAAGATACTGAGGGGGAGGTACTATTCTCATTATATCTGCTCCATAAAGAGTATTTCAGCCCCCAGTACAAACAGGCACAGGATATGTGATAGTATGTGATAGAGGATGAGACCCAGTAGAGCTTCCAGTACATACAGGAACACAGACATGGCCTGAAGGTAATTGAAATACAGTATAATGGTGCTGTTATTGGAGAAGTGCATGCAGGTACCTGAACACACAGAAAGGGCACAGAGCACATACCCAGCCGATAGGCCTGCAAGAGCAGTTCTGGGAGAAAGAGAAGTCTGAGCTGAGCCCTAAGAGATGAAAGGACCTAGCCAGTAAAAGGGAAATGGTGAGAGCAGTGTTCCAGGAAGAAAGAAAATTGTGAGCACAAGTGGACGCGGGTGATGTGTGGGTCAAGGAACAAGAGGTTCCATGTGACCAGGCATTATGTGCAGAATGGGAAAAGTAGCAAGAAATGGAACTGCTGAGGTGGAGAGTGGCCAGATCATGAAGAGCCATGTAGACCATGATGAGGATTTGTATTCTATAAGCAACGAAACTCACCAAAAGATTTTAAGAGAATTGATGAGACTTACATTTTATTTAGAAAGATCACTCTCATTGCAGAATGGGAAATTAGAGGGTGCAAGACTGAAAGTCAAGGCAAGGTAGCCAGTTGGGAGACTATTTTGGTAATTCTAATAATAGAGAGATGATGCTGGTCTGACTGGATAGAGACAGTGGAGAGAAAAAATGGGAGCATTTGAGAAATCTAAGTAAATAAAATTAACTGGACTTGGAGACTGACCAGAAGCAGGTGACTCGCCAGGGAAGGGACGAGGAAGGAATCTAAGATAATCCTAGGTTTCTTACTCAGGCAACCAGAAGGATAATGATGCCTACATCACTTTGGGATGGGATGGGGACACAGTTCAGGACTGATACCTGAGCTGATCTCCCTGTCCAAAGTCTCAATGGCCCACAACACTTTCACATGGTTTCCAGAGAAAGTGTTCAAGGGCACAAATGTGACTGTGTTACTCACTTACTTAGAAAACATTTAATGTTTCTGAAGACCCCACTGTGGTAGAGGAAAGGGATGAGAGTGGAAAAAAAAAAAAAGACTGGCTTACTGACCAAGTGGTCAAGTTGATGGGATGCTATGGGTATGAAACAAGACAAGGGTTCCTCCTGGAGACAGCCTCAGACACAGAGCCGGGGGGCAGGCAGGGCCACTGAGGAAAACTAGGGTTGATCCTGCAGAGATCAGGTCAACCCAACAAATCCAAGGGCCAGAAACAACCTGCTGAAATGAGTTAGAGGGTGAGAAAGAGGAAGACAAATGTTGGAGAACACCAATACATCAGACAAGGTTAAGAGAATCATTAAGACAGTATCAAATGAAAATAGGAGGACAAGGGGAATAAGGAAAGGAGGACAAATGGAACTCCAGAGGAGTGAGTATTCCTGTCCTAGCTTCTGTAGGTTATTGATCATGGGTGGATCAGGGAGATCTTCAGGCCATGGAACAGTAATCCTCCCCCCCTTACCTCCAAAATAAATTCCAAACTCCTTAGTGTAGCATACAAGTTAACTTATTATCTATACAACCCTGCCCTTCTCTCCAACTTTGTTCTATAAGTCTCTGTTCCATATATCACCAGATGTATCTGAAAGTTCCCAGACTATGTGGTCTTTGTGCCCTTAAACCAGTTTCCCCCAGTAACTACTCAACTAACTGCATCATTCAGAGGGAACTTGGAGAACTCCTCCCCCCTGACCCAATAGTTTGGGCCATGCTCTCACAGCCCCCCGTGCTTTCTCATCACACCACACTTCACACTATGTCGTAAATGTTATTTTATCTATTCACATCCTCTACAAGCTACTTGAGAGCAAAGGTTGTGTCTTCTTACTTTCATATTCACCATTCTCCAGCACAGTGTGTAGAACATATGCACTTAATAAATGTTTGGATAAATGGTTTATAGGTCTATAAAGACAGGCTGGAAACATATGACCAAAATCAAATTTTGTATGCCTATTTTCTTTTTACACAAAAAAAGCAAAATTGGTAATAGTAGCAATTGGATAGCTCCCTCCTACCAAAAAATGGTAAAACTAATACAGATGATCTTGAACAACAGGGGTTTGAACTGCATGGATCCAGTTATTCACAAATTTTTTTTGATAAAATACAGTTCAGTATTGTTGTCTTTTCCTTACAATTTTCTTAATAACATTTTCTTTTCACTAGCTTAGTTTATTGAAAGAATACAGTATATAATACATGTAACATACAAAATATGTGTTATCTAACTGTTTATGTTATCCATAAGGTTTCTGGTCAACAGTAGGCTATTAGTAGTTAAGTTTTGGGGATGTCAAAAGTTATACATGGATTTTTGACTGTGCTAGGGGTCAGTGCCCCTAACCCACGTGTTGTTCAAGGGTCAACTCTGCTGAGAATCTCATATATTTGTGTAACATTTTCCAGTTTACACACGGTCTTACACACAGTATCTCAAAAGTGAAGGAAGAATTAGAAAGGCTCTGAAGACAATGAATAACCACAGGACTATTGATCTGATCCAGGAAACTCAAAACTAAAATTAAAAGTCTACAGTCTGTCCCTAATCCAAACCAGCTGGCCCTTACTGATACTTGAAATGAAGGCCTTGCCAATTTCCAGTGACTCTAGATGACCTCAAAGGGAAACAGTGTATTGACATTTCCAGTATTCCTGCCATGTTATGAAATTCCCAGGATACCCAGAATGGCTTGGTTCTAGTTGATTGCATCCACAAGGCAATACAGGACAGAAGGTGCCCCTCCTGAGAAAGGTGAATTTAACATACTGTCCCTTAGTAGGCAAAGTGCTGGGATAGTTAGTACCTTCTCTGTTTAAGATCTCTTGGCCCAATAGTCTTCCTAAATTTCAGTGCCTTTCAAAAGTTTCTTCAGTGTGATTCCTTTAATTTCGAACAAGGGTCACAAACTATTCATAACTTTGTTTAATTACTTTAATAATCAACAAATCCAAATTTTACTTATAACTTTTCACTTCAGTTTTGGGCATAAATAATTTTAGTTCTTATTTTAAAAACCATTGTGGATTTATAATATGTCAAACCTACTCTCTTATAGATAAAAATACACCAATGTAAAGAAAATGGAGATAATAACTCACAAATTTAAGTCTAAACTGCCTCATATAAAAAGAATTTTTTAAATTACAACATACACAAATATTAGCAATTATTTCTGTTTAAGTAATAAATATGCACTTACTTGTATTTCAGCTTTACAGAATTTCCAGGTTTTCCCCATGGAAGAACTACAAAATCTTTGGTGTTCATGATCACTGTCTTTTTTTTTTTTTTTTCACTGTCTTAATATTAAATAAAAATCATTGTGAATTGCAAAAACTTCTGGAAAAGTAACAAACAAAAGAATTATGCCAGAGTAAGCAGGTCAATTATAAATTCAAAACTACATATAGTTAAGGCAAGTTTTAAAAACAGAAATCATTAGGAGGGAAAAAGCTGAATTAAAGGTTAAACAATAAATATATATATGCTAAGTATAGATTTTATAAATATTTATATATTAACAAAGTTATAAATATAGCATATCTGATGGAACTAAAATTTTACCAATAATTATATAGCAAAAGACCATGAAAATAGTCAATTGAAAGTGAAGAATGCACTCGTTAAGACAAACAGAGAACATACTCCAGTTCTTTCTATGGTAAAGTGTATAAAAATATATATCAGGTTTTGTTTCCATCCAAATATCCATGGCTAAATATAGGGAAAAGAAAATAACTTTTGAGATACAATCCAAACTCAAAACCTTTTTTTGTACATATATGGTAATGTAAAATGAGAATTAAGGTATGTAATAATTACCCAAAGGCATTCTAATATCCTCATTCATCAAAGAAAATTTTAATGATGCTCTTTGCCCGAGACCAGAAATTAGCATATTTAGAAAGAATTTTTTTAACAAGAAATGAAACAAAAATGATTTTCTGCCCAACTCCAAGTTAACCAGAAAATTAAATTATTCAGAACACCCTATTTCCTGAATATTCCAATTATTCATGGTTCTATAATAATTTATTCTGTAATGCTGAATTACTGAATCACATGCACAACTATTAGATTTTTATACCAATAAAAATTTTGAAATTCTGAATGTTCTTAAAGAAATATAAGAGGCATTACGGTAGAGTCCATAGTCTTAAATGGCCAAACCACTTGATATTGTTAGTTTATATATGTGTTACTACGTATTCACAACCTCCATTAATATTTACTAAGTCTCTGCTATATGCAAAGCACTGTGCTGAGAGGCATGAAGGAATCAAGGCCCAGGGAGATTTGTTTTCTGGCTCAAACGGCAAAGAGTCAAAAAGGGCATATAAAACCTATATATAAAAGCCATAAAACAGGGTAGAAATTATAAAGGCCATAAAACTAGATGCAATAATATAAGAAGTGAGAGAAAGGAGAGAATTCAAGCTGGCCAGCATTTAAAGTGGAGTTCTGAGGAGAAGGGGGGCTTATAAAAGAAGATATGGGGGGCGCCGGGGTGGCTAGGTTGGTTAAGTGTCTGACTCTTGATTTCAGTTCAGGTCGTGATCTCAGGTTGTGAGATGGAGCCCTGCGATAGGCTCCATGCTGGGCATGGAGCCTGCTTAAGATTTCTCTCTCCCTCACCCTCTGCCTCTGCCCTCTCCCCCTCACTAAAAAAAAAAAAAATAAGAAGAAGAAGAAATGGACTGGATGAACACTCCATACTATGAGAAAGAACAGCTTTTGAATGGGGACTAATGACTGGTTCCATTTGGCTGATATGTGGGTTACATGGAGGGGGAAAAGTAGGCATACACTTGGAAATAAGGCTAAAGCCCAATAATGAGTGGTTTTAAATGCAAAGTTAAGGCATTTGGAATTCATTCTCTAGCTAATGAGAGTCACGAGACTTTTAGACAAAAGAACAGAAAATAAATCTAGAAGCTTTGCTCAAAGACTTAAGGAGGGAAGGCATCAGAACGGGAATAACCAAATAGAAGGCTTTTGTAACATCAAAGTCTACATAATCAAATAAGTAGTTCTTCAGTTTTGTTCCTTTGGGACACTCTCTCATAATTTCAATGATGCAACTACCAACCAAAACATTTTTAGAATGCCTCTTTCGATGGGCGCCCAGGTGGCTCAGTTGGTTAAGCTGCCTTCAGCTCAGGTCATGATCCCAGGGTCCTAGAATGGAGCCCCCTGTTGGGCTCCCTGCTCAGTGGGGAGCCTGCTTCTCCCTCTCTCTCTGCAGCTCTCCCTGCTTGTGCTCTCTCTCTCTCAAGTACATAAATTAAATTTTTAAAAAATTATGCCTCTTTTGAAACTCTTTAGAGTCCATCATATACCCAACAAACACACAGATCTACTTTGTTGTGCCTCATTTAAAACTGAAAATGATATTGTTCAGCAAGAGTGACTACTTTGCTCATTCAAATCTAGTTTCAAGTTACTCTACCTCCAAAAAATCAAATCTCATCTGAAAGGATAGATTTTTACTACCTTGGTGAAAATTCTGAAGGAATTTATTCTCTGAAGATAATTCCAAAATGAAATCATAAAATAATTTTATATTTTAAGCAGTGTAGTGGATGCATCATAGAATTAAGTGTATTTGTGCCTTCAAAAATAAACACTTAGCTACTCCTTTGAGACTCTGTTGGGGGTACTGATTTCACAATGGTAAAAACATGGTGTCTTCCCTCAAAGAACTCAAAATGAAAGGGAAAGCCACACAATGGCAATACTGTGGAACATTTCAACAGAAGGAAATACTTAGGAGAGACATTTAACTCAGACTCCTTTCTCAAACACCAAGTCCTATCTCTCAAAGCTAAAATCAGTGTCAAAGAAAATTAAAGATATGACGAGAAAATGAAGATTTGGTTTCCTTTGGGAGGGGAGGATGCATCTTCTACCCCTTCTTTGTATGTAAAACCTTTGTCTCACTTAAACCTACCTTGAAAACAGCAACAACAACAACAACAACAACTCCAGGAATAATCCTACTCAAGAAGAGTCTATGTCTCTTTTTGATTATAATCTAGAAATCCAACAGCTGGACCCTAGTCTACTGTGGCTAAATTTTTCATGAAAAGTTCCATACTGTTATCATTACCCAAAAAATTAAGTCAAAAGCTATACGTGGATTTTTCACTGTGTAGGGAGTTGCTGTACCTAATCCCCTACATTATTCAAGGGTCAACTGCATATGTACATATGCATAAAACTGAACTAATACATGAAGACTGATATGAATTTTTAAAAAGTCTGTAAATTTCATTAGGATAAGATGATTCAGATTTATAGCTCTGCTGATAATGTGATTTAACCAATAAATGGTCTTATTCGGGGGCATTTCACTTCAGTGAATGCAATTAGTAAGGCTTCTTCTCAGTTAAATGTTTTATCAAGTCACACACATAAGCCAATTTTCTTGTATAAAGAAAAAAGGAAGATTATAATTGTGAGTCATGCTGTTCTGCCTGTTTCCTTTCGTAAAACCAACAGAGAATTAGTCACCTTTCTTGGGACAGCAAGGATAGAACAATGTCAGCAGGAAGAATAGCAAAGCACAAAACTTTTAGTTACTTAACGGAATTAGGGAACTACAGATAAACTCTCTATAATGCAAATTTTATAGTTCCTCCTGTCCTTTGGTGACTCCATTTTCTTCTGATGATTAAATACCAAAAGTTTAATATTTATTTGGAAAATTTTCTCATTACCTGATTTATTAGACTGCATCATTTTCCCATCCCAACCTTGTTCTTCCCCACACATGTACACATAATATGACCCAGTGCAGTCCGTTATGTTTGATTCTCCTTCTACATAAGTTCCTGTTCTGGGAATGCAAACCACTCATCAAGGCTGGCTACCACAGAATGGAAACAAGGAAATTATGATGATTTATAATCCTAGAAACTCAGAGCATTCATCAAGAGTTGCCCTAGTCTCCTAGAATTTGCCATGACATCATTGGCAGAATGGGGGGGGGGGTGGAGTTGGGAAACCACTGTTTTCAAGATGGGACAATTTTTTATGAAACCAGATGGGATTGGGACGGAGACAAACCATAAAAGACTCTTAATCTCAGGAAACAAACTGAGGGTTGCTGGGGGGTTGGGGGGAGGGATAGGGTGGCTGGGTTATGGACATTGGGGAGGGTACGTGCTATGGTGAGTGCGTGAATTGTGTAAGACTGATGACTCACAGACCTGTACCCCTGAAGCAAATAATACATTATATGTTAATAAAAAGAAAAAGATTTATTAATTTGAGAGAGAGAGTGAGAAAGAGAGCACAAGTAGGGTGAGGGGTAGAGGGAAAATCAGACTTCCCGCTGAGCAGGGAGCCCAATGTGGGTTTCGATCCCAGGACCCCAGGATCATGACCTGAGCCAAACACAGATACTTAACCAACTGAGCCACCCAGGTACCCAAGAAGGGACAATTTTTGTAACTGAAAACTTATCTAAGATGAGTAGGTTATCCTAAAGACCCAAATCATCTTAGACCTGAAAACTTAAAAGCCAACAAATAAGAATTTTTCCTTACTTTAACACATATTTTAAAGTCCAAAAGCAAGCTCTTTTGGGTGGATTAACATGTTTGCCATAGTACTTAGAAATCAGAGACTCAAGAAAGAAATGTTAAATAAAAATGAATTTTAAAAAAATAGTTTTAAACTCTTAAAAGAATTATACTTTTAATATTTTCACTATCTGATACTATCCATATTCTAAATGTATATATTTATTTTAAAATCTTTTTAAAAATATAAGGAAAAGACTGATAATACATGATCCCTAGCATAATATCTTGTGCTTGGGTGGCCTACTAAATAGATGGCATTTTCTCCTAGTGCAGGCCATGAAAGTAAATCAGGTATTGACTTCTCAGCTGTGCTTAATCTTTCAGCCAACCAACATATCTGATAAATACTGCGTCAGGGTACTAAATAGTAGCCATGTCACCCAGTTTTTACGTTGTATGCGCAGTTTCCCTTGAGAACAATTAAGAAAGTTTTCTTTCAGATATCAAGGGGCAAGGTATCTTTTTAAAATATTTGCCAACTAAAAATGGTAATATTAAAAGATACCAGGTTTAGTTCAGAGGACCTTTGTGTGAGAGTGCTCTCTGAGCCTCAGTTTATCAGTATTAAATGATGAGAATTCCACCTCCCCATACAGCTTCCCACCCCCACCTAATTTGCAGAATATCAAAAAAAGGACTCAAATTTGTGGCCTATAAATCCTCCTTAAAGATCTCCAGAGACTTCGGGTTCAGAGAAGGAGCAGCCTTAGAAGCTATCTTGAGAGTAAAATGAGGGAGCATCAAAGCTTTTCTTAAACCACAGCTTCTCTGATTTCATCTATTTTACATAACGAACCTCTGGGTCAGATTTACTATAAAGAAACTCCTCTACAGCTTAAAAAATATTTTAAAGGCACAACGGTAAACCAATATATAATCATTATTAATTCTGTATCAACTGAAAACCTCATATGATTACAAATAGCAATGAAAGCGTTAAGTTTATAAATCTCATCTTTCAGAAACCCAAGTCCTTTTATATTTATCTATCCCATCCGTTCTCAAAAAATCCACTATTAGCCTAAGTGATCGCTTATGACTATCTTAGGAATGGGAAAATTAAGGCACCTGTCCAAGATTAGTGACAAAGCCAGAAATTACAATTTTATTCCCAGTCCTGTTAGCTCCTCTTAAGTCTTGAAATCTAAATATTGTTCTACATACTTAAAATGATTAATTCATATCATTCATATTCTTCCCCCTTTCATCCTCTTAACCTGTCATAAAAAAGAAATTTAGAGAAAGAACTGTTTGGCATCAGATCATTTTCTAAATTTTACAGCAATATATTTAAACACCTTGAAAACATTTTAGGTGTCAAATTGCTCCCATGTAATACAAGGTAACAAATTTTTGTTTCTATATTTTTCCCCATACCCAGAAGAAAAAAGAAATATTTCTCAGCTGCTCAGTTTGGTACCTTAAGAGCCTCGATTATGCATTCCAAACTTCCTAAGCATTATACTTTATTTTCCACTTCTCTGCTCACCAAGTTTTATTCTATTCAGTGCCGGGTTGGAAGGCCACCTCTACCATGAAGATTTCTTCGATCAAAAGTGAACTTCTAAAAAAAAATAAAAAACAAAAAAAATTAAAAAAAAAAAGTGAACTTCTCCTGTAAGGACATCATGTGTAACACCGTCATTTGCTATTCTATGCTGCCCTGTGTTATTTCTTGCTGCTTTGCTTGTATAGGTGTTGTTTCCCTAAGCATCCCAAATATGCCATTGATCTTTGAATCCCAGCAATTAGAAGAGGGCCTACTCATAAGGTACTGCCAATAATAATATGCTAAGTTTTAAATATTTAGTTTTTTCCTATGGCTTTGAATTTACTGCACAACCTTATGAAAAAAAATTAAACAAACACACCCTCTTTCCCACTTCAATAAATCTTTTTGTTCTTTTCTCTTTGATGAACATACAATAAATATAGGAACACCTCCTCTGTGACAGGTATCAGATTAAGTACTGAAGAACAAGGTAGACCAAACAGGTATAACACCAATCCTCACTGAACTTACACTCTGGTGAAGAAAGTAGGAAAAAATTAAAAAGCAAATAAAATAATTGGGGGAAGTATTAAAAGTTTTGAAGTAAACAGACAAAAGACCGAGGCACTTTTAAATACATTTGTAACACAACTGAAAATACTATGGGAAGTCAGGACAGGCCTCTAAGTAGCCTATAAAATAAAGTGCCGGAGGGAGGTCGGGGTGTTTTTGTTCTTGTTTCTGTTTTCATTTTCTATAAGCATACAGTTTGCATAGTTTTAATCTTGAGTAGCTTCAAATTTACATGACTTTTTCCCTCCCTTAGGAGTCTTGCTAACTCTGGATTTAAAAATTCAGGTTATAAAAAAAAAAAACATAACTGTACCTATACATGAACACTTCTAATACTGATTTGGGGATAGAAGAAAAAAACTCCCACAAGCTTCATATTTCTTAGGAATCTGCCACCCCTCACCATGACCTTTACTTGGGAGGGGCAGACTTCCAGAATATGGCGGGCGCATGTGGCCCCAGGCAGAAAGCAGGCTCCAAAAGGGGATGTGGTAATGACTTGTCAGGGCACCAAATTTTTCATAAGGCACTAACGACTTCAAAGGATAAAAGACAGTGGTGTTTGAAAAGGTCAGGTTGTCGAGGGGGTACAAGTCCCTGGTTTCCCTGTCTGGGGTTCACTCTCAGTACATGACTCCATTAGTATTCTGGGCTCGGAAGTTCTTTGTTTACAGAACAAAAGAGCTTCAATTCCTGAGGTCGATGCCGCGTCTCGCAGTCCACGGGCCTGGCACAGCGTCCGGCACATGGCAGCGGCTCACCAAACACCGACTAGGCCAGAGCCCCAGCTCCACCCTCAACCCAGTCTACTTTCCCGCCGTCCCGCCCTGCTCCCCGCACCACCGCAGACCTGGCGGCCGCACACCCCCGCCAACTCCGAAGCCCTCCGCCGGGCACCACGGCCCTCTGCAGCCAGCCGACCCACCTGGAGACCCCCGCCGCCTGCGTCACCACCGCCGGCTCTGGCTACCCAGAACTTCCGCCTCGGTCTCCTTGGTTACCGCGTTACCTCGGTACCCATAGCAACCAGAACGCTAGGTCCTGTCGCTCTTGACCAGCAGAGGGCACAAAGGAGCCTGCCGAGAGAGGGAAGAGGGGAGAGGAGCAGAAAACCCCCATAGCAACCAGAACGACAGGTCCTGCCGCTCTTGACCAGCAGAGGGCACAAAGGAGCCTGCCGAGAGAGGGGAGAGGAGCAGAAAAGAGGGGAGAGGGAAGAAAGGAGGGGGAGCAGGGAGGGAGAGAAAAAGGATCTTCTCAGAAAGGAGAAGACTGGGAAACTCAGCAGGCTCTGAAGGCTTTCTGCTAGAGGGGATCCTACCACATTCACTGCAATATTCTTAAAGTTTTATCTGTAATATTTAATTCATCCTCCTAATGGCCCAATTTATACCTAAGAAAATTAAGGCACAGAAAGTTTGAATAATGACTCAAAATTACAAAGCTAGCAAATGGCAAACCCAAGAAGAATTAACCCAAGCAATTAAGAAATTCCACATGTATGCTCTGTTCAATCGTTTATCAAAGGTCACAACAGGTAAAATCAACACTAGAATGCAGGTCTTAAGAACCCTTTTTTCTTTATACCAAATATATGACATGGCTGTGTGTGAGTCTTTTATATATTATATATCGTATATTATATATTATGTGTGTGTGGGAGAGAGAGAGAGAAATAATCAACCCATGCTTCTCAAATTTTTCTGTTCCAGTCACCTGTGGTGAACTTATTTTTTGCTTCCTAAATATGCTGCAGTGTTTTGTTTTGTTTTTTAACTCTTTTTTTATTCAATTCAAGTAGGATGTGTGATTGGTTCTTCAGTCAGTTAGTCTAAAAATGTCTATCCTTATCCACATTGTTATCTATCTTGTTACTAGACTAATAATCTCAACTATTATGGCTAAGATACTAACCTTTGCACCATTACTTTCCACATTAATATGTCTGTCAATACTCATTTAAGAACACATTTAATGTTTTCCCCTGGCAGGTTCAGTTGTACAAAACTTAACTAGCGTAGATAAGAAAAGACAATGATAGTCTTGTGGCTATGATTCAGGGCTTTGAAATGAAGGCAGTCCTGAGTCTGAGTCCTGGTCCTGCCACAACTTAGCTATTGTGTGACCCTGAGTGAGATATAAAACCCGTTTAATTGGTTAAATGAGATAATAATACACTTAGTCTATACATAGTCTAGCATGGAAGCATAAATGAAACGATGCATATTAAGTCTTTAGCACTAAGCCAGGCCCATAGTTGGTGCTTAATAAATGGTTAAAAAAAAATGGTGGTGGTTCTGTACCCTGATTGGTCTCTAAGTGTTCATGATATAAATTCACCAAATCCTTCCTTTAAATCTAGTACAATGCCAAGTGTCAAATGGACGTGCAATACTGTGAGAATTCTCTTACGCGGGACTATTTTCCAGACATGCTCTTCTAATTACCAGGAAAGATACTTTCAGTGTGTATCCATTCATTCATTTATTCAACAAATATTTATTGAAAGTCCACTCTTCTGCATCTTGAAAATACTGCAGTGAAGAAAATGTTGCCCTTCCTGTTAGCAAACTTAGTAATAGGGACAGAAAGACAATAAACAAACATAAATATGTATCAGGTGCTTTGAAAAAAATAAAGCATAATAAAGAAACGGAAAATAATTAAGACTCCAAATTTAGGTTAGATGGTCAGGAAAGTCCCAGAATGCAGGGAGAAAGGAAGACATGGGCAATTAGGGCCAGGAAAATTCCAGACAGAGGGAAGAGTAAACAAACTTCAGTTCAGGCCCAATCAATAGGAGTATTTTGCATAAAACTTCTGATTACTTCTGTAAAGCACATTTTTACTTGCAAAAGGCATTCTTAAAAATGCATTTACTGGTGCAACAGTAAAATTAAACTCATAAAAATAATGTATGAAATATTCTGGCACTTTTCAAAAGCATTAAAAGGACATTATCTTACTTATACTTAGAGAAATAGCTTAGCTTATGCACAGTTATGCAAAGCAAAGCACAGCCAAAAAGTAAGCCTGATGCCAAGTTGCATAGTAAAAAGAAAAATATGAAAAGCTTGTCTTTCAGAACCATGATTAGTGACAAAATGAAATGAAACATGTAAAAACAATGACACCTCTAGAGATAGGATTTCCTCTCTGCTGAAGCAGAGTGCATTTAACTGACACCAGCAATTCTGCAAATAGTTTACCACATCTATATCGGGAGCATGGTATTCCTGAGCGTTTTTGCAAATTCATGCTTCATTGTGCCAGTATGAAGACAAGATTAGAATGCAAGTTTTCTGAGCTAGGGTTGTTCAACGAAGAGATAAAAATTACCGATGTTGAAGAAACCGAGAGCACAGACTTACTGAATTCAAAGGATAGCTAGCTACAAGGTCATGCTTAAAAAGTCATTCACACACGCGCGCGCACACACGCATAAGCAACACACTTGTGTTAAGCAAGCCCCACTCATTAACCTTCTTTTGTACTTGGTAGGCTCCTGCCTACAGGAAAATTCCACAGGCCTCAAGACTTTCTGGTCACTCACAGGTGATAAAAGTTCTTAGATGAATAATAAAAATGTCCAGATCCATATAATTGTCAAAACTTTGCACGTGATTTAGTATTAAGTTTTTTCCCCTTCTCAGTGGTTGGATCTTCTGAATGCAGGGAGGTCTGAAGTCAAGAACCTGTTAAGGGAGGCTTGGTTTTCCAATCCTCATCATCCATGCTTGCTTCAGTCTTATTAATTGCCTACATTAAAATCACGGAAAAGGAGAAAGATTAAAGCCGAAAAGTTCTAACTTGATGGTATGGAGCCTGCCAGGCCTTTAGAGCAGGCCATTCGCCAGAGACCACCCCACCCCCCTCCACTGAGAACATCTACCTACCTTCCCCTAGCTGCGGGTGAAGCATTCTCTTAACACCTTTGCTTACTGGGCTGCTAGGCATCAAGTGATTATTCTCGCTTCTCTCTGTGGGGTCTCTGTGGGGTCCTGGACAGAATTTTAAATGACCATTTTCTCTTACATTTTCGCACGTTCTGTGTCTGACCTACAGGCAATCCTCTTGCATACTTTGCCCCGCCACCCTGTGGGTGTGCAAGACAGCCAATGTAATCACCTCTCTTCAGCTCATACACCAACAGCCAGCCAGCCTAACCACCGCACTTACTACTCCCCAGATGGAAGTAAACAACCAGTCTGCTGCATCCCCAGTGGCAGGGACCCCATTGATGTATGTCTCACCAGGCTTCAAATGACAGTCAGGGACATTACAGACATTGCCCAAAACTTGGAAATAAGGTAAAGAAATAATTACACATCCTTTCAAAGCCCCCTCTAAGAGCCCACTCAAAGGTCACTTATTTTCTAGGAAAATATACCTCTGTGTGATTATCATTTTCTATAGTATGTGTAAGGCTATGTAAAGTTACATATTATTTGGTAGATTTTTGCATCTATAATTTTGCATCTAGATATGCAGATAAGTTCTTTTAGGTAAAATAATGCAAGAGATTAGGGTTTTACGGCCCTGTAATACATCAACCAGTTTAGTATCTAACCTAGAAATCTTATACCAATGTTTTTGGTCAATATCTGTATATAGTTAGACTCTCAAAATTTTTTGAACCAGCTTAACCATCCTGGTGGTTCCTTTTGTAATGAATTAAATACACTGTGGAACATATACATTCTTATATTTATAGAACATCATATTCTGACCTATTGAAATTATATTTTGATATTACCAGGCCTTCCTCTTTTGAAAGGAGATGGGACAAAGCTTACCAACAGCTTTCCAAAAGTACTCTCTCAACCTCCACTCTACTTCTTGGCTCCTCAAACCCTTTTCTAGGCAGAAGTTGGTGGTCAGTTCAGGACTGAAAAACAAGTTTTCTCCCATCTCCACTCTACAAGTCCTGCAATGTAACCTTACTTGGAAATGGAGCATCTACTTCCTTCATGCCTTGGCAGACACCGAGTACACCATCCTATTACATATGGATGGGATTTTTCAAATTGTCAAGGATAGCTGAGTTTTAGAGGCAACATAAAATTACAAAAAGATTTCACAAAAATCTAAATTAGTGTGATATAAATATACAGAAGAGGTTCTGAAGGGCTGAACTTAAAGAAGGAAAAAGAAGAAACTTGTAGTTAGGAGGTGACATTGTCCTTTTATAATTTTTCTCAGCCTTGTAATTTCTGGCTGTCACCAATGACACAGAATTCTTCAGCAAATAAATTTCCATAACACTAGGCAATTATTACTGATGTTTTGCAAGTGGAGGAAAATCATCAGGGCATATGATAAATTTCTGCTTCCTACAGTGTGTTGTTCTCTCCCAGTTGAGAAATAAATGTACGGGCTTGTTGGACAGGCACGTTCAACCAGCACCTACTCAACACCTGCTCTATCCCAGGTGCTGCCCTAATGGATACAGAGAAACAAAGGCTGTACCTCTGCCTTTGAGGAACCCATTGTCTGTTAAGGGATGTGAGAGTTTACAAATAATTGATATGTAATGTACCAAGTACCATTTTCACAAAATATGGGAACAGGACATGTTTGTGGCATGGCCAGAATTTCTGGGTCGTTCAAACACAGTATATATGGCACAGAGATATGGATAAAAAGCAGTGTTGTGGTTAAATTTAAAAGGATCTCAGATAAGACACTATCCTGTTCACAATGGAAACCCCAAAATTGGTTTTAAGACAGAAAATAAGCATCTCCGTATGCTTATAGCAGCATCTTTCATAGGTAACTCTGGTGGCAATGTGAGGATAGAGCAAAAGTAGAAGAGGAAGACAAAGGGATAATTTTGAAATACAGTTATATTAGTCAATAATAGAAATGGCGAGTCTAGAATAAATCAATGTAGAGGTCACAGGTCAAGTGAGATAGATTCAAGAGGATTTCTTGAACTTCGACACTTGGAGACTGAAGACAGGTGCTTGTCAAGGAATAAGGAACAGTTCAGAGAGAGTGGGGACCAAGGAGGTGGTGGAGAAAGTAGTTCCGTTTTGAAGGTTTTACTTCTGAGATAGCAATAAGAAGTAATAAAAAAAAACATAAAATATAGGTCCAATTATTGGGAAAGTGATGAGGGCTGATCATATATATTAGGGTGTCATCAGCATGCAGAGAGTAATCAAAGCTAAAGGAAGAGTTTACATACAATTCATGTAAACAGGTCCAGAGTAAGTGAAGCTAGAACTTGTGATGAGGGTCCTAGAAAGACATTTTATTTGAACAGAACATTATTTTCTTTCATTTTTTTACCACGCCCTCTAATTTAATATGAGGTTAATATTCCTTGGTTCCATCCAAGGGTTGATAAACAACCATGGTGGACACCAACAATCTGCTACTCATCCCCCTATTTGCGTGGGAGCAATCTTGAGCCTTGGCAGCCATGTTTTCCCACACAACCCAACCCACTTCTTATAATGGTTTATTGGACAGGAGTCCAAACTAGACCAGATTCTCTCTTGCAAGAGTGTGGAATCAAGTCTGAGAGAGAGAATCTTAGGGTTGCAATATTTTGTCATTTGGACCATAGGAAGAAAAAAAGGAAGAAAAGACAAAAGGGGGAAAAAAGACAGAAAAGGAGGAGATTATCTGGAGGCTTTCCTTTTCCTGAACACTAGCTACAGCCTAGCCCTTGGGTTTCAAGATACACCCCTGTATCCTTAAAATAAATTCTCCTTTGTAACTTAAACTAGCGTGGCTTGGTTTCAGCTGTTCAGAACAAAGAAACGACTGAGATGACTCCCAGAATTGTAATATAAAGTAACTGTCTTAAAATGGCAAGTCCAAAGTGTAGATTTCCAGAGAATTCTTGTAAACAGCAGTAGAGTATTAATCTATGTCTCTGATAATTTTAAATTAATATTCCTACATATGCAAAATAGGAAAGTCATCTGGCATTCTTTTGAAGCCATTCTCTCCAAAAAATGCTCAAATCTCTTGTTTATTTTTTAATCAGTTTAATTCTTAGTTTATTTGCTTTAAGTTTAGCTGTGCCAGTTTTGCTAGCAGACAATTATTTATAATTGATGTAGCTTTAGGGAAAAGCTAATCTTAAAAAGAAAAAAGCTGGCATTTCAGAGAAAAAGTCATTCATTTCTGATCCTTGCCAAGTTTTAATAAGTGTATCCTACTGTCTTCTTGAGATTTATGCACTGTTAGCTGTACTTCATTTGGAAAATTTGCATTTTTCTCTTATGCACTCAAGCTGGGAGGCACAAAACAAGAGTTACAAGGTTTGTTTGACACGAGATGTCTAACAGTAATTTTCTTTCATCAACTTTGTTCTCCTACAGTTCTCATCCCCAAGGGCAGATTTTTCATCAGATTTTGTGAAACATTTTATAACAACCTTACCTTTGCAAAAGTTGCTTCCAAAACATTCCAAAGGAGCTGTCACAACTCTCTCCACTATACAACAAACTAGATTTACTATTCTTATGCCCACTTTGCATTAACATGATCTATGTACCCATCTTCACATTAACTCAGAAAACCATATGCATCTAACGTAGTTAGCTTCTGTGAAGCTTTGGACAATCACCAAATAGTCATGGAGGACCTACTACATAACAGGTAGTTTTATAGATAATGGGTACTAATATAAACAAGACAGAGTGGTATTCTGTCTTTGCAGAAAAAAAAAATAGTCTAGATAGGAGATACAGAGAATTGAGAATAATAACTGCTAAAACTGTGTGAGAACATGATACCGTGGGAGTGCAGAGGAAGAAAACTAACCCAACAGTTGGGGCTCAAGAAAGGCATCTTAGCACAAAAGATGTCCTATTTAGGTTTGGCCCAGATGGTCGAGTAGGAGCTCCAGACTGGTTTCGGGGAGGAGGGGTGAAATTTGGGAATGTTCTGGGAAGAAAAGAAAAGAATATGCAAACTTCCCCTCTGCTTCTATCTTCTGAAAAAGATAATACAGGATTGGTATAATTTCTTCCTTCAATGTTTGGTGGAATTCACCAGTGAATCCATTTGGGCCTGGTACTTTCTGTTTTTGAAGGTTATTTATTATTGATTCAATTATTTAATATATACAGGCCAATTCAGATAGTCTATTTCTTTTTGCATGTTTTAGCACATTGTATCTTTCAAGGGATTAGTTTATTTCATCAAGGTTACCAATTTGTGGGCCCAGAGTTGCTCATAGTATTCACTGATTATTCTTTTAATGTCCAATAGATCTGAAGTGATCCTCCCCTCTTTCATTTCTGATATTAGTAGTCTGTATCCTCTCTCTTTTTTCCTTAGGTAGCCTAGGTAGAGAATTATTGATTTTGTTGATCATTTCAAAGAACCAGCAACTGGTTTTATTGATTTTCTCTATTGATTTCAGGTTTTCAATTTCATTGATTCCTGCTCTCTTATTATTTCTTTTCTTCTGCTTACTTTGGATTTAATTTGATCTTATTTTTCTAGTTTCCTAAGGTGGAAACTGAGATGACTGATTTTAGATCTTTCTTTTTTTCTAAAGTATACATTCAATGTTATAAATTTCCCCAAAAGCACTGCTGCATCCTACAAATATTGATAAGTTGTGTCTCCTTTTTCACCATTTCTCTAGAGATTTCTATTTTGACCCATGTGCTGTTTGGAAGAGTGTTGTTTAATCTCCAAGTATTTGGGGATTTTTTTAGCTATCATTCTTTATTGATTTTTAGTTCCATTGTGGTCTGAGAGAAGACATTATATGATTTCTATTCTTTCAAATTTGTTAATGTGTGTTTTATGGCCTAGAATGCAATCTGTCTTAGTGAAAATTCCATGGGATTTAGGAGAATGTGTATTCTGCTGTTGTTGGATAAAGTAGTCAATAGATGTTCTTTACATCCAGTTGACTGATGGTGTTGATAAGTTCAATTATGTCCTAAATGATTTTCTGCCTGCTGGATCTGTCCATTTATGATAGAGGGATGTTGAAATATCTAACTAATAGTGGATTCATGTATTTTGACTTACAGTTTTACTGGTATTTGCCTCACATAATTTGTCACTCTGTTGTTAGCCACTTAAATGTTAAGAGTTACGTCTTCTCGGAGAATTAACCCCTTTATCATTACGTAATGCCCCTCTTTAGCATGGACTCTTTTCCTTGCTCTGAAGTCAGCTCGGTCTGAATTTAATACTCCTGCTTTCTTTTGAGTAATGTTAGTATGTTTTGTATTTCTCCATTTACTTTTAATCTATATGTGTCTTTACATTTAAAGTGGGTTTCTTTTAGACGACGTATAGTTGGGCTTTGTTTTTCTTTTTTCTTTTTAAGTTTTTAAATTCCAATTAACATATGATGTAATATTAGTTTCAAGTGTACAATATAATGATTCAACAGTTCCATATAACACCTGGTGCTCATCACAACAAGTGCCCTCTTTAATCTCCATCAACTATTTAACCCATCATCCCACTTACCTACCCTCCAGTAACCATCAGTTTGTTTTCTATAGTTAAGAGTCTGTTTCTTGGCTTGCCTTCCTCTTTTTCTCTCCTCTTTGTTCATTTGCTTTGTTTCCTAAATTCTACTTGTCTTCTCTTATTTTTTACTTATTTATTTACTTACTTATTTATTATTTACTTACTTATTTCGCTTAGCATAATATTGTCTAACTCCATCCATGTCATTGCAAATGGCAAGATTTCATTATTTTTATGGCTGAGTAATATTCCATTATATATATATATATACACATATGTGTGTGTATATGTGTGTATATATATATATATATATACACACACACACCACATCTTCCTTATCCATTCATCAGTTGATGGACACTTGAGCTGTTTCCATAATTTGACTATTGTAGAGAATGCTGCTATAAACATCGGGGTGCATGTATACTTTTGAATTAGTATTTTTGTATTCTTTGGGTAAATACCTTTAGGTATTCTTTGGGTAGTGCAATTGTTGGATCTTAGGGTAGTTCTATTTTTAACTTTTTGAGGAACCTCCATACTGTTTTCCAGAGTGGCTGGACCAGTTTGCATTCCCACCAACAGAGCAAGAGTTAGGTCATTAATTTGTTACTCTGCTTCTTTCAGCCTGCTGTTCATTGCATTAAGGCTGTTTCCAGTATCATTTATGGAATTCTTTTTGCATTCAGTATCATTTATTGCATTCTTATTGCATTTATTGCATTCTTCATCTCCGATTAATTCTTTCTTAACTATTTTATCTCTATGGTAAGGATCTCACTGATGTCTTCTACTCTTTTCTCAAGCCCAGTGAGTATCCTTATGATTGTTGCTTTAAATTCTCCATCAGTCATGTTACTTATACTTATTTCACTTAGATCTCTGGCAATGGCCTTATCTTGTTCTTTCATTTAGGATAAATTCCTCCATCTTTGCATTTTGCCTAAGTCTCTGCCTTCTTCCATATATTAGAAAAGCCTGTTATGTTTCCTGTTTCTTCTTTGATGTGCCCTCTTCTCTCCCTTCAGTTGTGGAATTTATTCTATCAGTCTTCAAGTGGATTTCTGGGGTATCTAGGATAATTTGATAATTATCTAGTTCTGTTCATGGGCTGGGGCAAGCCTAGAGTCCCTCCTCCGCGTTGGCCATCTTCCTCTCTCCCAAGGTTTTGTTTTTCAGGCCTCTCCGGCGCTCTGTCTTTTAATTGGTACATTTAAGCCATGGACATTCAAAGTGATTATTAATATAGTTGGATTAATATCTATAACATTTGGTTTTTCTTAAAATTTGTTACTCTTGTTCTTCACTCTTACTTTTGTTTTCCACTTTTTTGCCTTTTTGTAGTTTTAATTGAGCATTTTATATGATTTCATCTTCTCTCATTTCTTAGCTTATCAGTTATACCTTTTTAAAAATGTTTTTTAGTAGTTGTCCTAGTGTTTGTAGTACACAATTACAACTCATCCCAGTCTACTTTTAAATAACCATTTGATGGGTAGTGTTAGTACCTCATAATAACAATCTTAATTCTTCTCTCACTTTCATGATACCATTGCTGTCATTCATTTCATTTATATATACACCATATATATATATATTTTACATATATAAGCATATATATACTACAAATAAGTTTGCAAAGTTAAATGCTTGTTTTTCACTGTTTAATCATTGCTTTGTCATCTTGAACTGTTATCTATTAATTCAATTAAGAATAGGAAAAATAAAAACAAAAGTTTATCTTTTACCATCATTTATTCCTTCTCCTGTGTTCTTTCTTTATGTAGATATGTTTCTTGCCTATATCATTTCTCTAAATCCTCTCTAAAGAATTTCTTTTAACATTTCTTTCAAGGCAAGCCTGCTAGAAACAAATTCCCCAATTTTTGTTTGTCTGAAAAATTCTTTATTTCTCCTTCCTTCTTGAAGGATAATTCTAGGTAATTTTTTTTTTTTTTTTAAGAATATTGTTCTTGGGACGCCTGGGTGGCTCAGTTGGTAAAGCGGCTGCCTTCAGCTCAGGTCATGATCCCAGGGTGCTGGGATCGAGTCCCACATCGGGCTCCTTGCTCGGCGGGGAGCCTGCTTCTCCCTCTGCCCCTGCCTGCCACTCTGCCTGCTTGTGCTCTCTCTCTGTCAAATAAATAAATAAAATCTTTAAAAAAAAAAAAAAGAATATTGTTCTTTCCATAAGCTTTTTTAAAAAAGTTAGTTTCAAGCTTTTATTTAAATTCCAGTTAGTTAACATATAGTGTAATATTAGTTTCAGGAGTAGAATTTAGTGATCCATCAGCTACATATAACACCCAGTGCTCATTACAAGTATGTAAACTTTTAAGAATTCTGAGTTGGCGGGAATTTTTTCTTAATATTTTAACTCTTTATTCCCTTCTAGCTTGCACTGTTTCTAAGGAGAAATCAATATAATTTTTGTCTTTGCTTCTCTCTAGCTAAGAGAGAAGCTCTTTCCCCCTGCCTTGTTTTAAGTTTTTTTTTTTAATCTTTGATTTCTGTAATTTGAGAATAATATACCTAGGTATAGCTGTTGGCACATACTCTGCTTGGTATTCTCTGAGCTTTCTAGATCTGTAGTTTGGTGTTTGACATTAATTTGGGGAAATTCTAAGTCATTGTTATTCCAAATATTTCTTCTGCCCTTCTCTCTCTTTCTTCACCTTCTATTATTTCCATTACATGTATCTTGCACCTCCACAGCATTTGGATATTCTGTTCTGGGTTTTTTTCAGTCTTTTACCCATTTGTTTTTCAATTTTAGAGGTTTCAAATGAGATATTCTCATGCTCAGAGATTCTTTCCTCAGCCAAAGGCAGTCCATTAATAAGCCCATCAAAGGCATGCTTGACTCTTGCTACAACAGTTTTGATTCCCAGCATTTCTTTTTGGTTCTTTCTTAGAACTTCTGCTGTTCTGTTTACGTTGCCCATCTGTTCTTGCATGATGTCTATTTTATCCATTAAAGCCTTTAATATTTTAATCATAGTTGTTTCAAGTAATCAATCTGATCATTCCTAAACATGCTGGACATATCTGATTCTGGTTCTGCTACTTGCTTCATCTTTTAGAACTATGTTTTTTGCCTTTTAGTATCTTGTAACTTTTTTCCTTGATAGCTGCACATGAGGTACTGGGTAAAAGGAATTGCTGTAAAGCCTTTAGTAATGTGGTCGAAAGTGTGGGAGGAGGGGAACATTCAAATCTTGTAATTAGATTTCAGTCCTTTCGGAGCCCGTGCCTCCAAATTTTGAACTTCCTCTACGTTTCTCAGTTGTTTTGCCTCCCCTTTAAGTGGGACGCGATGACCAAAGCAAGCTGGGGTTAGGTATTTCCCTTCCCCAGGTCAGACTCCAAAAAAACACCAGCAGGTTAGACTCTGGTTAAATAATTTCTCCTGCAGGTAGACCTTCTTAAGAACAGGATGCTCTGAAATTTTTTTAAAAAATTTCCTCTCCCCCTACTGGAAGCATGAGGGGATTTTCCTCCAATATTCACTGTGAGAACTTAGGTAGAATTTCAAGAGGCAAAATTCACAAATTGCATCATCCTTCCAATAATTAGGGGGGAATAACTGGGGTGGGGGGAATCCCCTTGGAGTTTTTAACTCTGAGTTAAACTGCACCTCCAACAATTCCTCAATTACAGTTCAAGTTTCCTGACCCTCATACTGGTTCCCAAGGAAGTTTCTGTTCCAGTAAGTTGTGATTCTCTGTATTTACCTGTAAGTGTCTACAATTTAGATGCAGTGGTGTGCCTTTGAGCTTACTTTTCCTACAGATCAAGGGAGCATTTTTGATTTTTCAGTTTGTTCAACTTTTCATTTGTTAGGACTGAATGGTGACTCCCAAGCTTGTTACAGGCCAGATCAGAAACTGGAATCCTCCTTGTTTTTTTAATAATTGATATGTGAAAATCATCTCTTAAATTATGTTTACTCATAGTGAGTTTGAGCATTTTCTAATGGCCATTTCTATTTCTATTTCTGAGCACTGTTTCTTTTCAACATGATTAACTTTTAATTATTACCATTTAGTTTCTACTGCAAATAAGGCTCTCTTTCTTTTACCCAACTTTATTGGGGTATATATAATGTACCTACAATAAATTATACACATTTTAAGTTTATAGCCAATGAATTTTGACACATGCATATACTTGTATAAATACTACACTCAAGATATATATCATCCCAGAAAAGTTCCTGTTTGCCTCTTTGCAGCGAGCATTCCCAGATAACCACTAACATACTTTCTGCCACTATAAAATAATTTTCCTGTTCTAGAATTCCTTATAAATGTAAACATGCACTTTGTACTCTTTTGTGTAAAGCTTCTTTACTCAGAATGTTTCTGAAAATTTTCTATGTTGATGTGTGCATCAGCAGTTTATTCCCTTCTATTGCTAAGAACTATTCTAGTGAATAGATATACCACAATTTATTTATACATTCATCTTTTAATGGACATTTCATTGTGCCTAGTTTTTGTCTGTTATGAATAAAGCTGCCTTAAACATCTGTGTGCAAGTAAGAGAGTTCACTTCTTTCATGAGCATGATCTTGAAATTGCATGTATGGCTTCAGTCTTTATCCAATTAAAAAGAGCTTAGTCATGTGACCACATCTGACTACAAGGAAAGCTGGAAAAATAGTCTGTAACTCAAATGCCAGGTGCCTCTCTAAAACTTAAGGTTTCTTTTACCAGTGGAAGAAAGACAAAGTAGAAATGTCAGGAATTGACTTCATGTGAAGGGGAGAAATCAGATCTGGCTTCTGGATTTTGGGTGGATGTTGGTGCCATTAACTGACTTGACATGCTAAATTTGGCATTTAGGTGCCCAAGTGGGTGGATGTGTAAACTGTTCGATATACCATTCTGATACATTTCCATCAAGGATCAAAACTGGGAATACAGATTTGAAAATCATCAACATATGGTATAATTTAAAGCAATGGGATGGGATGAGATCATGAGGGAGTGATTGTAGTATATGGTTTCCTTCTGATGATGCAATGATTTCACAAGCTATTTTCAGAAACCAAGCTAAGTATAAATATAACTAGCAGAATGCTACTTAGCCTAAAACAAAATGACAAAACATAAAATCTTTTTACCCCTTTTCCCTAATAATACAGTAAACCACTTAGGGATTACATTTAAGCCTCTCTTAAAGCTGGGTATGGCTATATGACTAAATTCTTATCATTCAATGGAATGTTAGTGATAGTGTCTCTATCAGTCTGGATGCCCATTTCCAGACTCTTACATTAAAAAAAAAATTAACTTCTATCTTATTTAAGCCACTACATGTGATTTTTTTAGCAGCTTAAGGCTTAACTGAATCATGAAGCATATCCAATTATTTCTTATGCTCAACTAAACAAATCTCTGTTGCCATTTATTTTATTCATTTTTATTGATTTTATCAAGATCTTGTTTATATTTTGGCATTACTTATTTAGGTTTAGTTTACAAAAAAGTTTTACATTGCTAGTATTTCTAAACTGCTCCAAGAAATAATGATATTATCCTGCAGAATATTAATGAATATTTTCTTCATGTACTAGCAATTCTTTCCAGTCATTGCCTCAATTAATTCTTGATGCTAAAGTTTAAAAAAAAGCTAATGTGGTTGTCCTCGTTTCACTGAAGAAAACGAAGTAGAGATATTAAATTATTTGCCCATAATAGCAAACCAAGTTAATGGAAAAGGTGGAAGTAAAATGCAATTATCTCACTTCTGTTTTTATTGAACTATTGGATTACAAGTCACAACCAATTAAAAACAGGATACAAGAGCTAAGCAGCAAAACCTTTTTATCATGGAGACAGCCCCAAAAAACGGCCCATCGGCACTTTATAAAATGTTTCTTACTTTTTAAAAATGTATTTTGCTGATCTTTTTCACTATTAAGTTTACATATATAAAGATATATGGAAAACATTTTAAATATAGAAAATACATTCACTCCAAGTTTTCTGCACATATCAAAAGCTGTATGTATATGTATGTATTTTCTTCGCCCTTTCTCTATCCATATTACTAATCATTTAATCTTCACACAATTGTGATGAAATAAATACAAATTCAGATGGCATCTCTTATTTCTCAACACAAGTAATTCAACAGAAATCCATCGGGTGGAGTTGTACTATAACTGAACATTTCAAAGTGTTTCTCAACTTTTTCTTTTTAACTTTTCCCCCAGGCCTGATAGAGCTTATGGCTAAGGAATATTTGCTATCTGTACACTTTAAAAATATTCCCATTGGAAATTATTTGGAGATTGTCGACATGAGCATTATTTTCTTTTCTGATTGTATAAATACAAGCCACATACAAATGGACACAATGTAGGATTTAATAATCCTGTCAAAAAATACAGCTGTTTATTTTCCCCAAAATATGCAGACGAGATTGATTAGAAAATAATAATTGACTTGGTAATTATTATTACCAATTATTATTATTATTACCAATTATTATTATTATTATTACCAATTACCAATTATTATTATTGGTCCTTTCATCTCTCAAACTCATGTTTTTTTTCTGCCATCAAGAAGAGAAGTAAGCATCTGATATCCCAATTCCTCTGAGACAAAATGTTCTCTGCCCCAAACAAGCAACTCTTCATTAATCTTGACCCATTCTAATAGGTGCTACAGAAAGCTGCCAAAATATCGATATATACTTAGGAAACCAGCTCCTTGAAAAAAGATTTACACCTGTATACACAGCTCTCTCTGGAAGTCTGGTCTAAGTATCATAAATATCCCATAAAGAACCCAATCCTAGAAATTCTGATTTAGTGTTTCTGAGGTGGACCTCAAGAATCTGTACATTTTACAAGCACCTGCAATGGTAGTTCAATTATCCCTCTAATTTCAATTCATCCTCTGAAGAGAGACTTAAAAA
>CM052898.1:105504278-105550934 GCA_028534135.1 Potos flavus
AAAGACACAGTTAAGCTTGAATTCAAGCTCCAATGTCTATCATTAACTAGAGGAATAAAACATATGGTACGTGGCCAAAGGGTTATGTGTTATATTTTCTCAGCATTCTCTAGGTAGGATCCAAAGGGAGTGGGTCACAGTATTAAGAAAACAGTTCTGGTTTTTTGGCTGTTCCAGGAGAGGTCCATCACTGCATGTCAGACCAGATGGTGCATGTCCCACTGACTCAGGCTGTAGGGGAGGGGTGACATTTAGGCCTTCCACTTTATGCATGATTGAGTGTCATTCTAACATTACCAACAGTGATGGGGCATTCCAACAAAGAGCATTCTGGACAGAATGCTATTCTAAAAATTGATTGTGGTGCTAAAAGTCAACTCTATGCTTCCATTGCAGACTTATGTATATCCATATTTATTTTCTCAGGTTACAGCCACTTGTATATAGATTTTGATTAATTTAGGTTATAGTCTCATACCCAAAGAAAGAAATTTTATTACAGTGTAGTGTTGCTTAGGGAGACTCAAGTTTCATAAGGAGAATGGTCCAGGAAATTTCTACCAAAACAGTTACCTACAATGATATGTAAAAAAGAGTTTTTCACCAATTACTAAAACTGTGCTGATTATGTACTGAAATCACGAGGCACTGTGATTAACCAAGTGATTGGCTGGGACACTGGGTAGGGTAACTAAAGTTACCTAGAGATAAATAGAAGACTGTTAGATATATTTACATATCTCATTTCCAGTTTGAAAGGCAGTGTTTATCCAGTTTACAAGGTACTTCTCTGAGAGCTAACATAATTGGGCCAATCAGATTATTGTAAGCATTTGGAATTGGGGTAAAATGATGATGGCTTGGCTTGTAAACATGGGAAATTATGTGAATCCTATTTAACCACATGCATGAAGCAGCAAAACCACCAATCTACAGGGACAAATGAATTTATCAAGATGCCAGAAAGAAGCAAAGATGAGAAACCATAGTGTTTTAAAAGGGAGGAAAAAAATTTAATAACATCACGAAGACTTGAAGTTGGTCACTTCTAGATTCTGGCCTCTCCTAAAAATTGGTCACAGTTTTTCCCTTGCTAACCAAAATATCCCTGTAGCCCCAAATAAATCCTCTTTCCTGTTTCAGCATGGTGGGTTTCTACAGCCAAAGAGCCTTGACTAAACTTTACTTGAATTTCTCATTTACCCTGCAAAGATCTCTAGAAACACTGGGAAAATAGAAATGAGTTCTGCTTTTCTATTAATGCATGCTCTCTTCAAAACCATTTTCTATTTTCTATTCTCTTAGGAGGGGAATATACACCCCCCCACACACACACACAGATGTTATGCACACACGTATGTATTTTTTTAAATTTGATTCTCTGTGGCTATGTTCTATGGCTATATTCTGCTCTATAGTCCATCTGTCCCGCCATCATGTAAAGGATTTTATAGCTATCCGGTTTCCTTTTCTGGTGTGAGAAAGATATTAGAGAGGTGCCGTTGTACTTGCAATAGTTCTCCGCATCTCTGACTGTGATGTGTCTATTTCACAGTGTCATAGCCTCCTGCTTTCCCAGACTCATGCTGCCACATCTCCCTCCCATTTGTCATCTAGAGTTTTGTTTTGTTTTTGCTTTTGTTTTTGGAAATGTTTAACTGTCTTATGCCATTATAGCCTATATGAATTTATACTAGGAGTTCTCAAACATTTTGGTCTGAAGCAATCTTTCCACACTTAATCATTTAGCATACCAAAGAGCTAGATATTTGCCATATTAGGAAATAAAACTGGGCAATTAAAAATATTTATATCAATTCATTTTCAAGTGGCAATAATACAATTATTACACATTCACACAAATAATGTATTTTTATTTTAAAAACCATGTTTCCCAATTTGAAAAAAATTGCAGACAACAATTTATATTTTTCATATTTCTTTTATGCCTTGATTAATAGAAGAAAGGAATAGTCTTCTGTCTGTCTCTGCATTCTGTCTGTTGCAATGTCATACATGTTACAGCCTTGGGAAAGCTCTTCTATATACTTATGAGAGAAAGTAAAATGGGCAAGTAACTTCATAATATTATTATGAAAATAGTTTGACTTCATAGAGTGTCAGCCACTTGGAGAAGTACTGCCATGCACTATGCAATTGCAACATTAACCTAACAATCAAGAAGTAAAAAAGTAAATATTTTAACAAAAAAAAATCTTTTTGTTTTTAACTGAACCAACCAAAATCACATATTTAGGGCATCCTACACCAGTAACTTCTGATAGGGAAATCACATTCCTATTTTAACTTTTCTGATACATAAAATACTTTGGGGAAATTTAAATTGAATCTGAAAAAGTTTAAATATCAATCCCTATGGTGGACTGCTTTGTTAAATTTTCATCATCACTTGGGTAGAATGAATAAATTAGTAACTGACTTTACTTAAATGTCTTAGATGACTAGCATTATTTTTTTGTTTGAATACCTACATATAGAAATGGACTATTTTAGCATTTTTCAGCTTTGATATAGTTTTATCCTAACCTACTGGTATAATAAGCATATAAATAAATACACTAGTCATATTCATTTCACAGAATTCTACAAATCTCTAAAAGAAGGAGAATGTATGATGAGAATATATGCTGTGATTTGGTATATCTGAGAAAGCTCAAACACCCCAACTTTTAAATTCTTTCTTCAATAATCTCTAGGTAATTTGATCAAATAAAGTGTTCTCCCTTATAATCTTTTGAAAATGCACCAGAGCAGAACTCACTTAATCATATTCTATTCTTAAATGATTATTTCTATGCCATATTCTACATTTACAAAGATATCTAAAGTTTTCTCCCTGTTCTCTTCTCTAGGATGCACATGTATAACCCTTCAAGGTGATATAAAGGAAATAAAGTTAAGAAGGAGGCTGCCTGGATTGTGGCAAATCATTGCACAAGGCCATAGGGCAATGTATCTACACTTTCACTATTGAATTCTAGGTTTTTGCTTCTTTCTTCCAAGAAGCGATGGCAAGGTAGAGACAAGGCGAGAAAATGAGGATATAAAGCTAAATAAGTAACTATTTATACTGACTTTAACAATCAGCAGGAAAAAAAATTGGTCAGCAATTTCCAGAAGTTCTTTCAAGACTGAATCCTTTTATATACAAATCATATTCTCTACTTTCATGTTACCATTTTTTGTATATAGCTGAATTTTCTGTCTTTAGCTTCAAAAAGACCAATCTGACCTGCAAGTAATTTTATGGTTGCTAAAAAAAACTCAATTCTTTTTTTTTTAAAAAGGGAAACAGATCTCTTTAAAGATTTATTTATTTATTTTAGAGAGAAACAGAGAGAGAGAGAGAAAGAGTGAGCAGGGGAGGGGCAGAGGGAGAGGGAGGCAACCAGACTTTCCACTGAGTGGGGAGCCCCACCCAGGGCTCAGTCCTAGGATCCTGAAATCATGATCTGAGCCAAAACCAAGAGTCAGAAGCTTAAGTGACTGAGCCCTCCAGGCACCCCTTAACTCTCTTTAAAAGCAGACAACAAAATCCAGAATCACAGCAACATAGTGACAACAATAACAATGCCCAGAATCCAATCACAATGCTACATATTTTAAAAAGCAGAAAATGTGATCCATACACAAAAGGAAAATCAATCTATTGAAAAACAGACCCCAAAATAACAGCGATTATAGATTTAGCTGACAAGGGCTTAAAATGGCTATTATAAATATATTCAAGAATTTAAATTAATATATTTAGAATTAAATAAATTTTGGAGAAAAATGGAAGATATTTTTAAATGAAATTACTAGCGCTAAAAAATATAATATCTAAAATGAAAATTTTACTGGCTGGAATTCAATGAATTAAACCCTGCAGAAGAAAAGATTAAAGAACTCAAAGACATTACAATAGAAACTATGCAAACCAATACATACAGAAAAACATGAACAACATTGCAGTGTCATGTGAAACGATATGATGCAGTCTACCTTACCTTTAATTCAAGTCCAGAGGAAGTGGAGAGAGGAAAGAAAAATGTTTTGAAGAATAATGACCAAAAATGTCCAAATCCGATATTAACTCTCAGCCCACGGGTCCAAAAAGGACTACAACTCCCAGCAGGATAAACACAGTGAAAATAACATCACAGCACATTATAATTAAATTGCTGAAAAGCAGGTAGAGAACAGTGTCACATTACCTAGAGAAGACACCTTGATTGTAGATTTTCCAGCCTCAGGAACTATGAGAATTAAATGTGTTTAACTCACCCAATCCCTGATATTGTGTTGTAGAAGCCCAAGTAAGGACCGTAGGCATAGAGCCATAGAACCCCTATCTCACAACTTCCAAACTTCTTTTACGTGACAGAGAAATAAACTTTCGTCATCTTCAGCCACTTTTTCTTGGTCTTTTTTATAGTTAAAACATGTCCTACTTTATACAATTATCTACAACTTTGGGGACCTCATATAGACTGATAAGGCAAACATATACCTGAATTGGTGGTTCTAACAAAGTTCTTTATTTCAGTTCGATGACTCCTCATTGAGTAACTGCCAGGATGCAGCAGAGTCTTAGTTCCTATGGGAAACATAAAGATGAATAAGACTTCATTATGGTGCAATTAAGAATACACAACTCTTCCTGGGCCCACTGCTACATGAGCAGCTCAAACAAAGAATTATTATGATATAGGGGGAGAGTGTTGGTGGAAGGAAGTAGCAATTGAGAGAAACTTGGATGACATTTTTAGAAAAGGAAATATTTGAACTAGTTCTTGAAGCAAAATTAGACCTTCGACAGACATTTTGCAAGAGGGGAGAAAAAAACATTTCCGGGCAGATGAAGCAGATCTAACAGTCACTCACCCAAAATGAGAGATTGGAGATGTGCTATATAACCAAGCACCAATGAGTAAAGATTAATCTAGAAATGTGGGGTTAAATTACGGAAGACCCTGAATGCTGGCTGCAGAGTCTCACTTTTATTCTTCAGGCAATAATGAGACATCATCTTTATAATTCACTTACCTTCTTCACTTGGATTTAAAAATTTTTTTCATTTGAGAGAGAGAGAAAGGGAGGGAGCACAAGCAGGGGTGGGGGGAAGGGTAAAAGGAGAGGGAGAGACAGAATCTCAAGCAGACTCCCAGCTAAGGGTAAAGCCCCATTAAGGGCTCAATCCCAGGAGCCTGAGATCACGGCCTGAACCAAAATCAAGAGTCGGCTGCTTAACTGACTGAGCCACCCAGGTGGATTTTTTAAAGCCATGCTTTATTTGGATTTTTAATGTAATATTTTCTCATTGTCTTCTTTCCTCACTGAATCTTGTATTCTGGTAGCTTCTTTACCATTTTATTGATTATCAGATCGTTCCGAGCATAGCGAAGGAAGCTTCACGGAACAGAAGCAGTATACCTTGTCTCAGGGCCTCTCAGAGTATGGTTCCCTGACTGGTAGCATCATCATCATCTGGAAACTAAACTTGTTAGGATGCAAATACTCAGGACCCAACCAAGACCTACCAAATCAGAAACTTTGGAGGTGGAGCCAAACAATCTGTTTTAACAAAGCTCTCCAGGTGATTCTGATGCACATCCAAGATGAGAAGTACTGGCGTAGTGATTTAGAGGTGGGGTCTGGAGTCAGAGAATCAGAGTTCAGATACCAGTTCCATTTATACTCCATGGGCACCCTTGAGCAAAGTTCCTTCACCTTCTGGTTCCAAATTTCTCATTTCATAAAGCGTGTGACAGAGATAGGGGGATTACATAAGATATTGTATATGCACTACTCGGTAAGAACTCTATAAATATAAATTAATTACAAAATAGGAACTTAAGTGCCCCCAATTTTTCTCTGTACACTTTCATGGATGTAAGAATATGATTAATGCGATACAAGCTATGACAAACCAAATAATTCAAAGTTAATATGCATACATAATCCAAAGGAAAAATCTGTTGAGAAAAAAATGCCTGTTGAGAACTGGTCAGACCAGTTTTTCTTCTGTCGTTTTCTGTGAAGCATTGAGCACATGCTTTTAAATATCATTAGCAAGCCTATGCCTTTATCCCTTATAAGTAGGTATAATTTTTATATCAGTCAGAAGTCTGTTTAGGACAAATCTTTAAAGACAATACCCTCAACCTTTACTCCTCCACCCCCACCACACACACACACACACACACACACACACACACACACACACACACGTACACACACAGAGTAACTAGAAGTTAAGGGCTGCTTTTTTTTATTACGGAAAGAAAGATTCCCAATCAAGATAGCTGTCTGGCAGCCAACAAAGCACCCCATTAGTGGGCTTTCTGAATTTCACATCCTTTCCTCTCTTTTGGTGAGGATAGATTTTTCCCATGATGCTGAGCAATTTGTATGGTAAAATGCACTGGAATTGGGAAAACTGAAATAGCATTCCAGAACTTGACCTTACCAGGTGTCAGGCCCCAGGATGAGAAAACATACACTACAGGCTAATACATGGAAAACATGCATTATGAACATAGTTGTATTATTTTGCTGAGCACTAGCTACCTAGTTTCTATGACCTAACACTATATGATGTATTTCTTGCTCCTAGTAGAGTCCAGCATGGGAATCCCTGGTCAGTATTGGCATCAGAGGATAGGATGGATGTGATCTACACAATCATTCAGAAACCCAGGCTGATGGAGCCTCTGCCATCTTCCAGATGCCTTATAAGTTTTCTGTGGTCACCCTTAATGTGGATGTACAGCCAACAGAGTGGACAAAAGAGAAAGGAAAGTAGACAAACCTTTTTTGTAACCACTGCAGCCAGAAGTAACACATGGCATTTCTGCTCATCTTCCACATGGTGAGAACAGGCCAAACAGTCTACCAAGTTCATGGGAGATGTCAATGCAGTCTCTGGCTGGCTGTTGGGTCAGGATGCACTGGTCTACTTTTGAGGTTATCGCAGTCCACTCAGATAAATATGGCGGGTGAAATGATGTCCCCAGCCAGGCCACCACTGCCCAGCAGCAGCTCTATCCTGAGGAAGCCATCGTCAAAAATCTTCACTACATAGAGGTCTCTGCCACAAGAGTAGAATTTTTTTTATATATATTGTGTTTTTAAAAATTGAACCTCAGGGGTGCCTAGGTGGCTCAGGAGGTTAAGCGTCTGCCTTCGGCTCAGGTCATGATCCCAAAGTCCTGGGATCAAGCCCCATTGGGCTCTCTTCTCGTGAGAGCCTTCTTCTCCCACTCCCTCTGCCTGTTGCTCTTCTCTCTCTCTCTCTGTAAAATAAATAAATAAAATCTTTAAAAAATAAAATAAAAATTGAATCTCAAATCTATAAAAAGACAACTGTAACATTAAGAGTAATGTAATAGACCAAGATCCGAGTGAGAGGCACAGCCTGGAATTTTTGTTGGTTTTATGAAAACACACTGTTTATGGATAATGGCAACTCAAAAGACATTATTCCAGATATGTGTCTTTGATGAAAAGTCTAAGATTTACTAACCTAGGACTTTGGAATAGAGACTTAAAATAAGATTTGTTCAACCCTTCAGTGTCTGGTGAGGACACTGAAGCCTCAGATAATCGAGGTGACAAGCCAAAAATATAATTTTAGACAGTGAAAAATGTCTCATCTTTCACTTTCTTTATACCATCAGCGTGGTCACTCAAGGCATCAAAAAGAGAAAGGAAAAAAAAACAAACAGATTTTGGCCTCTAAAACTTCAGACTTTATCTAGAGTTGATCACACTAAGAGCCAGGAAAACACACACACACACACACACACACACAAGAGAAATACAGAGGAAAAACAGATGATAGTACACCGACTTTTACACCCCATGCAGAATCAGTCTCAGGATCCACACAGCTCAGGGGTCAGCCTCTCATCGGGTGTGTCTCAATGGTATGAGGCCCTCCTGTGAGAAAATATCTTACTTCCAGAAGACCAAACCACTGACTTCTAATGAAATTTTTATGTGCCTTTCAAGATTTCCAGATCATTATTACTCAATTCAGGAAATTCTATAAACCTCACCCCAAAAAAGAAATCTTAGGTCTTTGACCACCTAGGTCCCACAGTCTGATGTAGCAAGACTCCTTCCTCTAAAATATGCCATGAATTATAACCGTGTGAAGTCAATAAACCCAATTCCAAAGTTTAAAAAAAATACTACAACTTTAAAGATATCACAAAATTATTTCATATTTTTATTTCATAACATATTTTATATCTTTTATAAATATATTCCAGAAATTTTAACCTTTGTGATCTTAAAGATTTCATATAGCTTAGCAAAGAAAATTATTTCATATTTATTTTATTTCATATCTTATTTTATATTTTTATAAATATATTCCAGAAATTTTTAACCTTTGTGATATGGAGCTATAATAACTACTGAGTTAATTTTACTGAAGGTGAAGATTAAATAAAGGTTTTAACCTTGAAAGTGCTTTGGCAGTTATGTTTCTTGAACAGGGGAGAGGGAGATTTTCAGCTTGAAACCATACTAGAAAGTTACCCTCTCTTCTTTTTTTTTTAAGATATTATTTATTTATTTGAGAGAAAGAAAGAGCATGAGTAAGGGAGGAGGTGCAGAGGGAGAGGGAGAAACAGATTCCTGCTGAGCAGGCAGCCTGACACTGGGCTTGATCCTAGGGCTCCAGGATCATGACCAGAGCCACGGCAGACATTTAACTGACTGAGAGCTTAAACACTCTCCTCTTGCAAGGCAAGTAACACCTACCAGGTGCAGAGCATGAAATCCGAGGAGAAAAACATCTGACAGTGCGAAGTCAGGCTCCATAGCAGGGAAACTGAGGCAGACGTTTAGCAGATCTTAGAGAAGAAAAGCAAACAAATGAGGAACATATTATGAAAAACCTACTTAACGTGAAACTTGGGCAGTCTCCTTATTACATTGTCTCATTTATAAAACCCTTCTTAATTCCTTATCCTGTTTTATTTTTTCACTGGTTATGGTTTTTCTGCCAGCTCCATGAAGGCAGAGACTCTATCAGATTTGTTCACTGCTATATTCCTGGTCTCTATAGCAGGGCCTGGATCATGGTGGAAGCTCAATATTTGTGGAAATAATAAATAAACCTCCAGAGCAAACTCACATGTTACACATGGAAGAGGATGCTAAGACTCAGGCAATCCAAGGGAAATAGGAATTCAGATAGACCTGAATAAAACTACTATCCTCTTAACGGCCTATTATTCCTCTTCTTCCTGAATTGAGGAAGAATATTTTTAACCCCGTTCCATGATGAGCAACAAACTTGTGGTCTATCATTAACATATAGATTAGCATTTGCTGTGCTATAGCTAAGTAAGCTCAAGTTGACAGTCTAGAAAAATGAATATTGCTTTCAATTCTGTTATGGTTTTAGGCAATCATAATAAATTATAAAGTTGTTTTCATAATATCTTGAGTATTGTTCTAGGTTTTTCTGTAGATAGAAATCTAGACTTTGGAGACTAGATAGCACAGTGTTTCAGGGGAAGACCTGCACTACTTTAAATGATTTACACAGGGGGCGCCTGGGTGGCTCAGTTGGTTAAGCAGCCAACTCTTGATTTTGGGTCCGGTCATGATCTCAGGGTCCTAGGATCAAGCCTCACATCAGGCTCTGTGCTCAGTCGAGAGCCTGCCTAAAGATTCTCTCTTTCCTTCTCCCTCTGCCCCTCCCCCTTCTCTCTCTCTTTCTCTCTCTCTCTCTAAAAATAAATAAATAAATCCTAAAAAAAATTATAAAAGATTTAAGTAGAAGGGATTATAACTCAGAGATTATGGTCACAGGCTTCTCACTCAGATAGTCTTGGCTTCAAACTTGGAAATACTGTAAAGATCACCATATTTATTTGCTATGTGTCCTTGGCTAATTTATATGACATCTTTGAGCCTCAGTTTTTTTCATCTGGAAGGTGGGTAATATTATCTCACAGGGTTTTTAGTATGTTTAACATAATGTAGATAAAGTGCTTACTGCAGTGCATGACACTAATATTAGAGCTCAAAAATGGGTAGCCATTATCGTGAAATTCTCTAAGAATTGCCAGACAAACCAATCAAAGGATACTCTACATCATTAACATGAAAATGGAAAAACCGTGAAACATGTTATATCAAGTCATTGGAATGTAATATTCTTTCGAATATTTGGATCTGACATTGCTGAGTGTTGAGAGAAAGGGTTCTACATTTAATCTTTACAGATTACAATCTTGGCTCTAACTCTTCCTTAGTTCAGTGTTATAAAATCTTGGAAGGTCAGCTTCCTAAATCACACTAATTGAGCTGCCACTTTCATTCATGGGAAAACTTCATAAAAGTTCTCATTATTTTACTTTCTTATACAGGTTTAGAGCATAAATCAGAAAATAGATATGTCCCAAAAGGTATTAAAACAATGGCAAAAATTAAATGTTAATACACGGAGTTAAGATTAAGTTAAGATTTTTCTCTTTGCTCACTTGTTTCTTAAATTGCACACATGACTGAAATCATATGCTATTTCTTTTTCTCTGACTCATTTCACTTGGCATGATGCTCTCCAGCTCTATTCATATCATAACAAATGGCAAGATTTCATTCTCTTTATGGCTGAATAATATTTCACTCTATGTATATATATATCACATCTTCTTTATCCATTCATCAAAAGAGAGAGAGAGAAACAAACCAAGAATCAGACTCCTTACTATAGAGAACAAACTGATGGTTACCAGAGGGGAAGTGGGTGGGGGGATGAATGAAATAGGTGATGGGGATTAAGGAGTGCACTTCTCATGATGAGCACCAGGTAATGCATGGAAGTGTTGAATCACTATATTGACACCTGAAATTAATATAATGATGTATGTTAACTAACAGGAATTAAAATAAAAACAAAACAAAAGATGCAGTTAAGATTAGTAAAACACTCAAAGCTATCTACTGTCATGGATTCTAGATCTCCGTCTCTCCAGAGAGGCACGTACTATGCCCACTCTGTCTCTTACCTTACTTCTGCATGGTCTGGATAATGCTGCTATGCCTGGGGGTCAGATGGCCCAGTTTTTTAGGAATACAGAGACTTTGACATCTAAGATAGAAATTTGGCATCAAAATATCTTTGATGAGATTGTTCTAACATATTAATAGCCATATTTTATGTAAGTTCAGTGCTTTTGATTCATACAGACTTTATAAAACATAAGGACTAGAAACATTAAATGAATAAATTCATTTATTAATAATTTCACTTATTCATTTATACAGTTCTATATCAGTACAGATTAATACAGGTACAGTTAAAACAGAAAAAGATATGTAGAAAATACTTGCACGATGATGCTATTTTGTCAATCAACTATTTTTCAAGAATCATCTTATGTTCTGAGGCTGTTCTTTTCAATCACAGTGAATCTAAATCTCTTCCCTTCATCTTTTGAGTGTCAGGATTTGTCACCCTTCCCATAAACAAAATTGATTCTAGGAAAAGAAAAAAAAAACAACTAGGAATTTCTGGAGAAAAAAATTGACAATAATTAGTCTTTCTGAATATTTTAACAGATCATTTAGTCTTTTTTTCAGTATAAGATAAATAGGCAACATCTAACAGCAAAACCCTCTCCTTTGTCTAAAATACATAATTATATCATTATTAATCATCTTCTGGTAATTTATGAAGTAAATTAACACCGACAACAGCTTGTCATGGAAAATGCATTTGTCCTGTTTTTCATATAGGAAGGCAAAAATAAAGTGGTAGAGAGGTGTTCTTCTAAATATAAAGACTCAGGCAAACAGCATAATGAAATGGTGATGAACATGGTGGAGTTATAAATTTAAGGCATTAGCAGTCATCGTTTTATACCTGTAACATAAGCCCTTAGGGTTAAGAGTGCAGCCTCTCAGATGCCCTCCTTTAGCTCTGAAGCTAAGCTTATTGCAAATGACAATATTTTCTATTGCTAGTGCTTTCAAATCCTCACTGAGGTGATATTGTATACAGCAGAAATGTAAATACCTGAATCCGGCCATTCTGTGTTTGCGGGTGAAAAGGAACTAAGAACAAGAGGACCAAACAGAAATAAAGGATGTGTCAAAATCCGCTCACCTTTCTTTTCAACTAGGGTAAGAGAAGTGGTTTGAATGGATCAATGCCAAGTGTTGCCTTGATTTTTATGTTCCTTACAGATATACGTAATAAATGTGAATTTCAAAAATGATAAAATAAAATTTATAGAATTTTAAAGCTATGAAAATTATACTGAAACGTATTTGAAATAATTATTAGAGTCCTTTTTCATTAACTCTTTACTGTTCGGTCCAAAGACAGATACTCTTAGAAGAGCCGATAACATTAAAATTGACGTAATCTCCAGATTTCTTCTTTTTATGATTATAATAAATAATACTTTGCCTCAAAAATCTCAAAATAATTCCAAGAAAAAGAAAACAAATTCTCCTGTTTTTCAGCTAGTTGGGGACCCATAAAATAACTTTCCCAGGATGTATATTGCATTTTGTCACAATAGGAATCAGTATTGACTATTGTCTATAATTCTATGGCATTAAAATGCTTATTGGAATTGTTTGGGAAATTTTTTAAGTGACTTTTATGGAAACTAACCTCATAATTGAAGACAATAGTTTAAAATTTTAAACCCTCAGAAGTGTTGGACATTACGTAAAAGTCATTTGTCCCAGACTTTTCAATCTGTTTCTTTGACCAAGGAGTACCATGTTTTGAATGGAGTCCTTTTGCAGTCACCAATCTACTCTCCACTAAATTGGATGGGTTAGTGAACTCTCCCTGGATATAACAGCAATGGATAGAGAGGCAGGCTGAAGCAGAAATCATTATTGTTTCCATTTTTCTCTACATTCCCCCTTTTCAAAGAGGTATCCTCCATATTTAACAATGAATATATACATCTCCATCAGACAGAAGCAAATTTTACTTTCTCATATTAAAATACAATAGCATAACCAAAGCCAATAGCCTAGAAGAAAGATTTCTTAATGGATATCCTGGAGTCTGCTTCTTCTTTCAACCCCAAACCATAAAGAGTTTTAAACACTATTTTTTTTATTGTGTGTGGAGTACTATCAGTTTCAGAATCATGACTCATTTTCTGAGAAATGGCACATTTCATATAGCATCTTTCACAATTTCATTTGAAAGTCTCCAACATTGGCCCAGCCCCTCAGCCTAAAAGAAGAAAAAATGTTCATGTCCTTGGAAGTTTGGCTTAGTAAGAGCTTTGGGTAAATATACTGAAATATAAAACTAACATGCTAGAAAAATACAAATAATGTTTGGATTTTGCCCTAGAGGACTGTTTGACCAAAAGAAAATTTTAAGTCTGATAAAAATTGATTATACTAAATCAAAATCATTCATCCTCTTAACTTCAGTAATCGTCAAATGAATATATTTTATGTAAAACATTAAGCAACTTAGTAGTTTGCTATGCTATGCTAAAGCACCATTTTTGTCAATTGCAATGATTTCGTCAGTTCATTTGTGAGAGAAAAATAAATAAATCACTGAATGTGTATCGTCCTAAGATAATGGCCCATTCTACATTTTATATGGCAACTACTTACAGTCCCCGATAAGTGAGTAGCCATTCATTCTAAACAATGTTTTAAGGGAGTAACCCTAGTTTAGAAAGTCTCATTACAATAAAGATCATGAGACAGTAGAAATTATCATTAAGGTCTGATAGTTAAGCATTATCACAGATAAATAAATAAATGGATTATTTGGGGATTAGAATTTTCACTGCTGTTTAACTGGTAGCAATTAGATTGCCTTGGTCATCAACTTGGCAAATAGAGAGCCAAATAATATTATTCTAAATGACATTATTTCCTTGTGCATTGATGTCCAGTGCAGCTTCATTTCTTTCTATGTTCTATACTCGATAATTACATACTAATTGCAAGAAATTAGAGTTATCCAAAGGTTAAGAATGTATAGATAAAATGACACACTCAGAATATCCTTTAACGCTGACACACGCACTGTGGGCATTGAAGTTGTGTTAATGCAATCTCACAAGTCTTAAACTATCTCATTGTTTCCAAGACATAACTTTCAGAAGCGTCACTCAGCATTGGTTCCATGCAGCCTAAAAAGAAAGACTGCTATATCCTTCAGGGGGCCAATAACACCAGTACCATTAGCTAATCTAACAGATTCAGATCTAAAATTAACTGTCTCTTCTCCATGTAACCCAACTTATACAAAGAAACTTCTCCATTTTCCTTCCTTCCATCATGTATTCAATCACTCCCTCGTTTACAGTTATTGATTTATTCCTAATGAATGCTACATGCCAGGCATAGTGTTACAGGCTTCATATATTCTTTTATTTAACTCTAGGAGATGAGTACTAATATTATGTTTCAATAGGAGGTGGAGAAAATATGGTTTAGGAAGTATCATTGGCTTGTCTTACAACCATTAGTTAACAGAGCTAGGACTTGAGCCCCATCTGACCCCCAAGTTCACACCGTCAGTCTCTAGAAATGCTGATGTCGTGCGCAGAGCATGTGGCCAAATACTCCACGTGTTGCCTTTGTGTCAAATGCAGTCCAATTCACACCTACCTCTACCTTTTGCAGCTAACTGCATCATCTTTCACCAACTGCCCACACTGGAGATTTGTAATTATATTTGACCTTCCCTCCCACTCAGAGCCCTTATCTAGTCACTTGTTCTTTTCTTATCTACCTCTGAAACCTTCACAACTATGCAACTCCCGATTTCCATTCCTCTTGTGGCATCACAGAGAGCTGACTTCTGAAACAAACAGGTCCTATTTCCACTCGGCCATTTTCCAGCTGTATGACCTTAGACAAATTATATAACCTCTCTCTCTGAGCTTCTATGTTGTCATTGGTCAAATAGTTAACCTGTTGGAATGGCATTAGCTTTAGAGATAGGTACTTAAAATCGCTAGCATATAATATCTGTGTTGGCAGCTATTATTACCACTGCCCTATTTTAGGCCCCTGTCACCTCTTAAAATACAATGTGTGATATAAAAGAGGCACTTGCCAAATAGTCACTGAAAGAATAAATTGAAAAATGGCAATAAGATCCAATACATTGAAAAAAAATTCAATACATTGAAAAGAGAAATGATCTCAGATATGTGTATTATAAATAGTGACTATAAATAGTGACTAGAACTAGGTCTGTTTGACTTAAGCAGTTCCCCCAGAGAATACTAGAAAAGATACCTGTTGGGTTATTCTTCACAATAAACAGAAATGGATGATTTGCTATAAATTGGTTTTGAGCCAGACTCATGATCACAGGGATGTTCATGCCTATGAAATAGAGACAGTAGTTATTTAGATGTGCACATTAAAGGATGAGGAAAGAAAATAGATCCATAATACTTTTTGCAGACAGGAAAAGTCATTTCATTTGATGAGTTAACATGTAGAAAAATAACCATTTTCAAAATACAGAGAAATCTGGAATAAATTTACAAATCAAAGAGCAGAAGAACAAATATTAGATTATTCATGGAATAATTCTAACTTCACATTTATGCTCAATGAAGAAGAAAGTCAGATACTAGATTCAATGTAGTGAAAGCAGCTGAAAAATTTCTTCTTTTAAACAGTAATTTTCTGCTTACTTTTTATTTACATTATATGATTTATTCTTAAAATGTTTCAACTCTTAATTCCTATCCAGATATGTTTACACTTCATTTCTATTCTTTGGGCTTATGGTAATCACATCTGAGTTCAAATTTATTTTTTTTTAACTTTTCCAAAATTATTCTGTGGTCTCAGAGCTTTTAGGATTTGTGCTGTGAATGATTATGGAATTTTTATTATGTAGTTAGAAGAAGAGATTTGCTACCTTAATAATTATTTATTATAATAAATTATAACATGTGGCTCCATTGTAGCATTTGCCAACATTTAGAGTGAATAAACTTAAATGGTTGGGTTTTTTCCTTTTTAAATTAAATATTTCTACACTCAATTCAGATGTTTCCTTTACCAATAATGCGATGATTTTGTACAATTTTTTCAGACTCATGAAAAATCATTTTAAAAAAATGCAACAGGAGTGATCAGAACTGAAAAATAATGGTAGAGAAGAAAAAATAATCTTCTACACTCTTTGTCTGTATGCAAATTAAACTGACAAAAGGTAGATTAACAGAAGAAATGGTTTATTCAATATCCCCAAAGGAACTTCAGAGAAAAGAAGTAAATATCCCCCCAAAATGTTAGTCTTGAGAGCTTATCTATCTTTTTTTTTTAATTTTTATTGTGTTACGTTAGTCACCATAAAATACATCATTAATTTTTGATGCAGTGTTCCAAGATTCATTGTTTATGTACAAAACCCAGTGCTCCATGCAATACTTGCCCTCCTTAATACCCACCACCAGGCTCACCCATCTCCTCACCCTCCTCCCCTCTAAAACCCTCAATTTATTTCTCAGAGTCCACAGTCTCTCATTGTTCATCTCTCCCTCTGATTTCCCTTTTAACAAAGGGTAGTAAATTGTGGAGAAGTGACTAGACCAAAAAAAGGGGCAATAAATTGTGGGAAGGTAAATATATGGGAAAAATAAATAGTATAAGAGGGTTATTTAGTAAGGTTTGTTACGCAGACTCATTTCAGTGAATTTCCATCTCTTGTGATAAAGGTTATTCTCCTTCTGATATGGGAGAGAGGAGGAATTTCACAAGGGGAATTTATGCCCTGCTTTTATTTTAGGCAGATTGGGGGAGAGTAGAGAGCTCTTTTTTTTCCTGTGCTATTTCTCTATTTTCTTTAACTCAAAACAACCCTTCAGACAAAGTGGCTTATTTGGGGGTGGCATATTCTGATCACCTTCAGAATCAAGCATAACCTTAGTAATATGAAATGTATGGCACTCTCCTACCTGCAATATCAGGGCTACGACACCCAAATTACTAGTGAATATAGACTTATGTCTGAATTGATGAGAGAATACCAAAAAGCATAGCCACAGTGTCATTCCCATTCTCACTTGGGGGAACACTTGAGATTTTTTGTTCTTGAGCATCCACCGAGCAGATGCCTGAAAATTAAAATACTCACACTGAAAATTATTCTGACGTGTAATACATCAGGGGCACTGCTGATCCCTTAATGATTGTTACACCCTCTTAGAGAACTCTAGACCTAAATTAGAGGCAGTGGGTGATAGTAGAAAGAGCTCTGAACCTGGAGTCAGAGAACCTGATTAGAGTACAAACTCAGCTATCAATTAATAGTATGACCCTAGGCAAAGCACTTCATGTCATGGGCCTCTTTCTTCACCAATATAATGAGACATCTGTGAGGACTCTTACGTAAAAGCAGCTGGAAAATTTGTCTATATAGGCCAACAACTTCATCCAATGCAACTTTTTTATTTCTTTAAGATTGAAATAGCCCATGCTCTCCAATCTAAGTTCCTTGACCACAGTAATGCCAAGTCCTTCAGGAGATGACAGAATGGTAGTGGGAGTCCAGTGTGACCCACCCACAAGTCAAAATCCATTGACACTACATAGTATTACAAATTAGCTGAGAAATTAACAACACGGATATACATTTATAGAAATTTATCAATAAGACCGTTAAAGGGTGCATATATTTTACATATTGGCTAAAATCACAAAAGTCTGAAGAATTAAAATAGACTTATGAGATATTTATTAAAGTTGCTTTTGCATTTCTAATTAAATTTTCTCCAATTATTTTTTGAGGATTACTTGTATGCAGCATAGATACTATTCAAAATGCCATTTATTCAAGGAAATCTATCATAAAGGAGTGGCTTGTGAACTGTAACGTGTTCACAAATCCCCTAGAGACTTTGGAAAACACAGATCCTGATAAGTAGGCCTGGAGTTGGGCCTGAGGGTTGGCATTTCTAACGAGCTCCCAAGCGATGCTGCTGCTGCTGGTCTACGCGCTACACTTGACTCTCAGTTGCAAGGATGGGCCACAAGCCACCGTAAAGAACTGGTTCTCAACCTTGGATGTACACTGAAATCACTTAGGGAAATGTAAGAAAATAATAGAGCCTGGATTTCACCTCCAGAGATACTAATTTAATTAATTTACTAATTCAATTTTGGGGGATAGACTGGACATAGGATTTTAAAAAGCTTTCCAGGTGATTCTAACGGGCAGCTAACTTTGAGACCCATAGGCATATAGACAATGACAAAAACCATATTAGAAAAGTAGGGACCTACTTGGTGTAATAGAAGAAGGAAATTAATACAATGACCTAAGCGTAAGAATTCCTGAACAATAAGGACTTCATGTTTGAGTGGAAAGTTTCCTCCCCAGGTCCTGTCTCCTGATAGGTAGGTAAAATGCAATTTACAAAGAAGCCAATATTAGTAGATAGGCCTCAGCTCTTAATCAAATCCCTTCCCTGGCCTTTTTGATTAAGCAGCAGATACAGAGATGCAAAAATAGCTTATGCAACCAATTTCTTTTTTCTTCCTACAGTGTCCTGGAGAGTAAGAAGGAAACAAGAGATCAGAGTCATGCAGAAATACCAGTGCCCTAATGATGTACATTTCCCCCCAGTCCTTCCTTTTGGCTGGTTGTGAAACCATTTGTCCTACCAGTTGATGTTGCGGCTTCGCTGCCGTCTTCATTTATCTCAAAAAAAACGTATTGCATGACTTGGGAAACAAACACTTCAGCTGAATCTGTTGGAAAATAGGGAAATGTGTTTAAGGATTAGAACTCAGAGCCATTACTTATTAGGTCCCATGTTAATTACATTTCCAAATGAACAAAGAAAAGGAAAAAAACAAAAAACAACAAATTCTTCCCAAGTCAGTTAATTTGCTAGAGGTGGAAGGTAGTTTAGCTCTTGCAGAAATGATAGAGAGACCCATAGAGAGAGATCAAGTTTAGCCCAGATACAAAGGCAAAGATAGAAGTGGATAAGCCTCAAATCAGGTATCCCACTAAGTGAAATATTTGTACAGACAGAAGGTTTTTCCCCCCTTAGCTATGGTCTACAGACAAGATGAAAAAGGCTTTACAGATTTGAATTAATCCCACCCTATGTATTCCACCTCAAAGCCAACTTGCCTTTCAAATTCTGTATTCAGTTTTGATCTGACTTTAAAACAAAATTTACTTTCTTTCAAGACTGGTGAGGCTATGAAAGTCTAAAGAGCTTTTGTGTCATCTGTTACAAAGTCACTTCAGAGCTATGCTTTAAAACCTGTCAAATTTCTCAGTGTAAGATAGTCTTACAACATTCTGTTCCGGTGTGGATACAAGCTGAGCGAACATGCCGCTCTTCTCCCGTTGGTGGAAGTGTTGTATGTGCGAAGCGTTTCTGATCTTGTGACCTGCGGGGATAGTCTCCTTGAGGAGGGGGAAGTGAAGCCGTGAGTTCAGAAGCCATCAGCCATTCCCGCTGTGTCAGGACCACTCAGATCTGACAGTGTGCCTCAAAGAGACTACGGAAATATGGCCATGGGTTCAGTGGTGGCCAGAAAGTGGAGGAAGGATGATGGGCCTGGAAACTTGAAGAGAAAGGAGAAAAAGGAGCTTCGTTTGTCTTGGGAGAGAAAGCTGATGTGACCAGGCAGACTCCGCCAAAACCAGCCGATTTACAAGGACTCAAGAAGAAGTTCCTTATAGTAGAGGGGAACCAGCTCTGACAGCTCACAGAAAAGTAAAGAAAGTCCTTCAGGCAAGATAAAGAGAAGCCATGAAAGGGACATTTGCATAAAAAATGGCTTCCCAAAAACAAACTCCAAATTGCTTGTGATCACTTTATTTGGGCCCCTGAATACCTCTTATCCTCATCTGCTACCTTCCTCTCCATCCAGTAGCTCTAGCTCAAGGTCAAGTATCAAGGCCTTAGCCCTAACTCTCCTTCTGCTTAAAACCCCCTTCCCCAGAACTTTCCCTTACTGACTCCGTTGTTCTTTAGGTCTCAACAAAAATGTTACTTCCCAACCCAGTCTTCCTTTCCCACCCTAATTCTGCCTGTATCTGACATAATCACCATTTATTCTATGATGTTATTTTAATTTACAGCATCCATCACCTCACCATTTAATTAATTAATTGCTTATTAAGTATTCATCAGTAGATGAAAACCAGTAGAAGCAGAACTTTGTCCATTTTTTGCATCCCTACAAAACTGCCTGGCATGTAGTTGGCTTCCAATAAATATTTGTCAAACAAATAAATCATGGATATGAATATGTCCAGGGACAGAAACAAGTAAGATGGAGAAGAGGGGGCATGCAGATCTTGAAATGCAAGAGAATGGTCTGTAACAAGATGAGGTAAATAAACGTGTTCTTTCCCAAGGACCACCTAGAGTAAGACAGGATTCACATATGGAGCCCAGAGTAGCTGACCTAGAGACCCATACCAAGCCAAGAGTGGAGAACAAAAAGCTTTTTGGGGTGCAGTAGAGAATTTCACCCAGTTTAGCACTGATACCAGATCAAGTGACTCCCTGGTTAGCCTCTGGTCTCATGTATCCTGTCTCACCACGAAGAGGAACTGATCTTGGGAAAAGAATGGGACTTGAGAGCTAATAGACTGGAACAAGGAATCTAGACTCCATAAAGTCATTGATTTCTTTAGGTTTATAATAATTTTTCTCCTTTTCTATGAAAATTCCAAGCATGACTGTCAAATTAAGAGGACAAGAAACCTTCTACAGTTTTATCAATGTGCTATTGACCCACTTGGCTTATTGTTTGTTTGTTTTTTTAATATCTACTATTTACTTAGTATCTATTATGTGTCAGACATGGAACCAGATGACTTACATACATTGTTTCATTTATTTTCACCATCACGATTTATTATCTCATTTAACAAATTAGAAAGTTGAGGCTCAGGGAGCTTAAATATTTTATTAAAGGTAACAAAAGAATAGCAAGAAGTCAAATATTCATCTCCAAGTTTCCAAAAGTAACTGCCTGAAAACATTTCATTCAAAGCTTGTGAATTACATGAGTGTAAGGTAGTAGCTCCTATGTAAATATCCCACAGCACTAGTGTTGGACTGGTTCACAGCAGCTTTTAGAGAATGTTTGCTGCATAAATGATAAGTAGGGATAGCAGGGATTTCGCTGCTCTCCTAATAATCAGATGTAGTGCCAGTGGAGGCCCTGGCTATTTTATTTCCAGCAGGAAGACAGAACAAAAGTAGTTAAAGCAACTCAGATAGGCAACTCAGGAGAGAAAGAGCAGAAAAGGTTGGACGTTTGTTTTTCGCTGTTTCAAGTTACTCTCTGCACAAATTCTCTTATAAAACATTTTGGAGGTATTTTCATGATAAATCTGCCTATAAAAGGAGATTTTATAAAGTCACCAATTGCTGGGGATTCATAGAGCAAGTGGCTGTTTGAAATGTCTGATGTATGGCGAGTGAGCTTCTGAAGGCCCAAAAGAAGGCTAACAGGAAGAGGTGCTTAAAAAATGGGTCGGTTGATTTTAGGTTGGCGAGCTGGCTGTGTTCCAGCGCACACTTAGATAGCATGCTATTGCAGTATTTAACGTTGACTGCCTCATTCCTGATGCTGATGAAATCGTCAGAGAAGTCAGAGCTTTCCGTCAGTGTGCGAACAAGTAGCTAAATCATGTGTGAAGGTAATAATGAACATCTGTCACCAGTGTACCCCACCCACCTCCTCCACCAGAAAAGCTCATTCATTCTACTCATTTACCCACATAATTGATGAGTGAATAAATTAATGAATATTTCTCCAAAGACCAGATATTTATATAGGAATACACAATATTTCCATGTTATGATACAAACCCTCATCAGACAGACAGGATTGTATTTTTATGCCTTTTTTTTTTTTTAACATAAAACAGAAGACTGAATTTGAAAGAGGGTAAGAAACTTGGGACAAATTGGCCCTCTTTGACCTTTTTTTTTTTTTTTCTCTTTAGTTAGATATTTTTGAACTAGTGGGTACTGCCAAGACAAGAAAAAATAAAAGACTGTCTTGGGCTTTGTTGTGTGAGTGAGCATCTTAGCCATGTGCAGTTTCCCAGGTGTGAGTTAGCATAAAAGCTCCATCTCCTCAGATGTGTTGTTTAGTCTCAAGCTAAATCTGCAAGCTGTGGCATTACAATTTCTACATTGTGTTCATCATCTAGCAGCTTGTGGATGCCTATTTCATGGGCTCCAATATTACCAAATTAACATTTGCAAATTGGTTTATAAGAGTTTTATTAGCTCCGCGTAGATGAGAGCCTCAAAGTTGTAATTCCCATTATTCAGATAAGGTGATCCAAACAGGGCTGAAATAAAAGCCCGTACAATACTTTACCTACATAGTTTTATTACAAGCATGGCGAGAAGGCTTATCTGACATTCTGAAATGCTTTCTGACTTTCATTAAGGAAAATGACTTAAATGCAAAATAAAATGCGTGTTTACAGACAGCTCAACATGACTGTGACATTTGGTCGCTGGGTGTGTGTTTTTTCTGGGGCCGAATGCTCTTTCAGATCAGTCAGTGAACAGAGTTACTAAGAAAACATATTAACATAATAATATAAGAATTATTTATCACACTACCTGTTATTCCAGAAAGGTCACAGCCACCACTAAATATCTCAGTTATATTCAAAGAATACAGAACTTCTTTGAAGTCTAATTTTTGTTCTACTTTAAATCTGTTAAAAAAAAATGAAGAGGAAAATTCTTGAAAAACTGTATACATTTGCTACCAAAACGTTTTCTACAAAATGGATGACTTGGGAAAAATTATAATGTGAAACCTTTTGTTTTCATTAGCCCAGTTACATTTCCCCGTATATATAATACCATTTCCCAGTCCCCCTGAGCAGCTCTGAGGTTGCTAATAACTTGCTTCCCAGATAAATGGTTGGTGGGAAGAAAATACTATATTTTTTGAAGGCATAATTATCTAACAAAACAGGGTGAGAGTTCTAAGTTTTCAATTGTTTGGCTCCTTCCCTAGAAAAGTAAAGTTTCCCTCCAGCAACTGTATATACTCTGTTTTTCACACCATCAAAGATGGTTCCTGGCATACATCCAAAATACTATGGAAGGGAAAAGGAGCCAACAGCCCTTGGAGAAGATTTTTGGCTACTGAAGTACAGAGACATTAATAATCTATTATCCTTCCCTTGTCACAGCTGATGTGAGTTCCTTCAATTTACGAACATACCTTGTATCTTCCCAATAGGTCATATAAAAGGGGTAAGAGGCAGAAAGAAAACTGAATTTCTTTAAATAAAATAAAAGGTAAAAATTATAGGCGGGAAAAAATTTGCTGGCCACTACTTCCTATGCAGGGCCCTAAGGTAGAACTCTAGCTTCCACTCAAATTTTGAAACCTCAATTTACCTGACTTGAAGACTCTAGCCAGAGAATCTCAAAGAGTCTCACAGGCTGATCTATGATTCCAAGTTAACAGAATACTGAGTCTGTTTACCGTTTCACTACAAAGGAAGAAAAAAGAAAAGCTAGTGCCTACTGACTTAATAGATGCCAGAAACATCAATGTGCATTTTGAAACCAGGTTGGAAACTTTACGAAAGAAAAGAACAGGGAGTTCTGTATACTTCTTTCATCAGTGAAATTCCAGGACAAGTCCTGCCTAAGGAACTCAGTCTGTGAACTGAGGGGCATTTGTTCCTGCACTCTCCAGACAAGGCTGATCAAGGACAGGATCCTTGCTTAGCTAATAGCTAGGCCCATACCCAGGGCTGGAAATTAGCTTGAGCAATCAGTCCAATTAGATCACCGTTTTAGTTGCCAAATACTGAACAAGCTTTTTAATTATAATTGTTCAAAAAAATGAACATGTTATGGCAGAAATTTACCTGAATTATATCTTGGTAATATATTATGTACTTTCGGAAAATATTAACTTATTCAGAGCCCTGAGGATGGACACAACATGGGCATTAAAATCTACTGATAGTGAAATAGCTTGCTTTTTTTGCCACTGTTTTCAACTTCTTTCTTTTCACTTTCAGCTAAAAAAGATAATGCAGCCTGATGGTTTTGAAATCTTTCAGTTTTTTTCCTGTTTTTATTACCACACTCTTTTATTTCTTTCTATTTACTTTTTTCCCCCAAATACTTTTATTTTATTTTTTCAGTGTTACAAGATTTACCACACTTTTAAACAACTAAATGGAGTGTAGGCATCTAAAAGGTGGAAAATAAATGTTCTAGTTCACCTAAAAATTGGCTATTTTTAGCATAATAGTTTTAGGATAATGACAAGAATACTACAAGACTTATTACAACTTTTAATAATGCCTAATTATCAGTGGAAAGTCATTTAAGCTAAGTCCTGCTCATAATATAGTCCAATGAAACCTACAGCAATAGAAACTCATTCAACCATTTAATAAAAGTATAATCTACAGCCAATTTCTAATTATCCGTAATTACTGGAGTCATGAATAGCCAGGTGTGAAGTAGTACTTTCATGTGTTAGACACTTAATACAGATTATAGTTTTTAATCTTCACAAAAACCCGAGGAAGTTAGCATTATTCCCATTAATTAAGAAAGTGGAAGATTGAGGAGGTTGATTTCCAGGCTCAAGTTCAAGATAGGAGACAAAGCTGGGATTGAAATTTAGGTCCATTCCAAGTCACAGTTAATGTGCTAACCCACATTGCCTTCTAATCAAAATATAATTTGAAATCATAATCTCAATCAATATATATACAATATATTATGTGCCTCTTTCAAATTTTGTTGATACTTAATATTTATTTTAGATGTGGTTCATTTCCCCCTTTTCCTTGACCCTCATCTAAAGATAAAAGAATAAGCAGCAAGAAGACTGAATAGACAATTAACAAGTAATCATAAAATGAATGTTTCAACATTTGTAAATAGTATCTAACATCGGTTTACTGCCATATGGAACCACTGGCTTAAAGGGGTTTCACACAGGTAACAGGTGCAGAAAATGAAGAAAACAATTCAGAATTTCCATTTTAAGATGGAGCCACTCCTGGTCTGTAGGCCCTGTTGTGGATTGGTGTTGCCCATTCCTTCCCGTTTATACCCATTATAAACAAGGACTCTTGTTTATTGACAAAACGTCTTGGATGGATCTCCCTTGGGGTCCCTGTCAATCCCAGTTTTGATTCAGTGGGCTTGAGTCATCCTTGAAACATTCAGGTTTCGAGTCAACCAAACCAAATCTTAGGTCTGCCGATGAGGGTAAAAATATAACACAATCCCTGACAGTGGTGGACCTAGACTATTATATGAGTACATGGTAGTTTTTGGTCGCTTTCTGACCAATTACCTAGAGTGTGTTCGTGTATATGCATCTATGTGTCTGTGTCTGTCTATGTATGAAAAACTCTGTTAGCCTCAAGGGCTGAACCAAAAATGCTTTCTGTCCCATACAAACATATCCGGACACTGTTTAATGTAAACTCGATACGAATTTGTAACAATGTCCAACAGGTTAAAGTAAGAGAACATTTTGTAATCACTACTGCAGCTGGTTATGACGTTTCTATTCTCATATTCAGGTTCACTTACCCTGAGATCACTTTCTCTCACCCATACCCCGTTCATATTCAGTTGTTCAGAGATCCAAAGCTGGCCAAACCTGGGATTGATTTCTAGCTCAGTAAAAACATACTGCATATCTTATGGAAGATGTTATCTCTTTTCCAAAGTCTCTGTGGCACTGCTGCTTCACATCTCTTGCTGCTCGTTGTGTCTCTGACACTTTGCTTTATTCTGTGCTCTCCCTCATGCTTGCCTCCATTACACCTGTTTTCTGACTCTTGAAATGTTGGCTCTGCCATGTGTTAGCTGTGTAAGCACAGGCAAGGTATTTACCTGTCTGTACCTCATCCATAATGTGTATAGAGAAGTTGATCTCTATCAAATTTATTTGGGGGATTCAATGATATATGGTAAAGAGGCGCAACATCAAGGACAGTGTTGGCACCATAACGGATGCTCGATATGTGTTAAAACTGAGTGAGAATAATAACAAAAATAATAAGCAATACTACCGAGTACTAAAAATGTTATAAACAGTACTTCATGGAACCCTCACAATAACTCCATGAGGCACATATTATCATTGTCCCATTTAACAATTTAAAAAATCTTAGGTAAGTTATTTAAAGTTATATAGTTTGGTCTTCAATATTATGCTCTATTTCTATGATCTTGTTTCAACAGTTGTTAAAGATACTGTGAGATGCCACATCAGTTAATATTTTTAAAAAATGATACCTCTCAGAAAGACTATGGCTATTGTTAAGTTATTACTATACTTTTGAATAGAACTGAAGTATTTAACAAATTTAAAAACCCAGACCACTGAAAATTCATTGACCACTACAAAGCCTCTCCCAAGGAAAATACATGTAAGTCCTTACATATATAAACTTGCTAATAGTTTCAAGAGCTTCAAGGACTCTCTGAAGTCTACCACAGAACTCTCTAGAAGTCTAAGGTGCCCAGCTAAGGACTGTCACAAAAGAATAAGAAATCACAGTCTTCTCATTTTCCTGGTAAGTCAAATTTAGAACCTCCAAACAATCTATTTCTTTGTAACCCATATCTCATTAGTCAATACTCCAATAAATGTCTTTCTATTTCATCAGTTCCTTATTATTCCCAGTGAGCCTTGTTCTCTTTAAACACTCCCTACTTTGTGCCAAATTACTGCAGTGGTTTCTTTTTTTTTTTTTTTATTAAGATTTTATTTATTTATTTGACAGAGAGAGAGATCACAGGCAGGCAGAGAGGCAGGCAGAGAGAGAGAGGGAAGCAGGCTCCCCGCTGAGCAGAGAGCCCGATGCGGGGCTCGTTCCCAGGACCCTGAGATCATGACCTGAGCTGAAGGCAGAGGCTTTAACCCACTGAGCCACCCAGGTGCCCTGCTGCAGCGGTTTCTTAATTGATCTTTTGGGCTTCAGTCTTTTCTTCTTTAACACACCTTGAATGTCACAACTCTTCAGATTAGACCAACAAATGTTCAGTGAACAACTACTCTTTTTCAGATTCATGCTTTGTTCTGGGGTCACAGAAAGGAAATGTGCATAACTCTGACCTCAAGAAGTTTACTGTCCACTGAGGAAGATGAAATAATAATGTTACTATAACTGCTATGCAGAAATAAACACGAGGTACAAGGAGAAATTTTTCCAGCAGGGAAAAGGGAAGATGTTGTGTGATCTTTTTTTTTTTTTTTAAAGATTTTCTATTTATTCATTTGAGAGAGAGAAGGAGAGTGCACAAGAGTGGAGCACAAGCAGGGGGGAGGAGGAGGGTCAGAGGGGGAAGGAGAAGCAGACTTCCTGCTGCCTAACTTAGACCTTGATACCAGGACCCCAGGATAATGACCTGAGCCAAAGGCAGATGCTTAACCGACTAAGCCGCCCAGGTATTCCACATATTGTGTTATCTTGAATGGAAAGATCAGAAAAGCTTTCTAAAACCCAAACTTGGTTTTAAGGACCAAAAGAAGTTATCCAGAAACATGAGGCTGGTGGTGGGAAGTGGAGAAAGGATTCAGACAAGTTATCCATCATGAACAAAGGCATTGTGAATACCAAATACATCTCTCTAAAACACTGCCTTAATCACTCCACTATCTTACTTAGACATCTTCAACAATTCCCCTTTCCATACAGGACTTAACTTTCTTGATTCTTTTAAACCTCAGTTTAAATTCTTCCTCTTCCATAAAGCCTTTGTTTACAACTCCAGTTTCTGGTTCTTCCTGTCCCCGCTCTTTTTTCGTGAACCTCCTAGTGCTTACTGATTGTAACTTCCTTTTAATATTTACCGTCTACTGCTGGATATTGCTAGTAAATTTCTTGTGCAAATTTTGCATCACTCCATCTAGGTGGTAACCTTCTTATTAGTAGGGAGCATGTCTATCACTTTGAATCTGTTTCAGTCTTGTCCATAGTGGGATCTCATTCAATCTGTGCTTTTGAACAGGAGATAAAATTTCTAGGAAATAACAAACCAATAAGAGCGTAAAGCTGGAAGACAATAGACATGAGAGCTAATTCTGTCCCCCAACACTTAGTTGAATGCTGATCAGTTCACTTTTTGAGTGACTCAGTTTCCTTCTCTGTGAAATGCAAGATGTAATCAAGTCAGACTGCAGAACCACAACATTTAGTATTAAAATGCTTTAATTAAATGCTTTACAAAGTTAAAGTGCTATGTAAATGAAAGTTATTTCATTTTTATCTTTATTTATCTTATTTGCATGTATTAAATAATCACTTTTGCCCATACACATAATCATAAAACATGTTCTTAGGGAGTTTCTTATATAGAGAAGATATGATATATAGAAAGTGTGTGTCACACTCTTCAACCTGAAGAATTTTGACTACTAAGATATTTATAGGATCCCATATTACGTTTAGACAAAGTAACATGATTATTTTAGCTGCTATCCAACACGAGTAATGTCCAGATTAGATGTCTGGTATGTTATAAATAATAAACACTAGAAAGCACTCTAGTATTTTTAGACTATACTCTATCTTACTGGCCTTGATTCTAAACTAGACCTACATCAAAGGGAGAGAAGAAATGTTTCTTAAACAGTAACCAAAATCTAAATAGTCACTCCCATGTTCCTTCCTAGTATTACTAATATAGAAGCATTCTTATGATTAATTTTTCTCTCTTTGGCATACACTAAATTTTGCTACCAAAGGGGTTTTTATTTTGCTTTACATCAACAGAATTTAGTATAGTGGGTGTTACAAACTGAATTGTGCCCCCCACTCCCCAAATTCATATGTTAAATCCCTATCTCTCAGTACCTCATGATGTGACCTTATTTGGAAATAGGGTCATTGCTGATGTAATTAGTTATACCAAGATCATAATGGAATAGAGAAGGCCCTTAATCCAATATGATTGGTGTCCTCATAAGAAAGGAGAATGCCACTTGAAGAGAGATGGCCACATGACAATAGAGGCAAAGACGGGAGTGGTGCATCTGTAAACAGAGGAATACCAATATGATGGATCGCCACCAGAAGCTGAGTAGAGGCAAGGAAGGATTCCACACAGTGTCGGAGACAATGGCCCTGCTGACACCTTGATTTTGGACTTCTAACCTCCAGAATTATGTAAATGAATTTTTGTTGTTTTAAGCCCTAGGAAACTAATACAGCTGATTAAACTGTTTTCGGTTTTACCAAAATCTTTTTTTTTAATCATTTCTTTTAAATTTTTTATTTTATTTTATTATGTTATGTTAGTCACCATACAGTATTTCATTAGTCTTTGGTGTAGTGTTCCATGTTTCATTGTTTGTGTATAACACCCAGTGCTCCATGCAATACGTGCCCTCCTTAATACCCATCACCGGGCTCACCCATCCCCCACTCCCCTCCCCTTTGAAACCTTCAGTTTGTTTCCCCAAGTCCATAGTCTGTCATGGTTCATCTCCCCCTCTGATTCCCCCCCCCTTAATTTTCCCCTTCCTTCTCCTAATGTCCTCCATGCTATTCCTTATGTTCCACATATAAATGAAACCATATGCTAATTGTTTAGTTATCATTTTGAAAGCCTAATGCATTCATCCAGATATGAAAGAACCATAGTATTGAATAATAAAACTGAAAATTGTCAGTCCACTCTAAAGTATTTACTCAGCCTATATAGTTTTCCCTCTCTGTACTGAACACAGATTTTAAATGGGTATTTTTCCGCTATAAGGAAATTATTCATACTTCAAAACTTTCAATCCATGACCTTACTGCTCAGGAAACTGAATTCAATAAATGTGTCCTGAAGGATTAAAATTGCTTGTGAACTTAACACATAAGCAAATCATTCCCTTAATAAATTGGAAGGCTCATCCTCTTATGAAAAGTGAATACATTTTAAATGTAATGTATTAATGTCATTGAATAATTGATAACAAAAATTTTCAGCCTTGTGAATTTAAAAATCTCATTTTTATTTCTCTAGAGAGGTTTCCAAGAAAATGGTTGATGTCCTGTCTTTCATTATGTTGCATATATGGGAAAGTTTCATCAGGATCCTCACAGGGAATGAATTAAAATCTGACTGGGAAGCTGAATTCTGATTTTTGAGGTATTTATAATTAGATTAAGGGAAACAACATAGAATTGTTTTCTTTGAAAATATTTATATATTTTAATTCAACAGTATTCATTTAGCACATACAATGTGCTGTGAAATATCCTAGGGACTATGGAAACCAAAATGAAGGAGACATAACCCCCTGTCCCAGAGTACACATCTTAATAGGGTAGACAAGAATGTGAGTAAGTCATGGAAATGTAATGTAACAAGTGCCATAATGTAAATTTGTATAAAATGTTCTAGAAATAAAGATAAGGGATGATTGATTCTAACTGAGCATGTTGGGGGAAAGTACACCAAAGTTAATTGTGAGGAACGTTGAAGGATGAATGAGAATTTACTGGTTAGACACCATGGAGAAGGAACGGCCTTCCTTCTTCCAGACAGAGGGGATAGGCATGAGAGAGACTGAGAAGTCAGAGAAGACTTTCTACTTTGGGATTAGCTGGACAGTGATCTTAAAGATTTTTATTTAGTTAGTCAGTTATTTTTAGAGAGAGAGCACGAGTGGAGGGGAGGGGCAGAAGGAGAGGGAGAAGCAGGCTCCCCGCTGAGCAGGGAGCCTGACCTGGACTTGATCCCAGGATGCTGGGATCATGACCTGAGCCGAAGGCAAACACTTAACCAACTGAGCCACCAAAGCACCCTGGGCAGTGATCTTAACAGAGAAAGAAAAATAGCCATTACTTCTGAAAGAAACACAGCTATCATTTTCTTAGCACCTTCTATTTGCTAGATTTTGTGCTATGAATAGAAGTATGTAATGAGGTATCGTAATTGAAACTGCCACCAAATTTAAAAAAAATCTTTGGTGCCTGGAATTTGTTTGAGAAAAGGGAGTATAACTGCCAATTAATATTTCTGTTTTCATATCATTGAAGATTCAAATTCACCTTTAAGACAAAGTGTTCATTTGTTTGGGAAAAGCAACGCAATGAACTTATTATGCAAATAGAACCAGTGGGATGGAGGTAGTGAAATTTGAAATGATGAGGGTATAATATATTCTAGATGATATGAAAATGTTTCCACTGAGGGTCAAAATCTGCTGCTTTAGATTCTTATCATGACTGGGAGTCTGGCTTTAAATGGCATGGGAGAAAACCTGTGGTACCTTCTTTCTGTGCTGGGAAAGTTGAAGGACTCTGGATGCTGGGTAGGAGGGAGATAGAAAAGACTTTGGGTGAGGGTGGCTTCTGGCACCAGGACAGCAATGGACAGAAGACTCCCTGGTTATAAGAAATGGCCTAAACTCCAGGAAAACTCATCCTTGGCACATGGTTTTTTAAATTACTTTCCACCTTATAAGCCACTTTTATTAACATAAAGCTTTCAGTAAAATTTGGCTAAACATTGAAATTGTTCTTACTCCTATTAATTTGCCAAGGGCTAACTCAACAAATTACCACAAACCTGGTGGCTTAAATAACAGAAATTTATTGTCTCACAGTTGTAGCGGCTAGAGATCTAAAATTAAGGTGTGGGTAGCATTGGTTCCTTCTGAGGACTATGAGCTGTGTTCCAGGCCTCTCTCCTTGGCCTGTAGATGGACAGGCCATCTTTTCCCTCTGTCTCTTCACTTAGTCTTTCTGCTATGTATATCTCGGTATCCAACTTTCTTCTATTTATAAGGACTCCAGCCATGTTGGAGGAGGGCCCACCCTGATGACTTCACTTTAACTTGATTACCTCTATAAAGACTCTGTCTCCGGAAAGGTCACATTTTGGGGTAGTGGGGGGTAGGACTTCAACATACGAATAGGGAGGGACATAAATCAACCCATAATCATTTTTCTTGGATGAATTAAAAGAGAAGTCTGCATCCATACTGTGAGAGAAGTTGTATGAGAAGTGTGGCCACAGTTTGGAGAAGCTGATAATAAGACCGAACAGTTTGGAAAAGCCATCCAGACTGCAGTAGCCCGGATGGATTTGTGGGCTGTGCAGCATTCTTGCAGAGATTCCTAACATGTTAGAGAAGGGAATTCTGGCAAAAGCCCTTATTTCCTGTTGCCAGTTGAGTTTGGGACTTATGCTTTATTATCTAGGCATTTGTTAACTGGGCTGGTGATACTGGGGCTACCTTGGCTACAAGTATCACCATTCCAATATTATACTAATAAACCATGACTCAGGACTGTTAAGTGACTCTCCTAAGACCCCACTGCTAGTACATGGTATGAACAACTTTCAAACTCAGTGTTTTTGACCCCGAATCATGATCTTTCCAAAAGAGAAAGAGAGAGAAAGAAATTTGAAAATAAACAAGCTAATCCCCCAAATTGTTATTTCTGTTATTAGAAGATAAACTATCTGTCACATCATTTTATCTCCAATATTTCACATGTAGTAGGACCAAAAAAAAAAAAAATGCTCTTTGAAAGACTGAATAACATCCAGGTAGAGACACACAGATGCTGGGGAATTAGAAGAGAGGTTGGGGGAGAGATTCAGATTTTAGAGACATGAAGAATAAGGGACAAATAAAAGAGAGTAAGAAGAAAATTTTGACGAAATTCTAGTAAACATTAGTTGGGAGCAGAAAGAAAAAAATGTTAGTCAGGGAGCAAGGAAATTTTACAGAAGAGAGAAAAATAAACAGAAGTGAGTAGTGCTCTAGGGGTTAAAGAATGTGAGATTTTCAAGAAAAGGGGGATGGTCAATAGTATTAGGATCAAGAACCCAGAGTTAAGGTCAGAAAAGCATAGGATACCTCATCTTCCAGGATATCAAGGAAGGTAAAAGAAGAGAAGATCTTCAAAGATGTATACAGATTTTGAGGTGAAGGGTAGAGAGGTAGGTTTGCTTAATGATATGTTTTCTTTAAGGAACAGCAAGTTGAGACACATGTTGAGAGTGAGAGAAATCAACATAAAGTAGCACCTGGGAATAGAAGTCAAGTTTTGGGAATAGAAGTCAAGTTTCCCAAGTTTGGGAATAGAAGTCAACTTTCTAAAAGAAAGTTTTAGAAAAGTAAGTAGTCCCCAGCTCCAGCCTCAGCGAGGCCAGAAGGGAATATTTCTGGGTTTTTGCTTAAGAAAATCAATAGTTGGGGAGCAGGAGTGACTTTATGAGTAGGCTGGGGGTTGAGGATGATTAGGGAGAAATTAAAGCAGGATGAAGACCAACTAACAAAAAGCAATAAAGGTATTTGGTGAGACTATGATTGAAATGACTGACTGAATCCCAGCTAAGTGGAAAAGGAAAGAAAAGCCAAGAGGTTTAAGTGACAAAAGGCTCAGAAGAGGGGTGTACAAACCACACAGGTTTTGACGAGTTTGCAGGAAAAATTAGAAATGAAAAGGACAGAATCTCATTTATTAAACATCTGCTTTTTTTAAAAAGTTGAGGCAGAGTATGAATTATGTGGGCACAAGTTACTTTGAAGTTTCTCCTGTTGGCCAGAAGCATGATATTAAGAAATTAGTGTCGACGATTATTGTTTCCCAAGATAAGTCTTTGCAATTTCCATTTTGTATTAACTATCTAAACCTGGCCTTAGGATTCCCTATTTGTCATTCAATGACTATTAGAGCACTAGCTGTCAAAGTTGATTTAAGGTATCTTTTAATCGTCTGGTAGCACAAGTTTTGGCGGGGGGGGGGGGGAGTATTTTCCTAAAATGTAACAGAAGATAGGTATTTAAAATTCCCATTAGGAAAGAAATTAGAGAAAGATAAGTTTGTATAATAAAAAGAATAAAAATTGCTTTTCATATCAACATTCTAGCTTGCAGACTTACATTTCTTCATCTATTTCAGAGAATATTGAGTCTTTACATTCAGTTCTCCTCATGGCAAAGCATTGATGGCAATGTTCAGACTTGCCTTTGTATCCATGAAGTGGAGCTACACTTCCAAATGCATTTTTCTTCCGATCAGTAGCCTTTTCAAGTATCTGTTATCTTTCAGCCAGCTATTCAAATGCCTCCATAAGTGAAAACACAAGAACCAAATAATAAAATGACATTACGAACCTAGGGAGGCTTACTTCCACTTCCTCTTCTTGCATCTCAAAGAACCATTTCAGGAGTTGATGAGCAGTAATTCGCTTTTCCATTTCTTCTATGTTCACATCTTCTGCAGGAAGTATGATGATTAAACTAAACTCATCACCTTTATAAGGTAATTCCAAAACCTGGCAGTTCATGGAGGATTCAGAAAAATAACCTGGAACAGAGAAAAGAAAATATTAGATAAATATCCTTGGCAATTCCCAAAATCATGCTTCGGAGGGTGATCTTTCATATTACCATATTTTGTTCTCACAAGAGCCTTCATCATTGGGATTTTGACTGCTGCACCATCTTTCTTAGTAAAATTCGTCAACTGTGTGTTCTCTTTTGTGAATTTCTGCTTCCAATCGCCCTTGAAATAAACAGCATTCACCAGGACAAGCCGGGTCAGAGGACCAAAGTCTTCCCCTGAAAACATGTCTTTAATTTTCCCTGTGATGCGGGTGGAGGAGGAAGCAGGAAGAGATAAGCAATAGTGGTTCAGTGGGACTGCTTTATATAACACTGAAACAAAAATTTCTTTTGCAGATCAGTTATAAACAGGTGCTTTCTCCTCTAACCTTGGCAATTCTGAAAGCAAAGAGCAGCACTATTAAACATTTCACTTAGAAACAGGTACAAACAGATATTACCAGGAAATAAGAGATACAAGACTGTCTGAGGCAAATCTGGACAGACCTACTAATGGATTCTCTTCAGCAAGATTACCTGTGTGAATTGTTTTTCAGCCAGAGAGAACAAAAACTGAATGTCTCTGCCTGCATATTTGCTGATGGTTTTCAAACTTTATTGCAAGTTTCTCTAGCAGGTCAATCAGAATTAATAAGTTAATGGTACACTCAAACCTTCTGCTCCTATGGCTAGTACCACTGACCACTGGGGAAGGGACAAGAATGGAGTTGCTAGCACGATTTTCTTCTTCTAAACAACCAGCCAACATAAAAGCATGACTGAGTGCCATGGAGCTGTCTGGGGATGTTCATTATATATCCCATTAATGATACTTCCTTACGAAAGCTGCTCAAAACACCCATCTCACATTCTCAACTATGCCTCCCTGTATGAGGCTTCCTATAAAGAACATGGTAGCCATTGATGCCATCATAATTTTTTCTAGCAGAATGAGTGAACAAAGAAACAAACCACTGTTAAACAAGGACCTGATATATGTTTGTTATTTCACATACATTATTCTCAAACCTTCTAATAATCCTGAAATGTTCTAATAGTATCCTAATTTTAGGTGGGACATAGCTTAGAACTGGGTAGGATGTGAACTCAGATCTGAATGACTTTGAGCTTGTGTTCTTTCTACTGTGTCCTTCATAGTCCCTGAGGAATTTTGGCTAGCTTGTATTGAAATTAAAGTTTAGATTATCACGTTTATGATAGGACTATCAACATTTCTTATTAAACATTAACCCATCCAACTAAGATGTGTTAATTATTCACAGTAATATGTGGGAAAGAAGGCAGTTGAGGTTGACAGATCTAATTTTTACCTGGCCAAAGATATTATTTCTGCAGCCATAGATTAAAAACCTATGCTTAAACAAAAATTATTATTAAAGGTTTTCCATTAAAAATTCTATGAATAGGTGTCTCTCAAAAAACCTGTATGCTTTTCAAAGTAGCTTATAGTCTGTCTCAGTTTTACAATTTAGTATTAATTTGAATAACAGGGAAGCAAAATGAGAGAGCCCTCTGAGCCATAGTTTAGTAGGAAAATATTCAACCATTCTTTACTTTAGGATATTAAAAACTGTGAATACAATGGCAAATAATGAGTTTATGAAAATGGGAAACTTTACCATCTGTTTTGCTTTCTACCCAGGTACTTATTGTCTCTGCAGAAGTCTTTGCATCCTGAAAATCCACCAGTTTTATGGCACTCTGAAAAAATTCCTTGTTGCTATGGAGATACTGTTCTTTCACAGTGAATCCTTCTTGAAGGTAGAGGGCATTGGCAAGATTAAATGTAAATTCTTGCTTTTTCTCTGAGATGGCAGAGAAAAATGACTTCAGCACAGAATATTCTTCCCCTAAAAAATAATTATAATGTATACTGACATATTGAACAACATAAAAACAACAGCTTTTCAGCTTTGCTTCTAAACACTGATTCATATCACCATTTTTTGCACCCTTAGGTATAACTAACAGTCCTTTCTGAGTATAAATATTTTAAGCATTTATCTTCATAGAATATGCATTTTATAAAGAACTCAGTTCTTATATAGGAAGAAAGATTGTCCATGTAAATTTGAAATTGGTCAAAAACAAGAATGTGCATTTAAACAGGCTGAAGGAAATTCCCTTTTTATAGTCAAATTTAGCTCATTATTACTTGTTGGAAATTTATCTTTAGAACCTCATTCTTTGCATAACATGTGATATTTATGGAAGGATAATACTAATGAATACTGATGGGGGGATGAGAGTGATGAGCAATCTTTTTCAGTATTACTTTTATTTCAGCTTAAGAATTACTCTCTTGTAAGCAATGGCACCTGTCCAAGTTTTGAAATTTATGAGTAACCCCTATAATCAGCTCTAGAGATGCACAAGAATCAGAATTGCCTATTTCTTCAGGTTCACGAACGTATATATTTGGCTGTCTCATTTGGCTGTCTACATGAACAACAAAGATCTTTAACCATTCCAACTATTGCCACTAGCCAAATGAGGCCACCAGAGTCAGCTAAGAATCACTGTTGGCCTATTATTAATTGTTGGCTCATTCTGACCACACTGTTGTTGGGAAGGTATATGTGCCTAGGAGAGAATTCAGCTTTGATCCTTGTTAAGGGGCTTCCTATTCATGACCAAAGATATCGATGCTTTTCATTCCCTTCTGGCTTAATCCTGGGACTCAATCATTAAGTCTAGGGACTGTATTTCAAATCAAAGCTTCTTTCAGGGCCTTTGTTATATTTTCAGTTAAATACTAAAAATGCCGCTTTTATAACTTAAAAGTAGAGTATAGGCAATTAATCTTTATTGAAGAAAACATAAATGGCTTGTCATTAGAAGCTATCCACCGAATAAAGAGAGAAAAGTTTTAATGAGGACTTGCCTTGAGTTGTCCATTGGAAATAAGGCATCTGTGTGTGTGCATGTGTATGTGTGTGTGTACACTTTATCAGAGAGCTAGCAGTCATAGGCATCTTTGTGCAAATAAGAATACATTCTCTTACTGGTGGGGAACGGGGAGGGCTATAGCCCCATGGCCTCATATCTTGTCCGACTAAGTGGAGCCTACATTTCAGTCCCCACTTCTCTCCTTGTCCTTCCCTGCTCTCGTGCAGGTACAACCCACATAACCATACCGGAGGCTCTGGGAAATATATTTCATTGTATTTCAAACTCCATGGTTCTCCATTCCTGGGGATATAGATATAGACATAAACAATCTTAGCCATAAGAACTTACTGCCCTACAGTTGGATTTAAAGAATTTCAGTAAGTCTTTACAATTCTAGAATTCTCATATAAGGAAGGCAAGAAGGTTAATCTATTTTACTTGTTTCTGCAATGATTTTAGAGGCAATCATTTGCTCTTTGAAGCTGAGGGAAATATCTCAATAAATGGGAGGCTACAGAGAAGACTTTCTGAGTGAAAGTCTTATGAGTGTTTTCAAAAAAATTAAATAAGGTCAGAAATGAAGTGGCAGAATTTGAAACTAATCTTCAGAAATTTGTAATTTATGAGCATCTTTAAAGGAATGGGGGGAAAAAAGGAGTGGGGGAGGAAAATAGTTCTGACTCATTTGTCAGAGCCAATAGATTTGTCAAGTACTTGAGGTCTAAGACTGTGTGACAGTCAGTTGCCCTCTTATAAATCACTGGACTCAGAAGTCAATGAAAAATGTCATCAAGTAGCACAAATTTGGAGGAGAATATAAAGTTATCTACCTTATAAATTTGATTTAATTTACAGATTAATAACCTCTTTTAGCACAGATCGAAAAGAATATGTATACATGGTTTCTATTAAGCAACGAGAATAAATTTATTTCATTTCTTAAAACAGAGCCATAGAAAACCTACAGGTCATGGGGTGAATGTAGCTTTTGGTTTGATTGTACTAGACCTTCAGAAAATGTCCCAAAATTCAGTACATGTTTACTTCTCCTACAATTAAGGCCCAAAGGCCAATTGTGTGTGAAACATGACAGATTCAAAGATGAAAACAAAGGCAGTCATAGGATTATAGATTATTTTAGCCAAAAGATCCATGTAAATCACTTACTCAAACTCCTCTCTTTACAGTGAGGAATCTAAATCCAGACAGACAGAGTAACTTGAGAGGTACCAGATCATAATTATTTGGTTGCAGAGCTGGGATTCATGGCGGGTTCTCTTTCCATGACACCCTTGGAATAAGAAAGCTCCTCCATTAGTCTCTGATTAGTAAGCAGCATATTAGAGGCAAAGCAAAAATGAAGCATTATCAGATGCTCAATAGACTGGAGAAGGTATATTCTGAGCAGATGTTTCAACAGCAGGGGATAGAAGAGCAGAGGACACTGAGAGCCCTGTGGGGGTAGGATCCCAGGAGTTGTATGCCCATCTGTGGAACGAGGCAGGTGTTCACATAAAACAACTCGATAGCAGGAAACATAAAATATAGACTAACTGAACAGAGAGCTCCTTTGATAATCATTGGCAATGGAAGGCAGGGCCAGGACTAAGATGAGTCAATGGGACACTTACATTGGGCATAAAATTTAAGGAGATGCCAACAGACTCCATAATCAAGAAAATATTTTGCTGTAATATGTTTTTTTTTAAATCAGTTTTAATGCAAAGAAATCCATGAGGAACAAAATATAAAAATGTTAAATAAAGACAGGATCATTACTAGTGATTTTCCTTTTCATCTTCCTTTTCATCTTGGGTTCTAATATGGCCCTACCAGGCACCACCTTCTGATCTATCATACCCATTGTCCCCCCTTAACACCATTTTGCTCTTCTTTCTCCAGACCCACTGGGCCTTTTCCAATTCCTTGCCCTCTTCCACTCTGTTCCCTATTTTAACTGTCTCCTTGTTCCTTGTTCTTTAATTCCCTCTTTTTTTTATTTTCCAGAGTTTATTTTTCATATTTTTTTCTCTCTCTGGCTCGTCTGCCTTTTCCTTTTGCAATTATCTTCCGTCTGTGTCCCTCTCTCCCTTAACAAAGCCTAATAGAAAGGAGCTTTGGTAGATTTTGTTACATGTGTTAACATACTAATGTTTAATTGTCCGTATATATATTCTCCCAAGGAAAATATAATAAAATGCCCTTATGAACCACAGCTCTCAGTGAATCATTTTTGGAATTCTTTCTGGACAATTTGCTGACCCTTTCTTTGCCTCTGTGTCCTCGTCTAAGCAGTGGAGTTATGTCTACTTCACAGAGTAACTGTGAAGAGTAAGTGAGATAGTGGATACCAGACACAGAAACAGTGACTGCTGTACCATATATATGATCAATAATGTCATCCTCAGTATTACTATGATTAGACTTACATTCACAATCCAGAATTGTTAAGATTTCCGTGTTTCTCTATAAGATGTATCCATGTAGAGTAATTTAAACTTCAGAGACTCTGATTTTGCTAATTTATCATAGAATCAACTTTACATATCTTTATAAATGCTCTATTACTTTTCAAAGCAGTACTGTGTGATTTAAATGTTTCTGAGACTGTGTGGTGTGGGATTTGCTGAAATTAATATAGACAGTCAAGACTAAATCTGGAACACAGTAGCTTCATTTTGCATTATTCACAAAGGAAAATTCTTGCAATTAACTTCACCATCACCAACTTCTTTTCTACATAAAATTGCTTTTATTTAAAACAAAGCAAACAAGACCGTCTAAAAAAGAAAAACAAATCCCTAAATATAATTACTCTATTCTGAGGCAAACATACTGAAGTTAGTTATAGTGATTAAATTTCCACATCAAAAATCTGGAAAGTTCCTCTGATGGTTAGGACATATTACCTGACAGAGATGTAAAAGTTTAAAATTAAAATCATTACGGAAATTAAGAACACAGCCAGAGAGATGGACAACTACCCTTTCTCTTTCTTTCTTTTTAAAGATTTTATTTATTTACTTGAGAGAGAGAGAGAGAGAGCACCGAGGAAAGGAGGGACAAAGGGACAAGCAGAATCCCCACTGAACGCTGAGCCTGAAGTGGGGGCCAACACAGGGCCTATCCCAGGATGCTGAGATCATGACCTGAACCAAAGGCAGGCGCTTAACCGCCTGAGCCACCCAGGTGCCCCAACAACTACCCTTTCAAACAGGATGACAGCATTAAAGCTTCTACACAGTATCTCAGACCTTCGGGGGACTCTGCAACAACAACCCTTCACACACAAAAAGGCCTCAGATAGGTTATATGAGTGCTTTTTAAAAAAGATTTCCTTTAAAAACTATTAACCAAACAAGCTTTTAAAATGTATGTCTACTTTACTGCTTTTTCTTGGTCTCAATTAGATGAAAAAGTTAAATTTTAATTAGAAAACTAATTTTAAAAAGCTAATAAAATAATGAGAGATGCACACAAAGATTTCTGGGTGAGGATGTTCACTGCAGCATTTTTATAAGAGAAATATTGGAAACAACATAATAAAGCGAGGTTAAGTAAGTAACGATATTTCCATAAGAGGCAATAAAATGCAAAAATTAAAAAACTATATTCTGAAGCTGACATGAGAAAAGGATCACAACATGGTGAGAGTGGAAGAATACATACATAGACATACTCGTGCACACACAACATAAATCTCAATTAAAACTGGCTAAAACAGGCCAGAAGAAAATATACTGGCGTACTCACAGTTTCATATCTGTATAAAAATATCTGTATTAAAAATAATGCATTCTTTTAGTAATATTTTCATTAGAAAACAATTAAAATGAATATTATTTAAAATTCTCCATTTTATTATAAGTTTATGCTTTTGATAATATTTTCCATGTATTTAAATTCTGAGACCCTGAGTTTCTCTCTAATTTGCAAAATAAATTTGGGCAGATCTTATCCAGTATAAATAATCATATGTAAGAATCTCACCAGCTGAGGTTTCCTGAAGTTTTAAGGTTTGTCTTATCTGCTGTTGTGCTTTTCCTTTTGCTCCCAGTTGTACCATCCCAAGACCCAACGTTGTTCCAAAGGGGGAAAATATAATGTTGTTTTCATGAGATAAACAAATAGCTTGATAAAGATCCACTGCAAATTCGATATTTCTTTGAGCCAATGGTCTTGAGGTTTGACTTCCAGAAAAAATCAATAGGAGACTCCACAACAAGATCTTATCCATTTTGACCACTGTGCATTAATTCAAAATTCATTAGTTTTCAGAATAATCAGAGTTAACCATAGTAAGTTCCAACGGAAAACTTTTTACCTATTAGAACAGATTATTGTAAGACGATTCTCATGCCAGTTTTCAGACGAAGCATCCTCTATTAGGAGAAATAAGCCCTGGGCTAGTGGCATTTTTATATTCCTTCAAGAACTAGACCAAAATATAAAGCAGTCATCTAAAATCAAAAGAGAAATTATAATTCTGGGACACTATCAATAAGCAAACTATCTCTAAATAGCTGTATGATACTTTTTCCTATTTTTCCCATGATTTTAAATGGGATCACCTCTAACTCTTTATCAAGGGAATCCTCTGTCCACTCTACTCTAAAATGGTTTGTAGATCAAAAGAGAAATGGAATAAAAAATGAAGACACTGTAGTGTGGTTTTGAACCTATGATACTAGAAAGTTAATGTATTTTAAATCAGTTTGAGTAATCTGGCAGTCTTTGCAGTAGGAATTTTCACACTTTACACAATCTCACTTCTGGAAGGTGAAATACCCCAAATCCACAGTGTACTTTTTTCAAAGTGAGGAAAAACAAACTTGGAAAAATTGTAAAGAAACACGATTACAATCAAATATAACTGGTACAACAATAACAAAAGAAGAAAGCAATTTTTTAAAAAAAATCGAAGAATAATTTGACAAATTAACACGTATAAAAAAGCTGTAATTGAAAACTTTGGACAAGTCACAATACCAATGACACCTTATTAAAGTGTTCTCCACTAAAAATGCAGGAAATTCAGCCATCTGACTATATCTTGAGAATGAGTTTCACAATATTATCAGAGAGCTCACAAAATATTGACTCAAATCCTTATAAATTTTAGTGACACTATTTTTACTTAACAAAAAAATACATCTTAGTATCCCTTAATAACTCCTAGTTTAATAGGTTACTAGGAAATAACCATTCATTGGGAGTAAAGCTAAAAACCTCCAGAACAATGTACTGTTAGCCTTAAAAAATGAAGAACTATATTTCTAAAGTGTTTTATAGACCATTAGGAGGGTCATCATGACCCATGAATGGGTTGAGTTGCTATTACATATAAAGATTACTAATAGTCAAATATTCTCTAAAACTAAGATATGGAGTCATTAACCAGCTAATATTTGTAGTTAAACGTGTTTGTTTAGATACACAACTTGCAAAGGAATAAGACTTCAAAATGCAATAAAAAAGCACTTGTTAAAGAAAAACATAACTGTTTCGGTAAACTGCAAATATAGATGTATACTATCAAACAAATGTTTTATTGAGGATTAAATTAGTACATAAGGTTGTGAATGGCTGTGCAACAATAGGAAAAGCTTGTGAGTAAGAGAAGCTTTATATGTAAGATATATTTCCATGTATCATTCTCTAATATATTCAATATCTCAGATTTCTGATTAGAAATAGCAGTTTGTAAACATGTAAGTAGTCAAATGTTATTAGTACTTTTAAGTCATCAAGCGGCAATTCATTAGGCACATCTTAATGTATTTGGTTTGTATCAGAATAATAATAAATAATATTATGAAGGATACAATTTTTCCCTTATAGTAGAATCTGAGGGGTATCCTCAGATTATTATCAATAATCTTAATAACTAAAATTAACATTATTTGAGCATCCAATTCTCCCAGAAAATTTCTACACACTTAATAAATCATAAGTTCACACACAAAATAAGGTCTTAAAAATTCACTTACCTCACTGGGTTTTGGATCCTATTTCATTAGAAAGCATGAAGTACTGGTGAACTAAACAACATGATGAATAGTCCTATGAGAATTTGGCCTTCAAATTTATAAGGACATCATTTAAGGAGAATAAAAGTAATGTGTTAATTTGATAAATTTAAATATTATCTGTATCAAAGTGAATTGAAATGTCATTCCCCTACTCTATTAAACACTCATGATCAATATTATTACATAGGTACCTCATTCAAAAGCTATTTAATTTTAAGGTACTTACCCCGAATTGGCTTCTGATTATTCACTGTAATGTTATAACTGAAATGTGCCTGCTGGGAAACACTAGTACATAAAATACCTAATCAGTCAAGGCCAACTTTATTTATCCTGAACACTGTATGATTAATTCCTCTAAGCCCAAAGCAGGTGTTCACTACCTTTGTATAAAAGGACTAACATGATCAGGTTAATAATCAATGATGCAACTGGCAAGAATTGAGAGAGAAAACCATAATAGTTTTTTAAAAAAATCATTAAGCTTAAAATATTTCATCCATTATTCCACTTCTTTTATAGTAAGTAGAAACAGGATTTGGAAGAATGTACTAGGGCTTGCAAATTTGCTAGTAATTAGTTCTTTTTGTTACTCACAGGACTCGCACATCAGATTACCAGTGTATACCATCATAAATATTTCAGAATGCCCATGAGAAAAGGATAAAGCTAAATCAAGTCCAGAATGCAGAGACAAATTGCTGCTGCATTTACAGAGTTCTCAACAATTCATCAAATTATACAATTGTCACAGGAATTTCCTGTGGTTACATTTTAATCCTTAGGAAAAAGAGTAGATACTGAGAAATAACACTCTCTATGTTGAACAAAAAGACCAGATTAAGATTATTGATTTACCAAATTATACGAAGACAATGCTATTAAACATAGGTAATTTGATAATAAACATCGATTTTACTTTTATATGCTTTTAAACTTTTACATGGTTTTCTCTACCAATAGTTCATTAATAAAAAATGGATGCATAATTGAATGGATTTTGATCTCATCCTTCTAGTTCAAATCAATCACCTCAATGGCAATCAGACATTAAACACGTTGTATTATTCATCAGCTGCCTCTGAGAAGAAAAATGGAAAATTTGTTCCAGTTACTATTAAACAAATATTCCCTATTGATAACTTAATGTAGTTGTTTCTGATAAATGTATGAAAAAGAAATAAAATGAATGTAGATGCCTTTAAAAGGAATTCATTAGAAAAACTTTTTCAAGAACCCTATTAACCTTTTTCAATGTCCTAATGGGACTAGAGCTCACTGCCCAGCCCTGATGGTTGCTATAGGCCATAATCTCCTAAGCCACTAAAATTCTTAATTGCCCATCTAAGTATCTCTAAATATTTTCTAAATCTTGGGTTATAATAATATTACTTGCTCTAACATACGCAAACTCATTTCCAGCTTTTAACTTAACACTATTAGAGATCATTTTCCAAAAAGAGCTATGCAGCACAAGGGCACAATCTTTCTTCTTATTCTGCTATGCAATTCATAAATAATAAGCCTGAATGTTCAAGATTATCATTCAATCAATGCTTTTCTACCCCTGTAGTGACACCAGCAAACATCCATCACAAGTACCCTTGGCTACCAAATTATTATTTCTCCTTATTACTTAGATCATAATGTGATTTACCCCAGAATAGGCCATTACTTTTCCTTCCAATGACAGAGACAGACACTCTGTCTTAGTAAGCTCATTTAATGAAGTTATTCTGTAAGGACCTTATGTTAGAGCAGTTCAAGCAGAATATACATTTTCCTGTCTCTTGGGGAGTAAAAAAGAATGGCTATGAATTTCTCCTTCTGGTTTAAGCTCTTTCAATAGACAGTAAAAATACCACAATTGTCCATAAAATATTCCTGCAGACCTTTTAAATATTTTCATAAATTTGTTCTTTCTACAACTCTATTTCATCCCTAGAGCATTAGCAAAAAAAGAAAAAAAAAAAGTCATTAGTGAGAGCCAGAGTGTCTTGGTATAAATTTGAACCCATCACTTCCCCACTGTAAAAAATAAACCTTTTATATGTATAAAAATAATAGTAAAAGTTTACAGGTTCAATATCATCATCTTTCTTAGCATTTTGTAGTTTTTTTGAGTAAAAATGTATTTAATTCCAAACTTTAAAACATATAAGCAAACGTTCTCATTAATAAAGGACTTAAAAGCGAATTCTTCTATTTGAGCATGGATTAATTTCAGGCATTTTCCCCCTCTGTCAATTTGCTCCATATATTGTGTGTGCTAAGAGGAAAATATTCTGAAAAGATAACAGGTTAAATTATATTTAGTGTAAATCTACGTACCACAAACAAAGTAGTCTACTGAAAATTCTGGCACATTCTATTTTAGTGTGACAAGTCCCTCTCACTATAGATAAATGTATCTTAAACAATTGAACCTAAGTGTTAATTTCAGAAATAGCTTATGTCTTCAGTTCTATTAACATTTGATAGGCGAGACCCTGCTACCTGCCTCACACAATTAGATGCTATAAGATAGGAGAATAAGACATAATAACCAAATGTCTTTTTATTTTTTTCCTTTTGTGTGCATTTTCGTTCCAAACTATTAGACACAGTAACATTAAAAGAGACTTTCATACCTTTAAAAGCTCTATTCTCATTAAATATACTTGTGAGACAGCTCCTCTTAATTCCTTTCCTGGAAGAGGCCCTGAAGTTAATTAAAGATGGGATTAGGGCTACACACAGCACAGTGCCTTGCACATGTGGTAGGCTATAGAGAGGAGCCCATCTATACGAATGAGACAGTTTCAGACTAATCATTTCAAACAAAGTCATTTCCAAGGGTGAAAAAAGTAAAATATGTCTAGCAAAAGAATTTCCAATTTATACCAGAAACACTAGTGGACTCATTCGACTTTGCTTAATAAACCACTGCATTTTATGTGCCTTCACTCTAGAAAGCTGATGGCAGGGGAAGTGTATCCTATTGATATGTGTATACCTGGTGTCTACAACAGTTCTTTACATGTGTCTTAAATCATTGGTTGGGCAGATGGATGGATGAGTGGATGAATGGATGAAGAGATGGATGGGTGGGTATATGGATGGGGAACAGAACCTACACAAAGTATTTGGTACCCATACTACATTTCTTTAACATCTTAATATTCCTCTAAATTTCTGGAAATGTGGCTCAAATTTCACTCCACTGTACTGTCATCCTTCTATGATTCATAAGTCCTATGCTCAAAGTTTGAAATGATGGATTATCTAATCGAACCTCCCAACCAGTGCAAGAATTCTCTGCAATATCCCTGTGAGAGAGTCACTCAGCTTCTGCTAGAGCATCTCAAGAAATCCATTGTCC
>CM052898.1:105551434-105584871 GCA_028534135.1 Potos flavus
AAGGCAACCTTTTTCATTTTTAAAAAATAATTTACTTTGAAATACTTTCAAATTTACAGAAAAGTTGCAGGTATAATATAACGAACTAACATCTCCCTCTCCTTCTCTCTGTGTTTCCCCAGTTGTTAACATTCCGTCACATAAGTGTGCTCAGTCTAATATCTAAACTTTCTCTCCCTCTTCCTCTCATATAGATATAAAAAATATAAAAACTCATATACATTATATACACGTATTAGATACATATATATGGTGTATGTGTGTGTATACACACACATTATAATTAGTATTTTCTGAGTCATTTCAGAGCAAGCTGCAAACATAATTTATTAATCACTGTTACACATTTTTTCCTTCCTCCCCTCCCTCCTTTTTCTTTTTTTTCTTTCTTTTTCTTCCACCCACCATCCCTCCCTCCTTCCCTTCCTTACCTCCCTTTCTCTGTCTCTGTCTCTATCTCTGTCTCTGTCTCTCTACCATGTCTCAACCATGAACTCACATTGGTATCTCTAACCCAATCTAAGATCTCCAGGTTCTTTCTAGTGTTCCTCCTTTGAAATGTTATAAATACCTTCTATAAAAATGAGATACTTGCCTCTCATCCTCAATATATTCACTGATTTATTCATTTACTTACTCAGTATTGATTTGCTCAATATAACCAACCTCCCTACTATGCTGGCCATTTCCTCCACTTACCCTCTCTGCCTTTCTACCACCTAAATCCCCCTCCCACTGCCCAGCCCCAGGCTCATGGATCCAGTGAGATTATCTCTGCTGGGTCTTCTCTCTGTTCCTCCTCCTTCCTTTCATAGCCATGCAGCAGACCTGTCGCCAATTCCTCTCCATGAAGATGGGAAGGAGAGGGAAGATGAGAGATCTCTTCCTGTTTTAGTAGGTATTAGGAAGCAGTTCTAGAATCTGCCTTCTAAAAACTGGATCCATTGTTTCAACTTCTACTCTTTTTCTTCATGGCAGCTCTGAAATATTTGAGAATAGGCTATATCTCCCATGAATTCTCTTTCTTTTGCCAGACTTCCCCATTTCTTTACGTGTTCCTCTGCAACATGGTTTCCAGAGCCTTTATCACTCTGACAACATTCTCCAACATTTGTTGATTGATGCAAATATATATTTCTTTTATACCTTTCCCATATGTGATTGCTATTCAAGGGGAGAGAAAAGCAGTATACACAGAAGTCACAGTGCCTGACCAGGATGCACCTAAATGTAGCTAGAATAGGCTACATCTTCTGAAACCTTTCCTCTGTCCCCCTCTCCACCAACTAAAACATTTGCTTCACTTCGAATTCTATTGCTAGAGTTCATTCCATTGACTTTACACTAATAAATAGAAGTGAAGGAAAAGTTGAAGCGCAGAACCATGGTCTTTGGAGTAAAACAGACCCAGACTCCAATCTCACCTCTGCCATAGACACTTGGGAATTCTTCTGATGGATCCAAATCTCAGATTTTAACCCTAAAATGAGTCTTGGGAGGCTTAAACACAATGAAGTTTTGTAGTTACTGAACAGAGTATGTTCCTATATATCGTTATTTCTTTTACTTGTGTGTTATACCAAAATTCCTCTTAAAATACCACTATTTTTGGGGCGCCTGGGTGGCTCAGTGTGTTAAATCCTCTGCCTTCAGCTCAGGTCATGATCTCAGGCCCGCATCGGGCTTTCTGCTCAGCAGGGAGCCTGCTTCCCCCTCTCTCTCTGCCTGCCTCTCTGCCTACTTGTGATCTCTCTCTGTCAAATAAATAAACTAAAAAATCTTTAAAAAAAAAAATACCACTATTTTTGCAAGAGCTCTTTAAAAGGGAAATGTGTAGTAAATGAAGTTATATAAATGAATTTATTAATTACTCCTACAGAGCAACAAATAAAGAAGCATAAGAATACTGGTTACCTGGTAGAGGATGATATTTATAAAGAAAAATGGATCGAAAAAGTGAGGCATTGTGTTTCAGAGCCAAACATTTCCTACTTGAGCTTCTACATAAAGTGAGTCCTATATATAGCCCCAGTCTCTTTGATTTTTTATTTCCAAGGCTATTACCTCTTTGGTTGTGCTATGCCTGTCAAGAATATGGTAAAACAAAATACAGGAGTAGAACACATGCGGTAATTTCTCAGTAAGTACACAGAAGAATTGATGTAAGTCTGTGAAAATGAATAGGAACAGTGCTACTGAGAAGGTCTAACTGCATTATCAGAACCATTTAAAAGAAACCAGAGGGGCACCTGTACGGCTAAGTTGGTTAAGCGTCTGCCTTCGGCTCAGGTCATGATCTCAGGGTCCTGGGATGGAGCTCTGTGTCGGGTTCTCTGCTCAGTGCAGTCTGCTTCTTCCTTTCCCTCTGCCTCTCCCCCATCCCCTCCTCCTGCTCTAAGTAAATAAATAAAATCTTCAAAAAAAAAGTTAAATAAAAGAAACTAGAAAGTGTGTAAATACGTGGAAATGGCTTTCTCAGTTAAGTTTGTTGAAGTCACTGTGTTTGTGTTTTTCACATTTAACTTTAAGGCAACTTTTACAATAAAAATTGATCAAAAATATTTGTCTGTTGAAGCAATCAGAAATGCAACTGGTTAGAATACATTGTTCTGAAAATGTACATTTTTTTACATAAAACCACTTGGGAATAAATGATGCCAGTTGTTATTGCCCCCTCTTTAGTCTGATCTATCTTTTATTAAGAATACACAAAGTGAAAGGTGATGGATACAAGCAGCACTAAGACATTGTCTGAAAACAAAACTTCCTGAAGTTTAAAGTAAAAGAAAGGCGCAGAATTCTTGATTCCTTATTTTCATTCTATATTCATACTTCATGTGACAATGAAATATTTATTTCTCTTTCAATTATAATTGCTTCTTATTTCTTTTTATCTTCACTTCACTACTTGTTTCTTGACATAATTGCTTGGCTCTTCGTTCCCGATCCAGAATTTCTTTGGGGAACAGGTTTTTCTCATCAAACACGGCTTTCAAAGCTATGAAATGATGAAGAAAATGACATGGAAATTACACTTGGTAAGAGACTCAATTAAATAAAATAGTGGGGAGAAAATTCTTGTTTCAATTCATCCGAAAATTTGTATGTTTCTAAAACCGAGAGTGTATTTGGGGGAATTTTCTCTGAAGCTCCTGCTATTCCTTTAACTTCAATTTAAATTAAAATGTTAAATTTTAACAGAGTTTGTTCTATTAATGTATTTATATCATGATAGAGATCCACCATTTCACAGTAAAAGACTAAAGAAGCTTGTTTTCCATTTTTGCTTTTTTAATCTACTTAACAGCTATCAAAGACTCATAAAAAGCCAAGAACAAATTATTCTGTATTGAAATAAGACAATTAAAATAATCAAAACACAGTTTGACTGTCTGCATGACTAAACAAGTGCATCTGCAATCACGTCCTTGTAAGAGATTTTGATCTCCAGGGATCTGTGGCTTCAGAAAAAAAGAGCCAAATTATCCCCATGAGTGGCTATATTATGCATCAGTGAGAAGTAGGAGGAAATTGTGCCATGCATTCAAGAAAATAATTTTGGCCTTTTGCTTAATTTTATCATTTCAACAAATGTTTACTGAATGTATATTATGCGCAATGTTCTATGCTCAGGCGTAAGTGGGGCACAAATATGACTAAGTCACAGGCTTTCTTCCAACTGGTAGAAAGTAGGAACAGTGCCCAAATAACCAAAAGATCAAGTACAATAAGATACAGTTCTAAGAAAATACGAGCAACAGAAATTGTGGTGAAACATATCAAAAGATTCTAAGAAAATGCAGAGATCAGAGGAAAAGCTTTAAGATTTAGACACTATTTGAGGTAGATATTGAAGTCTCGGTAGGATTTTAAGTTGATAATAAAGGACCATGGACATGAGGAAGAGTTGGCAATGTGCAAAAAAATGTCAACTAGAAGGAACAAAGTAAATAAAAGTGTGGAGAAACAAGAGCCATTATTTGGATAATTCTGAATAATTCAGTACAATGTGACCAAAGTTCAAAATATAGAGAGAACGAGGTTGGAGCAAGACAAAGGAACACTTTAAATGCCAAGCCCAAGGAATATGACATAAACTACAAAAACATCGAATAACTTCACAGTATCGTGCCATCTTTATATATTTGGATTAAAAAAAAAAAAAAAAAACCTCTCTGCTTCCCATACCAACATGATTGTATAAGTCAATATCTTTCCACTTTTTCCCTTGGATATTATACAAGAACAACCAGGAAAATGAGAAAAATATAATTTAGCAAACAGACTCCACATGAGTAAAGCCCAACGATAGAGGTAAATTGCAGCCTGCAAAATGTGAAGAAGGGCAAGAGCTGACATTGGGCAGAAGTTATGCAAGATAAAGTGATGAATATGGAAAGCGTAAGAATGCTAGTTGCAATAGCATCTCAGAAAGATCTAGCAAAAAGACACTCACTAAAGGTGAGGGGCTCATCCTGCAGTACAAATGTTTTATCTTTCATTCATATCAATGGATGTAAACAGAGGTGAACAAGGCTGGAAGTAAAGGCCCTCCACAATATCCCGTTGTGTTCGGAGAAAGAGATGAGGCAGGACTATATACAGAATCATGCACATGAGCCATTTTTTGCTAAAAACCTGCCCCCACAGGTTGTAAAAATTGAAGGCCATTCCAATTCCACGTCACAAGCTCTCACCTCGGAACCTACTACAAATTTCAAATCTAAAAAACCCAACTCATTAAAACTAAATAATTAAGAGAGGAAATAATTTTTTTTTTAAAAAGTGACATAGCAGGAACACAGGACTATCAGCAAAATTAGAAACAAAACAAAACGAATTTTAAAAAGAACAGAACTAATCAATACACGGACCACCACCAGAAAAACGTTGCCATTGGCCAGATACATATCGTTACTGAGCACTGTGTCACAAATTAAATTTTAAAACTTGAAAGAGCACTTACCTCTGTGAAGCAAGATCACAGAGCAGAAGTGAAAGAAGTCAGGAAATGGCACAACAGGAAGTGAGGAAAGTGAGCTGGCAGAACTCAGGAAAAATCTCTCAAGCGAGAATAGACTGTGGGGTAACATAATGGGGAGCAGAGTTTACAGATGAGAGAAACAAATAAAACAAGATGAAAAGTAAGAGAAGATATGAGAGAGGAAAGCGATACTGAAAAAGAAACAGATCCAACAAACACAACCATCAGATAAGTCCTTAAGAATGCCAGAGCAGAACAAATATTTGAAGGCATCACATATGAAGTTTTCCTTACATCAGAGACAATCTGACATATATAGGAAGGACATACTGTGGCATCAGGTAGAACAGAGTCAGAATAGTCAAAATGAAGCAAATCCTAGTAAAATTATTAGACTTCAAAGAGATTCATTTGGCAGCCAGATAAAATGATCAAGTCGCTCAAAAGGAGAGAAATGGATATCTTACATTAGCTATCTTCATAGTAATGATAGATACCAGAAGACAGTAGAGCAACACCAACAAGGAAATCAAGGAAACAAAGTATGAGGTGTGGCTATTATATAGATCGAAGCTGTGCCACAAATCTAAAAGTTACAGAGTTTCAACATGCAGGGAATTCAGGACTTTTGTTTCTAAGAGAACTTTTTGAGGAAATTCCTACAAAATAAACTGGTAAATGACTGAGGAAAATTTAGAAAAAGATTTAGTGGTGAGCCCTGAATATTTTTAAATGTAGGAGTGCGATCAAAATAATATGCAGTTTAGGATAACAAAACAGAAGGTAGAAGCCACATGCTTGACAATGTAGAAATGATACAATTAACAAAAACTGGAGGAGTAAGGGAGAAGAAGCTTCATTCATGATAAATCAGTGACAGCTAAGAGGCAAAGGACTTAAACCAACAAGTCAAGTAATGGCCATAGAAGTAAATTTAACAAAATAAAATCAGCTCAAAGAAAGATCGAGTTACTGAAAAAAATTAGTTGGTAGAAGAGGAGAAGAGGAATGAAGAAACATGCTCATTTTATCATCAGTCAGCATTGATGTAATAGTTACTGTCCTAGAAAACTGAAGGGCTAGAAGAATTATATAAACCTATGAGTATAAAGGTACCACTAGAACAAATATATAACACCCTCTCGAAATAAAAACAATAAAAAAATTACAGATCCAGTGAAAACTTTAAAAAGTATATGAACAATACATGGCATAAAAGAGTATGAGAAATATCAAACCAAAATATCTAATATATTGACCAATTTAAATGTGCCCAATTTCATGATAAAAAAAAAAAAAAAGACTTTTTAGTTGGATCAAAAGTAAAACCCAACACACATCTAAAATGAAGCAATTCCAAAAATTTGAAATAGAAGGATTGGAAAAGCATAGCAGGCAAATCCAAACGCAAAGAAAGCAGAGGTCAAAATCTAAAATCATCAATGCATACAAAAAACCTCAGAGAATATACAGAGACTTGGAGAAGTGGGTGCCAGAAGTAGGTGATCCTGGGAACCGGACAAGCCTGTTTCATAGCGAGGGAGACTTCTCACCGGATAATTTTTTATATGCTCTAATATTTGATTAGGGTTTATTTTGTTTCTTGCAATAGGACAAAAAATGAATAAACCTGGAACTACCTTTTAAGCAAAGCTACAAATGAAAATACTTTGCATTTGCCTAATACCAGCAGTACAAGCTCTATGGGTTTCTGTACATCAGCAGTTGATTTTGTCCCGTATGACTGCAGATTAGCAGTTGAGAATCACAAGGCATTCTGAATGCCTTAGAGCTCTCCTGAGATCCACTGTGAAAGCGAGAATGTTCCTTTTGAAATAAACTCTTGCTGTTTTACTGATATATTTCTCAACTAGATGAGGAATTTTCATCATAATTGACTGGGTTTCAGGACAGTGAACCAATAACTAACTGATAGGCCCTTGCAGATCTAAAGAGAGGCAGTCTTACCCAAATAATTAATTTTTTGTGTGTTCAAAAACAGATGATAAAAAAATTCACATACAGGGGCAGATCCTTGTTCCCTGGGCCTAAAGCTTAGAATTTGGGGAGCTCTCTAAAAAAATGTATATAATTACAAATACATAATTATTCAAAAAAATAGCTATTTATTCAGAATGAGAAAATCAATCTCAGCAAACTATTGGTGTTTTGTAGAGTTGGGTCCTTTTCTCCTGAGACCTTTTTTAGAAAAGGCACCTGAAATGCTCACCCAGAAATGCTGCCTGTTTGCAGTCTGGCTTCTACTTTTCCCCTGGAACACTAAAACTCCCAGCAACTACTAAAACTCAAAAGAGATGAGGCCCATTAAGCAACATTCTTGGCTTCATTGGCAAACTCTTTTATGTTGCAAAAATGATGTCATTAACCTAACACCTTCTAAATGGGTAACAGTGATCAATTCATCTTGCTATTCAGAGTAACAACATCTGCTAGGTTAATGGCATAATGTTGTCATATGTTAATGTGAGTGAGTCTGCAATGATTGTATGATACATCTAAGAGACCATTAACCGTTTATTGAGCTTGTTTAAGATTATAAAGGAATGTCTTTCACCTTGCTATGATAACTTGCTTTCTTGAAGTATTAACTAGCGAGGCCAAAGTTCCCAATTATTCAATCAAACATTAATCTAGATGTTGTTCTGAAGGGATTTTGCAGATGTAATTAAAGTCCCAAATCAATGGACTTGAAGTAAAAGAGATTATCCAGGATAATCTGGGTGAGCCAGACTTAACCAGTTGGAAAGCCTTAAAAGCAGGGCTGAGGCTTCCCAGAAAGAGGGGAAAAATTCACCATTGGACAATAGGTTCTGCTTGTGCTCATGAAGTTTCTGTCCTCTCCTGACTGCCTGTGGACGATAGCTCTAGCCTGTGGTTAGTCCGCCCATGATCTTCCCTTCCTGACTTAGCCCTACTCATTTTCGACGTGCTCAGTCAGCCCCCACAATCCCATAAGCAAATTTCTTGTCATAAATTTCAATATATGGTCCTGCTAGTTCTGCTTTCCTAAACCCTGATACACTTGCCATAAAGTACATTGTTTACCTCAAGACTATTGTGAAGGGCAAAGTGTTCTCACTGAGTCAAACAAACTGGTGTGTCAAGATTCTGTGGTTTGTGACTAGAGTCTGTTGGATATTCCTTATAAAGATAATTCATGTTTATTCAAACGTATGGCTTATCTTAAAGCCCTCTCAATTCCCACATAGGTGTTATGTGGGACCTCAAGTCTCAAACTTCTTGCTTTCTGGGCCAACAACTTATCATCTTAAAGAGTAGTTCACTTAGAAGGGCTAGTAACAGCTAACGTATATGGCCTCTGAAGGCTTCCCTTCACTTAAAGTCTTTGTCCAGGCTACATGGCCCCACATGATCTGATCCCTATCCCCACCTCCAACCTCATCTTGTACAAGTCTCCATCTCTCTCATACTACCCCAGCAACAGTGACTTTCTTTCTGACCCCAGAACACATCAACCCTGTTCTCAACTCAGTAGTTTTACACTTCTGGACCCTGCCCTTGGAATATTCTGCCCCTAATACTTCATGAGACTGCTTTCCTATCTTTCAGGATTCAGACAAAAAATCAGAGGGACCTTCACTGATGCTCCCCTAGTCGTGTCTTATCACATTATTGTACTTTACATTATTCATACCTCTTATTAATATCACCATCCAAACTTATCTTTTTAGACTTATCTGTCTCTCCCTTAGGTGATAAATTCAATAAAAGCAAAGACCTTGTCTGCCATTATACCTCATATCCCCATAGCACCCAGCATTGCATCTGGTACATGGGAGGAGTTCAAATAATATATTTGTTAAATAAATGAACAAGTGAATGAAGATACCTCCAGGAATACAAAGTGGGCTGGGTCGGGTGGGCTCACTTCTCAAACTTTGGAATTCCTGCATTCCAGAGACCTGATGGCTCTGTAATGGTGAAAGAAAAGTGCTTCTCCGTGTCATATATCCATATATTCATCCACTTACCACAGCCCTTAAAATCGACATCTAGCATTATTGGTAACGATTTATACTTACTATTTCCTACCTGGGAAAAATACAACATTTATACATTCATTACTTCATTCTATAGCTGGCTGCTCAACAAGGTTTGTTATAATGATACCCAAAAGATGTTTTAAAAGTAATGAAAATGAAAGACATGGTGGCCATGAAGCTATTCAAACATTTTCACTGAAATAAAATGATTCAATGAACTTAGTAAAGCAAAGCTAATCTTTTGTCATCTGATGCTTCCCTTGTCCCCTGACTAGCAACCAACTGTATCAGACAAACAATAGTGGCAAAAACATCACAAAGGCACCCCAGCAAGAAAGGTGTCGATGGCCATCTAAATAGAGCACTGCAATGACCAGCTGTTGTTTGTCAATGAATATACAGTATTCTGAAAACTTTCTAATTCACATCCTCTATCCTATTTTATTCTAACTCCTCTAGATAAATGCTTTTTCAAAATACGATGTGTGCAAGAATCACCCAGAAATCTTGTTAAAATGTAGATTCTGATTCAATAGATCTGAGTTGGGGCCTGTGATGCTACATTTCTTTTCTTTTCTTTTTTTTTTTTTATGATGCTACATTTCTAACATGATCCCAGGTGGTGCCCATGCTATTATCCACTGTTCATGTCTTGACACCAAGTTTCTAATTCCTGAATCTAGACTCTAGAGCAGTATTACCAAGTTGTCATTCAATTTTAGCCATCACTGAGTAACAATCAGGTAGTAAAGCAACACATTGTTGGCAAGGTGGTGAGGACTGGTCAGAATGCTTTATCAGTCTTCATATAACTCTTAAAAATTGTAGTTCAGGACCTGTTGAACTTTTTTTTTAAAGCCTCAATGTTTTTTAATTTTTTTATTTTAATTAATTTGGAGCTTACACAGGGATAAAGACTCAATTTTTTAAGAGCAGTTTTAGGTTTAAAACAAAATTGAAAAAAAGTACAAAGATTTCCCACATATCGCCTGCCCCCACACATACATAGCCTCTCCCTTTGTCAACATCGCTCACCAAAAGCGATTATATTTTTTCCGAAGGATGAATCTACATTGATTCATCATAATTGCCCAAAGTACATAGTTTACCTATGGGTTCACTACTGGTGGTAAACATTTTATAGGTTTAGACAAAAGAGTAGTGGCGTATATCCCTCATTGTAATGTCATACAGAGTATTTTCACTGTCCCCCAAAAATCCTCTGTGTTCTTCCTTTTCATCTCTTCTCCTCTTCTCTGGCAACCACTGATATTTTTACCATAGTTTTGCCTTTTCCAGAATGTCATATATTTAGAATCATCAATATATCCTTTTTCAGGTTGGCTTCTTTCACCTAGTAATATTCATTTAAGATTCCTCCATGTGTTCCTTCATGGCTTAATAGCTCATTTCTTTTTAGAGCTGAAAAATATTCCATTATCTGGATGTACCACAGTTTATTTATATGTTCACTCATTGAAGGACATCTTAGTTGCTCCCAAGTTTGGACAATTATGAATAAAGTTGCTTTAAACATCCATGCACAGGCTTTTGTGTGAACACAAGTTTTCAGCTCCTTTGGTTAAATACCAAGAAGCATGATTATTGGAATATATGGTAAGAATATGCTTCCTTTTGTAAGAAACTGCTAACTGTCTTCCAAAGTAACTGTGCTATTTTGCATTCCCACCAGCAATGAGTAAGTGCTCCTGTTGTTCCACATTCTCATAAGCATTTGGTGTTATTAGTGTTCTGGATTTTGGCCATTCTAATAGGTGAGCAGTGATATCTCATTGTTGTTTTACTTTGCATTTCCATGATGACATATGTGGAACATCTGTTGAACCTTTTAAAAAATGTTTTTTACATATTAATAATGTCTATCTTATAGGACCCAAATGTTGGGGGGGGTGTGTGTGTGTGTGTGACTTTCAAGATGATTTATGCAATCATACAAAGATAAAAACAATAGGAAGGAATTCCACTTCTAAGATGTCTCTGTTTTATCCTCATTCTTTAGTTATCTAAAATTTCCTGGGGTGCATCATATATAACAATTTCTCATTTCTTACTTAAAATGAATACATCTATACATGCTTTCTTTTTTTTTTTTTTTAAAGATTTTATTTATTTATTTGACAGAGAGAGATCACAAGTAGGCAGAGAGAGAAGGGGAAGCAGGCTCCCTGCTGAGCAGAAAGCCTGATGCGGGGCTCCATCCCAGGACCCTGAGATCATGCCCTGAGCCGAAGGCAGAGACTTTAACCCACTGAGCCACCCAGGCGCCACTATAAATGCTTTCTTTTCGTATTTTAATTATTTGTTCCAGTAAGAACTTTTCCAGAAATATCAGTGATTTTCTTTTTTGGCACTAGATTTAAGATTATATTCCAAAGCAAAGATGCAGTAACTTAGATTTTACTAAAAGTCTATGTGCATATTTTCACCTGTAATTTAAGAACTATACAGAGAATTTTGTTTTACAGTGAAAACCACAAATTGTCAGATCCACCATTTTTTAATTATTTTGCCCTTCTTTTTAAATTGTAGGTTACCAATGGATACACAAATTCTGTCTCATCCAGTAAGGTTTTAATTGACTTCCTCCCCTTCTTTGGAAACACCAGTTTTGGAACCTACCTGCAGACCGGACTGGAGATTATTAACATGAACAAATTGTCAATTCTTACAGATTTGCCATTCTTCCAGTTTCCTTCAATATCTGACTACAATACTGCAAAGTAAGTTTCCCAGTTCTTCTCACACCTGACTACAACTGGGAAACAAAACTTGACAGCTCAAATCCCTATCTAGACCCCACATGCCTGCAGCCATCCTTTTCTTTCAGGATCTCCAGGACCCAGAACAACTGACCTTTGTCACCAACTCACAATGTATGGTTCAACTGGTTTTACAGAAGCAACACCAACAAGAATCCTTGAGAGACCACTTCTGAGGCCCTGCTTTGTCCCCCCGGGAGGTTTATGATCACCTCTGGGTTGTTCCATGATGAGCAATATTTCTTGAACAAAAGCGGGGGGACTGACAATGTCGAACTTTACCTGAGCCCTGTACTCCTGGAAATCAGAGACAGTTAAGAAATTCCTCTACTCTCTTGTGTTTTAGAGACAGAAAACAGCAAAGGACGACTCTGCCCTCATACTCTGAGATAAGACTCTCTGTAGACTTCCCCAGAAGTCTAGTAAGACTCATGGATTCACGAACCTGCTTCTGTAACTGCTCAAGCCCGCTTCCTTTGCTTTCAGAGCTCCTCTTAAACAAATACTCTCCCTATGCAATAACCTGCAATAAAATCATCTCTTTAATTGTCCCATTCATTTTGTCTCTGACACAACAACCACAACAACAAGGAATTCACCCGAGGAACCACTACTGCAGCATTTTCTCTACACTGGAAATTTTAAAGATTTTACAGATATAGTGTGAATGGGTTCTAGGGAATTTGTTGGCGAAACCTGACCCAGAGACACTTCTTAGTCTTCACCAGGTTTTTGAATAAGGCATATCAAAGAGGGGTTTCAAGCTGTTTGAGAACCCACAGGGAACAACTTGGAAGCTAAAGAGAGAGTATGAAAGATGTTTTAACTTGAAAGGAAAAGAAAGAGAATACAAAAGGACATTAAAAACCCAGTGGGTAAGACTAAAAAGTCACCAGGGGATTATGGAGTGTTTGAAAACTGTCCCGAGTTCCAAAGTGATAGTTTAGAATATTGAAAGTAAGTCTGGCAGAATGCCCCTCATCATACAACTGCCAAATAACCTTCCACACACTGTAATTATGGGGATTGCAGAAGTGTATGTAAAATGCAGCACAAAGATTTAAGGTAGACTGTGGTAATGAAAATGTGGAGAGATTTTTTTTTAAGTGCTCTTTTACAATAACATTTTTTTTTAAGTCCAGCAGCATCCTCCTGAAAAGGAGATGAACAATTTTCAATAAAAGTAATAAAAATGGGTAATATTATAGTAAAATGGCTGATTTCAGAAATACACATAAGAATAAGCTGCCTAGCTGATTCCTTCCTATTCAGTTTTCCCTCCTTTCCCCTATGATCCTCTGTGCTATTTCTTATATTGCACATATTAGTGAAACCATATAATTGTCTTTCTCTGACTGACTTATTTCGCTCAGTATAAGACAAACCATGAGACTCTCAACTACAGAGAACAAACTGAGGGTTGCTGGAGGGGAGGTGGTCGGGAAGGTTGCAGTAATGGGGTGATGGGCATGAAGGATTAAGGCACGTGATGTGCTGAGCATTGGGTATATGCAACTGATGAATAACTGAACTCTACATCTGAAACTAATGATGTGCCGTATGTTTACTAATTGAATTTAAAAAAAAAGAACAGGCTGCCTACGGAATATGATTTGAATGCTATTGGAACAGGGGAGATGACACTTAGAAATATTAACAACATGAACAACTGAATAACATGGACACTTCTCACGTAAGGCCCATCTCTTACTAGCTATGTGAGACTAGCTAAGTTATTTAAACTCTTTTGGTCTATGCTACAGATACTTTATGCCGATGCCAGAGTTTATGCCACAGACTCCTCTTATAGAAAATAAGGACAATAATAACTTCTAGAGCATAGAGTTGTTTAGTGGAATAATATTGGAATAATAACAATAAAATATTATCAATAAAGAAAATGCATCAAATTCTTATTAGGTGTCAGGTCCTATGCTAAGGGCTTCAACAAAATTATGTTACTTAATGTTTACAGTAACATTATGAGGATGGTAACCAATATGATGCCCATTTTTAGTTGAAGAAACTAAGGCACGGGAAGTTTGATTGACCTGTTCAAAGTCATATAGCTAGCAAGTGGTAGAGTATTGATTTGAAGCCAAGGGTATGCTTGAAATTTTGCCTTTATACTATTATTGCTTTAAGTCTCCCAAGTTTTATTCCCTTTATAAATGGAAATTTTCCCAAAAGACAACCATAGCCATTAACACCTTATAACTTAATGGGAATATTGACTGCAATTTCAAAAGATCCAAAATAATGTAAAGGGCCAGGAGTGGGGGGAAAAGCATGAAAATACAGGTAAGATGATAATATGCCAGTTATCAATATATTGCCCCTCAGCTCCAAATCCACTCTTCACTGCTTGCTTTGGGATAATGGACTGGAGCCCTGTAAATATCTCTTTTGCCAGCTGGTTGATGTTGATCCCTGTCACAAGAGGACACTAGATGGACACTGGAGAAGTGGATTTCTCTCCCGAGTGGGTGCTCCCCAGAGCCCAGAACTAGCAGCCTTCCTTGTCACGTGTCTGGCACCATCTGGTGAATGGCTTTTCTGCTTACCCCAAGAGGCAAGCGGAGGTCTGCCAGTGTGACTCCTCCCTGTGAACAGCCTCCCCTATACTCTTTTGGTGGCTTTGTAGTGAGTTCAGAGATTATGGCACGTCCCTGTGGATGGCATCGCATGTCACCCAAGAGCAGAATTTTGGCAGTTGCACCTGCGGCAGTTCTGCCGCCTCACCATCCAGTGAGACATGGATAAGCCCTCTCCCGTGGGGTCTGGGTATCAGCCCTGGCTGGGATGGGCATCTTCCTTGGTCTCTCTCAGGTCTGAGGGTGTAGTGGCTGTTCTTTAGATCTTGATATTCCCGTGTTCTTTAGAGCTCTACTTCCTACTAGCCGCTTTTCTATAATACCCATATATTACAGCTAAAACCAGAACAAGAAAATGAGCTTAACAAGAACATAAACTCTGAAACATGCCTATACTTGCTCTTCAGTTACCGCTCTTTCTTTCCGACTATAGTCAGTTTCTTGGAAAAGTTTGAGCTTTTCTTGGTTGATGTCCCACAAGCACCTCCATCTCAACATATTTTGAAAACCGACTCTAAATCATCTTCTTCTCTTATATTTTCCCTCTTAATAATTGTCCCTTTTATTGGATATAGTTTTCCAAGCTAGAAACCTGAGTTATACATGTGTTCACATCTTATCAAGGCACATACTCCTCTAAATTCGATCTCCTTAACATTTCTCAAATTTTTTACTTTCTTTCTAGGGTCTCCTTATCTTCAAAATAATAACAGATACCATTTAATGAATGTTTAGTTATGTACTAGTCACTGTGCTAAAGTTAGCCCATACAACTTCAAAACCAGGCACAGCTAGCCCATTTTATACATTAGAAAGCTGTGACTTAGATGCTTATGTAATTTGTCCATAAACAACTAGTGGAAAGCAAAGTAAGGATTCAAAAGCAGATAGTCGGCTGCAAACAACAAGCTCTCAGTACTATAATATGCAGCCTTACCTCCAGTCCCATTATAATGCATCTACTACACAGTTTCCAGAAAGCTTTCTAAAATGTAAACTTGATCATATTGGTTTCCTATTTTAAACATTTCAATAGAAATTTTGTTTCTGAATAGGATTTAATAGGTACTGGTATGTCATCCTTCTCATTGCACTAGACAGAAAAAAAAAGGAAATTACAGAAATTAATATTTTAAAGCCTATCAGAGAGTGGCAGAAGCAAAGATTATCAAATTAAAATTCTGGAGCTGGTAGAACCCTTCTTAGATGGGCTAAGATTGCCAAATATTTTCTTCACTCTGTGGATTTATCATGTCTGGGCATTGCTAAGAAATAGGATTGCCATAGACAGAGAGAACTTTCTAAGGGGAAGCAAAATCAGAAGAGTTTTGATGACTATGTGGGTTGGTGGGATATGCTGGAATCTAAAGAAATTCCATAATTATGGCCAGTATTCCCCATAGATCCATAGAAGTTTTCTGAATGCTAGGGTGATTGAGACTGTGGATTGGACTGGAGAGGCAAAGTAATGTTTCCTGTAACCTTGCAGCATGTAGGAGACAGTATACCAATAAAAGAAGAAGTTTAAAACAGACATTTGAAATCAGAAATAAACTAAATCTAACTAAAGCTGTAACCAAGCACTGACCAAGCTCAATTCCTCATTGAATTAACATGATCTGCCCCCTTCATGTTCTCTACTCAATTAAGGAAAGGGTAAACTATCCATGGGAGAAAATAACGTTAATTTTCATATCTACAGATCATACATACAGAATTTCTGTCATACAATTAAAAAATGTACAAAAATTACAAGACTTGTAAAGAAGGAAAATGTGACCAATAACCATGAGGAAAAAACAGGCAGTAAAAGCAGACCCCAAGATCATTCAGATATTGATGTTAGCAGGCCAGAGCTTTAAAATTACTCTTATAAATATAATAAAACAGAAAATTTGGACAAAATGGATGAAAACATAAGTTATTTCAACTGAGAATTAGAATCTACATAAAAAGAGACTCAAATGGCATTCTAGAACTGAAAAAAATATATATGCGAAACCTGAAATTGGGAACTGATCACATGAGTATAAGAGCAGACTGGCAAAGACAGGATTAGCGAATGCAAAGACAAGTCAATATAAAGTACCCAAAATAAAGCCCAGGGAGGAAAATAAAATGTAAAGAGGAGAAAAATGTAAGAAACATTTACATTTATGACATAAAGAATGTCTAACATATGCAGATTTGCAATCCCAGAAGGACAGGAGAGTGGGAAATAGAAAGTAACAATATTCAAAAAGATAATGGCTGAGAATTGTCCAAAATTGAAAAAAGATTTAATTGAGAATTCCTATCAACCCCAAGCAATATAAATACTGAGAAATGTGTATTTATATCCATCATGATCAAACTGCTAAAAACTAAGGATAAGGGGAAAAATCTTTAAAGGAGCCAGATTAAAAAAAAAAAAAAAAGATACTACATTGAAAGAAGCCACAACAATATTAAGAGCTGAATCTTAAACAGGAATTATGGGAGCAAGGAAATAACGGGACACTATCTTTAAAAAGCTTAAAGGAAAAAAAAAAAAAACAACAACAACAAAAAACCAAAACTACTATTTAAGAGTTTTAAACCCAGTGACAATATCCTCCCAAAGCCAAAATGAAATAAGTGCATTTTTCCGACACATAAAAGCTGGGGAAATTACTCACCAGCCAATCCACATTATAAGAAATAATGCAAGACATTCTTCAAACTGAAGAAAAATAATCTCGGTAGAAGCCTACTATTACAAGAAGGAATAAAGAGCACAGAAAAAAGTATTGTAATTTCTGGAACAATCTCTAAAAGAATAATACAAAGAGATATAAAAACAGAAGAATTAAAAGAATAGATGAAATGGAATAATTCAAAATACTTGACTGAAACATTCCAATGAGTCCTCCTTTCTGATAAAATAAATCCAAGGTCTTTAGCACAGTACACTAGGTGCTCCATGACCTGGCCACCATTTACCTATCTAGTCTTAGTTCTCGCCATGCCCCTTCTAGAACCTAGCCACTTGGAATTACACGTAGCTCCCTTAGCACTCCTTCCTCATACCACCTTATATTTGCATAAGCTACTCCTTTGCCAGAAATATCATCCCCCTTTTTTTCTTACCTAATAGCAACTTGACTTTTAGTATCTAGCTTGACCTAACCAGTTTTCTCCCAAAAAACCATCTATGAAACTCCACGTGGTCCCATGGTAGCCAGCGCATATCTTTGTCACAGCCCTTGGTGTAAAACATAATTATTCATTTATTTACCTATTTTGCCAACTAGTCTTCAAGATCTTTGAAGGCTGGGCCTCTACATGGTAAGTCTTTGTCTCCAGCCTCCAGCACAGGGACCAGCCGGCGCACAGAGGCATTCAGTTCTACCTCAGAAAAGGCTAAAAACAGGGGCACCTGGGTGGCTCATATGGTTAGGCTTCTGCCTTCAGCTCAGGTCGTGATCCTGGAGTCCTGGGATCGAGCCCCACATAGGGCTCCTTGCTTAGCAGGGCGTCAGCATCTCCCTCTCCCTCTGCTACTCTCCCTGCTCATGCTCTCTCTCTCACTCTCTCTCTCAAATAAATAAATAAATGAAATCTAAAAAAAAAAAAAAAGAAAAGGCTAAACACATAAGTGAGCAAACATTATTGCAGTAACTGCTAGTTGAAGACTCTAGGATATTATACAAAGCCTGTTAGAGTCCTCTGTCATCCTCAAGACCTTAATTTCTAAAAAGCACACCAGTACCTCAAACTCGACACATTCTAAACTCAACTCTATTCATGTGTGTCAAACCTCCTTACCTAATGTCTCCCAGTGCGACCAACTTGGAATCACGTGGACTTCTGCCCTACTCATCCCTGATGTGCCTTTCCTTACACTATTTCCTTGATCTTGACTTCTCTTCCTCCTCCTTCACCCTGTGGACTCCTGCCCTTCCTAAGTGTGAGACCACCACACGGCATTGCTTCCTATGCCCCAGCCACAGTTGGCCTGGCTTCTCCCTTAGTGCGTCCATAGAACATGGTGTCACATGTCATGCATTCCATTGTCCTCAAAGTCTGCATCTGTCTCTCCCTTATGTTGTTGGAACTTTAAGAAAAAAAGAACTATTTTCATTTGCAGAGAAGGCAGGTAAGTGGAAATACTGAAAAGAGAGCAAAGGATGAAAAGCTGAAGAAGAAAATTTTTTTAAAAAAGGAGATAAAACATCTTTAAAAAAAACTGTGGAAATTACAGGAAAAAAATTATATTGCAAAATCCAGGAGGAAAAAACATTCTTTGAAAATGTATTAGAGTATTTTAGGTATATCCATCCAGCCATCTACCCCCCCACCTCCCCACACACACATCCACCTACCCATAGGAAAGAATTCTCCTGCTGCAGACCGTAGAAGGCTCCTCACAGGAGGGCAGGAGCTTGCACCGCTGAGGAGAGGTGTTTGCTGCCCTCACTGTTGACCTCTCCTGCTTTCTTGCTCCCCAGCTTTTGCATACTCCCTGTCTTCTATTTCTCTTCCCTCAGTTCTGATTGCTCCATCTCAGTTTCTTTCCCTGTAAATATTCTACGCCTCTACTGTCTTTTTTTTTTTTTAAGATTTTATTTATTTATTTGAGAGAGAGAAAGAGAGAGAGAGAAAGGGGTGGGGAGGGGCAGAGGGAGAGGAAGGAGCAGGCTCAAACTGAGTAGAGAGCCTGACGAGGGCTCCATCCCAGGACCCTGCCTGAGATCTGAGCTGAAGGCAGATGCTTAACCGACTGAGCCATCCAGGTGCTCCTATGTCTCTACTGTCTTTACACTTTGTCCTTGCTCTGTGGATCTTTTCTTACTGTCTGTTCTCCAGATTTTCTTCTGTCTGTGACTCAGGAGGATAAGTACTTCCCATATTTATTCTTAAAAGATGAATCATCCTGGGGGTGGGGGGGTACAGGATGACAGACTGAAAGCCCTGTCAGATGCACAAATGGTTATGTAGAACCCCGAAGTTTATGGATTCATAGTTTTAAAAGAAATGAGCAGAAACCATTAGATGACCCTCGAAAGACCATATAAATGATTATAAGTTTAGAAAAGAAAAACTGTTGAGTAAAGGCAAAAGGAAGCTGATAATAATTAGGCTGGAAACTACGGCAATGAGGAATGACAGCTGTACCTTGCTCACAAGTGGAATTTCAAAAAAAAAAAAAAAAAGAAAGTTGACCAGCTGTTCTCCTTTCCCATAGGGAACCAAACGAAGACGAGAGGCTGAAATTTCCTCCAGTGTGGACATAGAGAAATGCCTCCCTCCTACAGGGTTATTATTTCTCAAGGATGATGTTGAACCCTCATCTCAGAGGATTTGAAAAGTTTAGAAACCACAGATCTCAGATGGTTCGAGTGTAGTTCTGATCTTTTGACTGTGACAAGTTGGAAATATGCGCTTTTCATTAATTCTTTTAAATGAGTTCCCTGCAGTGTCCATATGCTCTCTGAGTGCCTCACTGAGATTCAGGTTGTGTTTCCTGCACCCCCTTAGGGCCCCACCATGCGGGTAGGATTTCTGCACAGAAACTGTTCTTCAAATTCTTAGCAACTTGGAAGCCTATAACCATCTGAAAAAGAGAGCATTCTTTTGCACACCTTGTTCCTGAATCTTCAGAGATCATTCACTTCTATTTTTCAAGCTAAGCTCTCTTGTCCTTTCATTATCTAAGCCTACCACTGCAGCTGGAAGTCTCTAATACAATGCACATTAAGAGTCTCTATTTATAGTGTTCCATCCTCAAAAAACAAAAACCAGATTGTCAGAGACTCTGCTCTCAAGGAGTCTTAGGATAGCTCTGTCTCTGGTATCAGTTTTGAAAATGGAGATTATTTGGGGGAAGGGGTTCTCATCCACGGCAGGCTCATGATATATATTCATGGCATTCTGACTTCAGAAAAGTGACAAAATAAAAAGATTCTTTTAATGTATTCCAGCCTGTTGGCTGCCCTTTTTGAGAGCACAGATCAGCAGCTGAGCTATAAATCTTAACAGTCAAACCACGCTTCCTTTCACGGCAACCCACAAGGCAAACATGTTACTTCTATGCTCTCCGACTCTGGTTTTCTTTTGAGATGTTGAGTTGAATGGGGAGAGAGGAATGAAGGGGATGGCGGCTGAGGACTTACTTTCAGAGAGCGATGGAGGTTCTGGAATTTGGGAACACTCCTCCTCTGGCTTTTCCCTGAAGTATTTCTCCGGATCCAGAAGAAAAGCTGGTTTCTTCACTTGAGGCAGCTCTTTCAGGGCTCCGATGCTTAATGACCTAAATGCACCTTCATAATAGAAGGTTTTAGGGGAGGCTAGGAAAAAAGTACAGTGTCATTAATTCCTTGGAAGGAGCGAGCACATTTCCAAGTCAACTTCTGAAAATCTAACCTTCTTGTTATTCAGCTGCTACAGCTGCGGCGATCAGCAAACCCTATAAACACAGCTGTTCTTGAAAAATCCACGGCCCTTTGATTCAAAGGGACCAAAAGGAACTCGAGGCTCCCCTTTCGTTTATTTTTTATTTTGTATTCTTCTGTTACTTTCCCTTGAAAATGTGTATTCTGCAGTTTTGGAAAAGCTCCAGTTTCTCTTTTATCTACCAGGAAACTTCATCTTTTCCAAGATGGAATCTTGTTTTTAGTATATAACAACATATCTGAAATTTTGAATTTGCAGGTACTTTTTAATTTCGCTAACATGTAAACCAGAGCTGTGCTATTGTATTGAAGATGCACACGGTGAGACGATGGAAAGGAAAGCTCGCTTATTCATGCATGAAAAAGCCAAGTCTTGGACAATGGGAAGAGTTTTCTTTTTGCTTCACGGGATAAAATGGAAAAAGCTTCACTCAAGATGTGACTTTAGGTTTGTTTGATTGTTGGCCCTGCAAAGGTAGGAACTGTGCTTTTGTCATCGTGGTGGCTCAGTATCTAAGGAAAGTGAATCAATACATATTCAGAACTCACTATGGGACAAGTCATGTGCTGTCCATGGTTCTCAAATGTGACCAGGCTTTGCAGTCACTTGGAGGGTTTGTTAAAGCATAAGTGGCTATATATCCCTCCCATTTCTGATTTAGTAGGGTAGGGATGGGGCCCCAGGATGTACATTTCTAAGTTCCAGGTGATGCTCATGCTGCCAGCCATGGAACATAGTTTAAGAATCAACGTGTTATGTCAAACCAAAGGAGAAGCCTTCACAACCTGTAAAGTATCATTATGCCCTTCTGACAGATGAGGAAATTGAGGCTCAAGATACTTTAATAACGTACCTGAATTTGCCTATCTAGTAAATAGCAGACCTTGGACTTAAGCTCAAGTACGTTTCACTCCAGAGGTCATGCTCCAAGGTATAATAGTAATAATAATAATAATAATAGTAATTAGTAATTGTATCAAGTTTCTATAATATGCCAGGCAGTGTTGTACATACTTTACACATATTATCTCATGTAATCCTGACAAAAAGACCTACGGAGTAGATTAGTTTATAAATGTGCATTGATCACTTCTCGGCCCTTTTGGCTAAGATCAAGTATATAAATGTGCATTGAATATTAAATAATGATATACATTTTGGCAGCAAAATTTCAGTAGAAATTCTAAAATTAACATATCTACCCTATGAAACTACACCTACCCCTTGGACATAAGTTTACACAAGACTGGCAGTGAGTGAAATATTTTCATATGATAGAGTTTTAGAAATTATTCTCACTACACTTCTGTTTTTTAAGATTTATTTGTTTGTTTGAAAGAGAGATAGAGAGTGTGTGTGGAGGGGCAGAGGAAGAGCATCCTCAAGCAGACTCCCCACTGAGCCTGACTCAGGGCTGGATCTCATGACCCTGAGATCATGACCTGAGCTGAAACCAAGAGTCAAATGCTTAACCCACTGAGCCACCCAGGTGTCCCCCTTACTACACCTCTAAACAATACTCTTCAGTATTATAATCCTTTTGTTTCAATTACCTTTTTTAAATTCTTTTTCTGGCTAGCCTAAACTAAACTCATATTGGGCTTCTTAGAGCAAAAATAGATTTTATTCATTTTCATCTCTTCAACACTTATGGGAGAGAATTGATGTTCTGTGCCAACCCTATTTTGAAAACTATAATGGACATTTTATGTGTGTTTTCTGGCTTAGACCTTATATTCTGTGCAGCCTTGGACAAATCACTGATGTCTCTGAGCCTCACTTTTCTCCTTTGTTAAACAGAGATCACAGGATCTTCCCTTCACATTTATTAAAGAATACCAGCATTCCTAGCACACAGAGTAGCTATTTGTCATATTCATATCAATCTATAAAATAATAACACTATAAAAATATTCAAGAGTGATTACTTACTGGATGATTTTTGCATAACTTCACCATTGTAAAGGTTATGTGTTTTTTTCTTAAAGATATTTCTTTCCTTATATTTTATACCTAAATTTATGATTTCTGATGGTCTGACACTGGAAGAAAATAATACATGATAAAATAAAAAAATCAACCACAAAGGATGAATAGGCACTTTCAGGCTTTAAATACATATCTTACTTTGACAAAAGAAAAAAAGCAAAACAAAAATCCCCAACCAGACCCCCGCCAAAAAAAGACCCTCTATACTGTGGACCTAAGTGATGACATTTGTTTATACTAATCAAGTCATATCTTTGAATAACATGGCTGCTCGCCCAGGTGATGATATAAAAGGGTAAGAGCCAGAGAGGCCAAGAGGCTAGTTAAGCAAAGATTCCCATAGCAACTGGAAGGTCAGAGAAAAAATTATCCAGAAGAAAATTTCACAGAAGCACACACTATTCTTGCCCTATGTATAAATTATATGGGCTAACCGGTGGTACGTGTCAAAAACTTATCCAATGTGAGGCCTAGATCTTCACTTATGGTATCCAAAATGCAAAAAAAGCTGAGTATTTTTGAGGCTTCTCACATGAATCTATAGGAAAAATTTAGATTAGCTTGAATCCATGGAAAAAGCGTTATCAATAAAACACAGGAAGTGAAATAATTATATAGTTGTACATAATTCCTGTCAGAAAACAGGAAATGGTCTCAACTATATTTAACATTCAGTATATAGACCTCTACCTTAACAGTGACAAGTTATATTGCCCAAAATCGTTATTATTCTCTTGGAGGCATCAGGTCAGAAAACACACTCATTTTTTACACAATTACTGGGAACCTTGGGGCATGACCTCTCCCTGCTGCCTCCCTTCCTGGCATCTGTTAGCCCTCCTGTTGACTGATCTCCCACCCCCTAACTTTTATTCGCAGTTCTGCTGCCTCCTGAGTAGCTGGAGAACCTCAAGAGGTTTTCTATACTCTCAGCCCCAATTTCCTGCTCTACACAATGAGATTCTCACTGTGGTTTTAAAGGAGAGGAGATGGGTGGCTGTTCGGCGATGTGCCTAATAAATAACACTATTCGATAAATGTTCATTTCCCTCCTTCCTTTCCCTCTGCTCTATTTGGACTGTATTTCCCAAATTCAAGAGTTTAAAATATCAATACAAGTGAAATTAAGTCTGCGTATCTCAAAGTTAATATTGTGTGCTATTTATTTAGCTTTAAGTAGCAATTTATTGATTGCTTTTTTATACATAAACTTTTCATTTTAGAGTTATTTTAGATTTACAGAAAAGTTGTGAAGATAGCATACCACAGAGTTCTGGTATATCCCTCACCCAGCTGTCCCTCTAGTTAACATCTTATATTACCATTTATCACAACTAAGAAGGCAATATTAGTATATGGCTATTAACTGAACTCAATATTTTATTAGGATTTTCCTAATTTTTTCCTAATGTCCTTTTTTCTGTCCCAAGAAATCACATTATATTTAGCTTTCTGACTCCTTAGCTTCCTCTATGACAGTTTCTCAGACTTTCCTTGTTTCTATGACCTTGACAGTTTTGAGGAATACTTGTCAGATATTTTGTAGAATGCCCTTCAATTTGTGTTTATCTGATGTCTTTCTTAGGGTTAGATGGGGGTTATGGGTTGCTGGGAGGAAGTCAACAGAGATGAAGTGCTATTCTCATTACATCTTATCCAGGGTACATTCTGTCAACCTGTCTTATCACTGTTGATGTTAACCTTACCATTGGCCAAGGTTGTGTTTGCCAAGTTTCTGCCCTGTAAAGTTACTTTCCCTTCCTTTCCATACACTACTCTCCGGAAGCAAGTTTCCAGGCACAGCCTATACTTAACTGGCGGGATGACAATGGGAGTTAAGCTCTATTTCTTTGATTGGGTGAAGTATCTACATAAATTAACTATTTGGAATTATAGATTTTTTTAAAGGGAATCTTTGGCATCCAAAGACGGAAGCGGGTGGCGTTTTTTTTCCCCAAAGCACATTGGAATGGCTCCCTCACAATGTGCAATCCCTCATGAATCAGAACATATTATTTAGCCACTATCTGGGCTTGGAAAACCACTGCGATGGCATCCTTAGAGTCATTTTAAGATAGTAAGAGAATCTGTAACAATAAGAAATTGGTGGTGGGTACAGGAAGGGTGGAGTGTAGTACAGGTTAGGTTAATACTATTTTCCTCCCAGAAAAGTATTATTGCTATAAACTGAGGTACAAACTGTTGAGGGAGGCCTAGAAGTAGGGAGATCTACCTTTGGACTAGATAACACTAGACCTTTATTTTCCCAAGACACTCTGAGCTCTTTCCTGCTTTTAGGCCATTTCCTTCCTGGCTCTTTCATCCAATGAAACTAAAATCACTTTGCCCATCTCCACTAAAGAGTTAAATCCAGAGGGAAAGGGGCAGGCATAAGGTAGGAGAGACTCTCCTGGGAATCACACTAAATTGTACTACTGAGATGACTGCCGGGGAAGGACAGCTGTAGTGACAAAGCTCTCAGCGCAGGGCAGTTCTATGAACCACTAGCCAGCAGGACCAAGTTCATATTCAAAGTCCAACTTGTTGCTTCCTTTCCATAGACATCTGACATTTGGGGGAATGGTTACTATGAAAATGCACACACAACTGGAAAGAGGTGACTATTCCCCAAATTTCAATACTCCTAATGGACGAAGATAAAAATGCAGAATAACGTAATAAAGGGCTTAGAGTTAAAACTTGGCAAAAAGGTCTTACATGGTGATGCCAGAAGAGGGCCTACTATGGGCTCTGGCAGCCTTGCCATCAATTCTTTGAGAAAGAAAGGCTCTAACTAATCTCCCATCGCTTGGTTCAGGATATAGAAGGGAAGAATGACATGTGACAAGTCCCTAGGCACTCTACTAGGCATTAAAGGAAAGCAAAAGCACCTAGAGTAGTGGCTTACGCATAGCAGGCACTTGACAAACTGATCACTTGACTCAGAAACCAATGAATTTTCCATACTGTCACATGATGCTTGTTGGGCAGGTGGTATGGAGTGGTGGCAAAGTTTATTGGCTCTGGAGCCAGAAAGCCTGCTTTGGGATCTCTGGTTCCCCTCTTGCTGGTGGGTTGACACTGGGCAAATCAATTAACTTCTCTCCTCGTTGTGAGATGGGGATGATAATTATAACCATTGCCAAAGATTATGGGGATAATTAAATGAGTTAAGCATATAAAGACCTTAGAGCAGTCCCTGGAATATGGCAGGAGCTCAGTAAGTATTGCCTACTATCACTTTAAGCAAGAATAAGAAAAGTACGGAGTTCCATCACCCCTATGGCCAGCCCTAGCACTCTTGGGAACTCTCAAAATGATGAGACAAAAAATAAGGAGATGTGGTATTTCAAAAATAATAATGTGCTGTACTAGTATTTTTTAAAAGACTTAAACTTTAAAAATTGAGTAGATTTTCATTTGCTTTCATTTGTTATACATGGGCAAAGGATGATTATTGCCACAGATTGTTGGCAAAAGAAGATTGTCAATCCTCCAAGTGTTTTATGTCATATAAGGCCTAATTTAAAATGCAACTTTAATGTTTTGTGTATTTTTTCTTATAGCTGTCCATAAATTTTCTAATTTAATTTCTCACAGAAGATCTACTGGCAGGATAATTAGGTAATCAACAGCATATAAATAATATTAAATATCAATTCCCTCCTAACCATAATAAGGAATTTAGAACATCATAATAATTTCTCATGTCTAAGAAACATCAATTTTAAGTGTGCCTTCTGTCTTATACAAACTTACTGAGAAATTAATGGAAATTTCTGTTTCATTTCCCATCCGATTCTTTTATCCTGGTTTCTGATAATTAACCCTTTTCCCACTTTTGAAATGGCAACCAGAGTGAAAAGTGTTAGATAACAGAAGGTAGAATAGACTTGCTCTTTGTTGCCCTAGAATAAGAATGAAGGTCAACGAGACAGAGTTATACACATGAATAGATCTGACTTAATATTAGAGTCATTCTCTAATAAAGACTGGTTCAATAACAGAGAAGGCCATCTTTAAGATGGTAAGTGCATCCCATAGGAATTATTCAAGAAGAGTTTGGGATGTGCTTCTCTGAAGGATATGACAGGAATCTGTCAAGTCTAATAATACCTCTTTCAAGTTCATTATCAAATTGTTAAAGGTTAATAAACATATGAGGGGAAAAAATTTCACTCTCACACATAATCAAAAAATTCAACTGAAAACAATAATGAGATACCATGGCAATAGTTTTAGGACAATTGACAACATCCAGTGTTGGTTCTGAGGCAGCCGCCATTTCTATGCATTGCTGGTGGGGGAACCCACAGGTCTGGGGACAGCAACTTAGCACGATGACCCAAAGGCCTTTGAAACTTTGGACTCCGCAACTCCTTTTCGAAGGATTTATTCTAACGACGAATGCCATTGGGTCTTCTACCATGTAAGCATGAAGGTGTTTAAGAAATGTTTTCCCAGATAACATTTGTAAATAGCCTAAATGCCTGACAGAAAGGAAATGGTTACAAAACTCCTAAGTTCCTAGGGCATTACTACAGATGTGGATGTCCGTGGACACCCCTGTTAATTCTCACAGGAATGGACTCCCTGTGTAATTTTTGAATGATAAAACAGGTTATAAACTATGTATGCTAGTCTTCATTTTTATAAGATGTACATTTCTTTATTTGCTTATTTCCCTGGAACTGGAAATGCCTAAGTTTTGTAACAGGTGATTTTTCACCTTTTTCCTTCTTGCTTATTTTTACGTCCAAAACTTCTAAAGAACATGTATATTTTTTTTGCAGTAAAGAAATACTCTAAAGTTACATTGTCTGAGCTATTCATTTTATCTATAACTTTTCTGGATAAGAATAATTTTGTATGAGTCCAGAAATCAAACATTGCTATAAATGAAGAAAAATGTATGTCCACTGTTCTTTTTTTACCTATTTTACCTACCTCTTTTACCCTTTCATTTATTTCTTCCTTTTTTTCACTTTTACAGAATCTAAGGAAGGAAAAAATCCATTTCTCCGTATCAACTATTAACTTAGCATTAGGACTTTATATTACTCTCTTGAATTCTATATTCATCTTCATCTCCCCAGGACTTAAATTGAAAATGACATTTTACCACCTACCCACTTCTCACACATAATATTATACAATACCTTAAGCGCTATGGAAACCTGTTATTTATGTATAAGCCAGAAGATAATATATGCCAAGATTTTTATCCTGGAGAGAGGATCTTAGGAGTTAAGATGAGAATGTAGCTTTCAAGCATCTAATTTTTCCCTTTATTTTTCCTGCTTCTGCCACGTTCTATTGACTTTTCCTTTTTGCATCTCCATCTTTCTTACTGTTTTGCCTTCCTCTAAACGTACCCTCACCTGCATACAGATGCACCGGCTGTGCTTTTCTCTCTTTAGTTCCCTTAAATTCTTTCATGTATTTTTAAAAGCATTTTTGCAAGTGGATCAAAACTGGCATCATTCCCTCCTTGTATTTACTAATCTGATTAGGAATTGGGCACGTCCTTGAGAATAATGTTCTCTTAAGAAGAAAATCATCTGTAGTCTCGTCAGTATTGGATGGAGGCCACGGAGGACATTTTCCAGCTGACAATTACATTGCACTGGTATGTTTTCCACAGAGGATCCCTGGTCATGTTCCTGGGAAAAGTGAAGGATGTACCTGCCAAGCCAATTCTGAGGACACGTTTTTTGCCTTTTTTCTTTCAGTTAGCTCAGTAATTCCGAAGTGACATTATTCTGTACTATCTGCTTACCATAAAGTCCTAAAATTATTTCAATCCAGTCATCTGAATTAGAGAAAGCAGAAATTTTAAAGATCACAGGCATTTTTTGATGTATTGTTGTTTGAAAAGATGCAGTGTAATAGAGGCAACTTTGCTTCTTGCTGCTGGAAATTTCAAAGGAAAAGCTGATTAAAAAAAAGAATAATTGAGTGTGTCATAAGGAACAGGAAATTAGTCTATTAGTTGAAATTCTCTTAAACAAGAATCTGTGATGATATTTGCCTTCACTCTGTTAGGAGTGTGACAGGAAGAGAAACGATGCTCTATCTGTGTTACCCTGGGGTAACTTTAGTTCCTCATCTGTAAAATTGAGTCGGGTGGCTGGGTGGGGGCCTTTTATCATATCTAAAATCTTTCCCTTCCCAGCATTCTATGATTGTACAGGATTGGTCATGCTATATTTCTAAATTGAAAAGATCCTTCTGCCTGAAAGTAAAATGCCACTTGACATTTCAGCAAGCCATAATTCAAGGAAATGGAAGAACAAATACCAAAGTGTAATTTAGTGTAACAGGATGTTTCAAGGGGGATTTTTTTTTTTCTTTTATCTCCCTGTCAGCAGAGGTCCAAAAAGTCTGGCAGTGAAATAATTCATTAATTAAGAAGCAAAAGGTGTTCTGATATTTCTGACTGAGGTCCTTGTGCAGGACAAGGAGATAGCTTTACAACCAACCTGCTGACACTAGGCTGACCTGCACTCTCGGATAGAAACAGACTGAAGATGCGGTAAGAGAGGAGAGAGTTGTAGGTATGTATTGAGCCCCACTGCCCCGGGAGAGGAAGGAAGCTTCTCCTATGGTTCTAGCTTCTGCTCACATGGGCCAGTCAGAGTTTAGTGTATGTCCCCCTGGAGTAACCATTAGAGGGACAGAATGGATCAATGACTCATCAATACCGCAAAAATCTAAGGGCGAAAAGCTGTGACTGCAGCTACCATGTGAGTAGGGAAAGAAGGGGCAACCAGGCAGCAGTTGGTGTGGTAAGAATGTGTGAGCTTCCTATGGGCTAAACTGAAGTTGACTCAGGAGAAGTTGTACAAGAGGAGAGTCCTGCCATTGTGAGGGACCGTAACAGAAAAACATTGACGTGTATCACCAAAGGTAACCCCAGTTAGCCAGGTTAAGCCACAAGAGATTGGCCAAAAGGTGCGTGAATTTATAAACGGGCAACACAGAGGTCCTTGAGTGTAATCAGAGAAACTTCCATCAAACCTCCTTAATATAGCACTTTAGCTAATAATAAAGTATCAGTGTTGGGGTGCCTGGGTGGCTCAGCGGGTTAAAGCCTCTGCCTTCGGCTCAGGTCATGATCTCCGGGTCCTGGGATCAAGCCCCGCATCGGGCTCTCTGCTCAGTGGGGAGCCTGCTTCCCCCTTCTCTCTGCCTGCCTCTCTGCCTACTTGTGATCTCTCTGTCAAATAAACAAATAAAATCTTAAAAATAAATAAATAAATAAACAAATAAATAAATAAATAAATAAAGTATCAATGTTGGTGCATAAATTGTAGCAGATACATCACACTAATGGGAGACACTGTGTGGGATGGGAGTAGGGTATGTACTTTCTCTGTACTTTCTGTGCAATTTTTCTATAAACCCCCAAAAGTAATACTATGTACATGATAAACATGTTTTCATTTGTATCAAAGAAAATACAATGAATAAAATCATCCTCAAAAACAATAGTTGTTGAGTATGAGAGATGAAATTATGAGAGGGGTGGGTGCCTGGGTAGCTCAATCAGGTAAATGTGGGACTCTCGATTTCATCTTGGCTCGTGATCTCAGGGTCCTGGGATTGAGCCAGGTGGGGCTCTGTGCTCAGCATAGAGTCTGCTTGTTCCTCCCCTATATCCCACCCCCAACTTGTGCTCTTTCTCTCTCAAATAAATAAATAAGATCTTCTAAAAAATTATGAGAGCATGGGTTAGTGAAAAGAAATAACTGAAACTGCCTGGCATTAGAGAGAGAGGGGAATAGAAGAATAGGATCCAGCAGAGTGGGATGAAGAGAGTAAAGGGCTTCATTTACAATAAAGAAAAGGCAAGAAGAGTTCACAAGGGAGTCATGTCTAATATTCAAAGCTAAGCTCTTTGAATTTTTGTCATATAAACCGCTGTGCACCTTACCAAATCCAGGACTATTTCTGATGTACATTGAGATAGATAGATTGATTCATACATATATACATATAGTATATTGTTTTTGAGGAAAGGAGCAAATTTGCACAATTAGGTTGATGATAGAGAAGAAACAGAAGACTGGAAGATCCTGAATAGAGATCAAGAATTCAATGGAGGGGCATCTGGGTGACTCGGTCATCAAGTGTTTGCCTTTGGCTCTGGTCATGATCCCAGGGTCCTGGGATCGAGTCCCACATCAGGCTCTCTGCTCAACGGGAAGCCTGCTTCCCCCTCTCCCACTCCCCCTGATTGAACCCTCTCTCGCTGTTTCTCTCTCTGTCAAATAAATAAAAATAAAACCTTAAAAAAAAAACAAGAATCAATGGAGGCAAGAAATGGAACTAGATATAATAACCCAGAAAATATAAATTATCCCTCACCACACACCCTTGAAGTAGTCACTGCATATTCCATGGAGCACAAAAAGAAGTTTGGGCCAAACTTGTTAGGTCTTATCTGGACTCCAGTTGGCATCCAGATAAGGATAACTTATTAAGTTAAATTTTAATTTAACACTTAAAATTACTTACTTGTATGTGGTTTCATCTTTGTTTTTCTTATCAAGTAGAGAATGTTCTGGTAGGTCTAAATATGATTCCTCCTTAGAAAGTAAAGGAATTTCCCTTATGCTTTCTTCTTGAATATCACTTTTCATTAAGTTAGTATCTCTTTTAGGAAGGGAAAAACAGTTTTCAATTTGCCAGTGCTTTGCCTGAAAAAAGAGACTTACTTTATTTTTATGACATTTATTTTATTTGAATATTTATGTGCTATACTACTAACTGAAGTCCTGGGCACATACAAAAAAATAAATGAAACATGGTTCTTCAAAGACCTTACAGTTTTATAAGGGAGATGAGACGTATATACATATAACTTTAATAAAGGTAGAAAGTAGTAAGTGTCATAAGAAACACAGATTCTCTGAAAAGATAATGAACTACAAAAAATTGATAGTCTCACATTAAAACCTTGAATAGCAAGATACATATTTACTAAAAACATAACTTTTGCTGAAAATTATCAGTTAATTTTTTATAAAACTACTTTCTTTGCATCTAACTTCCTAGAAAAGTATCAAAAAATAATTGAGTATTTTTCACTAAAAATATGTGTTACATAACAGTTTTCACAAAACTTGACTACAATACTTAATATCTAGCAGAAGCTCCCATTGACATTTTATTTTATATTTGAAATACAGAACCAATGTCCTTGTCTTATGTCAATTTCCATCATATACACAGGGATGGATGAAGGAATACAGCCTGTGTAATATGAGGCAGTTAGGCATCCCTAGGATATCGGACAGCCTACAAACTGCTAATCTTGTCAGAAGGGACTACAGAGGAAAATGCCTAGAGGAGCCAGGAAGATCGAGGCAATGAATGAATGAAGTCTCCTATAAGGTGATAAATAGCAAATGAAGTTCAGCCCCAGCATTCACTGGCAATAGGGAAATGTAGGAACTACGGTGAATTAGAGAGAACCCATTTTACAGTTACTCTCAGGGACTGACCTGCTCTTTTTCAAGAGAAGCAGGAAATCTGGATCTTATATGAAATCTTTACTGTTTAAATATGGGCAACTAAGTCAAAATTTAAACACTGGGTAAATAAGCACGACCCACAACACAGGCCCCCACAGGACCAGGAGGAGAGGTGCCAGTGCCCACACCCTGCCCAACGCAACTGTGGTCAGTGTGTGAAGAGGAGCGCTGAACACATGCATGCATCACTAATTTCTTTTGATAGCACAATCATCTGATAGTTTCCTGGGACAAGGCTATCTCCACGGATAAATCACCTCCAATCCCATTTTCCCAATTCCAGAAATAGACATACCACACTCTAACTTTTAAAAAATCTAACTTGAAAGCCAACCTCAGATTCATAGTTATGTTATAAAAATTGTTTACTTATTTAAAAAAAAAGCTTCATTCATGAAATATATTGAATCACATGGCACTACATTTTAAATACTTCAATCAGACTGCGTGTGATTGGAAAATTAAGTCTTAATGTAGGAAATTAAAATACATTATTGATTTTCCTCCTGTTTTTATAACTGCCAGATGAGAATTAATTCAACTAAACAAATACAACATTCAAATGTAAGGCAATCCATCAGAAAGGATGAATACCCAACTTTTGTATCCACATGGACGGGACTGGAAGAGATTATGCTGACTGAAATAAGTAAAGCAGAGAGAGTCAATTATATGGTCTCAGTTACGTGTGGAACATAAGGAAAAACATGGAAGACATTGTGAGAAGGAAAGGAAGGGTGAATTGGGGGAAATCAGAGGGGGAGATGACGCATGAGAGACTGTGGACTCTGAGCAACAAACTGAAGGTTTTGGGGGGGGGCAAGCCTGGTGGTGGGTATTGAGGAGGGCACGTATTGCATGGAGCACTGGGTGTGGTACATGAACAATGAATCTTGTGACACTGAAAAAATAAAATAAAAGTATTTGGGGAAAAAAATGTAAGGCAAAAGTCACAACACTGTACACATCAAGTTTGTTCAGCAAAAATTTTCTGGCCTAATTATATTTACTAATTGGGTCTCTTCTCCTTCTTAAGATTTTATTTATTTATTTGACAAAGAGAGAGAGATCACAAGTAGGCAGAGAGGCAGACAGAGAGAGAGGGGGAAGCA